>CM049401.1:18187500-18787500 GCA_026929865.2 Hyperoplus lanceolatus
CACAGAACACAGGCTAATGAGCACTGTACCCAATCAGCCTCCCCACGCCCTCCTCCCATGCCCATCCTGAGACACAGAAAGGCGCTGAGGGAGAGGAGGCGATTAAGAGAAAACAAGGGATAAACGGGGAGATAAACTGTTTGGTGTCATCGCTGCCATCAATCTCAACCAGAACGAAATGAGGTCTGCAATAGAGAAATATTATTACAAAGCAGACAGTGATGAATGAGCTGCCGGATAGAGAGAGGGAAAGAAGTGGTGGGGGTATCCAAGATGCGGTTGCTATCCCCAGTTTCACATTATTACAGCAGCAAAAACTCAGAAGTTGGCTCACACACACACCGTAACTGGTCAGCAGAGCCAGGTCTCATACTTGTAGCGTTGGCGTCTCCCTCTCTGTCTGCAAAAAGAGGGTTTGTAAAGCAAAAAAAAAAAAGTGGTCTCAGTGCCCTTCACCCTACAGAGTGAGGTATCAAACCCATGGTTTAGTGAATATCCATCCTGGTGACCTGTTCTTTTTCAAGGGTGAAGCTGCCTTTATGGGGCTTACAAGAGAGCTTGAATTCGGGCTCGGCACATAGCCTCCTGTCTGTGTGGGCTCAGTTATAATGACCAGAGTACACTGGCCTTATACTGCACCGTTTGGCAGGGAACCATAATGCAGAGCCAGTGTGTAAAAGACATTGATGGTGAAAAAGTCTGTGATACTGAGGATGGTAGCCATTATTCACGTGTGTTGGTCTGCCAATCACTTGCATTGTTTTATATTCAGAATATCATTTGATCAAACTGTAACTTTTATTAAAAATTTACCACATTTCTACAACAGCTTATTTCAATATTTGGAAAAAGTGTACCTTATCACCACTCATACTATCTCTTGATCGGTATGTGTGCAGCATTGCACCCATGCGTGAAAACATCCTTATATGAATCTAGATTGTGGAGGGGAGGTCTTGCCACAAAATGATACCAAAGCCTCATGCTAAACATTTGGTCCACAACAGGATGGAGAACCAGAGAATTTCTGGAGGTTTCAAAACATACAGTCATATGAAAAGGTTTGGGACCCCCTTCTAATTTTGGGGATTTTTGTTAATCATTAGCTGGGATTTCAAAGAAGCAAATTCCTTTACATATATGACATACCTTAGGTAAACAGAAGCAATTCAGCAGTGTCATTTTGTTTATTGGAATAATAGAAAATATGCAATAAGCATCATAACAAAATTTGACTGGTGCATAAATTTGGGCACCCCAAAAGAAAAATGTCATCAGTACTTAGTTGAGCCTCCTTTTGCAAAAATAACAGCCTCTAGACGCCTCGTAGCCTGTGATGAGTGTCTGGATCCTGGATGTAGGTATTTTTAACATTCTTACTACTAAAGGATCAAGTTCAGTTAAATGATGGCTGCCACATGGAAAGCCTGCTTCAAATCCTCCCATAGATTGTCGATGATATTCAAGTCATTGGACTGCGACGGCCATATGAGAACATTGTACTTTTCCCTCTGCAGGAATTTGAACTGTGTTAAGGGTCATTGTCTTGTTGGAATATCCAACCCCTGGGCAATTTCAACTTTGTGACTGATGCTTGAACATTATCCTGAATAATCTGTTGAAACTGGGTTGAATTCATCCGACTATCCACTTTAACCAGGGCCCCAGTCCCTGAAGTGGCCACAGCATGATTGAACCTCCACCAAATTTGAAAGTAGGTAGCAGGTGTTTTACTTGGAATGCAGTTTTCTCCTTTCGCCACGTAAAGCACTTTTTATAATGACCAAATAACTTATTTTTTGTCTCATCAGTCCAAAGCATTTTCTTCCAATATGAATCTGGCTTGTCTAAATGAGCTTTAGCATACTCCAAGCAACTGTATCTGTGGCGTGGGTGCAGAAAGGGCTTCCTTCTCATCACCCGGCCATACAGATGTTTTGGTGCAAATTGCACTGAATTGTTGAACCATGTACAGATACACCATCTGCAGCCAGATGTTCTTGCAGGTCTTTGGAGGTGATCTGTGGGTTGTGTGCAACCATTCTCACAATCCGCCGCATATGCCGATCTTGTACTTTTCTTTGGTCTGCTAGACCTGGTTTGAAACTACAATTGTGCCTGTGTCCTTCCATTCCCTGACAACATTCCTTACAGTAGAAATTGACAATTGAAACCTTGGCTTTGTAGCCTTCCTCTAACCATGACAATGAATAATCTTTGTTTTTAAGATCTTTTGGGAGCTGTTTTGAAGATCCCATTCTGTCTCACTTCTGCAGAGTCAAAGAGAAGTGCAACTTGCATTTAGGCACCTAAAATACCTTTTCTTATGATTAAACAGACCTTTATATGAGGTTCAAGGCTTAACAACATAATCCAACCAATTTTGTTTTTGAAGTCCTCAGTTTTGCATGTGCTGTTGTTATGCATTAAAATCAGCAAAACCACAAGGGTTCCCATATTTTTGCACAGCCAGTTTTTCACATTTTATTTAATTTCATAAAACTAAATACTGCTTTTCAAAAAATCTTTGTTTGAAAAACATCCCAGTACTTAGCTGTTCCTGGTAAATGAAAGAAATACCACTTTTATCTTTTTTGTGTGAAAGCAGAGTCAATTATAATGCCGGCTGAGAGGGGTTCCCAAACTTTTTCACATGACTGTAAATAAATCCACAAGAGGAATGCACAAAACGCACATTGAATTTATTGAGTTTCAGTTTCAATGCCTTCATCACCATAACAGATTGTGACCCGGGAATCTCTAAACTGAAGGGATTCATCCTGCTTTATTACATCTATAATGAGTGGCAGTATTGTGATTGCTTATTTATTACTGAACTTAAAATTGCTTCACAACTCACGCAAAAAAGCTTGAATTTTTGGATTAAGATGATATGCTTGACACGGCCTATCGTAAGGATCTAACCTGACATTGACTTTTTGAGCATCGGCCTGATCAGTTTAGAATCATTGTGATGTAAAATACCCTTTGAAAACGTTAAACATGCGAATGTTGAATAAACGTTTGCCTCGAAGGCGGTTCAGCCCAGATGAATGTTTGTGGGGGATGGGTCACATTTCAAAATTAGATTTGTTTTCTCGATCATTTGCAATGATCAATTCATATGTACAGTACTGTGCACAAGCTTCAGGAAGGTGTGAAATAATGCTGGGAAACTAAGAATTTAAGCTTTCAAAAAATATAAATAATATATTTTTAAATTTGTTTTATTACTTTATTTATGGATATTTTTTTAGATATATTGTTTAAACTATAGGCAAATGTTAAACAGAAAATAAAAAGTCAATGAGGTGTCATGTAGGTCCCTTCAGTACTGTTATATAGTCAAGGAAAGGCTGCCAAATGTTTAAACTTCTTTGCTTTCCCTGAAATCTCATCGAATGTTCTCCATATACAAAGTGCAGGAGAACTGCATCAGTAAGGACTGGGGTTCAACAGGGGATTATAAATTGCTAAATTTAAAATTTTACCTCTGGCAGTTCCTTAGCCTATATACAGATATCTGAAAAAATAGGATGGCTACAGTGTGGATCTATCCCTCAGCTGAGCAAATTAATAGAATACATTATTATCAGTGTACAAGCAGTTACCTTAAAGGGACACTGTGTAACATTTTAAGTAATTTATCAGCTAAAATCAATATCCTCATTCATAAATATGTCCTCATTGGTGTAAAATCACCTCTGCCAATAATCTGAATTATCCTCCTGAGCGAAGAACTACAAATATTAATATCACATTTTGTACATTGAGCAGGCAAGTCTTATGGAAAGGCCCATGTTTTTGGAATGTCATCAGGTGCATTGTTTAGAATTTAGAATTGTTCTTGTCCTTGAAGGCCACTGTAGCTTCTGTTATTATTCAAAAGGGTTGGGGTTACCCAGGGAGCGTTGCATTCTAGAACTTTGTAGAACTTTCTTGATGATGTCATATTACACAGTGCAATGCCCCTTTAATAGTAACAAGACCTCTGCTTTTCCAGACTGAGAAAACAGTATCTATTTGCGAAGGGGGAAATGCATGATTGTGGGTAATGGGGGCAAGAATGGAGGTGTTTGGCAATTCAAACTATTTTTTAATTTGATACCAAATCCTCAATGAGTTTTTAACTACAAAACCAATATCTTTAAATGATACTAGAGGTTTTTGTTCTGCATAGAGTAGCACTGGAAGAGAAGTGTCTCTCATTTCCTGTTCTAAGGCTACCGTGACGGTACAGGCACTTCTGGGTGGTTACAGGGGTGGACCGCGGTCTGTATGTGGGGTACATAGCGCTATATGGCGAATGTACAGGCTTGTTTTGCTGTGTGGAAGTTAAAACTTGTCGTCGGAGTTCAAGGACCATTTAGCCTCTCCGGCTCGGCCTGCACGTGCGCAGTAGCAGCCAGCGATTGAGACTCTGTTCTCCACGACGTTGAAGTTGGCAGCTGATTCGCAGCAGCCGATTCGGCAGTTAAGGAAAAGTTAAGGATTCTTAAGGAGCTGCGGAGCGACTGATCTCCTGTTGTTTAACCTCTAAATCGCCGCGGTAAAGCCACATTAATTAGTCTAGATTATCTAAGAGAGTCTAACCATTCTTTAAAAACAGTTTAAAATTGATGTAACCTTTATTAAGTTTGTTTAAAAGAAAGAGAGGGGAGATTTCACTGCTTTTTTTGCATCTGGACCACACTGGTCCTTGATTGAAAACCACTGCACCTAGACTCTTCAAATCTGGACTAGAATATCACAGTGAGGCTATACATTATAGACAACATAGTTTTTGATTTGTGAAACTTTTTTTTCTATTTGTGAAAATGCAATAAAGGCACATGTCACCGCTTTTTGGGGTCTAGACCGCATTAGAACTGGTCCTGATTGAAAACCACTGCACCTAGACTCTTCAAATCTGGACTAGAATATCACAGTGACGCTATAGATTATAGAAAACATAGTTTCTGATTTGTGAAACTTTTTTTCTATTTGTGAAAATGCAAAGAATGCACATTTTAATGGTTTTTAGGGGTCTAGGCCGCATTAGAACTGGTCCTGATTGAACCACTTTACCTAGACTCTTAAAACCTGGACTATATTATCACAGCGAGGCTATAGATTATAGAAAACATAGTTTTTGATTTGTGAAACTTTTTTTATATTTAGAAAAATGCAAAGAATGCACATTTTAATGTTTTTTTGGAGTACAGACCGATTAGAACTGGTCCTGATTGAAAACCACTGCACCTAGACTCTTCAAACCTGGACTAGAATATCACAGTGAGGCTACATTTTATAGAAAACACAGTTTCTGATTTTGTGAAACTTTTTATCCTATCTGTGAAAATGCAATAAAGGCACATGTCAACGCTTTTTTGGGGTCCAGACTGCATTAGAACTGGTCCTGATTGAAAACCACCGCACATAGACTCTTCAAATCTGGACTAGAATATCACAGTGAGGCTATGGATTATATGTTTATGGTTTCTGATTTGTGAAACTTTTACCCTATCCAGACCACATTAGAACTGGTCCTGATTGAAGCTGATGTCTTTATATTTGTTTTTTTCTATTTTATTTTTTAAAGATATTTTTTGGCATTTTTATGCTTTATTGACAGTGTAGAGACAGAGTTGAAATGGGGCAGAGAGGGGAGTGACATGCAGAGGGAACGCAAGGTTACGTTGTAACCCAGGTTCTTTGAGTGGAGACTATCTCTCCACCTTACATAGTTGACGTGGATACTCTTTAAGACAAATCACTTGTGGCGGCCACGCATGATTGGCCAGCCGTGGCTATATAAGCTACACGCATGCGTGTGCCTCTAGGTTTGAACGTTGATTGGAACGTTGCTTGAGCGGCATCTAAGGCTGGAGAGATAGTCTCTCCACTCAGAGAACCTGGGTTACAACGTAACCAACTGTTCTCTATCGTGTCAAGACTATCTCTTCCACCCTAAGCATATTCCATATGTACGGGACTTTGTAAGGCACACCGCGAGGAAGTCTCAAGCAGACCCAGCTGCTCCTGCGGGAGCCTAAATAAAAAAGGCAGTTGAGTTTGAATGACACGTCACCACCACCAGAGTGTTCACCCATGTGCCCAGTATAAAGGAACTATTTACAATTATACATTATGTACACACCCATCGCCAAGGCGCCAGACGCTACCAAGGCTAAACTGGCCCTGCAAGACCCTAAAGCCAGCCATGAATGGGTAGATGGCCTAGCCCAAACGCGCACCGTCCTGCTGCATTGAGCCCAGCACTCGCTCCGAGAATGGGGTGCTGGCTGCCACATTCATGCAGTAGAACCGGATAAAAGTCGAAAGGGTCGACCAAGAGGCCACAGAAATCTCAGAGAGAGGGGCCCTCGCGCTGATAGGGCCCATGGAGACGTAGGAAATGCCCTGTGTGGAGTGTGCTCCGTGACCCTACTGGGTTCGCCTTGGTTGCCCTCTCATATGCCTGCTGGATAGCATCCACAACCCAGTGGGCAAGCTCTGGCCTTGGAGACTGGCTGTCCAAGACGGTTAGGCTTGTAAATAGACAAAGAGCTGGTCCGTTGTCCTATGTGGCCACGTGTCCGATGCAGATACTCTGTTAGGGCCCTGACTGGCACAGTAGTAACTGCCTACTCCACCCTGCTTCACCTTCCTGAGGAGAGTGGAAAGGGTGCAGCTCAATAGATCGACCGGCATGGGGACTTGAGGGTGAATGCAGGGTTCGGCGCAGCACCACCCCAGCACCACCTGGCAAGAAGCGGCAGCAGTCCTCATGCACTGAAAGAGCATGCAGCCTAGCTCTATTCAGGGGCTCGAATGGCACATTTTGCAAGGCCGACAGCACCACCTCCAAATCCCATGGGGGGACAGCTGGCCTTCTGCGATGTGGAGTAACCCTACAAGCACCTCTAAGAAACTGAGCAATAAGGTTGCAACAGCCTTCTGCCAGCTTCCGAGGTCCAACACGGGCTGCCTTTATGGCTGACACTGTTCCCCTCAATGTCAAGGGAGATTTTCCCACCTCCAACATTTCCTGGAGGAACTGGAGAATGTCATGGGCTGTGCAGGCGAGGGGATTCACCTGTCTCGAATTGCACCATGATTGAAACCCTCCCCAATGATAAGCGTATGTCGCCCCTTGATGGAGCCCGGGCCTTGTAGAGTGGGCACCACAGACTGGGGCAACCCCATAGCTAGAAACCCGGCCCTCTCAGGGGCCAGGCCCAAAGCCGGAGACCCTGGGGAAAAGGATGAAAGAGAGTCCCGTGGACCTGGGACAGGAGGTCCAGCTGACCCGGGAGCTCCCACGGGTGTCCCTGAAGGAGGGGTGCAATCGCTGAGAACCAGATCATCTGGGGCCAGCTGAAGGAACACTCCCAAGGGATCAATAAAGTGTCTATCTATCTATCTATCTATCTATCTATCTATCTATCTATCTATCTATCTATCTATCTATCTATCTATCTATCTATCTATCTATCTATCTATCTATCTATCTACCAGGATGAGGCTCACCTCTTCCACCTGAACTCTCTGTAGAAGTGTATTAAGGAGGGTGAAGGGAGGGAAGCAGATACAGGAGGCCTTGTGACCACTGGTGTGCAATGGCATCCGTGCCCTAGTTATCTGCCCCCTTTTCATGGAGAAAAAGAGGGACAGTGAGCTGTCTCCTCGAGGCGAAGAGATCGGCTGCTGTGGCTGTACCAGCACTCCCAGATATCGCTTCACGACCTCCCGGATGCAGTCTCCATTCCCCGGGAGCCGATCCGCCGCAAGGTTCACCTGACCCAGCACGTGCCTGAGGGACTTGGAATCGTGGATACGCCCACTCTCATATTATCTGAGCCAATCTGCAAAGGCGGGGAACCAGGCCCCCTGCCTGTTTATGTATGCCGCTGTTCTGTCTGTCCTTACTCAGCATGGCGGTTTTCCCAGCTCTGGCAGGAAGTGCAAAAGAGCTAAATGGATAGCCTGCAATTCCAACTGATTGATGTGCTGTGTCGTTCAGGGTCCATGCCATTGGCCACTAATGCCTTGACCCTTGTGTACGGCTGCCCAGCCTACCAGGGAGAAGTCGGCGGACACCACCTGGCGACGCAACACCGGCCCCCAGTGCATTGCCCCGTTAAATTGGCTGGTTCCTCCCACCAGCCGAGAGCTATGCGCAGTCTGCGTGAAACCAACACTCTGGCATGCAGATCTCTCTGTAAGCCAAAGACCCAGGCTCAGGAGGCAACGCTGCACTGGGCGCATGTTCAGAAGGGCAATGGACATGATGTGCACTGTGGCTGCCATTAACCCAAAGAGTCGAGGCTGAATCTCCAGGTCACTCTGGCCACCAAACGAAACTGGGAGACAAGCACGCCTGAGGGTGGCCTGTCTCGCCAACGTCAAAAAAAAGAATTCCTGATTTGGCATCCAAACAAATGCCCAGGAACTCTGTCGATTGTGAAGGCTGCAACCTGCTCTTTCTCATGTTAAGTCTAGGTGTAGTGGTTTTCAATCAGGACCAGTTCTAATGCGGTCTGACCCCAAAAAGCCTTGACATGTGCCTTTATTGTATTTTCAGAAATAGAAAAAAGTTTCACAAATCATAAACTATGTTTTCTATAATCTATAGCCTCTCTGTGATATTCTAGTCCAGATTTAAAGAGTCTAGGTGCAGTGGAGTTTTCAATCAGACCAGTTCTAATGTGGTCCAGATGCAAAAAGCAGTTCTACTGCTCCTACTGACCGCCAGAGGCGGTGCTTACAGCACTGGATGTTCCATCGCGCGCATGCGCAGGTCGAGATCTTTATACCAACAAAGTCACCTGTGCACCTGGGTGACCCCTTCGGGAATGTCTATATATTCGGAAGTCACCAGAGGTTCTGTTCCTTTTTTCTTCTCGCTGACTAGCAGGTCGCACACATTGTTGTGTGCTAATATACCACTAGCTTGTCGCAAGTAGCTCGTACCTAAGGGTTGGTGTCGATTTGACTTCGACCACCAAGGGCTGCGACTTGCAATTCGTTCACTTGGCTGCGGGCCGGTCAGGGGGTGAGAAGTGTAAAGGCTACGCGTAGCCCGGCTACCGCGGAAGCCAATATCACCTTTCCACCTTGCTTTGATTAGATCAGGCGGCGGCTGGGTTCACGCCGTGTTATTCTCGTTCGCACCCGTTGTTTGTGTTTTTTCTACTAAGCTCCGGTTGCTAATTGTATGCTCGAATGTATTGGTCTTTCTAGCATTGTTGCACTGTTGATCGGGTGCTAAATTCGGCCTAGACCGGTTGCTCACTTTGATTTAACGACAGCGAGGCGGCTTGGGAAGCCGCCACAGTACCTTGTAGCATAGTGTCGCACTGTGCTCGCGCTGGTAGCCTAGCACTAGTATGCTGTTGTTACACTGTATGCTGCTGTATTGCTCGGTGGGCGACCTAGTTTCCAAACGCTCTTCACCGTTATTTTACGTGTCACACTGTTGCTCGTGTAGGCTGCTGTAGTGTGTCGCCAGTCGGCAGCTTAGTTTCACACTGCTGTGTTACTATAGCCGTGTCGCACCGCTGCACGGTAAGCTGCGCCAGTGACTGCCGTTGCGTCACTGTGTTATTAAGGCGCATTATTGCTTGGGCCTCGCCTAGGGCTCACGAGGACATGCTGTCCACAGTGCCTATAGCCTTCGTTGATTGCTCCAGTGGGCGGCTGGGGCTTCAAGAGCCGCTGACACTGCCAGGGGACTACAGATAGAGAATAGCATTTTGGAGCTAATTCTAGCATTTTTTTAACCCATGTATGATCATGTGGTTTATTGATTTGCACTGTCCCCTTCTTAAGTAAACTGAATTCAATTGAACTGTGTGGGTGCGCTCTCGTAAAGCTCGATTGCCTAGCCTACTGTAACTTGCTCGCCAGTGGGCGGGATAGTTTTACACCGCCACTGTATTATTCTAGCGGTGTCGCACCGTGGTTCGGTTGCTCTCGCTTGGAGCCCGGTTGCATACCTTATTCGGATTACATATTTTAATTGGCTCGACAGGTCGCGCGTTAAGCTTGGGTGCTCGCCTAGAGCTCGATTGTCGGCCTACTGTAACTTGCCTGCCAGTGGGCGGCAGGGTTACACTGCCATGTGCTATTCTAGCGGTGTCGCACCGTGGCTCGGCTGCTCGCCAGGCCCGGTTGTATGCCTTAGTCGGATGCATATTTTAGCTGGCTCGATTTTTGGGCTAACCCAGCATGTTTACTGTAACTTGCTCACCAGTGGGCGTAGCTGTACGCTCGCCACTGTATTATTCTAACGGTATCGCCCTTCTATATGTCCATGGGTGTCGCACCGAGGCTCGGTTGATCTCGCCTAAAGCCCGGTTGCATACGTTGGTTGCTCGCCAGGGAGCGTCTTGGGTTTCCAAGAGTCGCCTTCACTGTGTTATTTTAGCTGTCACACGGTTGTCGTGTCTGTGCAGGCTACTGTAATTTGCTCGCCAGTGGGCGATAGTTTTGCACCGCCGCTGTATTATTCTGGCGGTGTCGCGCCGCGGCTCGGTTGTTCTCGCCTGAAGCCCGGTTGCATACCTTAGTCAGATGCATATTTAGTTGGCTCGACAGTGGGCAGCTTACGCCTTCATGGCCTCCCAGATACAGTGGGGAATGGCCATGACAAGTGCCCTGCAGGTCTCAGGGTTGAGCACCTGAGGGAAGCTAACCCATGCATGAACTGTAGTTTCTGTCTCAGGCACTTAGGTTGCTAGGTAGAGGCTCTTCTTACTAGCCTCCAACCAGCTCATGGTACAGTGGCAGTGAGTAACCTTGCGGCTGGGCATCCTTCCTACTACAGGGGATGACATGCTGTCCACAGCTGCGTCCTGAACTCTTACAGGTGGGCAGCCCGCCAGAGGGTCAGTGTCCGTCCGTGACTCTCGCAGGTATGGGGTTAGATGAAGCTCTGGTTTCATCTGCACCCACTTCACGCCTTCGCCGGCAGGCCCTCAATCCTCCGTTCTGTGTGCCTCCCTCTGGCCTTGGCTCCGCTGAGCTCCGTAGATGCTGGCCAGATTTAAGGGCTCTCTCCCATCACACTAGTGACAGCAGAGCTCTGGCAGCCATGCATAATGCTGATAGTTAGGGCTCGGACTGGTTAGCTCCGATTGAGCCTGCTATAGCATCCCTGGTTGTCTCCCCAGACGAGGCTCTGAGAGCCGATGTGCGCTGCCCTCGGCCCCAGTGCCGGATTTCAGGCGACCTCCTTACTAGGAGTTACGACGTTGCTGCCTGTGTGGGCCATCTGGTTTGCATTACGACTTAGGGAGCTAATAATAATAATAATTTGAATTTATATAGCTGTACTTTCAAGGTACCCAAGGGCGTCTACAAGGAAAAGGCTAGGCGCCGGGCCAGGGTTGGCTGGCGCAGGCCGCCCCAGTCGGAGGTGTGTCGACAGACCCTCCGTTTCCCAGTGATCCCAGGCCAGGCGTTCCGCCAGCTGCTCTTCAGGCCAGGTGCGAAGTGTTCAGGTTGACCAGGCTAGACAGTAGTTACATGCTGCGACGTGTACTTCTGCCTGATTCCAGGCCGGAACCTCTGTGGTACCCCGTGCCAATAGCTTCGCGACCACGTTCAGGTGGACACTGAGGGGCCAGTGCTTCTCAGCACATTCTGTACAGCGCCGTAACACTGCGCTGCTGTTGCATTTCAGGCGCTGTGAGGTCGGCGTCCAGCCTCCGCCTCCCCCAGAGTCCTTGGGGTGCTACTCGATGCTCATGTGGTAGGTTCTACTCAACCGAAGTTCAGGTACCAGGAGGTGGGGCGGGGTCGCCCTGCTCTGGACTACATCGGCGGAATCATGCCTCACGCATCTTTTCCCATGCTGCGTGTGCAGGGTCCCAGTCTATCGCTCAGGCGGACTGGGTTGTGTCATAGCCCTGAAAGATGCTACTTTCAAGTCCCTACTGCCCAATGTCACAGGTGGTCCTCCCTTGCATTTCTGGGCAGGTGTACCGGTTCAGGGTTCCTCCGTTTGGGCCGTCCCTTGGCTCTGCGGATATTAGGACAGGTGTGTGGCAGCATCCCTGCCACCATTACAGCTCAGCTGGTGCTCAGTCGCGGCCATGAGCCCGTCTTTCTCCATAGCGCGTAGCTACCGTTCAGCAGCTACTACAGCACTCCATGCTGGAGTACAGCCTCTTCCTTCGACTGATAAGTATGCTGACCTCAGCATAATCTAATTATCATTATCCAAGCTGCCCAAGTTCCAGGTGTCCGGAACACAGCGATAGAAAAGGGCCACCCCCGGGGAGTGGAGACTCCATCCGGAGGTGGTGGGCATGATTTGGACAGTATGGCAGGGCAGTGTGGTCTCTTGCTTCCGAAGAGATGACCCACTGTCCCCTGCTGGGTTCTCCTAGATGGAGAGGACCAGTCCCTAGGCAGGATGCTCTGGCTAATGCTTGGCCAGTCATCCCAAGCTTTGTGCATTTCCTTCGCACCGTTGCTTGTGTGTTTTTCACTAAAAGCCCTGGTTGCTAAGTGTATGCTCGAATGTATTGTCTTTCTAGCATTGTTGCACTGTTGATCGGGTGCTGAAGTTCGCTCAGACCGGTTGCTACTTTGATTTAATCAACAGCGAGTGGCTTGGGGTGAGCCAAGCCACCGCCACAGTATTTGTAGCATTGTCGCCTAGAGCGGTTGTGTGAAGACAGGCTACTAATTTGCTCGTCAAGTGGGCGGTTTCCGGGTCAGAAGTCGCTCTACTGTATTGAGCTGTGTCCCACCAGCGTGGCTCACCTAAGCCTTGCGTGTGCATAGCTTACTTATTGCTTGCCAGTGGATGAGCCGTGCCACACACTATGTGTGTAGCTTTTGTTACTGACAACACTGGATGGGGTCCAGCATTGCAGTTACAGCCTACGTTTGGTGGCTCCACATTGGCCAGGAAGGCCATGGATCCCAGCGTTACTAAACTCCTCAAGGAGAGCCTTGGTGCCTTCCAGGGAGACAGGACCTTCTGTCTCAGGTAGGCGGACACATGGCACCCGAACTCGGGGCGCCTGCAGCTCCTGGTAGCCAGGACCCACTGTTGACGTACATGCACTAGTCAGAGGTCCATGGCCGTTTTTAACTTCAGGGGTACTCGCCACTACATGGCGTCATGCAGACAGGTGGAAGTTGTTTTCACAGTGGTGCATGGCACATGGCGAAGTCCCATGGACTTGTTCAGTGATAGTGATACTACACTTTCTGCAGTCTGTGTTGGGCAGCAGGACAGCTGCCTCCACCCCAGCGTCTATGTGGCTGCGATATCGGCCGCACATGCAGGGGTGGACAACCAGACGGTAGGGTACCACTACCTAGTCAGGCCAGAGGCTTCATTCAGTTACCATGACCCCTGAGGGCACCATCAGGGGACTTACAAGTAGTCCTGAGGGCCTGGGTTCACCTCATTTGGGCCGCTGAGTCAGTGGCATCTCCTGACGCTGTCTATGAGACGGCATTCCTCCTTGCCATTGCAACTGCAATCGGTCGGTGAACTCCATGCCTTGTCAGTAAGCTGTGCTTGCGCTGGCATGTAGAAGGGTCAGGAGTGGTGCTCGCCAAATCCATCCTTCCTATCCAAAACGATTGTCTCCCCCACCATGTAAACCAATCGATCGAGTTGGCTGCTTTCAATCCCCTGGGCTCACCAGGGGATGCAGAAAGAACGTCAGATCCACTGTGCCCGGGGTGGGCGCTTAGGGCATAGGTTGTGGCAACAACCAGCTTGCGTAAGACAAATACCTCTTTGTCTGCAATGGGAGCTGCAGGAAGGGGGCTGCCCTGTCCAAACAGAGACACTCCCACTGACTTGTGGATGTGGTCTTGAATGCATATAGAGCACATGGGGCTCCCATGCCTTGGCCGTTGAGTGCCACTCTACCAGGAGTATGGCTACATCATGGGCTGCCTGGGCTGTGATTCACGGGCAGGACATTTGCGCCACGGCTACATGGTCTTCATCATGTACGTTGCGCAGCTCTACAGAGTAAATGTTGCTCCACCTCATCCGGTGGGATGACAGCTGTCTTGTTGATGGCTGCAAGCCCTTAATTGATGAGTACCTTCGTGACCTTTTGGTATAAGTCATCCAGTGCTGTAAGCACCGCTCTGGATGTCAGAACGAAATAGAACGATAGTTACGTATGTAACTACGGTTCTATGAGTTCCGGATGACCGCCAGAGTTCTCTGTCACTCAGACTTCTCAGACACCGCGAGAAGATTCAGTTGGAACAGAACCTCTGGTGACTTCCGGAATATATAGACATTCCCGGGGTCACCCAGGTGTCACAGGTGACTTTGTTGGTATAAAGATCTCGACCTGCGCATGCGCGCGATGGAACATCCAGTGCTGTAAGCACCTCCTCTGGCGGTCATCCGAACTCATAGAACCGTAGTTACAATGTAACTATCGCTTGATCTCCCCCTCTCTTTCTTTTAAACAAACTTAATAAAGGTTACATCAATTTTAAACTGTTTTTAAAGAATGGTTAGACTCTCTTTGGGATAATCTAGACTAATTAATGTGGCTTGGTCACAAGGACAGAGGTTAAACAACGGAGAACTGTCGCTCCGCCGCTCCTTAAGAATCCCTTAACTTTTCCTTAACTGCCGAATCGGCTGCTGCGAATCAGTTGCCAACTTCAGCGCGTCTTATCTCCCTCTCTTATCTCCATGGTGAGCATGACGCAGTGTTGCCAACTTACACTTTGTAGTCGCTATATTTAGCGACTCTTTTTCAGACCCTCTGGCGACTCTTTGTAAAAGCGACCAGCGACAAGTCTAGCCGCTTTTCTGGTCTTATTGGTGACTTTGGAGACCCTGGGTTGCTAAAGTAGCCTATGTATCGCTCATAACTTCTAAACGAGCAGCGGGTGACTCAAGGTCTCCCCTGTCCCAGAGCACTGACAGGCAGCCGGGTCCTCACGCAGCAGTCCCTCCCAGCTGCACTCCCAGAGTAACAAATAGCCTACACACCTCTCCGCTCTAGTGTTCCGTTTGCATCACTAATAGCAATTTTAGTACCCCTCTTTACAGTGAATGAGCTGAACATTTAGACGTAAGAATGGTCTTTCTAGGATGAATTGTCAGGGAGAAGAAGAGATTTTAAACTTTTCATAATTTTGGTTTAATTGCTTATTAATTATGAAGTTATTAATTTTTTTGAAAATTTTGAATGAAAGCAAGCATGTGAAAAATGGGCTGAATATGAGGATGGTTGAAGATAGTTTGTGGAATGAAGCATGTTGAAGATATGGACGTGCATGAATATGGCGGAATAATAATAATAAGAATAAATACGCAGAATATCAAAGCTGTGAATGCTTTCAGCATTCACACCAATAATAAATACGGTGAATATCAATGCTGTGAATGCTTTCAGCATTCACACCAATAAATACGCAGAATATCAAAGCTGTGAATGCTTTCAGCATTCACACCAAATACGGTGAATATCAATGCTGTGAATGCTTTCAGCATTCACACCAAATACGGTGAATATCAATGCTGTGAATGCTTTCAGCATTCACACCAATAATAAATACGTAGAATATCAATGCTGTGAATGCTTTCAGCATTCACAGCAAAACATTGTGTTCTCACCTCTTAGTTATGCT
Source organism: Hyperoplus lanceolatus (assembly GCA_026929865.2). Taxonomy (NCBI): domain Eukaryota; kingdom Metazoa; phylum Chordata; class Actinopteri; order Uranoscopiformes; family Ammodytidae; genus Hyperoplus; species Hyperoplus lanceolatus. Next base: position 18,203,122 of record CM049401.1, read on the forward strand.
TTCAGCATTCACACCAATAAATACGGTGAATATCAATGCTGTGAATGCTTTCAGCATTCACACCAATAACATTTACTTTCTTTTTTAAATTGTGACTGAATTGTGTTGATAACAGATTGTTGTCATGAATTGATTTCCAGTTGGAAATATTTTAGTATGTTTAATATTGTTATTATAGAGAATGTACACGGGTCATAAAGAGCATTGTTGATTGATGGATTGTACTTTGGTAATCCTTATTCAGCACTATTTTGCATTTATTAAGTGTAACAAGTGATAAATGGTTCCCACTTTACAATAAGGGTCACAAATAACATTAAGAAATGGTTAATTATGCTCAAGTGATGCTCAATCAGCACTAGTATGCCTTTATTAGGTGTTAATTCATGAGAAATGGTTCTCACTTTACAATAAGGGTCACAAAGTCCATTAATAAATGGTTAATTACACTTAAGTAATGCCTATTATGGTTAATTATGCTTCAGTAATGCCTATTCAGCACTGGTGTGCATTTATTAAGTGTTACTTAATGGATAAATGGTTCCCACTTTACAATAAGGGTCACAAAGAGCATTAATGAATGGTTAATTATGCTTAAGTAATGTTACGAAAATGACATTTGTTAACAGTTAATTAATGCTTATTATTATATTAATCAACTGTTGGTTCATGCTTAATTAATCGGTTAATTAAGGTTAACATAGGATATTTATAAACATTACATAATGTAGTAATTAATACCTTAGTTAACATGAATATCATTAGTAAATGCTTACTAGACACATTAGTTAACAGTTAACTAATGGTTAGTTAAACCTTATTAAGCATTAACTAGCCATTAATTAATGTACCCTTATTGTAAAGTGTTACCCGTTCTCACGTGGCTTATGCCACTGAATTTTGGATCTTCTCCAAACATTAACCCAAACTGTTGATTAACCAAACAATGGATCATTCTCACATCTGGTGAGAACCAATTAAGTGGAGCTATGACATTTTAAGCCGCCTTAACAATCCCTTACCTGTTTTAAGTCAAAAAAGTGGCAAATGGTGCTAGTAGCTTTTTCATGCCGTGTTGTCATATTGGTCCTTTTTCACAAAAATCACCCTTTTCTTTTATCATTATATATCATTTTGTTAAATTTTGGCAATTTGAACTATACTATGATCAGAAGTACTCAATCTGTTATTTTGTGAAACTTTGCTGTTCGTGAGCATTGACTTGCTAGACTTTCTATTGAACTATATAAAAAGGGAATGTCAAGTTGACATTTCACTTTGAGAGAAAATATAATCAATTGAGCTCAAAAGCTGACACTAACCCTGCGTTCCAAAACCCATACTATTTACTATTTAGTATGGTAGAAAAAAGATTTAGGATGTTCCAATTCTTGTGGCCAGATTTAGGATGGTAAGCAATACCCAATATTTTTAGTGTTGAAAACAGAAACCTATTTGGGTGATTCTGACCCATAATCCAGTGCGCACCTAAAGTGACGTCACATCTACGGAGCCTCCATATGATAACAAACAGGGATGCGACGGATTTAAAAGCAAGAGGCAAGATCAAGTTGCAATGTTGTGATGAAATAAATAAGTAAAAGTATGTACCAATAGTATGCCTACTGTATCCTAACTATTTTTTTTTTATCTTCAGATGTGGAATTTAAAATAGAGAAAAGAAAGAGTATGCAATTCGGAACGCAGGGTAAACCTGTTTCTAAGTATGCCATTTCTGTAATAAGAAAATATGAAATTATTGAAGTAGTGGATTCATTTAGTAGGTCCCCTGCATACACATATTAAATGATGTAAAAAGGCACTTCTATGATTAGGTAGGAAACAGGTTGTCATTCTCTCATTCTCAAGAAATCTCAATCTGCGAAGATTTATGAGTATAACAAAAAAAAGAATATAAGGTATGACTGTGTGTGAACGAATTGAACCTGGAACCCTGTAAAGCGCTTTGAGTCAACAACATCGAAATAAAGCGCTATATAAATCCAATCAATTATTATTATTATTATAAGAAGGTATGCCGTCATACATACAAGAGTTTAGTTTAGTTTTATTTGTGTAGATGAACAAGATTAAAATGGCAAGAAGATACGCACAGACATGCATAAATGCACGGGTGGGACAAAAGAAACCCCGAAGGGCTTATAAAGATTGTATATGGCTACCACTCCACTTGTGTGATTTGCCCCTTGTTTTTCTTTTTTAATAATGCAAATTAACTTAGGGCGCACTCACACTAGGGCCGCTGTTCTGTGCCCGAGCTCATTCGCATACTAAAGTCTAGAATGTTTGGCTAGTGTGACCACGCCATCCGTATTCCAGCACGAAACACCCCCTTGGCCACGGCACACTTGGGAGAGGTGTGCCAGAGAGAACGGCACAGATGCTAATGAGATGACACGCGCACACGCACGGATACGCAACCTGAGCTGGATGACGTTGTCCATGCGCGACCCTTCTTCCCCATAACAATTGTAAACAATGGCGGCAAGAGGTTCACGAGTGGGTTCCGGTGCGATCGCGAAGTGGAGAGTTTGCTAGAAAATTGGGCCGGCGACAGTATTCAGCTGCAGCTGAATAAGACCAACAAAAATTCGGAGGTGTTTGGGGCAATCCGCGACTACTGTTGTTCTACTAATTCCGGCAGCGAGTACACTTGGTGACGTATGTAACGTATAACGACGTGATGACGTATGTATGAAAGAGCAATCGTGCCCGGGCCGTGGCCTTTGGGAGCAGTGTGACCACGGGCCAGCGAGGGAGTGGGGAGGGGCAATCGTACTGGAGCACGGAACAGGCAAACTTGCCTAGTGTGAGTGCGCCCTTATATATCTATGTGAAACACCTAACAGCTATTGACAACATTTTTGTTTGTCAAATTGTACTTTAAAAAATAAATTGGGTATCTATTTTTAATTTGACAAAATATGTTGACAATTAAAATTAATTAAAGTACATAACCACTTTTGCCAATCCAAATGGATTGAACACAGGAATGAACATGCTTTGAATTAGTTTACATTTTAATCAACTTATCAAGCACATTCCTTTGGGGGTTAAACTTAGTTACAGAAGTCTAGATAAAAGATCCCTTTTGCATACCTGCTTCAGGAAAGACTGAGGTGAATTCTGGAAGTGCTTTTAGAGAATTGGATCAGTCCCCCAGGAGGTCAGAGGGCTGATCTTTTTGGTGGGTAGGTCAGGTCTGCTGGCTGTCCAATTGAGGCTACTGGTTGATTAGGCAACAGCAGGGCTACCTGGACATGTGGGGCTGATGGTTCCTGTACATGTCCTGCAAAGTATGTGGAGTTTAACATCCATTGGAAAAGAACAACATTTTGAGTGTTATAAACATTAAGTTAAATATTTACGCTGAAAGAGCTTTAACCCAAATAGGAAGCAATCAATACCCAATATAAGATTTTCTTGTTAAAAAAAATCTCTTTCTTGACTTCAGCAGATAACAAATTAAGAATATTTGGCAATATTGTACATTGATTTTCTAAAACTTTCAATTCAACATTAACAGTGGAACAAATATAGTGCTGAGGGCTTCTCATACTTAAAAATAAGTAAATTCACATGAATGCTAGTGTAATAAAAAAACACATGGTCACATGGCATCAACTATTAACATTCCTTTTCTGAATATGAATAGATGTTACCGTAAATAACACATATGCCCTCCATCCTTTCAGAAAATGCTGATGATGTCTCTGAAAAATGGCAACAGAGAACAGACACCCAGCCTTCGGAATTTCTTTCAGATTCAGCCAGGAAAAAACGGTCTCAATCCCAGGGCTTGCAATTTCTCCACCTAAAAAACATAGACAAACAAAAAGACAGACAAGAATGTTGAACTCAAGCAAGATTATAGCAACAACATGTGTTAACAATACATGTCTGGAATCACTCTGGAGGGTAATAAGCAGCTGTAAGGAAGTAGCTCACCGCTATGCCACTCACCTTGGGCTGCAGACTGCTGTAAGCTCCATGATGACCAAGTAATAGACTTGAACCCTTGATGCCAGAATTGTCAGCATCTCTGTCTGTCTGTCTGAAAGAAGGCCATTACATGAACCTGTATGCTAAACTAATGTGCTACAATTTAATTAACTATCAAACAATCCACACTGTTAACTTGCTTAATATTTTTCAATAAAGAGTAACCTAAGCAAGATAGTGTTCAGACAAAGTAAGTGGTTAACTTACATTTTCTGAATTACAGATATAGGTTGATTATCAATTCAATAGGCTGCCTTGCCTTTCAGCTAGCTTTAAAGCTAAAATAGCATACTCGTTAGTGTTATATTCTTTTGATAGTTACTTTCGGTTGCCTACCGTCAGATGAAACATAAATAAACATTTACCGAAAATGACAGGTATCCTAAAAACGAAGCTACAGCACACGTTTTTCCACGTTAATCGATCATACCTGGGACAGGAAGAGGGCCCGATGGGTTTGTTGCATGGACATACGAAAGGTTTGTTGACCCCAGGTTTCTTCTTCATGGAGCCTGTGGGGAGTTGTTGATATTGACATTTAATTATCGCCCCCTACCGGTACTTCTACAGCACCCATTCTGCATTGAAATCATTGAAACCATAACACGTTCAGAGTAAAGTGCACATTTCTGGCTAGAAAGGTTTACACATTTCTGGCTAGAAATGTCATCATAAACATGTGTAATGGTGAATCCATCCCAAACTACTCGGAGAATAAAATGTAAGCTAATTGCCTTCAAACATGTAGCCTAACAAAGGCTATAACGACAAAAAAATCGCAAATTGCCATATTAAAATAAAATAAATAAATCATGAATAACATTTTGCAATAAGGCAACTGTTAAAGTGTTAGCAACTAAGCAAAACCCTTTATTTTCTTTTAGCCAACATTAGGCTACTGCTTTCAATCAGCTCTCACCAAAAAAAAAAAAAAGGTTTACAGATAAATAGAGAGCGATCGTTCAGTTAATAGGAGCCCCGCTCGTGGTAGAATAGCGAAAAATAAACGGTAACGATGGATTATTAAGCTAAAGGAACGTTAAAAAAATAAATCATAATCAGAGATAATGCTATGCACATTTAACAGATTATAAAACGAAATGCAATCAGACAGGACCGCCAACGATCACAAAAACACAATAAATACTCACAAGGGTGCCATTATAAAATTAAATTGGGCCAATTGATCAAACATTATAGCATCTTTTGCATTTAAATCTTGAGTAATTTTGAGTTTGTGAACTAATAAAAACTAGGAAAAGAACAATGCAGCTGCTGTGCTCTGCTTCCATGAGTACAGAAAAGAATAACGTGCATTTTAGCACGACACAAAATACTATAATACATTACTGGTAGATTGAAAGTCATGAAAGATATCCCTGTTGAAATGCACTGGTGACGATGAGAGGAGAAGCGTTGTCCGCCATGATTCAAGCAGAATGCGAGCTGCTGATCTCAGCGTCCATAGCAACCATCATAACAACCATGTTATTACATAGCGAAATATTCTTCGTCATAACTATCAAACCAAACATCCTACACGTTCACCGAGCAAAGATTATGAAAGTGGAATGCACATTTCTTGCTAAAAATCTTTACACAAACACTTTTAATGGCGTAACTTTACTAAAATATCATATTTTCCACCCAGAATAAAAAGAATGTCCGCCATTTTCTCAGAAAATCTTCCTAAAAACTATCCAATAGGAAAGATGCTCACAACGTCAAACATCACCGGATATGGCAGTACATTGTAGTGAATTGAACCCGCTCGACGTCAGCAGACGACGGAAAACGTGAATTTCACGTCAGTGACAGACGGCAATGTGACGTGGACCACAGTCGCACTGTGACGTTTCCAGTGTGAGAGTGTTGATTTGGAAGCTACCATAAAGTTCAAACCAGACATGGCAGGGCCCAGGCACCCTGCTGTGTTTACCTTATCTCAACTGTGAGACACAAGCTTCAAAGCTTTCTTTTCCTAAGGAAGGAAGAGCATTGCATTGGCTGGTTTGAATGTAAACACTGCTTGCTGATTAGACAACTAACTTCTGATTGGATGAGAATGCATTTGGACAGTTTTAATACAGGATGCAATTCTCTCATCTTTGCCATTCGCCGTCGGCTTCCAGCCGTGATAGAAGGTACGACATGCTTAACCCTGAGGCCTAGGATTAAGCAACTCCAAGTCCCAGTCTTTATAATCGCTGGACGAGTTGATGGACTGCTTGGAACATCTTCTTCTGTTTTCCCGGATTTGAGAGAGAGTTTTCCTACAGAAAACCGCTTCACCAAGAGCTGAAGCACACCTCAACCTCTCCTCAAAACAGGACCCCCACATGCGCAAAGCGTGCGCAAAGACGCAGGATCCCTTCATCAAGACGCCTGCACTGCCCGTTCTACGGACCGGAGCCAGCCAGCGGACCCGCCGAGAAGTGAAGCCACCTATCACTTATCATCTGGGCCGTTACTACGCTGCCACCAGACGCAGCGCCAGCCAAGACAAGGCCCGACGCAGAGGGAGTTCTCCGCTTCCTCCTATCCTCCTTGCCTATGCTGCCCATCGGACCGCAGACAGCCCGCCATTGCCAAGAAGAGCCGCTGATCCCCTGCTTTCTTTCCCTTGGCATGGTGATGCACGCTGCCCTTATCAGCTGAGCTGGTTCCACACCACTGTCTTCCACAAGACGCGCTCCATCAGCGCACAAGGCCCGGCAAGCGGCCTTTTTCTCCTCCTATCTACTCCAGCTGCCTTCAACCAATCATCGCTGGACCAAGCGATTCACGTGAGGCTATTGTCTGGGCTAAGATAGTTATTTTATGTTGTTCATTAACTTGAAGTAAACGTAAGAGCTGACGAGCTCACTATTTCCTTTTTTAAAGTAATTCTGACTCACTTATGTTTTACACAAGTGTTTTTCGCTCACAGTGTTTTTCTCCCGTTAACCGGGAATGTATTGATGTGTTGTTGCTGTCACTCTTATAGCCGGTGAATTCTTTCCTCTTTATCAATTCAACTCAGTGTACGCAAATGCGCATTTGCAGTCACTGTGTGATTGGAGGAAACAGTTCACTACGCGCTGGAGCTGCAGCTACTGTCTTTTGTTCCTCTCCTTCTCATTTCTAACTACGCACATCACACACACACAAACACACTGACACTCGTGATTTCCCCCTCAAGTATTCTTCATGAATACATGAGTGTTGAGTTTCTGTAATTTTAAAGTTAAGATCGCGTGAAGACAAACCCAGTCTCTCAGCATCATCCTTTATAATTCTTATGTGTTTGATTGAAGCAGTAGGTTACATAAATGCTTTGCATGCTACTTACCCTACTGATTAAAGGTAGAATATTCAACTTTTAGAAGTTGTCCACATTGCTATTAGCAATTGATCTACCCGTGGCTTAAGAGCCACTTCAAACTCTCGCGTGACGTCAAACTCTCGCGTCTGCCATCTAAATTCATCTAAATTCTAAAGTGACGTTCCTCTGTCACACACACACACACACACACACACACACACACACACACACACACACACACATGTGCACTCGCCTGCACATAGATCAGGGGTGGCCAACCCGCGGCTCGCGAGCCACATGCGGCTCTCTGCCCAGCTTCGTGCGGCTCTTCAGTTCATATCAAATTATGTGATTATAATTTTTATTTTTTATTTTTTTGTATATATACTTTTTTTTGTGTGTGGGCCTATGTGTGTGCATGTTCGCAAATGTTTAATTGAGGACGCAACATAACGTTCGCAAACGTTTGGTGCGGACGCAACATAAAACTGCCCGCTCAGCTTGGAGGGAGGTTTTCCGTGAGTTTGTGTCAAGTTCGCTCCGAAACAGAGTGGGAGAGTTCATATTTTTTGTTGAACGTTATGCCAAGCCATTCTGCCTTATTGCCAGGTGTCATTTGCGCATTTCAAGGCTTCAAATCTGCAGCGCCATTTCAGCTCTCTCCATGCTACAAGTAAGTCCCACAAAGCAACATGCATAGTAAGAGGAAAACGCTATTTTAAATTGTTATATTTTTGTTTGTGGACTTGGTTAAACTGAGAGTTTGTGTGTGAGGCAGTGCACACAATGTTCATTGTTGAAAATGACTGCCCTGTCGTCTTTAGTCCAGTCCTGTCATTATCACAGGGGCGGCCTTAACGATCTGGGGGCCCGTTTCAAGTCCTAGTGTGGGGCCCCCTTTTTTTTTTTTTTTTTTTTGAAGAAATAATGCATGTGCAAGCTCCCGCAAAAATAAAAACGCCCCCCCCCCCCTGAAATCTTACTGGCCACCCCAGTGCCCCCCCCCCAGTTCAAATGTTATTTTTTATTTTCATTTTATTTTTTTAATTACATTTTTTTCCTGATATGTATCCTAGTTGAGAGATGATATGTATTTATTTTTCTTTCTTAACTTTTTTTGATAGGTAGTTGCCAAGTTCATCACACAAACACTCCAATCCACTGATATGAGATCAGTTTGCAATTTTCTATTACTAAATTAATGGTAGGACTGTGGCCACTAGAACTGGTCTCTGGTCAGCAAAGGTCTTGAAAACAGCATAAGTGTGCTTGTGACATGCGTGCCACCCATGCATGTGTATAGGCACGTGTCCCAGCAGATTTTTGAAATCTGAATAAAAAAATTAAAGTTTGTAGTTAGCGAGTGTAACATGTTCTTAGCAAGGGCAGACTTTCATAAATAAAGGTTTATTTTTTTAGCAAGATATTTGGTCAAAAGCTAGTGGTCATCCGTCCCTCTGTCCGGTTGTTAGGCATCTGGCTGCTAGCAAGTTATGTTGTCTTGCTAATTTTACTATTCATCTGAGCTGAAATAAATATTGACTTTTTCCTTTATTATCTTCGCGAGAATGCACCAGAATGCTTAGATTACATGTTAAAAACACAAAAAAATCTTCTGGGGGGGGGATGCCCCCAGATCCCCCTTCAGGGGTTTAGTTTTCTGACAAACATTACAATGGATACTAACATGATTTGGGCATTTGGGATTATAAATCATCTTTGAATTGGTTGTACAGCATATCACATGCTATTCATTCAGGGGTGCGATGGCCACCCCACTCTAACTCTGTGGCCCACCTTGGCCACCCCCAGTCAAAATTTCCTGGAATCGCCACTGTGTGTACCCGTGTGTACGATGTGGCTCTTTGCAGTAACACAGTAAAAAATGTGGCTCTTTGTCTCTGACTGGTTGGCCACCCCTGACATAGATAGAAATACATGGCTTTATAATCTAAACTGTTCTTATTATTGCTTGTGCTATGTCTGCTTTCTTAAATTAGATTAGTTCATGGTTATTGACTTATGTGTATCGTTTTAATCAACTTGCCTAAGTAAATAAACCCTTACATTTTGATTTTAAGAAGCAATGTCTGTGATATTTGTGTCTTGTATTTCACTAATGGCTGGTAAATAAGGTTTATGCTCGAATATTCACTCCTTCATTATCTTAAATGTACATTGTAACCAACTTTGACATTTTCAAGATAAATCCCTTTAACATTATGAGACTGTTTTTCTGATTTGATGCAAAGTTCCCTTTTTCAAAGGGTGGTGCTCCGTAGGTATTAATAAGTAATTTGATTAGCTTGACTAATTTAATTGATCATTAATTAACAATTTTTCTTAATATTATAATTTCCTTGAAATCAATAATATTCTTGACTTTGACCAAATCTACCCCTTATGAATTCCCAACAGTACCTACTCATTAACTTACCATTCGTTCCTCAGTAACTACTCACTTTTTGTGACCCTTATTGTAAAATGTTACCCAAAAGTTTAAAAATAATGGAATTTTTCAATCAGTTGTTTGCAAAGTTCTTTAATGGGGCTGATCCTGCACAGGCGTGCATTTCAATAGACAAGAATCAAACCTAACAACACCTACTTACTTTTTTTGATCCTTATTGTAAAGTGTTACCCTCTGTTTTATGATCCCTGCATCAGTCAAATTGTTGTGATAGCTCGAGGTTGGACCCAAAAGCAGAACGGACACCAGGTAGTCAGTTTAGAACAATGTTTATTAGGCAGGCAGGCAGGACACTGGACGGCTGAATGGCGTGGCGAGCAGAGGCAAGTGGATATCCAGAAACCCGCAGGCAGGCGAGCAGGTAAGGTGAACAGCGGAGGCAACTGGCACGGAAGGAAAAAGGAGCAGAGTTAGAACTAACTCCAACTGGAGACATGAAGACAAAAATAAACAAAGATATCCTTGATCTCGGGTTAGTTAACGCTCTGGTACGTAGTATACTCTGGCGCTGAATGACTGGAGTCCACAGGTTTAAATAGGGAGCCCTGATTAGCCCAACGATCCACACCTGGAAACAGCCTGCCCTGATTAGCCCAACGATCCACACCTGGAACAGCCTGCCCTGGAGTGCCACCACGCCCACATGCCAACAGGGAGGCCGACACATGGAACAACAAAACAAAGGAGAGACAGACGAGGGAAAACACACATAGGAGAAGGAGAGACTGCCGAGCCGTGAGTCATGACAGTACCCCCCCTCAACGACCGCCTCCAGGCGGTCTACCAGGCTTCTCTGGGTACCTGGCATAGAACTCCCGGAGGAGTGCGGGGTCCAAGATGAGGCCCCTGGCGATCCAGCTCCTCTCCTCTGGCCCATAACCCTCCCAGTCCACCAAGTACTGGTAGCCCCTCCCTCTGCGCCGAACGTCCATCACCCGGCTGACCGTGAAAGCCGGGTGACCATCAATGAGACGGGGGGGTGGTGGGGCGACGGTAGGCGGGCACAACTCACTAGCAGTCACTGGCTTAAGCTGGGAGACGTGAAACGTGGGGTGAATCCTGAGTGACTGGGGAAGCTTAAGGCGAATGGCAGCAGCGTTAATGACCCTATCGACCTCAAATGGCCCAATGTACCGGGGAGAAAGCTTCTTGGACTCGACACTAAGGGGAATGTCCCTGGAGCTAAGCCAAACCTTTTGGCCAGGTACGTACACGGGAGCAGGGATCCGCCGCCGATCAGCCAACCTCTGATTCTGTTCCCTAGTACGCAGGAGGGCCGCTCTGGAATCCCTCCAGATCCAGCGGATCCTACGCATGTTGTGCTGAACAGAAGGCACGGCGATCTCGATCTCCTGAGTGGGGAAGAGAGGAGGTAAGTAGCCCAGAGACGCTTCAAAAGGTGTCATACCTGTAGCTGCCGACGTCAGGGAGTTGTGAGAGTATTCAACCCAGGTGAGATGTGAACTCCACGAAGCTGGGTTGTGAGCGCAGATGCATCTAAGAACCGTCTCCAGATCCTGATTAGCCCTCTCGGTCTGGCCATTGGACTGAGGGTGATGGCCGTAGGAAAGGCTGACGGAGGCCCCCAACGCCTGGAAAAACACTTTCCAAACTTGAGAGGTAAACTGAGGCCCTCGATCCGAGACAATGTCCAGGGGAATCCCATGGATCCGAAACACATGGTTAACCACCAGCTCAGCAGTCTCTGCCGCCGAGGGCAGTTTGGGAAGGGCCACGAAATGCACCGCCTTGGAAAAACGATCCACAATGGTTAGTATGGTGTTGTTACCTTCCGATGGTGGTAATCCAGTTACAAAGTCCAGAGCAATGTGCGACCACGGGCGACCAGGCACAGGGAGCGGATGCAGGAGCCCGGCTGGAGGGCGATGAGTCGACTTGCCACGAGCGCAGATGGTACAAGCCTTCACATATTCGCGCATGTCAGCAGCGATGGACGGCCACCAGAAATGGCGTTGAATCAGGCCCAGGGTACGGGAAACTCCTAGCCTGGAAATCCAGACCCTGATATCTTGAACGATAGAGGGTCTGGCCACGACCAATAGTAATTTCCAACTCAATGGGCGGCTCCTACTCGTGCATTTCAAATGCCACTGCACGCAGTTGGATAGCACTACAACCAATCAGAGCGATGCACAAGGCGACGTAAGCCCCTTTCGTTTAGCGAACTGCTGTTAAACTGTTAAATTAGCTGTTAAACTGTTAAATTAAACGTTTGCCGTTGTCGGTCGGCAAAATAGAACATTCCACTTACTTGCTAATGAAAGATTTGAGTGCCGTCTTCCAAATCCTTAAGGGTCGAGGCCAAAGCAGTCTCAAACTCACACAACATATCCGCAGCCATCTTTGATGTTTACTATCACGGCTTCGACGTCGCATGCACGTCACTGTCGTCATCCGGTTACGTCCTCCCCAGAGTACCATATAAGGGGCTCTGGCGCGCCCATATGAGATAGAACCAATTGAAACCATAGCCAGATTTCTGACTTTCTTGATAAAGCTTCAACGGAGCGTGTCCAGACCAACATGCGCAGCAAATTTAATTTGCCAGCGCCTAGTGGCAGGTCTGGGAATGCCAGGCTAGGAAACTCCAGGATGACAGGCGAAACGTGAAGTGTGACCCCACTTCAGCACCTGAGGACGGACAGAAAAAGGCACAAACAGACAACCCGGAGGCCCACCCCCAGGACCGGGGTCCCCCTGGAGAGCCACCTTCACCACGGACTCAATCTCCCAAGTCAGTGAGCCCACCTGGCAGGACTTAGGAAGGATATTATCTGAGACTGAGGAACTGCCGTTATCGGAGTTAAACTGTCTGGAGAGGGCATCAGGTTTAAAGAGGACCTATTATACTACTTTTCTGGTCTTAATTTCTTGTTTTACACTGCTATAGAGCAACCTGACACGAATCACATCACAAAAACCTATGTAGATTTTCGGGAAGCCCTTTCTCTTATTTTGGCGATCCAGCACGTCCTGTCAACACTTGAGTGCGTGTGCTTCGGCCATCTCCGCTCCCTCCGCCTGTGCTTCGGCCATCTCCGCTCCCCCCCCCCCCCCTGCAAACCCCACTCCGTTGTGATTGGTTACCTTCCTTCCGGAACACTTTCAGTGGCGGGAAGCGCGAGCATGGACCTATAAGGGCGCGAGGCAGACGCGAACAGGGAAGCGACAGCATTACTATACATGGAAACATCCGCGTGGTGACGACACCAAGTTATATGCAACGTCACAAAGTTACAAAGCCTCAAACCGCTTTGAACACGTGACTTCTCGACTGGCTAGAATAGTGTCTAGTGCTCTGCATAGACACCCCAGACGGTCAGCAGGGAATACGTCGAAATGCATGTAAGTCATTATTTGATAAGCATGACTATAAATCATCATAACAACGTTTATAGGTCATAAAAGTCAAAAAACATCATAGGTCCTCTTTAATGTTCTTGCTACCAGGTCTAAAAGTGAGACTAAAGTTAAACCGACCAAAAAACAGAGCCCAACGTGCTTGGCGGGAGTTTAACCGTTTAGCCGTCTGAATGTAAGCCAGGTTCTTGTGATCTGTCCATACCGTAAATGGAGATGCCGCCCCCTCCAACCAGTGGCACCATTCCTCCAGAGCCAGCTTCACAGCTAGCAACTCTCTGTTGCCGACGTCGTAGTTCCTCTCCGCAGGGGACAGCTTCTTGGAGAAGAAGGCACAGGGATGAAGCTTGTTGTCACCTTTGGCTCTCTGCGACAACACCGCTCCCACTCCAAGATCCGAAGCGTCCACCTCGACGACGAACTGACGAGCTGGATCGGGCTGCAACAGGATGTAAGCTGAGAAGAAGCGTCTCTTAAGCTCGCAGAATGCATCCTCGGCTGCAGGCGACCAGACAAATGGAACAGACGGAGAGGTTAGCTGAGTGAGCGGTGCTACTACCTGGCTGTAGTTCCTCATGAACCGTCTGTAGAAGTTGGCGAAGCCCAAGAATCTCTGGAGCTGCTTCCGTGAGCAAGGCTGCGGCCATTCCGTAACTGCCCGGACCTTGGCTGGGTCGGCCCGTACCTGTCCGCACTCCAGGATGTAACCCAGGAACGACACTGAGGAGACATGGAACTCACACTTCTCTTGTTTAACAAACAGTTTATTCTCCCACAACCTCTGGAGGACCTGGCGCACGTGCACAACATGCTCCTCAATGTTGCAGGAAAAAAATCAGGATATCATCGAGGTATACAAACACAGAGCGGTTCAAATAGTCCCTAAGCACGTCATTTATCAGGACTTGGAATACTGCTGGGGCATTGTTAAGACCAAAAGGCATGACCAGGTACTCAAAGTGCCCTAAAGGGGTGTTAAACGCAGTCTTCCACTCGTCCCCCTCCCTGAACCAAATGGTAGGCATTACGTAAATCCAACTTAGAAAACACAGTGGCACCATGGAGTGGTTCAAAAGCAGAGTTAATCAGTGGCAGGGGATATTTGTTCTTAACAGTAATATTGTTCAAATCTTGAAAGTCAATACATGGTCTCAGAGTCTTATCCTTCTTAGCCACAAAGAAAAAACCAGCTCCTAATGGAGAAGAAGAGGAGCGGATAATACCTGAGTCCAGTGATTCCGTGATGTATTTCTCCATGGACTCGCGTTCCGGAGCTGAGATATTGTAGAGCCGGCTGGTGGGAAAAGGGGCACCAGGCAGCAGGTTGATGGCGCAGTCGTAAGGTCTGTGAGGAGGTAAGGATAAGGCCCGGTGCTTGATGAACACCTCGGCCAGGTCGTGATACTCCCGAGGAACAGAGGACAAGTCAGGAGGTTCTGGTGAGGCAACACACTCCTTAACGGAACCTGGGGGCTGCGCTGATCTGAGACATGAAGCATGGCAGAAAGAGCTCCAACTAGCAATCTTCCCAGTGGCCCAGTCAATCACAGGGTTATGTACCTGCAGCCATGGAAGCCCGAGCACTAGGGTAGCATGTGTGGAAGGCATAACATGGAATGTTATCTTCTCTCTGTGGTTGCCAGCCAACGGGAGAGGCAACTGCTGCGTTTGCTCGGAAATGAGAGCCAACACGTCCCCATTGAGTGCATTAACCTTGAGCGGAGGGACAATGGGATTGGTGACTATCTGACTGTGCTCCACAAAACCAGCGTCAAGAATATTTGAGTCGGAACCTGAATCGAATAGGGCCATAAGTTGATAGGTATTCCCGTTAAGGAAAATACTAGCTTCAATGTTAATGTTAATGTTAGTCTTTGGGGCAAACAGGGCAATACTGTGCTACTCACCAGAACCCCGTCTGTGACTGGTGAGGGCTTGGGTTTAACTGGCGGGGACACCTAGCCCGTTGATGTCCAGGTTCTCCACAGTAGAGGCATAATCCACCCTCAAATCTCCTATTCCGTTCGGAAGGCGCGAGTCGGTTCCGACCCAACTGCATGGGCTCCTCTGTAGACGACGGAGGAAGAGCAGGAAACACAGGCGACTCACTGGTGCGATGGCTGTAGGCATATCCAGCGTCAGCTGAAGAGGAATGAAAAGGTCCAAGAGAGCGACCAGTCCTTTCCCTACGACGCTCTCGGAGGCGATTGTCCAGTCTAATAGCTAGAGCTATGAGTTCATCTAAATCAGCTGACTCATCTCGCACAGCTGACTCGTCCTTAACGGAATCAACTAATCCGTTGAGAAAAACCCCCTGTAACGCCTCGTCGTTCCACCCCGTCTCCACTGCTAATGCCCTGAACTCCACCGAATATTCTGCAACACTGCGAGCCCCCTGTCGTAGTTGGAGTAGGCGCTTAGTAGCGTCCCTATCCCGGACCAGGTGGTCAAAAACCTTCTTCATTTCAGCAACAAAGCTAGGAAACGAAAAACATACGGCGGACTGCCTCTCCCACACTGAAGACGCCCAAGTCAAAGCATGTCCCGAGAGTAAGCCTATGATGTAACAAATCTTGGCTCGGTCCGAGGCATAAGAGCTGGGTTGCTGCTCAAAAACTAAAGAGCACTGGAGGAGAAACAACTTGCATACCCCAAAACTCCCGGCATAGCGCTCCGGTGCGGGTGCACGAGGCTCACGGGCTTGCGGAAAAACAGGTGCTGGAACTGGGTCGCGTTGAGCAGGAATGGAAGAAACTGCAGGCGCTAGGTGCGTGACGACTCCGTGGAGCTGTCCTCCCAACGCCGCCACGTTGGTGGTGAGTTCCTTAAGCGAGGAGATAACATCTCGGAGAGCCACTTCATGTTGTCCCACAAGAGTGCCTTGCGCTCCCAACGCTTGGTGTAGCCTGTCCGTATCCGCTGGGTCCATGTTGGCCAGAGTATTCTGTTGTGATAGCTCGAGGTTGGACCAAAAAGCAGAACGGAATGACTGGAGTCCACAGGTTTAAATAGGGAGCCCTGATTAGCCCAACGATCCACACCTGGAAACAGCCTGCCCTGATTAGCCCAACGATCCACACCTGGAACAGCCTGCCCTGGAGTGCCATCACGCCCACATGCCAACAGGGAGGCCGACACATGGAACCACAAAACAAAGGAGAGACAGACGAGGGAAAACACACATAGGAGAAGGAGAGACTGCCGAGCCGTGAGACATGACACAAACATCGATAAGCCATAACTCCACTCACTGTGAATAACTGCATTAACTTTCGTCAAAGTAGGCCTATAGGACTATAATAATATGTAAGTATCATGCAAATGTAGACCAGGCTCACATTTACCTCGTATGCGTTTGGGATGTTGACAGTTTCCCCATGCTCTGCCACATACCCAATGATGCCCTTTCCCCATGGCACCTGCACTTCATTGGAGTTTAGTGGACTGGAGGATGGTCTGACAGTGGTCCCCGAATGCACATCAAAGAATTTGGACAACCGGTGTCCTCTTGTGCGCGGATCCCTCGACAAGGAAAAGTGAACACCTGTAGGCATCCACCAGGATACACACATTGATCAGGATCTCATAACTGAGGTTTGTCAGGTCCAAATCATTGGAGATATCCTTAAATAACTCCAGGAAAAACTCCCTCTCGTTTGTCTCTCTGAGTCTGTATTTGTAGTTGATGTCCCTGGAGACGTACTGTGGCACGTTGACCCTGGACTCCAGAAGGGCGCTCAGGATGTGCGCGGTGGTCGGAGGCAGGGAGCTAGCTTTGCGCAGGAGCGCACGGCGCATCACCGTGGACTGGGACTCGTGCTGGCTCAGGCTCACATGCTCGTCGTAGGTGCGGTGTGTGGTGGTGGCTTTGGACCGGGCGAAGTTCTGTCGCAGTTCCATGTGGGACGATCTGCGCCGGAGCCCGTCTGGGTTGGTCGAACAGAGGGGTTCCCAACTGGCAGCGCTGCACTTCTCCTCGACTGTGGGCACTTTGGATGGCTGGTGCTCCTTTAACCATCTGCTTACCTGCTCACATTTCGCCTTTTGAACGAGATACTCCTCGAAGAGATCTGGGTGGCAGTCCAAAAACGCCTATATGTCCGAGAAGTCAAATGTTGTCATGGTGGAGGCTGCTGCTGTGAGGACCAAACGAAACACTCAGATGTGACACAAAAAGAGTTAGACGAGAATATGCAGCCGAGCTTCTCAGAAGTGATGTCTTCAAAACATTCAGAGTTGACTGAACAGTATGCAGTCTGTCTGTCAAGCGAGATTGAGCTGTGTCCCTGGTGATTTCTGTGGAATATATGCAGAGGTGCAGACAAACAAGTAGCCTAGCCTACACATTCTTATTGGAAATTGAAAACTGTAGGGCAGGCTGTTCAGTCGATCTCTTTATTCTATACCGCCAGATACACTATATTCAGGCTTCCAATCAAAACAAAGAGTGAATTTGATGTTACATTTACATTTAAAACGGGAAGTCAGGAGGACACTGTCTTTTGAATCTGAGAGTTATGTACTACAGTTTAAGTCAAATGAGAAAATATTTACATTTAAAAAAAATGTTTGGGTTATACTGAAAATGTAAGACTATAGATCATGATTGATAGATAGATAGATAGATAGATAGATAGATAGATAGATAGATAGATAGATAGATAGATAGATAGATAGATAGATAGATAGATAGATAGATAGATAGATGTGTAACCTTGGAGTCAAGTGTATGTAATCACGGCTGCACCTCAGAGGCCATGAAATGTGTTAACAACTACACAATACAGACAACTCCCTGAAGGCCCCTGATCGTCAGAGGTATGATGTGGGTGGAAGGTTGTGTTTACGAAGAAAGTCTGCTCGAGACCGTAGACCATGAACTTTCCCTAACCTTAATCAAGTCGTCTTTAGTCCACCAAATTCAACCAAATCGTGACCAAACACTGTAGGTAGCACATCGAGAAAGAGAGACAGAAAAAACAACTAATATAGTCTGTTTGTCATGTGGTGTATATTGAAACACATTTGTTTTAGAGTATTATGAATTCATAAAAAAGACTATAAATCAAATGACCAAAAACTAAGTGGTACACAGCAAACCCCTTGTTGGGGTCTGGAAGGATTTAGGAGGAACTACCGTAGCTAGGTTTCGGATGAGGCTCACTGCTAATTTCTAAGTTCTTTAACAGTTTCTTTTAGCCATATGGTAATGTTCGTAAATTGACATTTATAACCAAACAAGTTTTTTTTTCTACTTTAGAGAGGTCAAGTCATTTCACAGAGGTAATTTAAGAGGTAATTGAGGAGGTTACTATAATTACACTCAACAAAAATATAAACGCAACACTTTTGTTTTTGCTCCCATTTTTCATGAGATGGACTTAAAGATCTAAAATTCATTCCAGATACATAATTGTACCATTTCTCTCAAACATTGTTCACAAATCTAAATGTGTGATAGTGAGCACTTCTGCTTTGCTGAGATAATCCATCCCACCTCACAGGTGTGCCACATCAAGATGCTGATCTGACATCATGATTAGTGCATAGTTGTGCCTTAGACTATCCACAATAAAAGTCCACCCTGAAATGTGCAGTTTTGTCTCACAGCAAAATGCCACAGATGCCACAAGCATTGAGGGAGCGTGCAATTGGCATGCTGACAGCAGGAATGTCAACCAGATCTGTTGCTCGTGCATTGAATGTTCATTTCTCCACCATAAGCCGTCTCCAAAGGCGTTTCAGAGAATATGGCAGTACATCCAACCGGCCTCACAACCGCAGACCACGTGTAACCACACCAGCCCAGGACCTCCACATCCAGCAGGTTCACCTCCAAGATCGTCTGAGACCAGCCACTGAGACAGCTGCTGAAACAATTGGTTTGCATAACCAAACAATTTCTGCACAAACTGTCAGAAACCGTCTCAGGGAAGCTCAACTGCATGCTCGTCGTCCTCATCGGGGTCTTGACCTGCCATAACAGACTTGAGTGGGCAAATGCTCACATTCGATGGCGGCTGGCACGTTGGAGAGATATTCTCTTCACGGATGAATCTCGGTTTACATTGTTCAGGGCAGATGGCAGACAGTGTGTGTGGCGTCGTGTGGGTGAGCGCTTTGCTGATGTCAATGTTGTGGATCGAGTGGCCCATGGTGGTGGTGGGGTTATGGTATGGGCAGGCATCTGTTATGGACGAAGAACACAGGTGCATTTTTTTGATGGCATTTTGAATGCACAGAGATACCGTGATGAGATCCTGAGGCCCATTGTTGTGCCATACATCCATGAACATCACCTCACGTTTCAGCAAGATAATGCACGGCCCCCATTTTGCAAGGATCTGTACACAATTCTTGGAAGCTGAAAATGTCCCAGTTCTTGCATGGCCAGCATACTCACCGGACATGTCACCCATTGAGCATGTTTGGGATGTGCTTGACTGGCATATACGACAGTGTGCACCACTTCCCACTAATATCCAGCAACTTCGCACAGCCATTGAAGAGGAGTGAACCAACATTCCACAGGCCACAATTGACAATCTGATAAACTCTATGCGAAGAAGATGTGTTGCACTGCATGAGGCAAATGGTGGTCACACCAGATACTGACTGTGGATGGTGGCCTTTTATTGTGGACAGTCTAAGGCACACCTGTGCACTAATCATGATGTCAGATCAGCATCTTGATGTGGCACACCTGTGAGGTGGGATAGATTATCTCAGCAAAGCAGAAGTGCTCACTATCACACATTTAGACAGATTTGTGAACAATGTTTGAGAGAAATGGTAATATTGTGTATCTGGAATGAATTTTAGATCTTTAAGTCCATCTCATGAAAAATGGGAGCAAAAACAAAAGTGTTGCGTTTATATTTTTGTTGAGTGTATATAGATTGAGTTGGATTTATGTTGGTGTGTACAATCCTTTAGGGGTTAAGCATCAACCTGCATTTATATACAGTAAGTGAACTCACTAAAGGCTGTGGCACATTTACAATGCAGCAGCAGGAAATGTAATCCGGAGAGCAGCGGTTTCACTGGAGCGGAGCAGGGTAATGCGTTACTGGACTTAGCCTTGGCTGCTTTATAGGACTTGGGTGTTTTCGTGAGACTTTTGACAAGGTCTCTTGGGAATCCCAATTAAAAAGCAGAAAGCAGAATATGGGTCTCTAGCTCCAACAAACAAGGCAAGCCCTGCTGCTTGGAAAGCCGTCCATCTAATGCCCTAGGAGAGTCAGCTGTGTTGATTAAAAGTATTGGATGTTCTCTGATTGAAAACTAGTATTCACATGCAGTCTTCAGGCTTCTGGTGTTAGTAAGAATGGGGGGAATGAAATGTTGTGTTCATATTGCTGTAAAGAAAAATGTTTTTATAAAAGTTGAGTCAATCACACAATATATAGAGGTGGACATCAGGCCTTCTAGGGTCCATTAGTAAAAAAAAAAAGCATTATTTAAATTCACTATTATTTGGCTGGGACACTGTTATTTGATCAAACAATTTCCTCAAATTGAGTTGAGGATTAATAGTCCTTTGATATGAAATATCTAAACCAATAAAGTAAGTTGGTCCTATTCATGCAAGCTCAGGCCGGGCAGAGAAACAGCACCATGGAGAGCGTACGACTAGCCAACCATTAAATCCTAGAAGAAGGTGTTCTACAAAATGAGCACACAATTTCTAAATCAACATAAGAACGGGATGGCTTTCAGCCGCGTTCTTGCTGGTTCTTTGAAACCTTTTTTTGTGGCTTAATCTAAGACAAACAGTCTGAATGTTTAACTGTGTCCGTGTTGCATAGTCTGGAGACAAAAAAACTTGACTCCTGTAACCAAACACTTCCCGTACACAGCTTGTATCCAGTGTCAGCATGCGGTGGCTGGACCCAGCTTGATTTTCATTCCACCCCAAGCTTAGTTGTATTAGTTAACCAGACTGTGAACATGTAATATTGTCAGATCCACCCATGATGACAGGATGATGGGCATCCAGAGCAGTAATTGTGTACTGGAAAGGAAAATATTGACAACATTTGTAATGTCAGCACATCTTTGACCTCAAAAGGTTAAAGGTGATATTTTTCCTGGTCTTAGAAAACCAAAAGTGATGTGGATTCAATCTTTTGTCTTTGGTATTATTACATAGGCTTTTAAAACCACCCCTCTGCTTACATACTTTATGCTTTGGACTGGATTGGGTGTCACTCACTCTGATCCTATTGTTTATTGTAACAGTCACTCTACCTTTCGCAGAAATCCAAACCACCCACCTCACTGGTCGCAATTGAAGACAAGGGAGTCCTGTTCTGTCAACGAAAAGTCTAAACTTTCCAACTCAAATCCATTTGGACTTGGGTTCATGTATCTTGCCAAGGATTTAAAGAGACTTCCGTGGATATTTTTTTATTTGTCAATGCTACCCCATTGGTTTCCTCTATTTCCTCTGCTTAGGTAAGTAAAAAGAAAATTGTGTTTTGTATTTGTTAATTGGTGTAAAATGATTGTATTTTCATTTTTTTTAAGGATATTGTGGAAGAAATAATAAATAGGCATTTGTAGGAGATCACATACGCAAATCTTAGTTAAAACGGTTTCAATTCATTCTAAGATACATACGTGTTTGCAGTTTTGCCTACATGTTAGAACTTATGCCTAAATTCTATATAATTGTCTGCCCAAACATACCATTCATTTCATGAGCAAACCAGCTGGTTGTGTTAAATTTAGGGACACACTGGTGGAAACTTTCACCTAATTGGTATTGAAACATTTTTAAATCCCAAGACCAGTGAGACAAAACAACAACATTGATTATCAGACATGGTTTCACCACAGACTTATTTAAGATCTTCTGGGGTTTTTCTAAATTATGCTCCTTGTTCCCTCCCAATCATTATCTTCTCTTTTCAACCTCCTTAAATAGTCAGTGCTGCAGCAGCCAGATGGAGCCCAAGCCCTTAATTAACCACAGCACCCTCCCTGATTATTTAAATCATAATTTTGGTTGTGAAGGAGCCCTCGTATCTGGGTGAGTATGAAAATAACATTCTGCATAGTAAGTGGAAAGATAGTGTCCGAATTTAACATCTAATACTCTTTACTTTCATATGTCTATCATCAGTCAACAACGTTATTGCAATTCTAGTAGAAACAAGAGCAAAGTTCGTCTCAATGACCAGCTGTGAGTAACCGTTGATTTATTAAAATATAGTCCTAAAGAAGGAACACAATTCACTGAAATGCAGAATAAAATGTATTCCTACCGAATGATAACTTTATTTATTTATTTTTTCTCAGCATACCCAAACCAACTGATATAAATATGGCGTGAGTCCTTTTTGCTATTGCTGCATGAGCAGACCGAGGATTAATTTAAATTTTTACAAAGCTCACCACTTGCATTTAGGGCTTCATGAGTCTGCCTTAAAAATTCAAATGCGCTTCATGTTTGTTTATTTTTTCCGAGGGCATCTCACAGGGAGAAAATGATAAAGTTTGCAACTCCAAAAGAGCATCCCTACTCCTCCCACATCTCCCAGTTTGCAATGTTCCCATCCTTCAACTCTCCAGATGACCCTGAAACAGGAGTCAGAGCTGCCTCCCAACCTTTCCTCAACCCCCTTAACTCAAATAGAGCCCCAGACGTCACTCTGCTGAGCAAAACTAAAGGTAAGAGTGCAACGCATTGTGGTAAAAAGGGGAAGATATATAGACCTTTCAAGAGTGGTTAGAGATGTCTTCCATATCCATTCACAGGTAGTCCATATAGACATGAGCTCTTGGAGACCCCAATACAAACCATGAAGAAAGCTGTAATGTGGACCGGAGAACACGGTTTCTTTGACGTGAGTTGAAGGACCTTTTTTTAAAAGGGCTACACGTTATCATAGAGGTGATCTTACAGCAAACATGGATGATTGTTTTGTAATTGTCTAAATATATCAATGTTTTAATGACATCTCCGTCCAGCATAAAAAGCCATTGAAGGGAGAGAACCAGGTTTTCTACCCCACCCCTCCAAAGACAGTGCTGCCGAACCCTAAACTTCGAGACTGGGATTTGTCGTTATCTGAGCGAACAAGCAACATGCTGAAAAATTTGGAGAGGACACACTGGATCACCTCTTACCAAATGCACTACACAGGTAAAGACACTGTACATTGGAGCCTGGAGATTGATCTTATATTTAATTTATATACCTATAAAAAAAGAAAGAGATCTTCCCCAAAATTGTTGCATATAAGATATTCTCTGCGACCAACCCCTTGAATTCCTAGGTCCTCTTAGCTACTTTTTATGATGGGAATAATAAATCCATGATAGAGAGACAGGACTTTTATTCTCCGCATGGGGCAAGGCCAACCTTTATGATCCAAGGCACACATCATGAAAGCTGTCACCAACGCAAGAAAAGGCTGAAATAAAACATAACCTTTCCCCTTTCTCTCAAAATTGTTAGACAACTATCCCCTCAGCCAAAAGGAAAAAAATTCACTCCTTCTTCTCAAAACCCTTTCCTCCTAAAGCATTTTTCTCCGGTCGCTTAGCAGCAAGCTGAACATGCATGATAAACCTCTGCATGTACAACCACTTTGCTAAGTAATAAATAATCCAGAAAAGGGATATGCCTGATTTAACATTAATAACATTATTATTGTAGTACTAAGTATTTCATATTTGGAGTGTTTTTGTTTTAAGGATCTGGGCCAGTAAATCCCCTGAAGATAGATGACTTCAAGGAACAAATTAGTGACCTTACCGTGATGAATTCACACTCTGCCCCGCTGGTAAAATTCCTTGATAACACTGTACCCTCTTAAAGGAACATTTACAGTGTGCAACAATAATTCTGATTAGTTCCATTCTCTACAGAGAGAAAGGTCCTTTCCTGTGTTTGTTCCATCTAAAGCAAAAGGAGGACATAGAAGAAGACATGGGAGCTGCATAAGGAAGAGCATCTCCAGTCCTGCTGCTGCAGAACTCTCAAATCTGTTTCCAGCTCCAAACCAAGGTAGCGCTTTGACAACTATAAGCAGTAAACAATTTACGGAGAACAGCGGTAGTTCTTTGTATGAAGGCAGGGAGAGAGAAAACGGCAAAGTCCAGTTTGATGAAAGTCCCATGCAAGCATCTATCGCGCTCACAGACACAGAGAGGCCCCCGGACCTGCACGACTGCCTATTTTCCCAGGGAGAGATGGAGGTTATTCCAGAGAAAAACCTGATTGAGATATGTGTAAAGGATGAACCAAGTAGCCAAAGGGATTATTTTAAAGCAGGAAGAAATGCTTTTAGCCTTAGTCTCCCCTGTATCCTGCCACAGCCTACTGTCCTGCCTGGTGTTTGCTCATTGAGCAGAGGCGGGACTGTAGGTAGCATCCTGGATCTTCAAAACTCATTCATTAAGTCTGCTGCCCATCACAACTTTAACAGCACCATCACACGCGCTGCCGTCAACCTGAGGGAGAATGTAGTCACAGGGAAAAAGCATGACTTCTATGGGATCAACTCCTACTACCTCCATGGATAACTCAATGGACATGAAGTCAAATAATTGCTGTAACAACTTACAATCTTAGAAGCAAAAGAAAATTGTAAACTGTAACCAACACTACCTAATGCTGAAATCTTAACACACCAGACTTTATAGTACCGAACATGTCGTTGTAATTGAGTTTTTTTTTTGTCTACTTAAAATCTGTAATTTTACTTTCACTTAAGCATGTTTTATTTGAAGTATTGTACTTAACTACATTTTATGGCAGTTAAAAATAAAAATGCAAGGAAAATTCGGTGCACATGGAAAAACAATATCTGTAGCACGCAGTTAAGTAACTGCTAATTCCAACTGAAAATTTCCTACAGCTACGGCTTCACATTAAAAGCATTTAACTGGCAAAACATGAGTTGACTTTATTTCGAAGAAGATACAGTAACTTAGCACTTACCAGTCCCACTAAGCGTCTGTCACTTAGCAGCATGTCCTCATTACATTACATTTAGCTGACTCTTTTATCTGAACAACTTCCAATAAGTGCACTCAACCATGAAGGTACAAACTCAGAATCGCAAGAATCACGCAAGTACATTAGTTTCAAATAAACCAAATATGGTACAGATAACCATAACAATTGTTCACTTAATGATACAAGCATGAAATTGGGTGTACTTATAACCAAAGGTATTTGAGAAAGTTTGCTATGAAGGAAACCTATTTTTTAATATTTGCTAAGCTCCACCCCCACAAAGTTGTTTTGGTCTATGGCGGCCATTTTTTTCAAGTGATCTTGCTAATTATCTACAAATGTGTATCTCAGTCCCCTGAGGCTGGGTGCAAAATGTGATGTTGATTGCGTGAAAATTGAAAAATAAATTAAGAAAATCTGTTTTTCAGTTTGTTTGCAAAGATGCAAGAATGTATGCAAGAATTAGCGTTAAGGTACATACATACTGCACACGAAGCCAATGCTTGAAGTTGGGACGCAGAAGGGGACCAGAACAAAAACAAATGTCTCCACATAACACCTAAATATCCGTTCAATTGTACGCTGAACTGAGGTTTTTCCACAGCTTTAGTTTGCTGCAAGACAGCCGATTATTTTTGTATCACTCCGCCAATCAGCTGCTCGACTCAGCTACTGTGGATTACTCTAGATTAACAAGGAAAAAAACTAACGACTGGCTGGTGGCCTTCTGCTACAGCGACATCTCCCCTAAACTCCTTAGTGACTGCACTGATTGCCATCTCCATAAGGTAGCATATTCACTAAGCCTAAGTACCCCATAGAACCCAACTTAAAAAAATACTGAACTATCCCTTTAATATAGTCGGTCGTGAACTTAAGTAGGCCGGTCTGAGGCATGAAACTCCAGGCCTGAAAATGAGTACCACTCTGGCCCTGTAGTCCATTGCCGTTTTTATTTCCCATTGTCTTTTTTGCACCTCACAGGAGAACCTGTTACGGTGATGACAGGCAGGCACACAAAAACTCCAACAAGGGATCACACACACACACACACACACACACACACACACACACACACACACACACACACAGGAGGGAAACTTGACAGGACATGGGGAGGAACAAGACAGACATACCAAAATAAAACAGGAAACATGGGGAACCACCAAAACAAGACAAGGACCGACCATGACAGTACCCCTCCCCCCCCCCAAAAGGTCGACTTCCAGGCGACCACAAACTGAAAAAAAAAAAAAAAAGTAAAACCCAAACAGGGTGGGGAGCCAGGAGGAGACAAACAAAAAACATGGCCTGGGGCAGAGCACGGGGGTGGAGGGGTGTCAAGCGGACGGCCAGAAACATGAACGGGAGCCTCGGGCGAACGGCCTGGGGGGTAAGCAGGGGCACGGCAGGGAGCTTCAGGCGGACGGCCTGGGGGGCAAGCAGGGGCAGAGCGGAGGTGGAACCCTTCAGGAGGTCAGCAGCAGCAAAGACCCCCAGATCGCCGGCAGCAGTGAAGACAAACCCTCTCAGGAGGTCGGCAAAGGAGGAACCCCTCAGGAGGCCAGCAGCCACGGTGATGAGGGCGGACCCCCCCAGGAGGCCGGCGGCGAAGGCAGACCCCTTCCGGAGGAAGGCGAGGCAGAGGGCGGCCACCCCCTGGAGGAAGGCGAGGCAGAGGGCGGCCACCCCCTTGAAGATCTGGAAGGTCTGGGGGGGCAGGCCCCCTTGGGCAGGAGCGAAGGGCGGTCCCCCTCGGGCAGGAGCGAAGGGCGGGCCCCCTCGGGCAGGAGCTGGCAGCTAGCATGCTGGGGCTGGTAGCTAGCATGCTGGGGCTCTTGAGGTTGCTTGGGCTGGTAGCTAGCATGCTCGGGTTGGTAGCTGGCATGCAGGTTGAAGGCGGCCGGGGGATGGAGCTGGAGCTTGCTGCTGGAGGCCGGGGCCTGGAGCTTGCTGCTGGAGGCAGGAGGCTGGTAGCTGTTGAGCTGCTGGAGGGGCAGGAGGCTGGGGACCGGGGGCAGAGGCTGGGGGCTGGGGAGCGGGGAGAGACTTGAAGCTGGGGACCGGGGGCAGAGGCTTGAAGCTGGGGACCGGGGGCAGAGGCTTGAAGCTGGGGACCGGGGGCAGAGGCTTGAGGCTGGGGACCGGGGGCAGAGGCTTGAAGCTGGGGACCCGGGGCAGAGGCTTGAAGCTGGGGACCGGGGGCAGAGGCTTGAAGCTGGGGAACGGGGGCAGAGGCTTGAAGCTGGGGACCGGGGGCAGAGTGACTGGGGAGCGGGGGAGGTTGAGCTGGGGACGGGCGGGGGGGGCTTGGCGGGGAGGGGGCTTGAAGCTGGGGACCGGGGGCAGAGGCTTGATGCTGGGGACCGGGGGCAGAGGCTTGATGCTGGGGACCGGGGGCAGAGGCTTGAAGCTGGGGACCGGGGTCAGAGGCTTGATGCTGGGGACAGGGGGCAGAGGCTTGGGCTGGCAGCTGGGAGACCAAAACTCCGGAGGGTATAAAAAGTTCTTTGCCCACTTCGGTAGGGACTCCCTGAGCCAAGGCTGTAATTCTACAGCTCGACGTGCCAGAGTCAAGGCTGCCTCTCGGTGGTCGAGTGTGGGGCCCTTCTCCCAGGCTTTCTTGAGGCCTTTTGTAAAAATTATCTCCTCACAGTCCACCTCAAAAGAGCTGTCTGCTGAGTCCATTTCTGGTCTTTGCATTCTGTTACGGTGACGACAGGCAGGCAGGCAGGCAAGCAAGCAGGACCCAAATGCAAGACGTTTCAATTAAAGGTAATTTATTGTCCAAAAAACACAAAAACTCCAAAAAGGCAAACCGGCAAGGCACATGGAACACAGGAACGGACTCACCAACAGGTACAATGCAAAGACACAGAACAATAACACAGTTAAATACACACACACAAGACAGGGTAGACAACGAGGGACAGGTGTATCACTTTAGGGGAGGGAGCAGTAACCACTAGCGATGGGTCGAGGCTTCGGAGCGTGTGTCGAGTAATCCCGGAAGTTTTTGGTGAAGCGCGTATCGATGCTTGTATCGTTTAGGGCGAATCACGTGACTGATGACGTTCAAAGCCTCGTTTGTTCAAGAAGTGCTTCGGGTATTGTGGATCCACTCGCACTTTGTGGGTTAGTGTTGGCGATTTATTGGTTTGGGAGTGATGTAGACGTGGATGTTGTATCAACTTGCAGTGACTTTATTGTGCACTGCTGCCTCATCTGTGCCATGTGAAAGAGTGTTCTCCAAAGCAGGAGAAGATGTTTCCAAAAGGGGAAATTGTCTGAACCCCAGCACAGTGGAATAAATTTTGTTTCTCAATAAAAATGAATCAAATCCTTGAGTTGCACAAGCACATTCACTGCCCCTTACCTTTTTATAACACTGCGACAGTTTGAAAATAAGTATTCCTGTCATTATGAGTAATTCAAAGTTTGACGAAAAATATTTATTGATAGATTTATTCATGTTTTATCATGTTTCATACCCATAATAATACACCAAACAAAATATAAATTGTATTTAATTTATATGAATTAATACATGAACAATAGGCTACATGAAATGCATTTATTAAGATGTATTGATTTATTAACTTGTCAGTCACTCATTCCCATGGCTGCAATGTTGCAGGACAGTATTGAGTTTATTAGCCTACAAATTGATAGAATTATCTGGCTAGTTAACACTGTTTGACCAGCAGGGGGGGTTGTATTGTGTTCAAATCGGTTCAAATGAAGCCTCGAGAAATGAACCTTTTTGTGAACCATTTGGCTTTAAGGCTTCAAGGCTTCAAAAAGCTTCATCTGGCCATCACTAGTAATCACACTGGAGGGAAACTTGACAGGACATGGGGAGGAACAAGACGGACATACCAAAATAAAACAGGAAACACGGGGAACCACCAAAACAAGACAAGGACAGACCATGACAGAACCCCCCTCATGCTGAAACTAAGTACATTTTATATTAGCTACTTTTTACCTTTACTGGAGTGGATTATTTGACTGGTAATTTTACTTTTACTTAAGAGGTATCCCTGGTAGCCCTGCTGTTCAAATTTGAAATTTTCCTCTTAAATTATAATTATTAGATCACAATTTGAACAAATTAAATGTACTTTCATGAATATGGACAATGTACATTTTATGTCTGGATTTGTAAACCAAGAATTCTTCATAAAAACACAAATTCTCAGATAAAGGGTTTTCAAAGTAAAATATTTCAATGCAATACATTAGGAGGTAGTGGAATTTAAAAACACAATCCACAATGAAATATTACTTCTGGGATGACTAAATTGCTTCCATAAAATCAAAAACTGATTAGCTCAAAGCATAGCGACTATAAAAGCTGTACAATTTCTAAATTGAATGGCTATATCTTACATCCTTGGTTCATTAATTATTTTGGTTTCAAGGTAAATTCTAGACTGTTTATTGTAAGCTAGTACTCCATATCTCGGTATGGAAAACAGCCTGGCCAATTTGCAAACATTGTTAATTTGCCCTTTGGGTCCACACATTTCATTTGAAATATTCATAAAGGCTCAGGATGTATTATACAATAATGGTCGTATATAAGGCTCCCATAAAGTACAGCAGATTGTGACATAAAAGAAACAGCCTTCAAAACTCAGTTTCTGTTAGTTCAGTCTGCCTGCACAGTCCACACAGAAAGAATATTTAACGGAACAGAATTAATTATGCAGCACAGTTGAATACTTTAATGTGTAACCTTTAAATTTTACAGAGAAGAATATTTGTATGAACAGGATTACATTCACTCCCTAACATACACACACAGACACACACACACACACACACACACACACACACACGGGGCGGCAGTGGCGAAGTGGGTAGGAAGTTCGCCTCTGGTGTGCAGGGTCGGAGTTTCGATCCCCTTACCCTTACACACACACACACACACACACACACACACACACACACACACACACACACACACACACACACACACACACACACACACACAGTGTGTTGGCTGTGTAATGGAATACATCTCTCTGTATTGAAGGTGCCGCAGTAACATTCATGTGAAAGGGAAAAACGCCTTTTTGCACGTAATCTGTTGCAGTGAGACTTTTTCAGTGAAAGCAAGCCTGCAGCCTCGGGAGATTTAACAACCTCTCATTCAGACTTTCATAAGAAAATAATACAACAATGGCTCTTACAGCAATAGACCAGAGCATTTTTCTAGCTTTAAAAAATATTCAAGAATATTGTAGAGGGTCTCCTTTTGCTTGCTACTTCCAAAAAGGAAGGTTTTGTTGTAATTGTTGCTCTGCTCGTTGTTTTTTTTATTCTTGTGCATGTGCAACAAATCTTCATTTAGGCTATTTTGGGGAAAATATGCACTTATCTAGGCTAGTTCAGTCCATGTAGGCTACATTTTCACACTTTATCAGTCATTTGTTTTGCACATCTAATGTTTTAACCTCAGGAATTGTTTGCAGAAATAGCTCTCTTTCTTTCAATAGCCCTACATATTTCTCATTCTGCCAAGGGCACGACAGAAAAAGCTGTGATTAGGACATATGTCCAGCAGGTGGCAGTGCATCATAATTATCGGCGCCCAAAACTGTCACTTCCTTTCTCTTTTCTGATAACGGTCGACTTGTCCTATCCCGTGCAATTAGTAAAAACAAAAATAAATCAAAAGTAGCCTAGGTCTACCACTTCTAATCCAAACTCGAGGAATAGCCTACATAGGCTAATCTTCAATCAAACAATCGATTTTTGCCATGATTAAATAACTCATTTGAAAAGTGATGGTGAGTGAGGCTGACCAGTGGGATATATCCACTGTGTGTCCTTGATTCAGAGGTCCTCTCCATAGTCCTCCTCCGCGTCACGGAAAAGATGCGGTCAATGAGCACAAGCACCGCCCACCTGAGGAGACGCCAAGATCCGTACTTCGTTTTTGATTGGAGCTGGATTCGGTCAGTCTCAAACCAGCGCCTGCCTCTTTTGCAGTGATGAAGAAATGTTTGCTTTTCAGAACGGGCTGAGAGTGCGGTGTTCGGGTGCATACGTGTATTCATATCAGAGCCGGTGAGGTGGCTCGTTGTTCGAGGTCTGTAGGCTTCTTAGAGTATCTTTTCGTTGGCTATGCCCTCTACTTTGGGTTAGAAGAACCGACTGTTTGCAAATACTTCCTCCCGCATCACCTGAGATTCACTTCAATAACTCTCACAAGGTGAGTGCGTCTTATCCCCTGTGGCATGCAAAAGTCAGTGGTCTATTTCTTTGAAAGTTTCATTGTTTTATTTTACAGCAGTAAGGTAACAAGTGTTTAACCCTCGCTCAGCTAAATGAGTCAATTTGAAAGTTGCACTACAGGGCCTATTTCCTTGCTCTTTCAGGTAGCATATATAGGCTAACTAAAACATTTCACAACAGATCAAACAGAGTGCTGTAAAAATGTCAAGGGTGCTCACCATAGCCTAAATCTTCAAAGTAAACAGAAATGTTCAGCAACTGCCACTTAACTTTAAGCCCTGGGTTGGATTCGCCTACAGTGTTTTCCCAAAGCAGTCTCAAGGTATGGTCCAGGTCTAAGATAGCCTACATACAATAACCTCCAATGTCCTCTTTCAGTCTCCATTGTAACTTTGAGGCCCCTGCATCTTTCTCTAGACAAGTAAAGACACGTTGTGGAGGATGACTCTACTATTTCCATACAAATCTAAATTACACTAGGTAATAACAGTAGCAGGTCAACAGTATAAACAAGCCACAACTGTGAATAGGGTGCCTTTATGAGTGGCTATGTGACTCTCATGCTGAGGCATGTAGGTGTGTATTATGACAGCCAGCGAAGATAGGATCATTTTTTTCAGATTTAATCAGGACTCGAGGTCTACATTTCATGCTGACCACCGAACAGAACAAATAAAATCAGGAATGTGAAGATATTGTAACATTTATTGTACTATGTGGGTGGGTTGCAGATGGGAGGGAATATACACACCATTTGTCAGCGCACTCCCTGATAATTACAATCCTGTGTAAATCCAGCATAATAATAGTGATTCTCATAATAAATATGGGGCTTTTGCCAAAACGTTTCAGTCAAATGTTAATTCTGAAAAAGGACTTATCAGTGAGTCAAAGCTGTTCTGTTCGATTAAATATGAGTCTGGCTCAAGTACAGAACGACTCTAATTTTACGGCTTACAGAGTATTATCTTAGCATTTTGGGGGGTTGTGTCAACAGTGCAAAAGAGTAGGCTTTCATGCAGGTGCCGCTTGGGCTGCGTGTCTGATTGTGTTGGAACATGTGTGAGGCTCTATTATAGGGGGCTGACCAGAGTAGCTGTAAAAATGTCTGACGTGACATGAAGTAGAGGATGTGAAGAGTGCCTAAAACTGGAATACAGTGGAAGGACAACAATCACTGCAATGGGGAATGGAGATAGTTGTTGGTGACCAATATGTTGCTTCTATAGTTTGTCTGTTCCTATCAGAGCCAGGTCAGTGGTTGCAGTCAAACACATGGAGACTGTTCGGCAGAGGAATCAGCAGAATCTGTGAAATGCAGCCACAGAAAGAAGGAAAGAAAATAAATGGTCTCTGCAACACTTCTATTAGAAACTGCAGTCCAGCCTTTCATTGCATGAGGTCGCCTCCAAGGTTATTTCAGCTTTACCAAGGTAAAGGCTGAATCTTTGAATGAATGTGCACGACATGGAATCTGTTAGACTCCACTCTGAAAAATCTATCACTTGGTTTGTGCTACAATAGCAACAGTGACGGACGGTTTCTGCAGTTTTCCAGGTCACCTGGTGTGTGTTGTTACTCTGCACTAAAGGAGTGTATTTGTTGTGCAGAATATTTAGCCAGTCCAATGCATTGCTATTTACCATTGCATTCATTAACACCACTGAGATAGTATAGGATGTACTACTACAGTGCTTTATGCATACGTTTAATTGCTAAGAGTTTTATTTATGTACCAGTACTTTGTTTTAGTTGTTGTCACTGTCCTTATTGTCCTTTATGTCTTTAACTTTGTGCTGTTGTACTTTTTCTGTCCAACCAGGTGTCTGACCCGTGTGTCAATGAGATAACATGTTTAAATAAAGGTTGAATACAAATATAAAAAAAATTGGTTGAAGTCACTATCAGTCACCTTAACACACACACACACACACACACACACATATATATAGAGAGAGAGAGAGAGAGAGAGAGAGAGAGAGAGAGAGAGAGAGAGAGAGAGAGAGAGAGAGAGAGAGAGAGAGAGAGAGAGAGAAATGGATTGATTACAATCACCAGTAACTATTTTGATTTAACATTATATTCTCTGTCGCTTGGACTTCTAAGTACTGACAGGCTCTTTTTTATGGCAAGCTGCTGCCCCTGTCTTCAGCCTCCTGCAGGCATCAAAGAGGCTGAGGGATGCTTGAAGGCTGATTTCATAACTTCCTAAGAGGCTGCCAGATATCAGCACGAAGGGCGGAACAGGCAGATCATTTTAACTTAAAAACAATTAGGGCACTCCATGAGAGGCTCCATACAGCCTTGGACATTCGGGTTTGTATGGCTGAATTATTCAAAATGCGCAGCAGACCGGTGTGCACTTGTACTATTGTGCATACATCTTCTGTACTAATACATATGAATGTCATTGGAATGTTATGTCCGTCTAATTCCTAAATAATTTATTGATGTACGATGTTAAAATGAGATAAAGCAAGCAAATATCATAAAATATATGAAATAACACAACCATATTCAAAGATCAGTGTTACAGTGATGTTAAAAGACCCTATTTTAGTGTAGGCTTTAATGAAGTGGACACTGGGTAGAGGGAGGTTTCAGTCTTTGTTAAAGACTATACCGGAAGGCTATACCACAGATATGGGGCATGGTAGGAAAATACTGTAAAGCCAACCAATTTATGTTTGAACTGAAGGAATGACCAGGAGGCCAGCATCAAAAGAGCGAAGAGGGCGAGCCGGTGTATGTGGCACAAGCAGGTGCAAGATCATGCAAGCCCTTTTAAGTAATTTTTTTTAGAAAGTCTTCTGTTCCTTTGTAGTTTTGACAGTTTGATCATGATTTTGATTCATGATTTATAACAGATGTGAGTTTAAAACAATTAGATGTAAAAACATTATGCAGCATAAAAAGCATATCAGTCCAGGTCAGGAACGTAGGGGTCTTGGTGGTCCTCAGGTCTCTCATTCACCCATACCACCCCATGCTCAGGAGGAGATGTATAATTAGTTATGTTTAGGAATGATATTGAATAGTCGATACTATCTCATCTTCATCTTCAACCGCTCATCCGAAATCGGGTCGCGGAGGCAGCAGCTTGAGCAGGGAACCCCAAACTTCTCTTTCCCGGGCCACCTCAACCAGCTCTGACTGGGGGATCCCGAGGCATTCCCAGGCCAGCGTGGAAATATAATCTCTCCACCTAGTCCTGGGTCTTCCCCGAGGCCTCCTTCCAGCTGGACGCTCCTGGAACACCTCCCTAGGGAGGCGCCCTGGGGGCATCCTTACCAGATGCCCGAACCACCTCAACTGGCTCCTTTCAACGCAAAGGAGTAGCGGCTCTGCCCCGAGTTCCTCACGAATGACTGAGCTTCTCACCCTATCTCTAAGGGAGACGCCAGCCACCCTCCTGAGAAAGCCCATTTCGGCCGCTTGTACCCGCGATCTCGTTCTTTCGGTCATTACCCAGCCTTCATGACCATAGGTGAGGGTAGGAACAAAGATCGCCCGGTAGATCGAAAGCTTTGCCTTACGACTCAGCTCTCTTTTCGTCACAACAGTGCGGTAAAGCGAGTGCAAAACCGCCCCTGCTGCTCCGATTCTACGGCCAATCTCACGCTCCATTGTTCCCTCACTCGTAAACAAGACCCCGAGGTACTTGAACTCCTTCACTTGGGGTAAGGACTCATTCCCTACCTGTAATAGACAATCCATCGGTTTCCTGCTGAGCACCATGGCCTCCGATTTAGAGGTGCTGATCCTCATCCCAACCGCTTCACACTCGGCTGCAAACCGATCCAATGAGAGCTGAAAGTCACAGGCCGATGATGCCATCAGAACCACATCATCCGCAAACAGCAGAGATGAGATCTTCAGACCACCAAACTGCAACTCCTCCCCACCACGACTACGCCTTGATATCCTGTCCATAAATATCACAAACAGGATTGGTGACAAAGCGCAGCCCTGGCGGAGGCCAACCCCCACCGGAAACGAGTCTGACTTACTACCGAGAACCCGTACACAGCTCTCGCTTTGAGCCTACAGAGATTGGATGGCCCTGAGAAGAGACACCCTCACCCCATACTCCCGCAGCACCCCCCACAGTATCTCCCGGGGAACCCGGTCATAAGCCTTCTCCAGATCTACAAAACACATGTAGACTGGATGAGCAAACTCCCAAGCTCCCTCTAGGATCCTTGCGAGAGTGAAGAGCTGGTCCGTTGTTCCACGGCCAGGACGGAATCCGCATTCCGCAGTCGATACTAATACCAGTGAAATTCCCCAAATCTCTATACCCAATTCGATACCATGGTGAAAAAAACAATGAATCCGATGTACTTCAACATACATGCCATTATTACAAACCTTTTAAAAGGATTTAAAAAAACAACAACAACAGTGACATGTATCCGTCAAGCATTAAAAAAAACCCTATTTGTATAAAAAAAAAGTAAACTGCCCTATCCAATTTCCTTCTAATGACACAGGATTATATATTCTAAAGACTAGTACATTTCATGCAGTGTGTAGTGGATGTTTTTCAGAAAATAAACGGTGCTGACGGACGGATCATTAAGTGAAGATTTCACTTTAGGGGTTATGTTCTAACTGCAGTAAATTAGATGAATGCAACTATGCAACAGAAACCTACTTCAGACATCTTTGAGTAACATGTGTTCAAACAACAACTTTGACAAGACATGCTGCAAGTATTTTCCTCAAAAACACAGGTGCAGTTAAAACCGCAAAATGAAAACCAGAGGTGGAAATTCAGCTTTTTGAATTTAAGCTACAGTTTGAGTCAGCTTCTGGTGTTGTGACAATATGTCAATATCAATGCTGTAGTAGGGTGATGATCATACTATACTCCTGTGAGTTATTCGTTTCCCGATGTGGCTGATTGGGTTCAGATATAATATAAATCCCACAAGATGTGGTAAGTCATTTCAGTCGGACAGCTTTTACAGTGTCTTTCCATAAATGAAAAATTATGGAAGACGATGCCATGGCCTGATTTATCTGCATTAAAAGAGATTGTGTGTGGCAATGCAGATGTTCTTTCCAGTTTTCCAGTTGATATCTTCTTTTTTGTAACTTTTTTTTGGCTACGTCCATTATTATTAGAAAGCATCAGCATGCTAACAATGAGATCGACATTCCCGATGTCATCATCCTGTGGGCCAACGCCTTTTGAGTTAATATAAATAAGAGTAGAGATGGAGATTCTTCTGTTGCATTTCAGTCAGAGCAGCGGTCAAGTCGTAAGCACGTTAATCTTTAATTTGGGAGAGCCACAGCTGGCATGCAATACACTCCTTTCGTTGGTGAGTGCAGAGCTAAACTGTGAGTATACTGCGTCCTTATGAACTGGTGTTGAGTTATGAGGCTGCCAGGCTCCCTCACACAGTCAATTTAACAAAGGAGAGGACCTCCATCACATTGGAGCAGACGAGAGAAAAGCCATAGAGATGGAGAGAGACAGAGAGAGAATAAGAGGTGTGGGAGGGGAGGGAGTGTGTCGAGGATGTGGTTGACTAACAGGATGCGGTGTGGTGTTTGTGAGAAGCTGCCTGTCAAATGTCAGACAGCGCATGGTTGACATGAATGGAGAGGCGTCCTATATGCAGCAGGAAGTTATTAGAGAGGGACGCTACCTCTGCCTCGTTATTGCAATTATAACCCAGCAGAGTGTTCTCTCTCAAATAGATGAGGAATATAATGAGTAGAGTAGAGAAGGCTTCAAAAGTCCCTTTCATACTGCTAAAAATCTAAGATTACCATGGTAGCGGAGAGAGTTGTGTTTTAAGATGAGGGCCCTGAGCCTGCTTTTTGGAGCGGCTCCCTGTAGCCTTGGCAACCTTTCACCACAATGACTTAAGCAGATCAGGAGCAGGAATAACCATCTGTGTTTCTCTTTTTAAAGAAAGTGTGGCCCACACACACAAAGAACAGAAATGGGCTGGCAAACATTATGCTGCTTGTTCGAGAATTGTACTAATGAATAATAGATCTTATGTTGTTGGGATGGAGCCAGTTTTGTCTCTGTGTCAATCCTCCATTGGCTGGCTGTGTGCTGCCACACTGACTTGTGATATTTCTTCATGAATTTATTTTAAGAAAGAAACACTTAACTCTGTGGTGCCCTGATTCTGTGGATGGATTTCGAAAAGATAGGTCTCCCTCCCCCACTCCTAGTGACACTGTTTCAACTTTAGGCTATGTCAGAAGAAATGACTTCAGGTGATAAATTACTGTCATTCACAGGGGAAAAGCTAGAGACGTTCAGGTCTTCACTATTTCCTGTGCAATTGCCCATGGTCTATTCCTCATGATACATATTCAGTCTTAGGTCGTGTTCAGACAATAGCTTTCTGCTGTGTTCTGATCCCACCCTTTACCTTTGGTCCTTTAATGTCAGGTTTTCTCTACCCGCTTCCAAGAAATAATTGCTTTGCATTTCGATAATGAAATTATAAAGACATCATCCCAGCTGGGTAATGCACTGCTGTTATGAGATTACTGTTATTGAAGTGGTAATGTTTAGATGACACACATCTATTTAGAGAGCCTTCTCATTTGGTGGGTACATCAGAAAATGTTCCTAATGACTGTGTTGTTCCCAAAGCAAACAGGAAGAATAATCTGTAATAATCTGTGCGCTCATGACAAACCATCTTCTGAGGAGTTACAGAGGGAAATGTTAGCTACCAAAATAAAGTACAGTATAACAATGGGCTTCTGCTTTGGGCTTATCTAGATTGATGGATGGATGGCAGCGGTAGAGAAAATTAAAATTACTCTACGTTCGTCACCAGAGTTTGCTTTGTCGCTAAAAAGCTTTGTATCAAGGGTAAACGATCTGTCATAGGCAGGCCCGGATTAAGAGGAAAGATTACACTAGGTATAGCCTACCGCATTTTTTCGGGCCCCCTCCAAACGGATACTTCACGATTTAGTGACAAAACTACATACATTTGAACTGCCACAAGAGTATTATGCTCATTCATTTGTTTCAGAGTTGCGCGTTTGTAAACGGGAGTAAAGAGAAACGTAACCGTGTGCGACTTCACGTCTGTTTGTGAGCGCACTGCAGGAGCACTTCTGTAAAGTGCGTGCAGAGTCCAGTGTGCAAGGATGGATTAACATGACCACGGGCCCTGGACACAAACCAGCCATGGACCCCTACCAACACGCAAATACACGCACTAGCACACCGTGCAATCCACAATCACACAAATTCTAATGCAGCGCACAGCCTAGAGAGAGAAAGAGAGAGAGAGCGAAATACAATTCTATAAAGTATCTCTGGTGCTGCGCAAGAGAAAGATAGTCTTTGCGCCGGAGCCTACTAGACAGTTAGATTAGGGCAGAGACACCGACGATGCGAGCGCGCTCTAAGCGCGCGAGCAGATTCTTTTTGCCTTTGTAAGATCTCTGCGCCTGCTTTTTCGCCCACCCTTGCCCCCATAGACATTATAAAGCGATTCATCTGGTGAAACCTGGCGTGGAACTCTGTGGTGGGTAACGGCGAAATTCACACTGATGAGACATCGCCGGTGTGAGCCGCCGCACAGAAAAACTCTGGTTTGACGGCTAAAATAATAACCGGGGAGCAGAGCCGGCCCAAGCCTTCATAAGGCCCTAAGCCGAATTTGATTAGGGCCCCCCTCTCCAATGTTATCGTGGCCAAATGATTGTCCATCCATCCATCTTCTACCGCTTGTCCCGTTAGGGGTCGCGGGGGGGCTGGAGCCAATCCCAGCTGCATTGGGCGAGGGCAGGGTACACCCTGGACAGTTCGCCAGTCCATCGCAGGGCCACATATAGGGACAGACAACCATTCACACTCACATTCACACCTATGGTCAATTTTTTTTTTTTTTTTTTTTTTTATAGAATCCAATCAACCTATCCCCATTGCATGTTTTTGCCAAATGATTGACTATTGTTAAATGTCATTCACACACCCAGTTCATTGCTAGTGCCTCCAATGTCCAGCTTAGTGAAAATAGTAGCTAGCCGAGATCCTGACTCTCCAAGGGGGGTCCGGGGGTATGCCCCCCCGGGAGATTTTTTGTACCTTTTTAAAGTGAAATGCATGAATCTGGTGCACTTTGAGAGGGAAATTAAGAGGCTAAATCTGAGGAATTTTTTG
Source organism: Hyperoplus lanceolatus (assembly GCA_026929865.2). NCBI lineage: Eukaryota > Metazoa > Chordata > Actinopteri > Uranoscopiformes > Ammodytidae > Hyperoplus > Hyperoplus lanceolatus. Next base: position 18,242,678 of record CM049401.1, read on the forward strand.
TGAACAAATAATTTGGAGATACTGGCTCAAATGAAGTAGAATTAAAAGCTATTGAAGAAAGACATATGGATTTTCCATAAAAATATTAATATAGAAAAAATATAATTCAGTGTCCTCTGGGATGGGCTTGGTGCTTTTTTTTCTTTTATGGGACATATTTCTCTGTAATTTAATGAATGCATTTAAATGCAGTGAGAGGAACGTGGCAGAAGAACTCTGTTGTCCAGCTATCTTTTTTTCCACAGATGAGGCTGAAATAGGCTATAGACTATACACAGTGCATGGGCAACTGAGGGCAGCCCCATTTCCAATTTTTTTAAATAAACTCAATACCGAGTTATAAGTTAACCTCGGATGAACTGACTCAATTATTAGGCTATTAACTATCCAGACCAAAACATTGTATTAATTTTTTGTATGATAACTTACATTTGCATAATATGATGTTAATATCAAACACACATACTAAATTTTTTTTATTTATTTTTTTTAATCCTTCTCACTGGGCCCCCTAGTGGAAATGGGCCCTACGCACGTGCCTAGAATGCCTATGCCTAGATCCGGCCCTGGTCATAGGACTGCCGGTGGACCACAGAGATAAGGCCGTTACCACGTCACAATGTTAGGTGTTTAGTTAACGCAGGGGCCATTTGGTTTGTCAAGTTCTGATTTTTCCAGAAGTGAAAAGACTGAAGAGATCTCAGCGCAGGTTGTGCCTCTTGGAGCAATTTTCAAAAAAAAAAAATAGACTTCTATTTAGATAATTCACACACCAATAGGAATCAATTTAGATTAAGTTCAAGCTGGAAAATAACTTATTTTTATCTTATGAAATAAGATCTCCTCCCTGCACGTGCACGCTCAACCTCTAGTCCAGTGGTTCTCAATTATTTTCTGTCATTCCCCCCTAGCGGACAGAAATTTTTTCGCGCCCCCCCCCTAATTTGAAATACTATTGAGAACCTGCTAATATTTATTTATTCAGCCGTACAAAACCACTGTGTGAGTTTCTGGCACGAGCATTCTGCATACAATCACCTTATTATCAAATTAGATAACAAAAACATTAGCTGAGATAACTTCTGCAGCAAAAAAAGTTCAGTTTATTAGCTCAATTTGTAACATTTAAACAAGACTGCTCAGTCTGTGTGAATCTCAGGACAGAGAAACAAGAGCAAATGATTCACTGAGGTTTGCATTTCATTCAAAACATTTTTAAACTGTAAACATAGTTAAGGTCAGGGCTCCAGACTAACTTATTTTACTAGGAGCACTGGCGCCCCTAACTCAGAATTTTAAGGGGCACAAGCAGAAAATTTAGGAGCAAACATAAAAAATAGACCTGCAACGCATCTATTAAAATGTTTCCCAATTTTAACTATATTAGGCCTATTGATATTGTATTGCCAGCATGTTTTGGACCACACTGACAACAGATGATACTGTTCATTGTGTTTTCGATTTTGCATCACCATGTGAAATTCTTCACATTCCTTTAGGAAAAGGATTTTTTTTTGTGCCCATTTTCACCACAACCACCTCTACATCCAAGCCCTCTGATTTGTCCTACTCTATCTCTGCTGACTCCAGGAAAATAGCCTAGTTATTGGCCCAAAAGTAACTAGTAGGAGCTAGGTGACATTATCAATTAATTTGCATTATAGCCTATGCTATTCTGAAAGAGGCAAAATGAACAGAAAATGCTGACCAGGTAGTTTACAAATTAACTAGGCCTATTTACATATTTACAAACTCACTTTACACACTTTTTTTGTTGCCATATTACTACAAGGTTAGCTTTTTATAGATATGCAGTGGCCTATTGAATGTGGACATTTCAAACAATTTTCGTGTTCACAAACGTCCCCTGACACACGGTGCTGTCTGCTGGCTGCTGCAGGTGGCGGGGGGTTTCTATCAGACTGCCCGTGTGACTGAGTGCTGTCAGCGGTGAGGAGTAGACAGCTCCGTTGCTACTCTGCTCTTGAGCGCGCGGTTAGAAAATAAATCAGCCTTATCGCTATGGCGGAAAGTCGGCAGGTATAGCAGAAAAAGTCACCAGTTGGCAACATGTTAAAGACGTGACGGCAGCGTTACACTGAGATAAGAGTAGGTTACGTGATCCGCGCTGTTGATCGTTTAACTGATCACTCGCGGACTTCTCTCTCTCTCTCAAAGTACTAATAATAATGATACAAATGTCGGCGAATTTTCCGTTCGCGCGCGTGCCCCTAGTTTTAAAAACTACTCGCACTGTCTCCAAAAATTGTCGCAAAATGCGAGCATTTGGTCGCAGTCTAGAGCCCTGAAGGTGGTGTTTTTTTTTAATTATTATAGGCCAATAGGCCTTCTGTGATGCGATAACCAATAATCAGAGGTGGAAAGAGTACAAAAATATTCTACTCAAGTAAAAGTATGATTACTTTGATGAAATTTTACTTAAGTAAAAGTAAAAGTACTGGTCTAAAAATCTACTGAAGTAAAAGTGAAAAAGTAGCTGATTTAAAATGTACTTAAAGTACAAGTTACTTTTTAACAGCGGGAGGGGGCAGGGGTCTCTTCAGTGTAGGGCATTATATATATATATATATATATATATATATATACAAACTAGTTTTGTTTAATTAATGCAACAGTTTTACAAATTAAAGTGCGCAAATTAAACAAATCATGTCACCACACATGTATGGATGTACACTGTGTCATTATTCCTTAGATAAGCAAATATAGAGCAAATAGTCTGTTAATGTGGGAATGTAACCGGTCTACAGACCTAAACAGACTGCAGCTGCAGTTCTAATAATGTAATTGTGTATAATTGATCTAAACCATGGAAATTGCAAGGTTAGACTGCTCGATTTTGACAAAAATCTTAATCATGATTGACATTGTGTAATCACAATTATTATAGACAATTATTCAATGATTTAAGAACTGCAACATGCACTTATTTAACATTTGAAACCATGACTTTAAACATAGCCTATCCAAATTGAACTGAAAACAAGGACAATGCAAATAGCCTTAAATTAAATAAGTGTCAAAATCAAAATAAACCGTTGCAAATGTTGTTGATAGGGTATGTCTTTTGCCAGCAGGAATGCGAGGGCATATTTTATTTATATCTCATGGAGCTGGCTGGATAAGCAAGTTGCATTGTAGGCTACAGTGTTTGTAATTGATGACTGTTGTGGTGGCAAGAGTCAAGGAGCTTTAAACTTCCTGTGTTTTTTATTCCTTTATTGCTTGGTCATAGACCACTAGGATTCAACTTAAAGTGAGTAAACTAATTGGTCGTGATGTTTTGAGGTGCAGCTGGGTCGCATATGACTTTTTTCTCTCTCTCTCACGGTTGCGTATGTCATCTGACTCGCGTGTCCGCGCGTAACATATCTTGCACATTATTTTAGTAGTTTTACCTTTCTTCTCGACCAAAGGCTGACTTTCTGTCGTCTTCTGGAAGTTTTTCAAAGCTCCCGGCAACATGCACCGTCTCCATCCTACTCAGCACTGTTAAGCTGAAAGCTAAACTATCAGGTGAGGGAGGGGCTGATCGCACAGCTGGATGAAAGGTTTGCTGCATTTAAAAGCCTTCACGTGCGGTACAATGATAGTTTAACTAGGATTATTTTGTTTTAATGATAGAGGGAAGCAAAGTTTGCTGTTATCATTTAGTCGCTCAACGTGTTCTCTCCTCCTGTCGATCATTCACTGTATTAGTTTCCGGTATTGTGCCGTAAAAATAAAAGCCCCCCGCGAAATGTCTTTTCTTTTCTCTCCTTTAGCCTATCTATCTTTTTACTCAGTAACGCAGGTGATATAAAATGTAGCGAAGTACAATACTTCACAATAAACATACTCAAAGTAAAAGTAAAAGTATAGGTTTTAAAAATCACTTAAAGCGGCTACGAGTAACATTTAAATATCTTTTAAACAGCTTCATGTTTCCTCTCATAATCATAAATTACCTTTAACAGCAAACGAGACCATCAGTGCAAAGAAAGACGTTTTTATATAGTTTTTATTACTGCATTTGATCTGGTCGTACACCCAGTCCGATTTTCGGTTCACGCGTGCATGCTCTATGGTCACATATCCGTATTGGTCGCAGATTTCAGTGAGGCGCAGGAACGTGAATTGAGAAGCCTATCCCTCCAGGTGAGGGAAGGGGAGCGGGAGCCTTGTTTGAGACAGTTATTTGTCGTCATAATGACTGATAACGGGGCTGAACCATCAAAGAAAGAAAAGAAAATGCAATGAAGAAAAGCTAAAAGGGAGAGTGATAGTCGGGCGGGAGGGCGTTGCCAAGCAACGTATACACAATTTCACGCAGCGAAACTAGACTGCAGTGTTTACTCCTAAATGAATGAGCGTTAGCCTACTAAAACAAAGTTTACTTTGCCTCACCAGCATCATCAGATGACCATTATTCATCTGAAATAGTCATTATTTACAACAACACATTACCTCATCGTGATCCATACTAACTAACTGCCATCTCTCGTTCATTCGCTTTGTGTGAGGACACGGGGACTCGTTCAGCTCCGTGAGAGGTGACAATGCATCAACTCATTGCAATCAGGTGTGTTTAGCACTTACTGGCATTAGTTGATGCTGTGTCACCCATAGACTCACGGAGCCAAAAAGAGTCCGGTGCCCTCACACTTTCAACACACGGACGCCACGCACCATATTGCTTCCTGATTATTTGACTCTTGCACTCCCTGGACGAGCTACAAAACAGCTTCACGACAGCTGGCGTCGTAATAATACTACCGCTTTTGTTCAAAGGTGTCGCCAACGTGCCGACTTACTCGTAGTAGCTTTAAAAAATTACACAAAGTACACGAAAAAACTACTCAATTACAGGAACGCGAGTAAATGTAATTTGCTGCTTTACACCCCTGCCAATAATTCATTAAAGAGGACCTATTATACTACTTTTCTGGTCTTAATTTCTTGTTTTACACTGCTATAGAGCAACCTGACACGAATCACATCACAAAAAACTATGTAGATTTTCGGGAAGCTCTTTCTCTTATTTTGGCGATCCAGCACGTCCTGTCAACACTTGAGTGTGTGTGCTTCGGGCATCTCCGCTCACTCCGCCTGTGCTTCGGCAATCTCCGCTTGCCTCCCCCCTCCTGCAAACCCCACTCCGTTGTGATTGGTTACCTTCCTTCCGGAACACTTTCAGTGGCGGGAAGCGCGAGCATGGACCTATAAGGGCGCAAGGCAGACGCGAACAGGGAAGTGACAGCATTACCATACATGGAAACATCCGCGTGGTGACTTCACAGAGTTACATGCGACGTCACGAAGTTACAAAGCGTCAAGCCGCTTTGAACACGTGACTTCTCGACTGGCTAGAATAGTGTCTGGTGCTCTGCACAGACACCCCAGACGGTCAGCAGGGAATACGTCGAAATGCATGTAAGTCATTATTTGATAATTTAGTATGGTTAAGCATGACTATAAATCATCATAACAACGTTTATAGGTCATAAAAGTCAAAAAGCATCATAGGTCCGCTTTAATGTTATTATTAGTCTACTTGCTTGATTTCTTTTTAAATAGCCTACAGAGACACTTGGAGACACACATTTATTTACTGCAAATCACGGCCTTTCGCGCGGATATGACCATACACAAGCACACATCGCGCTTGCTAGCACTTAAAATAAAATAAAAAAATAATAATCTTTTTTTTTTGGTCAGTTGGAAATCAAGGCAGCCCGTGCCCCCCCTGACAGCTCACGGCGCCCAACCCCCCCCCCCCCCACCTCCATTTGAGAAGCACTGCTCTAGTTACATACTGTAGGTAGGGGACATACAGAGGAGTGGGGAAGGAATTATGAAAGATGTTTTTTGACATACAGTATATGTTTGAGTGTGTCATCATCACTTGGTGTGCACTTTATGTGGCAGAGGGAAGGTTTTGTGGATTGGTAAGGTCAATGATTCAGTTGTAAACGATCTCCAGAGCTGCAAGGTTTGTTATGTTTTGGCTTATTTATTAAAACAAAGATTTAAAACAGCAATGTTGTCTGTCAGAGCGTCTTGGTTGTCTCAGACAAACATCCTCACGTGTACCAACACTGTGAAACAGGAAGACACCAACTCTCTTGTCCTGCAGAAAACACTGGGTCAGGTACTTACTAATCCAAAGAGAGTGTAATGTGTAAATTTGCATATGCAAGGTGGATTGTATCTCAACCTTTATTGATTGTGACAGCAAAGGTCAGGCGAATGGGGAACTGCCTCTGGACCACAGTGGATGGGAACTCCTGGGGCCCGTCATGGAGAGGTGGCCTTGGCAGTCCACTGCCCTGTCCAGCATTAGCACAACCATGAGCCTGGTCCGGTTTCTGATGCTGCAGCCAGGTCCAGGCTGGAGGTTCCTCAGCAGAATGACAGGAAAACCTGCCTTCTTTGTATTCTGGTATCAGTGTTTTGTTGTATTGGTGTGGGACCGGCTGCATGGTGCGATTTTCTCCTGGCAGCTTGTGTCCCATGTCCGTCGTTTTCAGCAGCTGTTAAAGGCCAGGACACACCAGTCCGACACGTTCCGACTACCCAAAAACTGGAGTCGCCATTTCAGGAAGCTCCAGTCTTCCCGTCGCGGCCACAAAACACACCGAGACGACTGCTTATTTTTCCGTACGCTCTGCGCTTGCGCGGGACGTAATGTCTCCACAACAGCAGGCGGCGCTAATCTGTATTGTGGCCCGAAAAAATACGAAAGCCGGAAATGATGGGACAGCTCTCTCGAGCATAAACATAGATAGAAATACGTATTTATATTTATGGACCATAAGAGCACAATTTTTAACAGAGAGTGTCGAGCATGGTGTCGAGCAGTCAACAAGGGTTGATGCATGTGAGTACTCGCAAAACGAAACGAACAAACACATTAAAACGATGGCTAGCTGTTGTTAGCTGTTTGTGCTACCCGCCTCACTTCCGGGCTTCACTGATTCGCTAGCCCTCCACCAATCAAATTGCTCCAAATGAAAGACGGTCGGCCGCCGATTGAACATGTTCAATCGGCGCAAAACAAGCCCGACGACCTCTACGTCGGCCGACGTCACAGCACACACCAAACAGATTCGTGTCCCGACCCCCTACCGACACTACGACGGCGATTATCTGGCCGGTGTGTCCTGGCCTTAACAGTTGGTGGGTCTTTGTCCTGTAAATTACAAATTATTAGGGCCAGAGCACCGAGTGGTGCGAAGCCCTATTGTAATCGGTCATATTTTTATTCTTTATTACTGCCGACTCGTTTTTGGCACTTTTCACCCCCTTCCCCTTGTGCAATAGTTGAAAAACTCTGCAAGCAGATCAGACCTGCAAAAAAATTGAAGTTATCGTTGGTTTCGAGACCGGGCCAAATAAACGCCGCCCCCTGTGGCCAAAAACAGTTTTTCAGGAAATGCATGCTCAAAAATTGGGCTAGAAGCCTGACATTTTAGGACAACATGTAATGGCCCAAGGCGCACATAAATGCAATTGCATGTCCTGTGCCAAAATCAACATTTTGGATTTTGTGCATAAAACCGCCATATTACATATTTTCGCATTTCGACGAAAGGCTCCTAGAGTTTTTACGGCAGGGACATGAAACCACTGCTCAAGTACTCAAGACGCTTGCCCGACGTTAAATTGCGAAAAGATAAGGAAGTTATAACAGAACCAGGGAGCTATTGGGGGTCAAAGTTGACGTACACATCACCAAAAAGGACCTGATGAAACTTCGATTCATCATAACTCAGGCTGTGTTATACCTAGCTGCACCACATTTAAAACCCAAATGTATCTTTGCAGGCCCCACAAGAAAGCCTCTTGAAGCCCCACCCCAAAATCAACAAAGTCTTTTAATTTGAAATATGTCAATTTCTGACTCTCAAATCATCACAATCTTCAAAAATTCACAACTCCTAGCAGGAACATATTTAGCAAAACGAAAACTCTAGGGACACTCATAAGACATGGAAGATACACCATATAAAGTTGTTTGATTCCGAATAACTATGACGAAATGGCGGCCAGTATTCGCCAAAATTCACTCATATGTCATAACTCCACATTACTCTGCAGGATTGCAGAATAAAATGCACACATAACTTTTTGTGCAAAAAAAAATATGATAGGGTATGTCCTCCGACATGGAAGATGATATACCCGAAAGCTCGTTTTATCCGGAACTACCTTCTTGCAGCACCGGCGCTTCATTCGCCAAAAAACATCAAAAACGGACGTCATGAACCCTTTGATTGATCATAACTCAGGCTGTGTTACACTTAGATGCACCAAATTTTATACAGCAATGTACAATCCCAGTACAAACAAAAAAGCCTCTTGACGCCCCGCCCCAAAATCAACAGGAAGTCTTCTATTTTGACGTATTCGCCAAAAAAACAGGAAGTTGGTCTAACTCCACCATACTCTGTCTCATCTTCTCCAAATTTTTTCTCCGTGGCCTTCGTTGTCGCCGCGAAACATGAAGTCGCCGTGATTTCGCTCCACGCCGTCCCACGCGCTCCAGACTTCACCCGCCCGGTGAGAGCCCAGGCCCGAGGACGTCCTCGCGTCCGTATCGAGCGCGTCGCGGCCAATTCCGTGCCGTATCGAGCGCGTCGCGGCCAATTCGCGGCCAATTCCGTGTGCCGCTGCGACAGGCGTCGCTGCGGCACACGCCTTATTATTCATCTGAAATAGTCATTATTTACAACAACACATTACCTCATCGTGATCCATACTAACTAACTGCCATCTCTCGTTCATTCGCTTTGTGTGAGGACACGGGGACTCGTTCAGCTCCGTGAGAGGTGACAATGCATCAACTCATTGCAATCAGGTGTGTTTAGCACTTACTGGCATTAGTTGATGCTGTGTCACCCATAGACTCACGGAGCCAAAAAGAGTCCGGTGCCCTCACACTTTCAACACACGGACGCCACGCACCATATTGCTTCCTGATTATTTGACTCTTGCACTCCCTGGACGAGCTACAAAACAGCTTCACGACAGCTGGCGTCGTAATAATACTACCGCTTTTGTTCAAAGGTGTCGCCAACGTGCCGACTTACTCGTAGTAGCTTTAAAAAATTACACAAAGTACACGAAAAAACTACTCAATTACAGGAACGCGAGTAAATGTAATTTGCTGCTTTACACCCCTGCCAATAATTCATTAAAGAGGACCTATTATACTACTTTTCTGGTCTTAATTTCTTGTTTTACACTGCTATAGAGCAACCTGACACGAATCACATCACAAAAAACTATGTAGATTTTCGGGAAGCTCTTTCTCTTATTTTGGCGATCCAGCACGTCCTGTCAACACTTGAGTGTGTGTGCTTCGGGCATCTCCGCTCACTCCGCCTGTGCTTCGGCAATCTCCGCTTGCCTCCCCCCCTCCTGCAAACCCCACTCCGTTGTGATTGGTTACCTTCCTTCCGGAACACTTTCAGTGGCGGGAAGCGCGAGCATGGACCTATAAGGGCGCAAGGCAGACGCGAACAGGGAAGTGACAGCATTACCATACATGGAAACATCCGCGTGGTGACTTCACAGAGTTACATGCGACGTCACGAAGTTACAAAGCGTCAAGCCGCTTTGAACACGTGACTTCTCGACTGGCTAGAATAGTGTCTGGTGCTCTGCACAGACACCCCAGACGGTCAGCAGGGAATACGTCGAAATGCATGTAAGTCATTATTTGATAATTTAGTATGGTTAAGCATGACTATAAATCATCATAACAACGTTTATAGGTCATAAAAGTCAAAAAGCATCATAGGTCCGCTTTAATGTTATTATTAGTCTACTTGCTTGATTTCTTTTTAAATAGCCTACAGAGACACTTGGAGACACACATTTATTTACTGCAAATCACGGCCTTTCGCGCGGATATGACCATACACAAGCACACATCGCGCTTGCTAGCACTTAAAATAAAATAAAAAAATAATAATCTTTTTTTTTTGGTCAGTTGGAAATCAAGGCAGCCCGTGCCCCCCCTGACAGCTCACGGCGCCCAACCCCCCCCCCCCCACCTCCATTTGAGAAGCACTGCTCTAGTTACATACTGTAGGTAGGGGACATACAGAGGAGTGGGGAAGGAATTATGAAAGATGTTTTTTGACATACAGTATATGTTTGAGTGTGTCATCATCACTTGGTGTGCACTTTATGTGGCAGAGGGAAGGTTTTGTGGATTGGTAAGGTCAATGATTCAGTTGTAAACGATCTCCAGAGCTGCAAGGTTTGTTATGTTTTGGCTTATTTATTAAAACAAAGATTTAAAACAGCAATGTTGTCTGTCAGAGCGTCTTGGTTGTCTCAGACAAACATCCTCACGTGTACCAACACTGTGAAACAGGAAGACACCAACTCTCTTGTCCTGCAGAAAACACTGGGTCAGGTACTTACTAATCCAAAGAGAGTGTAATGTGTAAATTTGCATATGCAAGGTGGATTGTATCTCAACCTTTATTGATTGTGACAGCAAAGGTCAGGCGAATGGGGAACTGCCTCTGGACCACAGTGGATGGGAACTCCTGGGGCCCGTCATGGAGAGGTGGCCTTGGCAGTCCACTGCCCTGTCCAGCATTAGCACAACCATGAGCCTGGTCCGGTTTCTGATGCTGCAGCCAGGTCCAGGCTGGAGGTTCCTCAGCAGAATGACAGGAAAACCTGCCTTCTTTGTATTCTGGTATCAGTGTTTTGTTGTATTGGTGTGGGACCGGCTGCATGGTGCGATTTTCTCCTGGCAGCTTGTGTCCCATGTCCGTCGTTTTCAGCAGCTGTTAAAGGCCAGGACACACCAGTCCGACACGTTCCGACTACCCAAAAACTGGAGTCGCCATTTCAGGAAGCTCCAGTCTTCCCGTCGCGGCCACAAAACACACCGAGACGACTGCTTATTTTTCCGTACGCTCTGCGCTTGCGCGGGACGTAATGTCTCCACAACAGCAGGCGGCGCTAATCTGTATTGTGGCCCGAAAAATACGAAAGCCGGAAATGATGGGACAGCTCTCTCGAGCATAAACATAGATAGAAATACGTATTTATATTTATGGACCATAAGAGCACAATTTTTAACAGAGAGTGTCGAGCATGGTGTCGAGCAGTCAACAAGGGTTGATGCATGTGAGTACTCGCAAAACGAAACGAACAAACACATTAAAACGATGGCTAGCTGTTGTTAGCTGTTTGTGCTACCCGCCTCACTTCCGGGCTTCACTGATTCGCTAGCCCTCCACCAATCAAATTGCTCCAAATGAAAGACGGTCGGCCGCCGATTGAACATGTTCAATCGGCGCAAAACAAGCCCGACGACCTCTACGTCGGCCGACGTCACAGCACACACCAAACAGATTCGTGTCCCGACCCCCTACCGACACTACGACGGCGATTATCTGGCCGGTGTGTCCTGGCCTTAACAGTTGGTGGGTCTTTGTCCTGTAAATTACAAATTATTAGGGCCAGAGCACCGAGTGGTGCGAAGCCCTATTGTAATCGGTCATATTTTTATTCTTTATTACTGCCGACTCGTTTTTGGCACTTTTCACCCCCTTCCCCTTGTGCAATAGTTGAAAAACTCTGCAAGCAGATCAGACCTGCAAAAAAATTGAAGTTATCGTTGGTTTCGAGACCGGGCCAAATAAACGCCGCCCCCTGTGGCCAAAAACAGTTTTTCAGGAAATGCATGCTCAAAAATTGGGCTAGAAGCCTGACATTTTAGGACAACATGTAATGGCCCAAGGCGCACATAAATGCAATTGCATGTCCTGTGCCAAAATCAACATTTTGGATTTTGTGCATAAAACCGCCATATTACATATTTTCGCATTTCGACGAAAGGCTCCTAGAGTTTTTACGGCAGGGACATGAAACCACTGCTCAAGTACTCAAGACGCTTGCCCGACGTTAAATTGCGAAAAGATAAGGAAGTTATAACAGAACCAGGGAGCTATTGGGGGTCAAAGTTGACGTACACATCACCAAAAAAGGACCTGATGAAACTTCGATTCATCATAACTCAGGCTGTGTTATACCTAGCTGCACCACATTTAAAACCCAAATGTATCTTTGCAGGCCCCACAAGAAAGCCTCTTGAAGCCCCACCCCAAAATCAACAAAGTCTTTTAATTTGAAATATGTCAATTTCTGACTCTCAAATCATCACAATCTTCAAAAATTCACAACTCCTAGCAGGAACATATTTAGCAAAACGAAAACTCTAGGGACACTCATAAGACATGGAAGATACACCATATAAAGTTGTTTGATTCCGAATAACTATGACGAAATGGCGGCCAGTATTCGCCAAAATTCACTCATATGTCATAACTCCACATTACTCTGCAGGATTGCAGAATAAAATGCACACATAACTTTTTTAAGCAAAAAAAAATATGATAGGGTATGTCCTCCGACATGGAAGATGATATACCCGAAAGCTCGTTTTATCCGGAACTACCTTCTTGCAGCACCGGCGCTTCATTCGCCAAAAAACATCAAAAACGGACGTCATGAACCCTTTGATTGATCATAACTCAGGCTGTGTTACACTTAGATGCACCAAATTGTATACAGCAATGTACAATCCCAGTACAAACAAAAAAGCCTCTTGACGCCCCGCCCCAAAATCAACAGGAAGTCTTCTATTTTGACGTATTCGCCAAAAAAACAGGAAGTTGGTCTAACTCCACCATACTCTGTCTCATCTTCTCCAAATTTTTTCTCCGTGGCCTTCGTTGTCGCCGCGAAACATGAAGTCGCCGTGATTTCGCTCCACGCCGTCCCACGCGCTCCAGACTTCACCCGCCCGGTGAGAGCCCAGGCCCGAGGACGTCCTCGCGTCCGTATCGAGCGCGTCGCGGCCAATTCCGTGCCGTATCGAGCGCGTCGCGGCCAATTCGCGGCCAATTCCGTGTGCCGCTGCGACAGGCGTCGCTGCGGCACACGCCCCCCAAGAGGAGGAGGCCGCGGTGCGTCCTCTCGCGCGGTCGCCCGGAGCGCCCAGGCCAGCCGGCCGGTACGGCGTCCAGCACGAGAGTGCGAGGGCCCGGTCATCACTGTTCGCAGTTTTAATTACTATTATTATTACTTCTATTACTTTGATTTGTGATCTGTGTGTTATCTATCATGATAATGTCAGTTGAACTGGTTCAATGCCTCTGTTGTAGGACGGGGATGTTCGCAATTGTTAATAAATAGAAAGAGCAGGTGTAATACTGTAATCACCTTGAATACTATGTTTGTGGCAGGACAACAGAGCAGAACAGCTCCATGCATGACTGTGTGTGTGTGTGTAGGAGCTGAGACGTTGAGTGGCTGGGAACTGCAATGAGCAAGTGTAGGTTGTTAGGTTCTGACCAATTCCACTGAAAGAAATGTTATAGTATTGTGCATGTCCTATGTGCATAGGAAGACATAAATGTTAGCATTGTATAACCTGTTCGGAGTACTCAACCAAACAAAGTTGGATGCATCAAAATTCTACCGTGTCATTTGTTTCTGTTATTGTGAATTTCATGTATGAGAGAGAGAGAGATGTAATGTAAGGTTGGCCTCATTGTATTATAGTCATAATCATGTTTAGGGCTGGCCCGAATGCCATTTTTCAGGCTTCGAGTATTCGTTGGTTTTTCCGAGCGAATATTCGGATATTCGTTCCAGAAAAACACACCATCAAACCAACATTAATGATGCCAATGTACTCACTGAAACCGAGTGTGTGAGCCGAGACAGCAAGCTGCGTAGTTTGTTGATGCTTTAATAACTTTCGAACGGTAGTAAAGTTGGAGTTCCTTACTTTTTCCCCGTGGGGGCAACAGCTGTTTTTCGTTCCAAATCAGCTGTCCTCTGCGCCATCGTAACCCATACAGGAGCTTATCAATTCATCCAGGAACGTGCATCTTTTCGGCGCTTTATAAATCCATACAAAGATCCAATATTGATAGTCTTTTTTGTCCATATTATATCCATTATTGACCGCCTATTCCCATGATGCAAGCAAGTCACGGTTGATGATGGCTGATGTAAACAAACAGCTGAGCTAAGCTAACGTTAGCATTACGCCAAGCATAAGCATTACATTTCCTTATGAAATCGCGCTAATGTTGTGGTAGCCTATAGAGTTATTACGAACACAATCTATTCTTCCTCCATCTCTCTCTCTCCCTCCTGCGCTTGGTGCCGCTTTTAGTTTGCCTCACTCTTGTAACATCACGTAGCCTACTACATCACCGGTTGCGCAAAGGGCAGCGGCCAACTAGGTCAAAGTTCAAATAATTCGATAATATATTTTAAATGAACGTCTAATTTGTATTTTACAATTGTTTTATAACTTGTATATCCAAATATTGTTTGCTGACAAAATATACTGCAGTTTGAGCTACCTTTGGAAAAAAAAAATAAAATAAAAAAATAAACGAATATCCCGAATACTGAATTGAGCTCCGAATACTAATTTAACAAACGAATACTCGGATATTCGAATAATTCGGGCCAGCCCTAATCATGTTGCATGACTACAATGATCTCTCAATGTCCTTGACCTTCAAAGCCATTTGGTTGCCTGTATTGCTAGCATTTGCTGGCTAACGTGGTAGCTAGCGTTAGCACATTAGCGGGTTCCTGTCTGCTTCAAAATAAAAGTCAGGTCACATTTCGCCAGTTACATGCTTTTAATTTAAAGCTGCAGCTGTAGGAAATGTTCAGCTTGTATTAGCAGCACAGCTCACAGTGTTGTTTCATGTAGAAAGCTGTTTCCACTGGGATTACTGGCCAGAAGATGAGTCCTGCCAAGCATCGATTACAGCAAAATTAGCCAATCAACGCAGATGGATCGATGCACCTCTACCCTAAATTGATTTGGGTCCTGGGTAGCCTAGTCAGTTCCACTGCTATGCCTGTGACAATGTGCATGTAGCAGGAAGTAAACCTGCATGTTCAATACATAGCTGGTGTTTGCATCACGTCCAAGATGGCAGCACACGTCTCCTTTTGTCTCTAACTGTGTCTGTTTGTTTTACTAATATGACTGAGTGTTTTTTCTGTAAGTCATCTGCGAACATTATCATTCAAACATGTTTCCATTCATGACTTTTTTTAAAGTGAAGTAGTAGCTTATTTCCACGTTATCTCGGGAAGACCTGGATCCCCTCTCCTTGGACTATCGGAGCCTGTCGCCTCGCGGAGCTGGGAGGACATGCCGTTGATCTATCTAAAGGGTGCATGGTCCTGCTGCTTTTTGCTGCTGTCCGGGGCTGGCTCTGACTGTGTTTAGGATCCCCGCTGGTCCAGTTTATTAACTTTGTTCGGAGCGATGTACCAGATTGATTTCCTGTTTACGTCTGACGACAAAACACGTTCTGCCTTCAGTTGATCGGGTGGTCGGGAAACCACGCAACGGATTCCTGGAGGACTCTCCCTGCACTAATGTGTGGCGTCGTTTATTGAGGTGAAATAGTCTGGCTGCTTTTCTCCTCGTGTTTTGGGATCTCAACATACAATGTCGCTGCTCGTGGCTGCCTTTTTCCTATTAATTTGGAGCGGCACCGCCGGGGAAAACCCCCACGGGACCAAAAACTCCCGTCCAGTCAACTCTACTCCGGTTTTACCATGCCGGGGGACAAGCGCTTCTGGCAGTCCACTGGGCATTAGTTTGTCACCTATGACTCTTCTGCCCCCCACATCTATGGACCTGGCCCGTCTGGTCAGCCTGATGGCTTTACAAGACAACTTTACTATTCCTTCAAGTTGCCTTCGTGACTTTTTTTTATATTTTTAAAGATTAAAAAGGATCCTTCAAACAAATCTATAAGGTCTGATTATAGGTGTGTAATTGTCCTGCTGCTGCTGATTTCAGGGAATGTTCAACCTAACCCAGGCCCAGGCTCTGCTGAGTCTGCTGTTATTTTTAACACCCCTGCTGAATTTAAAACAAGGTCTGTACTTTGTTTCATCCATTTAAATGTGCGCAGTATGATTGCAAAGATGGATATGATTCGGATCTGGGCTCATACAACTGATGCTGATGTTATTGTCATATCTGAAACTTGGCTAAACAAAGCAGTTTTAAACAAGGATATCAACATTGACGGCATGTGTATAGGACTGACAGACCAAAAAAGGGTGGAGGGTTTGCAGTATATGTCAAATCTAAGTTTCATGTGAACATCCATCTCTCTACATCAGTGAGTAAGCAATTTGAACTTCTGGTTCTTGACATGGAAATCTCAAAATCTCTCCACATCACTGTCGTCAGCTGCTATAGGCCACCTTCTGCTATCAGCTGCACCTTACCATCGTTAATGGAACTTTTATCTGAGTTGAAGTTCAATGAAATTGTCCTTATTGGTGACCTAAACTGGAACTGGCTGCTACCAGCATCAGACGATTTTAAAGGTTTTTGTGATTCGTTTAATTTATTTCAGATTGTTGACAGCCCTACTAGACCTAATATGAAATGCCCGAAAAATTCCTCTTTAATTGATCTTATTTTAACCAATGTTCCTCATAAATATTCTGCTGCTTCTGTTTTTGCCAATTACATCAGTGACCACTGTGTCACTGCAACTGTAAGAAATACAAAAGTTCCTAAAACTAAACCGCTTGTCATCATAAAGTGGGACACGAAACATTTTGTGGAGCAAGCATTTTTTCATGACCTGTTTCTATTTGACTGAGAGAAAATTAATGTAATTTCTGATGTTGAAAATGCCTGGAAATTATTTTATGATGGTTTTATTGAAATTGTTAACAAGCACACTCCTTTTAGGAAGTATAGAATAAAGGGTAGGGATAATGCATGGTTCACGCCAGAGTTATCCAATTTACTCCATGAATGCAATGTGGCATGGTCTAAGGCCAGGAGTACTGGTCTTGGATCAGACTGGTTGCTCTTTAGGCAGCTGCGAAATGCAAGCACAGTGGCAATTAGAAAAGCCAAAGCTGATAATTTCCTTACTGAAACTTCAAATAACCTAAACAATCCGTTTAAATTCTGGAAAACCATTAAATCAATAACTGGAAATAAAAATGGTACTGAGCTACCTCCATGCATTGTCAAAGACTCTACCCAAATTTATGAAAAGGCTGAAATGCTTGGCTTTTTTAATGTGCATTTTATTGCCGCTGGTTCACTTTTTAACTCTCAATTCACAGCTCAAGGCTCCTCTGCTTGCTCTGTTTGTAGTTGTTTTTTTGAGGGACAAGCTTTTACTTTTGGCGCTGTTACACATTCAGAGGTGCATAAGGCCCTGAAATGTTTAGACACAAAAAAATCAGCAGGTCCAGACCATCTTGAACCCTACTTTCCAAAGTTAGCTGCTGATTTTATTGCATCACCTCTGACTTATCTTTTTAATGTATCCCTGGAGACGAACGAAATTCCCCTTATTTGGAAATCTGCCTTTGGTAAATGGTAAATGGACTTGTATAGCACTATATCTCCGTTTATCACAGACTCAAAGCGCTTTACATTGTTTTTTTGTACACATTCACCCAGTCACACACACATTCATACACCGATAGCAGCAGCTACCACGCAGGGTAGGCTTAGCACTAGGGTGCTAAGCTAACTAAGCTAACTATCGGGAGCAATTCGGGGTTCAGTGTCTTGCCCAGGGACACTTCAACATGTGGCGGGGAGACGGGGGATCAAACCTCCGACCCTGCACACCAGAGGCAAACTCCCTACCCACTTCGCCACTGCCTTTGTTCTCCCACTGTTAAAAGGGGGGACCCCACTGTGCTAAACAACTATAGGCCCATTTCCAAACTGTCTGTTTTGAATAAGGTATTGGAATCCATTGTAAGCCTACAACTGAAGGATTTTTATCAAGAAACAGTATTTTATCTGAATTTTAATCTGGTTTTAGGAAACAACATAGTACGTCAACAGCTGCTTTAAAAGTGGTACATGATTTTATTGAATTTTTAGACAACAAGCAACATTGTGCAGCCCTTTTTGTTGACCTATCAAAGGCTTTCGATACTGTCATACTGTCATGCCTTATTATTAGAAAGACTCTGCAGCATTGGTTTGTCTGATCAAGCTTTCGGTTGGTTTAAAAACTATCTATCAGACAGATCTCAGTGTGTGCGAGCAGAAGGTATTACTTCTAGCTCTCTTAATGTATCAAAGGGTGTGCCACAGGGATCGGTTCTAGGACCTTTATTATTTACTATTTACATTAATTGTCTGGATTGTAAAGCCCCAAACACAAATTTTCACTTTTATGCCGATGACACAGTGATATATTGCTCTGCGTCTACCTCAAATTAGGCTCTCTGTCAGCTCCAAATTGCTTTTAACACTGCAACGTATCCTGTGTGATTTAAAACATGTTTTATTTCGTTCCTACTGACCACCAGAGGTGGTGCTTACAGCACTGGATGTTCCATCGCGCGCATGCGCAGGTCGAGATCTTTATACCAACAAAGTCACCTGTGACACCTGGGTGACCCCGGGAATGTCTATATATTCCGGAAGTCACACGAGGATCTGTTCCTTCTATCTTCTCGCGGACTAGCAGGTCGCACACATTTTTGTGTGATAATATACCATTAGCTTGTCGCAGGTAGCTCGTACCTAAGTGTTGGTGCTTCGATTTGACTTCGACCACCAAGGGCTGCGACTTGCAATTCGTTCGACTTGGCTGCGGCCGGTAAGGGGTGAGTAAAGTGTGAAGGCTACGTGTAGCCCGGCTACCGCGGAAGCTAATATCACCTTTCCACCTTGCTTTGATTAGATCAGGCGGCGGCTGGGTTCACAGTCGCCGTGTTATTCTTTCGTTCGCTCCGTTGCTTGTGTGCTTTTCGCTAAGCCCGGTTGCTAATTGTATGCTCGAATGTATTGTCATTCGTGTCACACTGTTGCGCGTGTGTAGGCTGCTGTAGTGTGTCGCCAGATGGCAGCTTAGTTCACACCGCTGTGTTTTTTATAGCCGTGTCGCACCGTTGCACGGTAGCTCACGCCTTAGCCTGACTGCATAGGCTACTTAATTTGCTCACCAGTGAATGTCGTTGCCGTCACTGTGTTATTAAGGCGCATTATTGCTTGGGTGTGCTCTCGCCTAAGGCTCAATTGCCTATAGCCTTCGTTGATTTGCTCTCCAGTCGGCGGCTGGGGTTACCAAGAGCCGCTGACACTGCCAGGGGACTACAGATAGAGAATAGCATTTTTGGCTAATTCTAGCATTTTTTAACCCATGTACGATCATGTGGTTTATTGATTTGCACTGTCCCCTTCTTAAGTAAACTGAATTCAATTGAACTGTGTTATTTAGGGGGTCGTGGGTGCGCTCTCGTAAAGCTCGATTGCCTAGCCTACTGTAACTTGCTCGCCAGTGGACGGCATAGTTTACACCGCCACTGTATTATTCTAGCGGTGTCGCACCGTGGCTCGGTTGCTCTCGCCTGAAGCCCGGTTGCATACCTTAATCGGAAGCATATTTTAATTGGCTCGACAGGCCGCATTGTTGCTTGAATGTGCTCTCGCCTAAAGCTTGATTGCCTAGCCTATGGTAACTTGCTCGCCAGTGGGCGGCATAGTTTTACACCGCCACTGTATTATTCTAGCGGTGTCGCACCGAGGCTCGGTTGCTCTCGCTTGAAGCCCGGTTGCATACCTTATTCGGATTACATATTTTAATTGGTTTGACAGGTTGCGTTGTTGCTTGGGTGTGCTCTCGCCTAGAGCTCGATTGCCTAGCCTACTGTAACTTGCTCGCCAGTGGGCGGCATGGTTACACTGCCAATGTACTATTCTAGTAGTGTCGCACCGTGGCTCGGTTGCTCTCGCCTGGGGCCCGGTTGCATGCCTTAGTCGGATGCATATTTTAGCTGGCTCGACTTTTGGCTAAATTCTAGCATGTTTTACTGTAACCTCCTCACCAGTGGGCGTAGTTTTACGCCGCCACTGTATTATTCTAGCGGTGTCGCCCTTCTTATATGTCCATGGGTGTCGCACCGAGGCTCGGTTGCTCTCGCCTAAAGCCCGGTTGCATACATTGGTTGCTCGCCAGGGAGCGTCTTGGGTTTCCAAGAGTCGCCTTCACTGTGTTGTTTTAGCTGTCACACGGTTGTCGTGTCTGTGCAGGCTACTGTAATTTGCTCGCCAGTGGGCGCTATAGTTTTGCACCGCCGCTGTATTATTCTGGCGGTGTCGCGCTGTGGCTCGGTTGCTCTCGCCTGAAGTCCGGTTGCATACCTTAGTCAGATGCATATTTAGTTGGCTCGACAGTGGTCAGCTTACGCCTTCATGACCTCCATACAGTGGGGAATGGCCATGACAAGTGCCCTGCAGGTCTCAAGGTTGCGCACCTGAGGGAAGCGCTGTCAGATAACCCATGCATGAACTGTAGTTTCATGTCTCAGGCACTTAGGTTGCTAGGTAGAGGCTCTTCTACTAGCCTCCAACCAGCTCATGGTACCAGTGGCAGTGAGTAACCTTGCGGCTGGGCATCCTTCCTACTACAGGGGATGACATGCTGTCCACAGCTGCATCCTGTAACCTCTTAGAGGTGGGCAGCTCGGCTAGAGGGTCGGTGTCCGTCCGTGACTCGCCAAGTATGGGGTTACATGAAGCTCTGGTTTCATCTGCACCCACGAATGCCTTCTTTTCGGCAGGCCCTCAATCCTCCGTTTCTGTGTGCCTCCCTCTGAGCCTTATTCCGCAGAGCTCCGTAGATGCTGGCCAGATTTAAGGGCTCTCTCCCATCACACTAGTGACAGCAGAGCTCTGGCAGCCATGCACAATGCTGATAGTTAGGGCTTGGACTGGTTAGCTCCGATTGAGCATGCTATAGCATCCCTGGTTGTCTCCCCAGACGAGGCTCTGAGAGCCGATGTGCGCTGCCTTCGGTCCCAGTGCCGGATTTCAGGCGACCTCCTTACTAGGAGTACGACATTGCTGCCTGTGTGGGCCATCTGGGAATTTGCTTTCTCACACAGTCCTGGCTCGGTCGCAAACCATACAGGGGTCAGGTGCTGGTCACTCAGCATGGACCCTCAGTGATGCTTCACTGTAGACTTTGCATTATGACTTAGGGAGCTAGGCAGGTTGATGTCAACTGTGACGTGGCGCGCCGCCAGGGTTGGCTGGCGCAGTCGTCCCAGTCAGAGGTGTGTCGACAGACCCTCCGTTCTCTTCCAGTGATCCCAGGCCAGACGTTCGGCCAGCTGTTCTTCAGGCCCGGTGCGAAGTGTTCAGGTTGACCAGGCTAGACAGTAGTTGCACGCTGCGACGTGCACCTCTGCCTGATTCCAGGCCGGGAACCTCTGTGGTACCCCGTGCCAATAGCTTCAACCACATTCAGGTGGGCAATCAAGGGGCCAGTGCTTCTCAGCACATTCTGTACAGCGCCATGACACTGCGCTACAGCTGCATTTCAGGCGCCAGGAGGTCAGCGTCCAGCCTCCGCCCTCCCCCAGAGTCCTTGGGGGTTCTACTCGATGCTCGGTAGGTTCTACTCAACCGAAGTTCAGGTACCAGGAGGTGGGGCGGGGTCGCCCCGTTCTGGACTAAGACGGCGGAATCAGTGCCTCACGATTCTTCCTTTCCCCATGCTGCGTGTTGCAGGGGTCCTCCAGTCTATCGCTCAGGCGGACTGGGTTGTGTCATAGCCCTGAAAGATGCTACTTTCAAGTCCCTACTGCCCAATGTCACAGGTGGTCCTCCCTTTTGCATTTCTGGGCAAGATGTACCAGTTCAGGGTTCTTCCGTTTGGGCCTCTGCGTATATTAACAGTGTGTGGCAGCATCCCTGCCACCATTACAGCTCAGCTGGTGCTCGACTCGGCAGCCATGCGAGCCTGCCTTTCTCCGTAGCGCGTAGCTACCGTTCAGCAGCTACTACAGCACTTCATGCAATGGAGGCTGCTGGAGTACAGCCTCTTCCTTCGACTGATGAGTATGCTGACCTCAGCATTATCTAATTATCATTATCTAAGCTGTCCAAGTTCCAGGTGTCCGGAACACAGCGATAGAAAAGGGCCACCCCCGGGGAGTGGAGACTCCATCCGGAGGTAGTGGGCATGATTGGGACAAGTATGGCAGGGCAGTGGCATATCTCTTTGCATCCAAAGAGATGACCCACTGTCCCCCTGGGTCCTCCTAGATGGAGAGGACCAGTCCCCTAAGGCAGGATGCTCTGGCTAATGCTTGGCCAGTCAGCCTGCTTTATGCATTTCCTACAATTCTTTTGTTACTGACAACACTGGATGGGGTCCAGCATTGCAGTTACAGCCTACGTTTGGTGGCTCCACATTGGCCAGGAAGGCCATGGATCCCAGCATTGCTAAACTCCTCAAGGAGAGCCTTGGTGCCTTCCAGGGAGGCAGGACCTCTGTCTCAGGTAGGCGGACACATGTGGCACCCGAACTCGGGGCGCCTGCAGCTGTGCGTGGGGCTCCTGGTAGCCAGGACCCACTGTTGATGTATTGCGACCAGTCAGAGGTCCATACCTTTTTAACTTCAGGGGCACTCTCCACTACATGGCGCTATGCAAACAGGTGGAAGTTGTTTTCACAGTGGTGCATGGCACATGGCGAAGTCCCATGGACTTGCTCAGTGATAGTGATACTACACTTTCTGCAGTCTGTGTTGGGCAGCAGGAGAGCTGCTTCCACCCTGTGCGTCTATGTGGCTGCGATATCGGCCGCACATGCAGGGGTGGATAACCAGACGGTAGGGTCCCTCTACCTAGTCAGGCAGTTTCTGAAGGGAGGCCAGAGGCTTCATTCAGCCATCATGACCCCTGAGGGCACCATCATGGGACTTGCAAGTAGTCCTGAGGGCCTTAGGTCTACCCCCGTTTCGGCCTCTGAGTCAGGCAGACCTGACGCGGCTGTCTATGAAGACGGCATTCCTCCTTGCCATTGCGACTGCAATCGGTCGGTGAACTCCATGCCTCGTCAGTGAGCCAGGCGTGCTTGCTCTGGCATGCAGAAGGGTCAGGAGTGGTGCTCTCGCCAAATCCATCCTTCCTATCCAAACGATTGTCTCCCCACCATGTAAACCAATCAATCGAGTTGGCTGCTTTCAATACCCTGGGCTCACCAGGGGGTGCAGAAAGAATGTCAGACCCACTGTGCCCGGTGCGGGCGCTTAGGGCATAGGTTGTGGCAACAACCAGCTTGCGTAAGACAAATACCTCTTTGTCTGCTATGGGAGCTGCAGGAAGGGGGCTGCCCTGTCCAAGCAGAGACTCTCTCACTGGATTGTGGATCTAGTGTTGAATGCATATAGAGCAAAGGGGCTCCCTGTGCCCTTGGCCGTTATGTGCCACTCTACCAGGAGTATGGCTACATCGTGGGCGGCCTTGAAGGGGGTTCCTCTTCAGGACATCTGCTCCGCAGCTACATGGTCCTCATCATGTACGTTTGCGCGGTTCTACAGAGTGAATGTCGCTGCTCCTCATCCAGTGGCGACGGCTGTCTTGTTGATGGCTGCAAGCCCTTAAGTGGTGAGTACTCTTCGTGACCTTTTTGGTATAAGTCATCCAGTGCAGTAAGCACCGCCTCTGGCGGTCAGTAGGAACGAAATAGAACGATAGTTATGTATGTAACTACGGTTCTATGAGTTCCGGATGACCGCCAGAGTTCTCTGTCACTCAGACTTCTCAGATACCGCGAGAAGATCCAGTTAGAACAGATCCTCGAGTGACTTCCGGAATATATAGACATTCCCGGGGTCACCCAGGTGTCACAGGTGACTTTGTTGGTTCAAAATGCCTACAGTCTTTGGACACGGTCTACCATGGAGCATTGAGATTTGTTACTAATTTTAAAACCCCCATGCACCACTGCTCTTTGTATGCTCGAGTTGGATGGTTTGCCCTATCCACCCGCAGACTCTATCAATGGCATATCCTTATTTATAAAACCATCCTCGGTGTTCTTCCTACATACCTGCAGAAGTATGTCATTCAGAAAAGCAGAGGAAAGTATCAGCTCCGCTCTGAGGACTTGTTTTACTGACTGTGCCTAGAGTCCGTACTGAACTGGGGAAAAGGGCATTTAGTTATGCTGCTCCTTTTTCATGGAACCAGCTGCAAAATGCGCTAAAGCTGGTTTCTCTAAACATGTTTAAGGGCCCGTGTCCACCTAACGCCTTTTTCCAGCGTTAAACGCTGGCTGTGCGCTCGGGAGTGTGTCTACTGAGCGTTTTTTTCGACCGCTTTTTTCAAGCGTTTTATGAGCTGGGAGAGAGAGTGCTGTGATCGGGGGAGAAAAAATGCTGATCGTCACCTGTCAGTCAGACCTATCAACACTGGTTTAACTCTTTAGGCTTGTTGTTTTCTATTTAAATCGTTACATTTTAATATGAGTAGTCTTATGAAACAGAGAATACTTTCCACCATCCTCTGTTTGGATGAGGAGTTATCGCGGCTCCTGCAAACACACACGGAGCAAGTTGTAGGCTGACGTGTGCGCATGAAACGATCCGTAGGAGATACAAAATACAGCGAATCAAGTGTTCGCCTAATCTGCTCCCACAAACGGGCTCTCCTCCGTCTGTTCTGGTCATTTTAAGTCACTATTTTCGTACAGTTTCGGGTAAACGGAGACGGAAAAAGCAGTTTCTCTTCCGTCTTCCTTGTTGCCAAGGCGACGAGTCCCGACGATCTACTATCTGATTGGCCCTTTGAAAAAAGCGGCGGTGACGTCCCCGCCGCCTTTCTGAAAAGTTAAACTTTTTTCAACTGGAAAAGCTCGAAGCGGCCGCACAAAAAGGCAAAAACGCTCGGAAAAAACTGCTGGGCGCTGCGCCTTTTCCTTTCCTCGGGAAAAGGCGGCCGCTTCTCATTGGGAATCAATTGAAAAAAGGCGTTTGCGGTGGGAAAAAGGCGGTAGGTGGACACGGGCCCTACGTCATTACTTAATGATGTTGAAGCTGGCTCTTCTGTCTGTACTTGCTTTGTTTGATGATGTTCTGACTGTGACTTTAAATGATTGTCTGTAACTAACTGTGCTGCTGTCTGTCTTGGCCAGGACTCTTTTGTAAAAGAGATTTTTAATCTCAATAAGACTTTCCTGGTTAAATAAAGGTTAAATAAAAAATAAATGTCTACTTACCAAGCCAGAGGGGTCTTTTATAGACACGTCTGGTCTGAGGAACTGGACTTTCGGATAATTGTATTTACATTTTTTCTCTTTTTTTTTTTTTTATTTATTATTCTTTCGGACAATTCCACACAATACACAATTTTCTCTTGCAAATATTCATACATCATACTTTGTGTTGTCCGAAGGGAGACGGAAGAAGCCAAAGGCTTATCGGGTCCCGCCCCATTTTCATCAAATTCGGATTCAGATACACAGTTACTGTTACAGAAAATAAAAATAAAACAAAAAACATTTTTTTTTTATATATAACTATATATATATATATATATATATATATATATATAATAACATACATATATACATACATACATACATACATACATACATACACACACACACATATATATATATATATATATATATATATACATATATATACATACACATACACATACATTTTTTTTTTTTTTTTTTTTTTTTAAGAATCTGCAGTCCAATACACAATCAATTTTAATGTAATTGCTTCAGCTTTTAAGATCAGTTCAGCACAGTTCAGTTTCTCTGTGACAATGCCAAGTGTATAAAGTGTGAAGTGGCCTTGTATTTGGCCTGTTCCATTTCTTAACTGGTAGTCAAAACACTTCTGCAAAAGTATTCAAAAACAAGTCTGACTGCTGGCCTGTATTATTCTTTACAATATTGATATGTAAGTGACATTGACATTGTGCTCAGGTTATTAGTCTGTAATTTTCAATAATTTTTGAAACATAATTTGCTTTGAAATTGCGCAAACTGCAACTCCCTGTGACAACTTCATCAAGTCCATTCCACAGCTTAATACCCTTTACAGAAATCGAAAAGGATTTAAGTGTGGTCCGTATATTTTTCTCAGTGAATTTATCTTTTCTTCTTAAATCATGCAAAACTTCTCTGTCTTCAAACATTACTTGTAAACTGTTAGGAAGGCTTTTTTTGAAGCCTTGTAAATAATTTGTACTGTGTGGTAATTTACCACATCACGTAATTTGAGAATTCTACCTTCAATAAAAAAGTTATTAGTGTGTGCCCTGTAATTGGCTTGGTAAATAATTCGTATTGCTTTCTTTTGAAGAATCTCCAACGGGTGCAATGTACCTTTGTAAGTGTTTCCCCATATTTCAGCACAGTAATGCAGATGTGGGGAAACTAAACTCCAGTATAATACAAGTAAGGCCTTTTGATTGAAACAATGTTGTGCTTTCCAAAGTATAGAAATACTCCTGGCTATTTTGCCCCTGAGATGGCTAACTTGTGGTTTCCAGCTTAATTTATCGTCAATTATTACCCCTAGGACTTTGTGTTGCTTGACCCTTTGAATTTCAATCCCATTTACCTTGATTTTTACAGCGACATCTGATGCTCTCCTGCCAAACATCATGAATTTAGTTTTTTCTAAATTTAGTGATAACTTATTTCGGTTTAACCACTCATGTAACTTAGTCAATTCAATGTTTACGATCTCAACCATATCTTCACTTAAAGCAGCAACGAGTAACATTTAAATATCTTTTAAACAGCCTCATGTTTCCTCTCATAATCATAAATTACCTTTAACAGCAAACGAGACCATCTGTGCAAAGAAAGACTTTTTTATATAGTTTTTATTACTGCATTTGATCTGGTCGTACACCCAGTCCGATTTTCGGTTCACACGTGCAAGCTCTATGGTCACATGTCCGTATTGGTCGCAGATTTCAGTGCGGCGCAGGAACGCGATTTGAGAAGCCTATGGCTCCAGGTGAGGGAAGGGGAGCGGGAGCCTTGTTTGAGACAGTTGTTTGTTCATAATGACTGATAACGGGGCTGAACCATCAAAGAAAAAAAAAGAAAATGCAATGAAGAAAAGCTAAAAGGGAGAGTGATAGGCGGGCGGGAGGGCGTTGCCAAGCAACGTATACACAATTTCACGCAGCGAACCTAGACTGCAGTGTTTACTCCTAAATGAATGAGCGGTAGCCTACTAAAACAAAGTTTACTTTGCCTCACCAGCATCATCAGATGACCATTATTCATCTGAAATAGTCATTATTTACAACATAAACACATTACCTCATCGTGATCCATACTAACTAACTGCCATCTCTCGTTCATTCGCTTGGTGTGAGGACACGGACTCGTTCAGCTCCGTGAGAGGTGACAATGCATCAACTCATTGCAATCAGGTGTGTGTAGCACTTACTGCCATTAGTTCAGTGCTTCTCAAATGGTGGGCGCGAGCGGCAGGGGGGACTTAGTGTTTTTTTTTTTTTTTTTTTTTATATATATTTTTTTTTTTCTTAAATAAACATTATACCAAGGGTCAGAAGTGTAACAGAATTTAGATCTTACAAAGAAAGGGAGTATCCACTCATTGGACAGAAGGCTGTCAACATCTTACTACCCTTTGCCACATCCTATCTGTGTGAGATGGGCTTTTCCACTGTTGCTGCACTCAACACAAAGTACAGGCAACATTGAGCAAGAGTTAAGAGTAGCAGTATCAAGTTTGAAGCCCAGATTTGGAATGATGTGCACTGCAAAGAGGGCTCACTGCAGCCACTAAAATACAGAGCAAATTGTATTTTTGTGTATTATAAGCAGAATGTGTTCATATAAGACAAATAGGGAAATAAGTTCAAAATAATTGTGAAGGTGAATTTAGTTATATTAAAAAAGCTCAAACTGATGTAGCTGCCAGTTTCAAATAGTTCAGGGTTCAAGGCTTTTTTAATGTCTTGTGTTATGTTCAGGGAAAGTATGCAAATTGTACATTAAATATTGTTGCAAATGTTGCACACAAAGAGTAATGTTTATTTTTAAGTCATATATATTTTTGAAAGGGAATAAGCTGATGAAGCTGACTGACAAGTGACCAATGTTTACTGTTTAAAAATGTTATTAATTAAATGAAAACCCCAGTGAATCATTTGCTCTTGTTTCTGTGTTTTGAGATTCACACAGACTGAACGGTCTTGTTTAAGTGTTACAAATTGAGTTAATAAACCTGGAAATTGTTTTAAGATGTTGCAGATGTCAGCAAATTTTATTAATCTATTTTAATAATAAGGTGATTGTATGCAGAATGCAGGTGCTAGCAACTGAAACTCATAACTCTTATACAGATAAATAAATAAATATTAGCAGGTTCTCAATAGTATTTCAATTTAGGGGGGGTCGCGAAAAAATTTCAGTCTTCTAGGGGGGGCATGACAAAAAATAATTGAGAAGCACTGCATTAGTTGATGCTGTGTCACCCATAGACTCACAGAGCCTAAAAGAGTCCGTTGCCCTCAGTTCATCACACAAACACTCCAATCCACTGATATGAGATCAGTTTGCAATTTTCTATTACTAAATTAATGGTAGGACTTTGGCCACTAGAACTGGTCTCTGGTCAGCAAAGGTCTTGAAAACAGCATAAGTGTGCTTGTGACATGCGTGCCACCCATGCATGTGTATAGGCACGTGTCCCAGCAGATTTTTGAAATCTGAATAAAAAAATTAAAGTTTGTAGTTAGCGAGTGTAACATGTTCTTAGCAAGGGCAGACTTTCATAAATAAAGGTTTATTTTTTTAGCAAGATATTTGGTCAAAAGCTAGTGGTCATCCGTCCCTCTGTCCGGTTGTTAGGCATCTGGCTGCTAGCAAGTTATGTTGTCTTGCTAATTTTACTATTCATCTGAGCTGAAATAAATATTGACTTTTTCCTTTATTATCTTCGCGAGAATGCACCAGAATGCTTAGATTACATGTTAAAAACACAAAAAAATCTTCTGGGGGGGGGGATGCCCCCAGATCCCCCTTCAGGGGTTTAGTTTTCTGACAAACATTACAATGGATACTAACATGATTTGGGCATTTGGGATTATAAATCATCTTTGAATTGGTTGTACAGCATATCACATGCTATTCATTCAGGGGGTACGATGGCCACCCCACTCTAACTCTGTGGCCCACCTTGGCCACCCCCAGTCAAAATTTCCTGGAATCGCCACTGTGTGTACCCGTGTGTACGATGTGGCTCTTTGCAGTAACACAGTAAAAAATGTGGCTCTTTGTCTCTGACTGGTTGGCCACCCCTGCCCTAGGCACTCCCACTCCGTGAGCGAGTGTGACTCGCTGTGGAGTCACACTCGCGGCTGTGAAGTACCACTCGATCATTAAGGGCGAGGGTATAACAACGGTGCGGCTTTGGCAAACCCTCGCCTCTGTCAGACGGAAACAGGAAGAAGACACTAGTTTGTTAAGTCTTTGGCCCAAAAAGGACTCCCTAGGCACTCCCACTCCGTGAGCGAGTGTGACTCGCTGTGGAGTCACACTCACGGCTGTGAAGTGCCACTCGAGCATTAAGGGCGAGGGTATAACAACGGTGCGGCTTTGGCAAGCCCTCGCCTTTGCCAGACGGAAACAGGAAGAAGACACTAGTTTGTTAAGTCTTTATTTCTCACCCTAAAATAGAATTCCACCACATTTATATTTGACCTGAAACACTCTTTACATTCATATATAGGCTACGCATGTAAGAGTAAAATGTAGTATTGAATAAAAACAAACTCACTCCCATGCTTTTTGGCTGCATAATTTATTTGTTGTTAAACATTTTCTAACTGCATATTCTTAATTTTACCAGCTCTGTTTGTAGTGGAGAAAACGGGTGGGTGTTTGATCCGCTGTTTAATTATCATTTTAGTTTACATGCACAGCAGCATACAAAACCAGGGAAAAGAACAATAGTCTGCTAAAGCATGTATTCCACTTGTCATGATCTGCCATTACGACCGGCGAATCGCGGCAGTTAATTAGCGTGCATAAATTATAATGCACTGCAAGGGTGGTCATAAATAAGAAAAGTCATGCGCTCCAGCTGACTGACGTCACCGCCGCTATTACTACCCCTCATCGGCTGTAACAGAAACACAAATCTTACTAACAATTTAAGGAAATAATAATCACTGTCCCTTATTAACTTGTGGGCATTTTCTTCATCTGCTTCGTTTTATCTTTTTCCACGCCTTGAAAATACACTAACGGTAGACAAGTGGCATAATCAAATCAACAAGTGTAAAACAACATGTTTGTTCCGATATTGTAGGCTACCCTCCGGTTCCGTCATTTAGGGCTATGCATAAAAATAATCAATCAAATGTCTGTTTGAGGTAAGAGTAGCTACGTTTCATTTATAATTCGGGAAACAAACTCCCTGGAACTCTCATTTGTAAGTTAGCTCCTCCATTCCGGACATAATTGATTGGCGGACACCTGTGTCAAACGTAGGGCTGAGCCAACGTCGATGCAGACTCAATGATCGAGGGCTTTATCACCCACTTACACTCGAGGCTCGGTGGTTTGGGACGACACTCAATATGGCGGGCCCTCCCCGCGAACGCGCAAACGGAGGGATAGTGGATAGGGTTAGGGTGTAGGGGGTGGATCTAGATTGGGCCACTATTTCTCACCCTAAAATAGAATTCCACCACATTTATATTTGACCTGAAACACTCTTTACATTCATATTCAGCTTCGCATGTAAGAGTAAAATGTAGTATTGAATAAAAACATGCTTTTTTGGCTGCATAATTTATTTGTTGTTAAACATTTTCTAACTGCATATTCTTAATTTTACCAGCTCAGTCTGTAGTGGAGAACACGGGTGGGTGTTTGATCCGCTGTTTAATCATCCTTTTAGTTTACATGCACAGCATACAAAACCAGGGAAAATAATAATAGTCTGCTAAAGCATGTATTCCACTTGTCATGATCTGCCATTACGACCGGCGAATCGCGGCAGTTAATTAGCGTGCATAAATTGTAATTCACTGCAAAGGGTGGTCATAAACAGTGTTGGGAATAACGCCGTTTAAAATGACGGCGTTAGGTAACGCCGTTCTTTTTTCAGTAACGGCGTAATCTAACTAATTACTTTTTCCGTTGTTACAACGCCGTTATCGTTACTGAACGTTAAATGTGGTGCGTTACTAAGAATTGATTGAATAAACTGTGTAATCCGAACGCACCCCTGGCTCCATACTACACAAACTGCTAGTAAAGAGACCGGTGGGTTAACAACAAGATAAGCGATTGTTATTTCTTATACTGTTTTAAGATGTGTTTTATTCAGTGTGGATGACATTATAACTGTAAGTTAGCGCCGTCACGTCAGTCAGCCGGAGCGCCTGTTAAGTGAAGTTTCTTTTTCTTTCTCTCTCTGTTGTGTGAGCTTGCGCGTTGCCGCAGTAACCACCTATCAATCCACGGTTGAAACGTGCTCTCCCTGAGTTTGTTTGCATCGCCCTTGTGAGTAAGTGCATGGAGTTTCCCAATCTCTATAAATTATAATTTATGCACGTTATTAAACGGCCGCGATTCGCCGGTTGCAACAGCTGTTTAGCGTGTCATCACGAGCCGAATATTGCTGCTGTTATTTTCTTGGGATCTGTATGCTGTGTGCATGAGGAAATAAACATAGGATAAATCCTTACTCCTCCTCTCATCGTCTCATGCTTCATAGTCTGACGTTTTTGGCCTTAAGTGGTGTTTTAGCCGACACCCCTGAAGTGAATCCAGTGATAGCAGATCAGCACGGTAGGCTACATTCAGCAGTTTCCTCTAGTAGCCTACTTTTGTTGAGAACAAAATAGGCTAGGCCTGCTTGAAGTGCAGGATAAACCTCTGGCTGTCTGTTGATGTGCAATACATAGGCCTATTGAATGTTATGCAGCCTACAAGTAGGCCTACCTGTCTGTTCTACTCATTTCAACTGACTTGTGAAAACTGCTCAGAAAAATCCAAATTTGACAGGCTACAGCAACTTTTTTTTACAGTAGGCTAATGCAAATAGTTACTTTCCCTGGTAACTAGTTACTTCTATTATAAAGTAATTCAGTTACTAACTCAGTTACTTTTTGGAACAAGTAGAAAGTAACTATAACTAATTACTTTTTTAAAGTAACGTTCCCAACACTGGTCATAAATAAGAAAAGTCATGCGCTCCAGCTGACTGACGTCACCGCCGCTATTACTACCCCTCATCAGCTGTACCAGAAACACAAATCTTACTAACAATTTAAGGAAATAATGATCACTGTCCCTTACTAACTTGTGGGCATTTTCTTCATCTGCTTCGTTTTATCTTTTTCCACGCCTTGAAAATACACTAACGGTAGACAAGTGGCATAATCAAATCAACAAGTGTAAAACAACATGTTCGTTCCGAAATTGTAGGCTACCCTCCGGTTCCGTCATTTAGGGCTATGCATAAAAATAATCAATCAAATGTCTGTTTGAGGTAAGAGTAGCTACGTTTCATTTATAATTCGGGAAACAAACTCCTTGGAACTCTCATTTGTAAGTTAGCTCCTCCATTCCGGACATAATTGATTGGCGGACACCTGTGTCAAACGTAGGGCTGAGCCAACGTCGATGCAGACTCGATGATCGAGGGCTTTATCACCCACTTACACTCAAGGCTCGATGGTTTGGGACGACACTCAATATGGCGGGCCCTCCCCGTGAACGCGCAAACGGAGGGATAGTGAATAGGGTTAGGGTGTAGGGGGTGGATCTAGATTGGGCCTATAGCTTTCCTGCACCGCTTCACGTGCGGAAGGCTCGCTGTGGGCGTGCATGAACCAGGCCCCCAGGATGCTGCCTTCTCCGAGCAGCCAGCATGGACATGTGGCCAACCCATTGGTATTGCATGGTAAGGGGTGGAGCTTATTTTCATGCGGCCCGTAGGCAGATGTCCCTGTCCACACAGTACAAGCGGCGAACAAGATTGTGTCTCTGCACATTTTTTCTGGATATCAATCATAGGCTCATACTTATCTTTAGACCATATACTATTAAAATGTAAGTTTTCTCATTTCAAAACGCCACCTCAAGCGTTTTATTAGCCCAACGGCTTTTAACGGCTTTCAGTTGGTTTTCGCCAGGCTAGATGCTACAGAACGAGACACCCGCCTCCAGTCCGCTACGCTTGCCGCCCTCTTTCTTGATAGGTCCATAATGCCGCTACGTCTATGCTACGTCATGCTTTGGGCCGTATGGAATTTCCGGATTATACTTCCTTGTTGCTTCTCTGCGCCTATGAGCAGCTTTCATAGGAATGAATGGGCGCCATGTTTCAATACGGTGTCCATTTCTTTATATGTCCATGGCATGAACCTGTCGGCGGCTGGATGTAAACAGTGCCGCGCCTACAAGTGACTTATTAATCGCGCGACTCAACGAATCGATGACCAAATTCGTTGCCAACGCTTTTAGTAATCGATTTTATCGATTCGTTGTTGCAGCCCTACATTATTGTACATCCAGTGTGAACCATCATTGGTGATCCATCCAACATTGTTACGATATTATCTACAGTTCGGAGCAAAGGACTCTCTAATTTTCAAAGATATGGGTACGTTTGCAGGAACATTTTGGCCTGCCCCAAATGTTGAACTTTTCAACAGTCCAGAGGTTAGACGGAGGTGTTCCAATAGGATGAATTCTGCTCAGTGTGAAAATCAGGACAGCCAGTACAAGTTTTTGTCTGCTAGTTGCTTGTTCTCCTTAAGAGTGTCATGCTCGTTTGCTCACCCACACTTCACTGGAATAGGATGTCTGTCAGCTCGCCACACAACTCGCTATGAAAGGAACACCTTCATGTATATCTGTCTCTTTAAAAAGAGATTACGGGGTAAAACTTGGCCTGGAAGCCTGTCAAGGTGAGTAACATGTGGGCTCATGCTATACTACAAATAGACTGAACTTCACCTTGCTTGTCACTCTGAAAATTACAGCTTTATTGTAATATGCACATATAATGAGTATACAGAGGCTTCTACATCTTTTAGATGTTTCTATGTTTTTTATGTAGCTTTATCCAGTCCCAGCATTAGGTCTTAAATAGCATAGGGAGGTGTTCGATTAGGGTATACTGTATACTTTCAAATGATTCCATTATAGTACACTTAAAGTTGGTATACAAATGTATGCAATGTGATGATAAAATACTTTCCTTATGTTCCTCAGTCTTTAACTATCAGCGACAACTGTCAAGATAAGTATTACTGTCACTCTAGTCTACCCCCCTGTAACATCACTCACTGCATTTCTTCATTGCCATCAAAGAGCAAGTGCTCTTTAGATGGAAAGGGTATTTAATGGAGCTGTGATGTCTAATACTGCTGCCACCCTGATGAAAACCAGAGAAGTGGTGATGTTGTATCAGATGAAAGGGTGCCCTGAAGGGTGACAGTGGAACAGACCTGCATGTACTGTAGCAGGTGTGATCAGTGGTAAGTGGATGAATAAACCACAGGCCATGGAGAGGAAGAACTAGATAGATGGATGGATCCATACTATAGATTGATTACATTTACTCTCTCTAATCCTGGTTGTCTAGGGTTATCTCTGTTCCAGTTTGGTTGAATGTGTATAGCCTTCAATGAGCAGACACAATGCATAACATGTGCTGTCCTGCTGCCAGTGTACTCTTTTTGTGAGTCCTTCCACTTTGATCCAATGTTGTGATTGCAAACAGCAGCCTGTGGTCCAAACACGGAGCGCTGCTGTATACTGGGCCCAAAAGACTGATGGTTCAGATGACTTCACCTAGGCTGTAGACATTTTGCAGCACAAAGCTTGCAGATGCAGAGAAGATAATGTGATTACGGTAAACTTGCTTCTGCCTGAAAGTTGTTGTCAACACATCAGTGTGTCTGATTCAGTCAGAGCTGGCAGGAGACAATGGCCCTCATTTATCAACCGTGCGTAGACCAGAAAAATGGGTGTACGTATATTTCCACGCAAATCTCGGCATTTATCAATATGGACGTGAGCGTAAGATACGCTCAAATCCCACGCCAGCTCTCAGCCCGTGTACGCAAGTTTGTAAACAGCATGGACTCGCAGTGCAGGCTGTGCCGGGTAGCCAATGACTTTGTTGGACAATTATTAGAAGGTAATACAAATGCAGTGTTTGCTCAGCCCGAAATAAAGATATTAATCACTTAAAATTGTGCAGCTTATGGTGTGCAACTGAGTAGGAGAGCTGATTCAATAGTGCGCACACCGGCCACTTAGGAGCGCTGCATGGGACTGCGTAAGGGCTTTATCTTCGACTTGGAGCAGCTGGGGGGACACTGAGGCACGGTGGCTGCATTCATTCAAAATGTTAGCCTAGGTATTAAATATATATATATATATATATATATATATATATATATATATATATATATATATATATATATATATATATATATATATATATATACCTACACTGCTCTTTATGATAAAAAATACACGGCACAACATTCAACTTAACATTTTATTTATATGACTTATTTGACTTTTTAGATGTTAGTTCCTCTTTTAATGTGTTATTGATCGCTTAGCGGCGATTTATTTCCACCGTTAACCGGCACGTTTTTCCGATCTGCTAGTGGAGCAGCTCAGCAGGACAGTGGGCGCTCTCACAGCTGATCGTTGCCGGGTTGGCTTGTGCAGCTGACGGCTGGGCTGACCACTCGTGCCAGCGCATGCTGTCATACAGTAAAATGCCAAATGTGTTATTTTTAGTTTTTAAACCCCTTTTGAGTAGTGCTATCTAAAAGGGCCAAAACAGTTTAATCATTCAAATCTCTGCAGACGTGTATTTCTTTTATGGGGACCATTATCGGACTGTTGGTGCGTCTTTTTCTCCTCTACCACTTATATTATGCCCGCACGTTGGTTGCATTTCAGAACAGCAACACGCTTTTTTTCGTGGCGATTTTTGAGTCAGACCACTTTTTTCTTCATCTATGTAAAGAAATGGCGACATATAATTGTATATGCTGTTTTATAGCATTTGATCGCTGGAGATCGTTTGTTGTCAACATCAACGCTGTTGACCGCAGCAGTTATTTCCTTCTGTCGTTCTTTGATGCCGCTTGTAATGCTCCGAAATGAAACTCTTTTTTTTCTTCTTTCGCTGTTATTATGTCAATTTCTACTTCAGAGAAGTTCCTCTTCTGTGCCGTAATGCGCATATCCATGTCGTAAAACCTCTGGGCGAGGCCTCTAAACTGAGAAAATATAGGGACGTGATACGATTGTTTTCAGCCGCCGCATTTATCAATAATTGCCTGGCGTACGCCGAGATTGGCAAGATACGACAGTTTGATAAATCCCACGATACCTGGCGTAGGGAGGTATTTGCGCCAGAATCTGCACCAGTTTCCACGCAAGTTTGATAAATGAGGGCCAGTGTGAGATCATCCAACAGTTTTCACAGGTAGAAAGTTAGAAAATGGTTGATAAAAATGAATACATAAATAAGTAAAAAGTCAATGCTTGTGAAGGAGTGGTGTCTAACTCAGGCATAGACCAGAAGTTTGACTGGTCAATACCGTTTATATAATACTTATATTATTAAGAAAGTGTAACAATATGAGGAATCGTTATTATTAAAAGTGTTGTTTTAGCAAAATGCTGTTCAATAATTCCATGTTTTCATTTCAAGAGAACTGTAATTTAAAAAGAGATAAGAATTTTACTTGATTCATTAGAGTAGAACAATGTTTATTGTAAGTTTCCTTTGTCACTTAAAGTGACAGGAAATGAATCAACTATAAAATGGATAATTGATCTATAACAAAATTTAAAACTATAACTATCTTTTTAACAGTTTTGGAGAGATTGCGTGTTTGAATTTGCTGCTTTTCTCGGTTTTCTATCATTGTTAAGTAAATACGCCCTTTGGGGTTAGGCTTGTTGTGTTTGACAAATCAAGCAATCTGCAGAAGTCACCATGCACTCTAGAAACTTGTTTATGATTCACTCTTTCTTTATTTACATAGAATAAAGGATTACTAGCTAAATTATATGAAATAAATAAATATTGTATGAAAAAAAGTTGCATACATTCTTCAAAAAGTGATATATCTATATAAGGAAAACTGTCTTAATAATATTATAATATACAGTAATATAGCCTTAAATATTGGATAATAGGCTATCTACTTACAGTATCTCACAAAAGTGAGTAGGTACACCCCTCACATTTCTTCAAATATTTCATTATATCTTTTTATGGGACAACACTGAAGAAATGACACTTTGATACAATGTAAAGTAGTCAGTGTACAGCTTGTATAACTGTGTAAATGCACTGTTGCCTCAATAACTCGACACACAGCCATTAATGTCTAAACTGATGGCAACAAAAGTGAGTACACGACTAAGTGAAAATGTCCAAATTGGGCCCAAAGTGTCAATATTTTGTGTGGCCACCATTATTTTCCAGCACTGCCTTAACCCTCTTGGGCATGGAGATCTCCAGAGCTTCACAGGTTGCCACTGGAATCCTCTTCCACTCATTCATGACGACATCACGGAGCTGGTGGATATTAGAGACCTTGCGCTCCTCCATCTTCCATTTGAGGATGCCCCAAAGATGCTCAATGGGGTTTAGGTCTGGAGACATGCTTGGCCAGTCCATCACCTTTACCCTCAGCTCCTTTAGCAAGGCAGTGGTCGTCTTGGAGGTGTGTTTGGGGATGTTGTCATGTTGCAATACTGCCCTGCGGCCCAGTTTACGAAGGGAGGGGATCATGCTCTGCTTCAGTATGGCACAGTACATGTTGGCATTTAATGAACTATAGCTCCCCAGTGCTGGCAACACTCATGCAGCCCCAGACCATTACACTCCCACCACCATGCTTGACTGTAAGCAAGACACACTTGTCTCTGTACTCCTCACCAGGTTGCCACCACACACACTTAACACCATCTGAACCAAATAAGTTTATCTTGGTCTCATCAGACCACAGAGATGGTTCCAGTGATCCATGTCCTTAGTTTGCTTGTCTTCAGCAAATTGTTTGCGGGCTTTCTTGGGCATCATCTTTAGGATAGGTTTCCTTCTGGGACGACAGCCATGCAGACCAGTATAATGCAGTGTGCGGCGTATGGTCTGAGCACTGACAGGCTAACCCCCCACCCCTTCAAGCCCTTCAGCAATGCTGGCAGTATTCATAGGTCTATTTTCCAAAGCCAACCTCTGGATATGATGCTGAGCATGTGCACTCAACCTTCGTGAACTGGGCTTCAGGGCAGTATTACAACATAACGACCCCAAACACACCTCCAAGACGACCACTGCCTTGCTAAAGGAGCTGAAGGTAAAGGTAATGGACTGGCCAAGCATGTCTCCAGACCTAAACCCTATTGAGCATCTTTGGGGCATCCTCAAACGGAAGGTGGAGGAGCGCAAGGTCTCTAATATCCACCAACTCCGGGATGTCGTCATGAGTGAGTGGAAGAGGATTCCGGTGGCAACCTGTGAAGCTCTGGTGAACTTCATGCCCAAAAGGGTTGAGGCAGTGCTGGTAAATAATGGTGGCCACACAAAATATTGACACTTTGGGCCCAATTTGGACAAGCTGGCCGTCTGCCGACATACAAGCTGTACACTGACTACTTTACATTGTATCAAAGTGTAATTTCTTCAGTGTTGTCCCATAAAAAGATATTATGAAATATTTGAAGAAATGTGTGGGGTGTACTCACTTTTGTGTGATACTGTATTTATCCCAAAACAAAACTATGAAAGAAGCCTAGAAATATATACTGTGAATAAAAGTTGGGACCAAAATATAATCATGTCCTTGTCTCTTAGCAATATTGCCTACAGCATGGTTGAGAACTCAGTACTGCATCCTCAGTAAAGCTAAACTAATGACCTGCTGCTTGCTCCCATATGGACAGGATTTATGCACATCGTATTTGCCTGGTTGTTGATGTACATTCTATGACAAACTGCCACTCTCAATGCATTAGACAAAAGTGGTTCTATGTGGGGTCAGTGCTTCACCAGGAGCATAATGATATTTACTCTGCATGAAAAGTGGTAGTTGACTGAAGGTTGCTACTTCCTAAAGAGGCCCAATTATTTTGACACCCTTTTGAAGTGATATCGCACTTCCCCATCACTGAGCCACCAGTGGATTGAGATCTGCCAGCACTCAAATGCTGAACTATGGGTTGGAATTTAGCTTAAGAAAGAGTGTATTCCTAGCGAGTAGAGTCAATTCATGTACTGTTGTTCGGTAAAACTTTAAGTGGCTTGTTCTTTAGCGGGTACTTTCAATATTATGCTACTTTGTCTACTTCACCACATTGACGTGTGAATGAAAGACATATAGCAGTTTATACTAGCCTACATTTATCTTTATCAAATTACAAGACAGTAAAAATTGACCAGCACAGTTCCCCGGAGCATCAGGGCATAATGTAACCAGTTTTCCAACACGCAGTCGAAAGTGTTTTTGCATTTTTGGCTTGATGAATAAGTTATACTATAAAATCATTTATCACCTTGAAAAGGGCCATATTGTCTCACAAGTTTTTCTTTTGATACTCAAGTACATTTTGCTGATGTTTGTTCCGTCTGTGTTCTGTTAGTGAACTTCTGATGGATTTGTTGCTTACCCAGCAGTACGCTTACATTTTCATTATTGTTATTTCACTTAGGCTCTGACTATGTCTTCCAACTCAGCTGCTGTACGTACATTGTGGGTGCTTTAGATTCATACGATCCTTAAATGCTGACAATCCATCACTCTCTGTAAGGGCAAGGATATTAATTATTTGAACCTGCGGTCTCTTCACTTGCAGACAAATTTCTGTCGAAGTCTTGTCTGTTAATTTCCTTGCAAGATTTTGAGTATTCTTCTGCATAGCGTTTCCCATCACATCCCATATTCTGCTACGCATACTGCAGATGGAAAACCTAATCACTCTAAATAACCTTATGCATTTTTCAGTGAGACAGGACTAAAAGGCTTTTAAGGGGCTTGCCTCTTAATGCCTTCTCTGTATCCACCCCCTCTCCTTCTGACCCACCCTTTCTTCTTTCACTAGATAAATGCTTCTGGTACTCCAGCCATAGCCTGCGCCGGCCAGTCTGCAGCAAGATGAGCTCAGAGGAGCGCAGTTCCGCCATATCACAGAATATATCTTCAGTGTCACGAAGCAACAGCAGCTCCTCATCCAAACATGACAGCCGACAGGTAACAAAACACCAGCTGATTACTGGCACGTCGCTTACCATCATCCAGCCAAATCCTGTCGCTAGCATGACACATTTAGCTACGGCACTTCTTTTTTTCTTATATAGTTTACGTATTGCAAATAAAGCAGCTGCCAGTCCACAGGGATTTCTCTTGTGTCGTGGGAGGAGAATGACCTGACAGTAAATGCCTTAACCACACAATCTAATAGATCCTGCGGTTTTCTCAAATGTTCAAGCAAAGACCAGTTTGGCTCTTTATAAATGTTTAGGAGACAGTCTCATCTCATCTGAGCGTCCCTTTGCGATTGATTTATTTTGCAGCATATAATTAAAGCTGCAAAATTGAGAAAGATTTCTTGAGAGTTTCAGTAACTTCCTCACTTTCAATTCTCATAAAGATAGATCTCTCACAGACACATTAGTGACAGTGTGAGCACCATGAACAATCTGTAGTTACATTTAACTTGAGTGTTTATCTGTAGGCAGCATACCTATTATTGTGTCATTACCCACAACAGCTTTGTCCATTTGGAAAATGAAAGTAATTCAGTTTCCCTTCACACCTGCCATCATGACACACTCTTTTGTCACTACCTTTAGGGTCAACACATGAAAAAAACATATCACATTAAAAAAAAACTCAAATCAGCATTCTCTCAAAGCAGGGCTGTACAGTGCGACAGTTTTGATCGCATTTGCTACTGAAATTGATCATGTGCGATGATGAATACAAGTCCATTCGCACTAGTGCGACAGGCTGCTAATGAGGAGAGGCTGTCTTTGAAACACAGAAGAGCGCTGCAAAACTGCTTAGAGGGCTCTACATTAACACTCTCCAAATGGGGGTAAATGTAGACTTAGGCAAGTAAGTTATTGAGTCCACCTCCACTTTGGCTGGTGAAAGATATGTGTCCTTGGGATCTGTGCTTGTGCAGCGATTCTAGCGTATAAAAACTTCACCAAAGGTAATAACCGGAAGGAGACGGCACATTACCGCAGTTAAGTTAGCGCGTGTGCAAACAGAACATTTCCTGTGCGCCTTCACATTAAAAGCCTGTTACTAGACAAACATGAGTTGACTTTTATTTTGAAGCCGGTATGAACAGGAAATAAGTGCTTCACAAACCTGCTGTGCTCTAGCTAGAAAGGCAACTCATTCAGCTGCAGAGAAAAGTCAACAGTAGTCTAAAAACAAAGTTTGAAATAAGCCACTGAAGAACAACTCCCAACACATTCACAACAACCTATTTAATGTATCCTAAATTGTACCAATATGTATACTTTTTTATTTAATAGGCTATGTGTAATGTTTTAAAGTTTGGTTTTAATTAACAGAAGGACATTTTAAAACAAAATATATTATTATTAATATAATAATTATATGTAGGCCTAGATACAAAAAATGTATGGATATAGATATTATTTTTTTATTTTTATGGAGAGAAATAATTCTGAATCAGCAAAAAATTGCAATTGGCAGGTTAGATTATTTTGTCTAAATTGCAATCAGTGCACCCCTATTCATTGTTCTACAATTATTACTGCACACACTAGGATATAATATTAATTGATAATCTCAAATGAGACCAAGATGACGGGCTCAAAGGTACAGTGAAATGCAAGGGTTAGGGTTATGCAAGTTTTCGATCATACTTTGTGTGCTACCAAATAAATTTTTGTGCTACTGAATTTTTTTGCTTGCTAGCACCAGTGCTACCACCTAAAAAAATAAGCGTACAGCCCTGCAAAGTAAAAAATCCAATGTGATTGTATTGATTAAAATCCAATAAGGATGTCAAGTTCTTTACACTCAGTGAAATACAGTGTGTTTTATACTGGCCAATGCTTTAAAGTGTGTATTTTGATCAAATTGTAAGAAGTAGGCAAACTCATTTTTGCTTTTTTTCCAAAAGCCAGACAACAACAAGCTTTAGCTTAGCTCAAACACTTCAAACGGATGATAATGGTCAGCCAAGATCTGTCACTGAATACTTATAACTGCCTACCAGCACCTGTAATGCTCAAAAATGAATACATTAAAATATTGTTTGTTTAAACTATTCTGTTGTATATGTAAAGCAACACGTTTCTTTAAAAGTTGTTATTTGCTTATTTATTATTTATAGTAGGCTAACTTTCTAGCATTATAGAAGTATAACCGCTTTAGAGTTTGGGTTCAGAGTATCTTTTTTCTTTTGGAAAGAGCCAGGTTACCAATTTCCCCGTTGCAAAACTTAATGTTAACAGTATACTTGCTGTAGCCTAATTTTAACCATATAGCATAGAGATCAGGGTTCATTTCCTACAATGTAGAACTAGTTTGTTTATATTTGCCTGACTATTTAAACCTGGGTAACCAAGCACTAGTTAGTTAGTTGTAGTATTTGTGTTCACATTTAGACTTTGGAAGTATATGGCCCTTTTTGTCACGCAAAATGGGCAATATACATCCTAAAGCTTCGGTAGGATGTACACCATTTTGGAAAGCTTCAAAAACATTCCTGATTTTTAAATGTCCTTGTGCTTAGAGCTATGCCTGCCAGCACACATCTTCCTGCCAGTAGTGTCACTGCTTTTCCTCCTTAAGTGACCTTGAAGAAAAAAGTGCTCCAGTGATGCACCGTGCTACTGTGTCCGAGAGAGCTGGACGAGCATTTGGGAATAGGGAAAAGAACCAACCCACAAGCCACGCCTTGTCCTTCAAACAACCCACTGTAGTGTAGATAAGATGGTTTATTTTAGGCAGGCCCCAGCCAGCAGTCAGCGTCTCTGACTGTCTGATACAGTTTGTTTAGCCAGAGCTTAAACTGTAGGCTAGAACAGTCAGGGACACACTATGGCGCCTTTCCACCGCACATGTAGCTCGACTCGACTCAACTCGACTCAACTCGACTCGACTTAACTTGGTTTGGTAGCAGCACGGGTCGTTTTCCACCGCAAATAGTACCTGCTGAACGTGGGCGGGGTCGTCTTAAGGGGCTGAAAGCCTACTCCGGAGCAAAGTAGCAAAGCAGAAATTACGAGCAGTTGTTGCACTATTAACTGAACCAACCGCCAAAAACACGGATGAAAAATGTTTAAGAAATACCCCCTTGTATCTGTTTGCTAAAAGAAGTAGAAGAATATTGCTACGGGCCATTAAAAGGGATGGTTGTTGTCCCGATGTGTGACTCTGCCACACAGTCAGCTGTAGGGATGCGTCACGTACATCCCTATGCACGTAAACACGGGCATGATAAAGTTGACTGTTTAGTGCTTGTTTCAGGATACGTGTTTTCAAATGCAAGCCGTGTCTCAGCCTGAATATTTTATTGAGGTAATCAGTTCAGTCCGAGGCTTGTAATGTAATCGCTCGCTATCATGTCTGTCCCAGCTGGCTACTATTTAGCCTAGCTGCTAGCTGCCCTACATGTCTCCTCTCGTATGTAAGTAACTTCCCCAACAACCAACACTGGGTGAGCTTAGCTAATATATGGAAAATAAATTCGGATCTGTGATGCAAATCAAATGAAAGAGAGCCAGAGAAGGCTGCACGCGGCGTAAATACACTCAAAAGTCCCGGAGAGTTGGGAGAATAAACAACAGAATGAAGCCGGTAGTCTCTGGCCACTGATTGGCCAGAC
This sequence comes from Hyperoplus lanceolatus, assembly GCA_026929865.2. Classification (NCBI taxonomy): domain Eukaryota; kingdom Metazoa; phylum Chordata; class Actinopteri; order Uranoscopiformes; family Ammodytidae; genus Hyperoplus; species Hyperoplus lanceolatus. The sequence continues at coordinate 18,286,450 of CM049401.1, forward strand.
AATAGTCTCTGGCCAATCAGTGGCCGGCCGTCTGCCGACGTCACCTTTTAGCATCGGCTCAGCTCGCTTGGAACCTAGAGCGAGGCGATACCAAAAAAGCAGCCGCTACGTGGTACCAGGTACCATGAAATTGCGGTGGAAAAGCCAAAAATGCGAGTCGAGTCGAGCTGATACCATGCGGTGGAAAAGCGCCACTAGTCTCGCAAAGCCAGACCAAACTCACACACAGTCACCTCAAACCTCCTGCCAAGAACCAAAACTGTGACGTGAATATCATATAATTTGTTAATAACTTTCATCTTCCAGTCCCACTGACTGACTGACACTACAAATAACAATATGCTTTTGACTCAGACCTTGACTCTTTAGCGTGGATGATTCATTAATTTATGTGCTACCAAATCTCCTGGCAATTCAAGATAGCAGTTAGGTTTCTGCTCACGTTTGTCTTGTATCTTCTCATAAACTTCTGTGCCCACAGGAAAGCTGGGAAATAGTGGAGGGCCTGCGCAGAGGCTTCAACAATGTCCTGGAGTCCCAGATACAGGAGGGCTACATGCTTAAGAGGAGAAAGTGGCCCATGAAGGGCTGGCATAAGGTATAATCCAAACACCTGCAAGGTCTTTAAATTACCTATGATACTGCACACTTACTCATTCATTCATTTTCCTTTATTTATTCTCGAAAGATCAATTGAGGTTACCCTCTTTTACAATGACGTCGAGACAGATACACAATATACAATGAGAATACACAACAAGCTTACAAAGAGACAACAATTAAAACATTCAGATCAATTGAATAAAATAGAACAATAGCCTAATTAAAACAGTTACAAGTGGAGTGGGGCTGATTCAAAATAATAACTTTAAATTGGTTAACAGTTATGAGTGTATTTATTTTAATTTGATGTTGTAGGCTGTTCCAGGAGTCAGGGGCACTGTGGCTAAAAGCAGTCTTACCAAGGTCAGACCGGGCGTATGGAACATATAACATGAACATTTCAGTTGAGCGGGTTTGATAAAGCCCATCAGAGATATGCAGCATTGTTGTCAAATAGAGTGGCAGCTTTCCGGTCAGGGCTTTATATATAAAAATATGCCAATGTGCATCACGTCTTTCTTTAAGAGAGGACCAACCAACCTTTTCATACAAAAGACAATGGTGAGTGTCATAAGCATCTCCTGTAATGAACCTTAAGGCAGAGTGAAAAACGGAGTCTAGGAGTTTAAGACATGATTGAGATGCATGCCTATAAACCACATCACCGTAATCAAGGACATACATAAAAACTGCCTCAATAATCCTTTTCCTACTGAACAACGGGAAGGTGGCTCTGTTCCTATAAAAATATCCAATCTTTTGTCGCAGACGACAGACAAGATTTTTTATGTGAAATTTAAAAGATATTTTTTCATCTATCCAGATGCCGAGATATTTATATTCAGTGACTCTTTCAATTTGAGATCCATTATTTGTATGAATATTAAGATCATTAAAATGTATAGTTCTTGCTCTGGAGAAACACATATATTTTGTTTTGTCTGTATTAAGAACAAGCCTGAGGTCCACTAGACAGTCCTGCAGGGTGTTAAAAGAGCTCTGAAGGTTCTGAACAGATTGATGGACCGAATCAGAAATGCAATACAGTACAGTGTCGTCAGCATACAAATGGGTTTGACAGTTTTGTAGCGATGAAACAATGTTATTGATGTAAATTGTGAATAGGACTGGACCTAAAATTGAGCCCTGCGGAACACCATTTGTAACTGTTAAAAACTCAGTTTGGTGGCTTCCCAGTTTTACTGACTGCTGTCTATCAGAGAGATAATCCCTAAACCAGCTACATGTAGAATAATCAAAACCAATAACATGCAGCCTCTGTAAAAGCAAATGGTGATCTAAAGTATCAAAGGCTTTTGACAGATCAACAAAAAGTGCTGCACAGTGCTTTTTATTGTCGATAGCTGTAACAATGTTGTCTAAGACCAAAGTGACAGCAGATACAGTACTGTGACCTGCCCTGAAACCAGATTGAAATGGGCTCAGAATGGAAGCACTGGATAAAAAGGTTTTCAACTGATTATTAATAACTGATTCTAGGATTTTTGCCAGGCATGGGAGTTTTGAAATTGGCCTGTAATTATTGAGATCACTTTTGTCACCCCCTTTATGCAATGGGATGACATGAGCTTTTTTCCAAACTTTAGGAACAATACCGGAGGAGATGGAAAGATTAAAAATATGGGTTATTTGTTTTGATGTTATATGTGTAGAGAGATTGATTGAAAATGGGTCCAAATTGTCCTCCCCCATATACTTCCTGGGGTTGATGGCTAGAAGCGCATCTACAACAACACTTGTTGGAACTGGAACAAGGCTAAAAAGAGGAGTTTGAGAGACAGGCGGTACGTTACTACTAGTTGTAGAGGGTGTACATCCTCCATTCTGAAAAAGTTGACCAGCAGCTAAAAAATGTTTTTTAAAAGCTAAACCAATCTCTTTCTGGTCATTTAAAATCTGACCATTTATTTTTATATGACTGGGAACAGTGCTAGACTTGTTTTTATTATAATTGACAGCCTTCCAAAATAATGCAGGGTTGGAGTAGCAGTTGGAAATTAAATCAAGGTAGTAATCCGATTTAGTTTTCCTAACCATGGTCGTACACCTATTTCTGATTTGTCTAAAAACTGTCCAATTAAAATCTTCTCCAGAGCGTCTGGCTAGAGACCATGCTTTATTTCTCTCTATAAATAAGTCAGACAGCTCATTGGTAAACCAGGGGTTCGATCTATTTTTTACCCTGTACTTTTTATGGGGTGCATGATGATTCAAAATTGAGGTGAAAGTATTGGTGAAAAAATCCAAGGCTAATTCAACATCAGATATTTGAGTTGTGAGATGAATATCACTGTGATGGAGTTCATTCAAAAGGCTTGCTGGTTAAAACCTTTAAAATTACGCTTAATAATGATTTTAGGTTGACATTTTTTTAGGTGAATGCTTCTGATACAGGCCACCGGGCAGTGATCACTGATCCCAAGGTCAAAGACACCAGCAGAAACTATTTTATTGATTTGGTTTGATAATATTAAATCAATCAAAGTTGATTTAACTGGGTTTTTTAGATTGGGTCTTGTAGGCTCAGTTATTATTTGTGTAAGATTTAGGTTGCTACAGATTTCTTTGAAAGGTTCAGAGGCACCAGAAAGCCAGTCAATGTTAAAATCACCCATCACAATGACTTCTCTATTTACATATGGAGAGATTAAATGTGCTAGCTCAGACAAGGAGCTATTTTGCGCAGAAGGAGGCCTGTACACACCAATTACAACAAAACAATCATTGGATGATAAAGACAATTCCAGAGCAATAAATTCAAAGCAGCTACGAACAGAGACAGCATGTAATAATGTTACAGAATAATGAGATTTAACGTAGACAGCCTCTCCCCCACCCCGTGTGGTCCTGTCTATTCTGAATAAATTATAGCCATTTATTTCCACCATAGAGTCATGTGTACTGCTCTTCAGCCATGATTCAGTCAGAACCAAGACATCTGGGTCAGCCTGAGACACTAAGATCTTAACATGGTCCAATTTATTGTGCTGAAGCAAACTTCTAATGTTTAAATGAAGAAAACCCAAACCCTTTCTTAATTTGAGGATGTTTGGTGAGTTTAGCTTTGCTATGCTCATGTCCGGGTTATCAACAGCTATGTGGTCCAACACAATTGACTTATTACACAAAATAGGTACAGTTTTCAAGTTACTTGTAATCCTAAGTGGTCTGTGGCGTGACCTGTATGATCTATGTGGAGGGATTAATGATGATCTGACAGACTGACATACAGGGATTGGGTGAGTTTTTAAAGTAATGGATGTTCCAGGCCTGGAGGGGGCGCTAGATGCATGGGGACTAGTAGTCATGGAGGCTGAGCCACATGAGCTAAATACCTCTTGACTGACCAGGTGTGGAGATAGTCAAACTTGCTGGACAGAGTTTGCAAGAGGAGTGACGCTAGGAACCGATTTTATTGTTAAGAGTATGTTGCTGGCCAGAAGATGTTTCCCTTCTTTGTTTAAATGCAAACCATCGCTGGCAAAGTAAGTCGGTCTGTTCCAGAAAACGTTAAAATTGTCAACAAAGGGAATGCCCATGGAGAGACAATATTGTTTGAGCCAAACATGAAGTTGGCGTGCGCGGCTGAATTTGATGTCACCGAATCGAGGCGAAGGCATGGGACCAGAGACGATACATTGTTTCCCAGCGGCCAGGACGGAGTCGATTAGGATTTTTAAAATCAGATTTAAGACTTTCTGACTTTTCCGACTTAAGGTCATTTGAGCCGACATGTGTTACAACCATAGATGCAGCGGGATTACTGTGGATAATGTGTGGAAGCACTGAGTTGATGTGGGATACCTGGGCACCAGGATAGCAGAAGGTCTCCGCCCTTGGCAGGAGAACTTGTCGGACCATGGATGAGCCAACGAGGAGGCACTGGAGCTCCGCTGCTCGGCCCTGCTGCGCCACAGAGCAACCATGTGAGTGCCGGGCTGGATCATTAGCCTGCAGTGTTGATGCCCGCGGTCCAGGGCGAAGCTGCGCAGGTTGAGCCGGGCGTCTGGTGGATCCCTCCGAACGTCTGATGACGGCATCCTGCAGCATCCTACGTCGGTTCTCTCCCGTGTTGGAACGACGAGACGTCTGGGAAACACCGGCCACAGGTGGAAAGGAGACAGCGGCGGCGTAGGAAGCGGCGGCGGGCAGCGAAGCGACAGCGGAGGAAGAGGAGGCGGCGGGCATCGGAACAGCGGCGGTGGAGGACGAGGTGGGGCGTGCCAGGGCAGTGGTGGTATCCCTGTCCACAGGTGAACCGTGGCCAACTGGACGTGACTGGAACCGGGGAGGAGAGCTAGAGCCATTTTCCATTGATGGAAACTCCTGTAGGCTCATAGCTTCAAATCTGTTGCCAAACTCCAGGCGCTGCGGTGCTGGGGGAGTCCGCGGACGACCACAATGTTTACCCTTGCGGACTGTTGACCAGTTTATCGGCCTAACAGGGGTCGAGCTCAGCGGGAATTGTCCATCCCCTTTGTTAACAGTAGCTGCCAACTTAGGTTTTGCACCGAGTAGACTCCACTGATCGTTGGGTTTGGCTAACACAGGCCCGGGCACAGTGACAGGAGAAGAAGATCCCACAATGGCGGAGCCAGACCACGGAAGAGTAGGATCAACGCCTGACATGCAGAGGGTGCCGCAGCCAGAGGATCTTAGGGCGACAAGGTGCTTCATTTGAGAGGAAGCAACAGAGGATAGGTCCATAATGATGTCGTTTTTACTCCTGAGTTCAGCTTGCAGACCAGAGATCCTCTGCTTCAGTAGGCCTAAGGTAAGGTTGCATTCACAAGTTTGTAGCATGGTGGTAGCTGGCGCTAGTTTGCTGTATGGAGTTGCTGTTGTGTTGGCTCCGTGTCTCACTAGCAGAGCGGAGAGCTCATCTGTCAAAGTGATAGACTACATGACCTATTTCTAGATACACTCAGAAACTCAATGTCATTTCTGTATACCGGTTTTACCCGGCACTTTCCAGATTCCGTAGTCAAAAGAAAAACTGCTGACCTGACTTATTTGCGTTTTAAACTAATTGAATAAGCTTATTCCTTCTATTATTTCACCAACACAGGAGTCAGATGTGACCTGTTCATGCTCTGTCTAAAAGCTTTCACTGGGATGACACTGCCTAGATATCTTGGTGTTTCTCTAATATGCATTAGTAGATGGCCTGTTGTCGACTCACAGTCAGAGCTTTTCAGGCGTTTGCACTTACAACCGTCCGACTAGATTCACATTTAGAAAAGAGAATGGAGGAAAAAGATTGATGGGGTAGAGTAATAAAGGCAGACAAGATGCAAGACAAGAGCCTGCAGTGACAAACATCTCACTGCAGAGACATTAACAACATGCATTAACAAGATGATGTCATGATCATAACAGTGACTTCAGACTTTCTGTCAGAGATGTTGTATAACACGGACTGCATCACATTTGCTCACTGTCCCCCTTTCTACCTACAGAGATACTTTTTCCTGGACAAGGGCATCCTGAAGTACGGCAAGTGCAGTAAGGATGTGAGTACAAAAGCCTGCTGGCTGCACATATCCAGTCCTCTCAGTAACAAAGGACACAAAGGGCCACATCCACTAAAGGATTGCACCGCTTTTGCGTCCGCTAAACCGGTGCGAATGAGAGACAGAGAAAGCAACTTATCCACAGAGCACACATGAAGGGGGAAATGCGCGCAAACTGCACTGGAACTGCCCTGCAAAAATTGCTGCCTTCCTATTCAAATAAGCTGGTTGCAAATAGCACCTTATCCTCATAGACCAGCACTCATTGCAGCAGGCCGTTTTAGTGGAGCAATTACCGCGTATGAAACCTGTGTACTAAAGTCGCGCTATTGATCTATACTCCCTTTTTCTGTTTCCCTCTCTCTGCTCAACACTCAGGAGCTATATATTATATTGAATTGATATTGAGTCATATTATGGGGGAAATCTCCAAGTTGGCGTTGTGAACTTATAAAATGGTTATGATGGAGCTCAGGTTTATTTAATAAGGGATGCTTTATTAAAAACAATGTCACCGTATAAACCTGTGATCGGTGTGTAACAGCCAACCTGTGTGGATTAATGAATATGCCGGTATCCCTTCACCAGATTAAACACCCCTAAATTAATATCAGGATGTTTTCATGTAAATATAGCCCGCCAAGTTTATTTGTTCCTTGAATAAACCTGTTCCACTATAAAGTTTATGTGTTCATCGACCCCTGCACTTTTATATGGCAAAAAAAGACCAAAAGCCGATTTACACAATTCCTAAAAGGTTTTACTTTTCACCAAAAAACCTTCACACCATATATTACCTTAAAGGCTCTGGTTTTAAAGCATGTGACCCTTTTGACCCCTGCCTATCTCCAGATCTCCCCTTGTGTTGATCCCCTAATGACCCTTACAATTGTCACTTCTAATTTTATCCTAGGTTAAATCCAGTTTTCAGACCTTTTATCCTAGATACGTTTTTAGAAAGGAGGAGATTAGATAATAGGTTTTTAATTATTCTGGTGGATGAATACCTCACATTTACCCCTGGCTTCAAAAGACTACCGTTAAGTCCTCACTAAGTTCATACACCTGGATGAGCTAGGCCAATAGATAAATGCAAATCCCTCCTAATTCAAGGAGGGTGTTTATGGGATGTGTATTCTTTGTTATCAGTAGTGTAGCCGTAGTGTAGGTTTGAATTGCTTACCTCAGAGGCGCCGCGATCTCTTTAAAGGAAAACCCTAATTAGGTCCTTGTTCCCAACACTAAACTAAAAACTCAGGCCAAAGATTTATAACGTTTTCAAGAAATTTTATTTAACCAATATAAAAAGATTATACGTTCACAATATAGAAAAAATAAAAAATAAATAAAATGAAAGGAAGGAAAATAAGTACCTACACTCCCATTAATGTGATTATTATATGTAGAGGAGTATAAGACTTAACTTATGTGTTGTATGTCTTTTGTTTACATTGAATTTAGTTCATGAGTTCTCCCATTTTCAATCCACAAGAGATCAGGAGTATTCTCATCTTCAGGTTTTTCAAAGTTCTACTGTCTACACAACTTCAATAGTTCTGGGTGTTGGCCGAGCTTTCAATCATGTCATATATATTTGAATATCTTCGAATGCTATGACAAGTTTGATTTTGCGACCCAACAATCAGGAAAAGTTGGTTCAACAGTTTATTTGGTTGATCCACAAGAGATCAGGAGTAAAAGTCTGTCCACTGTCTACACAACTTCAATAGTTCTGGGTGTTGGCCGAGCTTTCAATCATGTCATATATATTTGAATATCTTCAAATGCTATAACAAGTTTGATTTTGCGACCCAACAATCAGGAAAAGTTGGTTCAACAGTTTTAAAGCCTCAACTCCATGCTATTTTACAACCTGGTTCATGAATTAGTTCCTATCAATAACCCAAATGGTCCCTTACCAAACTTCACAGAATAGAAAAGGAAGAAAATGGTTCTGAGCCTCTTCCCCTTCTTGAAAAGAAAAAATAACTCCTCTCAATTTTTCTAAGTATTTTGCACTCAAAAAGATTCAGAGTGTTTCTTTCGAGTTTTTCTTCTAAGTCTTTCGTCCATGCTAAAAGAACAAAAAAGTGGAACAGTCAAGACTTCCCCAAAAACCCGCAGACTTTCTTGCTCAAAACCCTGGCCTTAAATAGTCTGAAGACAGAGAGAGTGGGTGTGTGTATTAGGAGGAGAGAGGGTGGGGGTAAAGATGAGGGTGTGTGTGTCCAGCTCAAGGACCCACTGCCCCCCTTGTCTCTCTCACCCCTGACCTGTCCCAGGACAAGCCCAGGCATGCCTTTTCAGAGAGGCCTTATGAATTCACAATTATGTATATATTTCAGGATAAAAACTTGAATACAACACTTTTAGTGATTCTACCTTAATATTAAAGGTCACTTGTTACCTTGCCTGTCTTATTAAAAATATCATACTTTTCCCTACGAAAACAAGAAATATACATTTCACATTCTCCTAAGAACAAGATATGTACAATGAAAAGTTGCAATATTCTTGCCTATCTCAACAGGATGTAAAGCAGATTCTAGAACATTTATCACCATCAAATCTTGTCTGATTGTCTTTATGAACCAACCGTGGCCCTGTGCGTAGAGTGTAAAGGTGCACGGTGCTGCCTGAAACAGTCCCGCCTTGGAAGAGTTTCTTTCCGGGACAACATTTTCTTCATAGTGAAAATAATACCTCAGTGCATCAAGTTAATGATGTGGATCCCCACCCCTTTTCCTGCAGCTCCACGTGAATAAAATACTCAAAATGTTGCATCACTTGCTCCAGCACAGAAGTGGGATAAGAATGTCCTTGTTGAGTGTCTCCCTATGCCCCACAGCCCTCCTGGGCCTTGGACAAATGTACAGGTGTTTCTCCGTTGATGGTGGACCTGCCCGCTTACTCATGTAAACGTAAAACCAGGGCAAACTGTGCCTAGCTGCCAAACTTTGTGGCGTGTTAGCGCCAGTATATACTTAGTGCAAATTCCTTTGTGGGAATGTTGCTAATATGGGGCAGATTGCGGGCGCTATTTAGCCGTAATTCATGGAGCTATTACTAGTGTGCGCAATCCATTCTTAGTGGATATGGCCCTTAATGTCTTTTGTGACGTTCTTGTTGGACTGCTGGCTGTCTTTCCCAGAATATATATCCCTTTCTGTGGATACAAAAGGTCCCTCATTCCCTCGCAATCTCATTATCATTGATCACAAGAACATGGTGCATTTTACCTGCCAATCTCACATAATTATAAGTTAACCGTGCAGAGGCATGACATAGCCAGGGCTGAGCCAATGGAAGGCGTATTATTCCTGCTTCAAACTAAATAAAAAATCTGAGCAACATTCTGTTGCATTTGTATTACCTTCTATCCAAATGCATTCATAACACTGTGTGTGTTGACTTTGCCTTGCAGATCGAGAAAGGGAAACTGCATGGATGCATTGATGTGGGTCTCTCCGTCATGGCCATTAAGAAGAAAGCCAAGTGCATCGATCTTGATGCAGAGGAAAACATCTATCACCTGAAGGTAAACCACTAGGCATTACCCACAGACTTATAAGGACATAGATTATTCAGGTTATTCCCTTTCGATTCCTGAAGCAGATGCTAACATTAAATGACCTCATGTGTTGTATCTATGGGTGAGGAAGAAGTACAGCCCACGAGTGTGTGTGTGTGTCGGTGTGTGTGTGTGTGTCGGTGTGTGTGTGTGTGTGTGTGTGTGTGCTTTTGTTTTTCAACCTTTACGCCCCCACCACCTTACTTGTCCTTGTGTTGATTTATGATTGTGCTTTCTGCTAACTCTGCAGATTATGACACCTGAGCTGTTTGATGAATGGGTGTCCAAGTTGCGTCACCATCGGCTCTATCGGCAAAATGAGATTGCCATGTATCGAGATGAAAAGTCCTTCTATTATACCCACTACCCTTCCCCCAACTCCCAGGGCATGGCTGAGAGTGTCTCTTTCAGAAAGGTGTGCCTGGTTCACAAGAGAGCACACTTTTATTGAAATCTATATTGTCTGGTTAAAGGCATACTTGGTAATTCTGAAGAATGTTTGTTTTTTTGTCAAAATCAGTGAATATCTCCTGGTATGTAAACAAAGGGAATGTAAACAAAGCGGGTCCACTTTGTTTAGATTCCCTTTGTTTACATACCAGTTTACACTAACTCTTTATAGTACAAACTCACTAATGCTTTCTGATTATCTGCAATTAGCCCCAATATTCCCCCTCACACAGACACACACACACACACACACACTTATTAAACTTATTGAAGGAAGAGAATTGTTATTGAACTGACCTTTATGTCCGTTTGCTACTGCAGTGTATGTCTGTACGAAGGCAGTCCATAGTGCACTCTGCAGGAGCTTTCCCTATAAGCTGCAACAGCCAGGCCAAAGTAGCCGCCTGGCTCCAGTCATCTGATGACATGGACAAGTGCTCAAAAGGTGAGATGTGTGGAGCTAGTACCTTACGCATTCCTTAACTCTCTTGTCCATTTTATATGAATACCCCTCTGTCCCCTGCTTTCTGAGCAAGCCACAATCATAATAAATTTGCACTTTTTTAAGCAGTAACATGCATTCTTGTGCTGGCCAATATGTTAGACATCTTTATTTTTTAAGTAAGATGCTAACAACAATAAAAACACTGTTTTGTAGTGTTGTTAATACCTCGGGCCTTTATTCAGAGAAACGGTGTTGGTGGCAGGTTTGATGAAGAAGAGACAGCTTGAGGCAGTTGAGGAGGTTTCCAGGAACAATTATTTTATTTAAACAACAAGACTCATACTGCAGTCAAACGAAGCCAATAAAAAGTTAAAGTGTTGTAGCCAAACCAAATAGAGGAAGATACATAGGACTAACTAATGAGAATGTTCCTGTCAACTAAAAAACCTGTCTCTCTGCTGCTGTGTGGCTGTCTTTAACCTAAGAATCTAAGTAAGCTGATTGGTCATTAAGGTCAGTAAGATCAGGCCTCCTTGTCTCTAATTGGTGGATTCTGACTATTGCAAAATTACTCCTAAAAGGACATCTGTAAAAAACATCACCTAGGAGGAATGTCCAGCCTGGCGCCTGTGGGTCTTCTTCTGAGCTTTAGACCAACAATGTTGGACAGTAGCCAGTAAATTATCCACACTTTCCCAGGTTTGGGGTAAACACAAACCAGACTATGCTAATTTGAACTCATCTTGAAACAGTCATCCCTGAGCCTGTTTTAACATATACAAAGCTAGTGTGATATACAGAAGTTTACCCTAGAGGCTTCACAGCTAAGAAGCCCACATTCCTATCTGTACTCAGGGATGAGGAACTCAAGTCAGTTCTCATAAGACAGTATTATAAAACAGTATCAAAAATGTGTTAGTAACATAATACACCACAGTAGTTTAAATGTTTAAAGTAATTTTTAAAGTAAGTCAACTAAGTGAAGTGAACTTGCGAGTTATACAGGTCGGAGATCGACCCCTTGGAGTCCAGATTTTACCTTTGTCAAATGCTTCAGTTTCTTCCAATAAATCCCTTTGCCTGCTGTCTTATGTAAGGGTTAATGCCTGACTTCGCACGGAAGGCAATCGTCCAACGCACACATCTTTCATTCATTCCTGATAATGGACACTTTGAAGGGCATTATTCCGCTCATACCATGGTCACTTTAAGAAAATAATAATTAGAACATTAATTTAAATAGGTTCCAGCATTTTTGTGTTCAATATAGAAAATGTTTTACAAGCATCAACTTCCTTTTCTAACAACGCCTGAGAGCTTCACTAATTTTACTTTAGCCAATTGACCTTTAATCTAGCCATTTTATTTGACCAGTATCATTATTGCAGCTTGTGTGTTACAAGCACCATCCTGTGGTGTTCGAAAGGTATTGCCCTGCAGGATCACACTTTTGGAAATAAGATTTTTTAATTTAATTTATCTCTTAAGTCACAGAGTTTGCTGCCAGCTGATTGTGAAAATTAGTTTTATAGGCAGACTAGATTTACTGTACGCTTTGTGTTAACAGGATTATGTAAACAGAGGATCTGTCTTGGTCCTTTTGCTATGGTTACTCATCTTAGATACCAGCTGCGGTGCATTTATTTGGAAAAGTGAATATTGATTGTAATGGCCATTTGTCCTCAATAAAACAATAACAGGGTGTCCGCGGAAGTCTTAAAAAGTCTTAAATTCATATATCTAAAATTAAGGCCTTAAAAAGTCTTAAATTCATTAAAATTTTGATATGCTGGTCTTAAATCCATTACTCAAAGGTCTTAAATTTGTTGGGGCAGGACTATTCAATGTTATATATATTTTTTCTTCCACGACTTTCCGAGAAGGAGATGTAGAGAGGCTACTTTCTAACTAACTGCTCATATAAAAGTCCGACACTACGCTAGAGGCAGTACGGCCATGTGTGGCTGTGATCCGCATATAAACGTAGCATAGAAGAAGAATGTGTGTCCCCTGCCTCCGAATTTGAAGTCGGTCGCGTGAAAGCAAGAAAGGGGAGAACTATCCAGCGAAATGCATGCCCTGCTATTATAAATTCAGTGAGAGTTGGAGGGTGGACGACAAATATCATGACTGGCTTTATTCACCCCATGACCACACACTGCCGCTATTCCGCCGCTGGCGATGTAGGTAGGCTACTGACCCAAACTAATTAATAGCTGCTCATTAGACGGTCATTCAGGTCGCGTTGCCTTGAGCTCACAGAGTGAGACGCGAGTCTCTGCTTCTCTCTCTCTGTCGCTTTCGTTCTCTCCACTCTGCCCTCGTTCTCTGACGGCTAGTTAAGAACTATTGCCGATCGTCCCGTTGTGAGTACCAGATCTGCACCATGGACCTATAAAGAAATGGACAGCGGACTGAAAACCGTTGGAACGTTGAAGCCATTCATTCCTATGAAAGCTGCTCATTGGCGCAGGGCGACCATACAGGAAGTATTCGCTTCCGCGTACACGGTGCCAACACGCCCCTTAAGCGTGACGCGCAGTGTACGTTTCACTGACGTTCTTGGATGAAGAAAGCAGTTTAACAGTCTAATATGTCCATGCCGTAAACTAAGCTGAAGCTAAGCGGAGACGAGCACAGTTGTATTGTTTATCTACCATGGAAGTATAAATTACATATCCCCGATGATTCTCTGTATGTAATCTTAAAATGACACCCCGTTGTGAAGTAATATAGTGATTCACAAGTTCTAAACGAAGACTACTCCTGCCATCAGGGCAGCACTATTAGCTAATGTAAGCTAAACCAGCTAGTGGGTTAGCGCTGTTTTCGTAGCGTGTGCTGTTAGGTAGTGAGCAAAGTTCTTAGTGCTCTATTGAAATAAAGCAAACAAATGTTCAAATGCCAAAGTGAGCTTTTTAAAGTTTAATTATAAGACCGAATGTGTGGTTGTCAAAGCAATTGCCTAATCAGAATGGGTTAGAATTAGTTTTATTTTCCTGCTGTGGGTATCAGTTATATTACAAATTACACAAGCTTAAAAATTCAATGTAAAGTTAAACAGTTACAGTTAAACAATCCTTTTTTAAACCTGCAGTGTGTAGAATTTTGGGTTTTATTTCCTAGCATATTTTGTAGAAAGTAATTATAATATCCAGCAGTACGTTTATTTTAGTGCATAATAGCTGAAAAAAATGTTTTGAATTATTATTTTTTCCCTTAGAAAGGGTCTCATATATGACCGTATTTCTGCATATTTTGGACCAAGGCCTAGTGCCGCCATCTTTGAAGTGTCATAGTTGGAATGTCATCAGGTGCATTGTTTAAAATTTAGAATTGTTCTTGTCCTTGAAGGCCACTGTAGCTTCTGTTATTATTCGAAAGGGGTGGGGTTACCCAGGGAGCGTTGCATTCTAGAACTTTGTAGAACTTTCTTGATGATGTCATATTACACACTGCACCTTTAAAGAATATTAGTTTGTCCCTTTTTGACCTAGTGTTCTGGAACTGAAAATCAGGCTGTCTGGTTCAGATGAGAGTTGGCAACGAAATACCAGTTGAAACAACATTCAAGTTAAGTAATTAAGATGTTTATTGCTTTCAAGCAAGAGTCAAGGCACAATTATCAATAAGAATCAAGAATGTCAGCAATTTTTCAAAAATGTATAGTAAACTGTACCTGTTGCATGAAACACAAACATTTGCAAGTCCACAACAGGCTTAACATGTATATAGATTATATATATATTTCCATAACACCAGATAAAGAAAAACACCTTGTAGGCTATTTACATTTTCATTCAGGGAACTCACTGATTCATTCAAGTTGTTAAGAAGCGAAAGAGTCTGAAATGACTCACATGGAACTATAAAAACTATAAAAAGCCATGGAAACCAGCAAGCAACACATTTTAAATTAAATAACCTGATTATAAAATAATAATCATGGATTAAAGCAATTGCAGAATTAGTTAATCTTCAATGTGATTTAAAACTCTGGGATGAGCAGTTCCAAAATAAAAGTGGCAAAATGTTAGTGCAGCCACTAGAGTTGTTAAACGCAGCCACTGGTTTGTTGACCGGATTCTTTTGAACGTGTGTGTGCAATAAATCAGACAGATATGATATAAAAATAAATGGTTACATATTGAACAGCAACGAAGTTGGAGTAGCCTATAACAGCATAATTAATTATAATACACCAACAATGTTAACTGTCATACATAACTTAACAAGCAACTGCAAATTAAAAACCAACGTAACTGAAATGGTTATATTACACTAACAATATTATAAAAATTACGTAGGTCTCCCATAATCATTCAAGTAATCAATACATCCGTGCCTGTTACAGGCATTTCAATGATGTGTGCTTTGGTGTTTTCCACACCATGGGTAGCGCAAATGGCATAGTACCCATTAGAGATTATTAGAGCTCATCAGCACAGCTGGAGGTGATGGTGAGGCTGCCGCTGGATGAGCAACTAGTTTTTGTACATGATCCCGTAATGCACCCATCCTTTGCCTATTGATCTTTTCAATAAATGGATCAATATAGTGAATTGGTGTTGATCTACTTTCATGTGTTGGTTTCCGGTTGAGTGAACGCTGGCGCAATTAGCAGCCGCTGCTCTCCGGTTCCTTTAACTGTTTTTAACTGCTTTAATTGTTTTTTAACCGTTGCCCATTGACTCCGCTACTGCAAGTGATCTTTTGCATCTATTGACTCTTGCTAGATTTTATTCTGTTACCCAGCGTGTGTTTTAGCGTGTGTTTTAGCCTGGACTAGCATTACCTGTTGCACTGGGCTGTTGGGCTACCCTCACCTCCGCTGCCTGAAGTCTCCCCCTGGATTATCAACAATGCTGATCGACAAGCGTTTTGTGTGGTATGTGCTCAGCTGGACTTCCCTGTCGTTCATATTCAATCTCTCGACAGCGGCAGTACTCCAATACACAGCCGCTGAGTTCCTGCAGCTACGTTTCCACCTGCCCGATCCACCACCGGCTTTCCACCGCCACGAATTTCCTCGGCCATACTGTCGGAAATATGTTCACCGCGGATCCCGACGGAGCTTCCACATCGACGACAGCAACCAGATCCATTCCTTCTGGTCCTCTTCTCGTCATCCCCCAGGAATCACCGGACGTAAAGCTGACCGCAGTGTGTTAGCCAGCCTAGCCAGGTCGGCTAACAACAACAACAACAACACCAAACACCAACACAACGACGTCAACTTCGGCCTATTCAACATCCGCTCTCTTACGAGCAAGGGTCCTCTCGTCCTGACCGTAAGCTTGATTTCCTCTGCTTAACTGAAACTTGGCAACAGCCTAATGACTTTTCACACCTGAACGATTCCACTCCTCCCGGGTTTGTTTACTCCTGTCAACCCCGTGTCTCCGGCCGAGGAGGTGGTCTCGCGATAATATATCGCGAGAATTGCAAAGTCTCGCCCGTCTCTGAACCTGCTCATCCCTCATTTGAATCTATTGCTATTCAACTGAAGGGCCCTACCCCTACTATAGTTGCCACTGTCTATCGCCCACCTAAGCATACTAGTGATTTTATAAATGAATTTGCTGCTTTTACTACCCATCTCTCCTCACTCTCACCCAACATAATATTACTAGGGGACTTCAACATACACATGGACACCATCAGTAATCCCCTCACAAGGGAATTCACATCCTGCCTGGATAGTTTTGGTCTGCAGCAACACATTCATTTCCCCACTCATTCAAAAGGACATATTCTGGACTTGGTCTGTTGTTCTGGTGTCACTCCGCTGGACTGTACTGCTGCTGAACTCCCCATTTCCGACCACATGTTTATTTCTTTTACTGTCAACCTTACACTTTCCATTACAAATCTGCCACGTGTTATTTCATTTCGCAACATTAAGGACATTAATTTAAATACACTCTCTACTGGTATCAACTCCCTCCCCAGCACTGACAGTCTGTCCTCCACAGATGATCTGGTTTCACATTACAACAATAGTCTTCATGATCTTTTCAACACCCTGGCTCCCCTTAAATCCCGCTCTGTTTCTTTCACTCATTCTGCCCCATGGTATACCACTGAACTACGCAAACTCAAGGAGAAAGGCCGTCAACTGGAACGCCTGTGCAAGAAAACTGGACTTGTCATACATAAAGAAATATATCACAACCACATTCTTCACTACAAGGACACTCTTTCTACAGCCAAATCCACTTACTACGCAAATGTCATCAGTTCTGGTGAAGGAAATACGCGGGCCCTGTTCTCCACTGTCAACAAACTACTACGACCACCGGACTCCATTGCTTCCCATCTGTACTCAACCGATTATTGCAACTCCTTAATGTCATTTTTCACCACCAAAATAGAAAAGATCCACCAGCAACTGACCCCTAACACCACCCACATTCCGTCTTTTCCCACTTTCTCTGCCCCTGTCTCCCGTCTACTCTCAAACTTCACACTTCCCTCTGCTGTGGCAATCTCAGACCTCATCCGCAAGTCCAAATCATCTACCTGCCAGCTGGACCCTATCCCTACTGTTTTAGTTAAAGGCTGCCTACCATCTCTTTCCCCCTTAATAACGTCCATCATACACTCCTCCCTCAGCTCCGGCCTCGTCCCCTCATCCTTCAAAACAGCTGCTATAACCCCCATACTCAAGACACCTGGTGCTGACCCCAACAACCTCATCAACTTCCGTCCAATCTCAAATCTCCCTTTCATATCAAAAATCCTGGAAAAAACAATAGCATCTCAGGTTCAAGCTCACTTATCCTTCAATAATCTTTATGAACAATTTCAATCTGGTTTCCGCCCCCTCCACAGCACAGAAACAGCCCTTGTTAAAATCACCAATGACCTTCTCATGGCAGCAGACTCCGGACATCTCACCATTCTCATCCTCCTTGATCTGAGTGCGGCCTTCGACACCATTTCACACAACATCCTCCTTGACAGACTGGCCTCCATTGGTATCACTGACACACCCCTGCACTGGTTTAAATCATATCTCTCCGGCCGCACTCAGTTCATCCAACTCAAAACTTTCAAATCCCAGTCACTTCCAGTCACTACCGGTGTTCCCCAGGGTTCTGTCCTAGGCCCCCTCCTGTTCATCATCTATCTACTTCCCC
This sequence comes from Hyperoplus lanceolatus, assembly GCA_026929865.2. Classification (NCBI taxonomy): domain Eukaryota; kingdom Metazoa; phylum Chordata; class Actinopteri; order Uranoscopiformes; family Ammodytidae; genus Hyperoplus; species Hyperoplus lanceolatus. The sequence goes on from CM049401.1 coordinate 18,304,195, forward strand.
TTGGCCATATTTTCCGTAAATTCAACATCCATTTTCACTGCTACGCGGATGACACCCAGCTCTACATATCCACCAAGCCCACTTCTACCCTTCCTCCCACCTCCCTCTCCGATTGCCTACAAGAAATAAAATCCTGGTTCACCTGCAACTTCCTCAAACTCAACAGCAATAAAACAGAAATTCTCCTCATCGGCACCAAATCAACCCTCACAAAACCTGACAGCTTTTCCATCACTATCGACAACACCTCAGTCTCCCCCTCCCCTCATGTTAAGAGTCTGGGTGTCATCCTTGACAGCACACTATCATTCCAAGCACACATCAATAACATCACCAGGTCTGCCTATTACCATCTCCGCAACATCAACCGCCTCCGCCCATCCCTCACACCCCATAGCACAGCCATCTTGGTTCACACCCTGGTCACTTCCCGCATTGATTATTGTAACTCCCTCCTCTTCGGTCTCCCCCTCAAGTCCATCCGTAAACTCCAACTGGTCCAGAACTCTGCCGCCCGTATCATCACCAGAACCCCCTCCATTAATCACATCACTCCTGTCCTTCAGCAGCTTCACTGGCTCCCGGTCAAAACCCGCATCCACTACAAGATTCTGCTCCTCACCTTCAAGGCCCTCCACAACCTCGCCCCTCCATACATCTGTGAACTCCTACACATCAACACCCCCACCCGCACTCTCCGGTCCTCCTCTTCCACTCAACTTACTGTTCCACCCGCCCGTCTGGTTACCATGGGGTCCAGGGCATTCAGCCGATCTGCCCCCCACCTCTGGAATGCCCTCACACCTGTCATCCGTAACTCCGACACTCTTTCCACATTCAAGACCCATCTAAAAACCCATCTTTTCAAACTGTCATATTCCATATAATTCATTGTCTACCACACATCTCACCACCCCTGTGTAAATTGTTTTAATGTGTCTTGTTCTTGTTTTTTATCATTGTTGATTTTGTTTTTTAACTATGCCCTGTAAGGTGACCTTGGGTGCTTTGAAAGGCGCCCTCAAATAAAATGAATTATTATTATTATTATTATTAATCGCAATGATCGCAAGCAGAGGAACGTGAGAGTTGAGCTCACGCGACTAACAGCTGAACCAGTCTACAAATCCCTCGGCGACTGTAATGTTAAAAAGTCACATGCCTAAAAATCGTCAACGTCCTTCATGTTAAGTAAAAGGAAAAACCTCAGACAGGAGAAGTTAATGGAGCCTCGCACTGAAAGAGTCATGGACCTATAAAGAAACACTGAGCCCTCTCGGAGGCCGGAGCAGAAAACCGAAACATTTGTTTCACTACGACTCTGTTCAGCTGCCCACGGCTACCCACTCCCTCCTCCTCCCGCGAAAACAAACTGAAAGACGTTGAAAGCCGTTGGGCTAATAAAACGCTTGAGGTGGCGTTTTGAAATGAGAAAACTTCAGTTTTATTAGTACATGGTCTAAAGATAAGTATGAGCCTATGATTGATATCCAGAAAAAATTTGCGGAATCTTGTTCGCCGCTTGTATTGTGTGGACGGGGAAATCTGCCTCAGGGCTCCATGGAAAATAAGCTCCCATTCACAGCATGCAGTACCAATGGGTTGGCCACTAGTCCATGCTGGCTGCTCGGAGAAGGCAGCATCCTGGGGGCCTGATCTGCACGGGCTGCCAGATCTGCACGGGGTCCTGCGCCTACTGATGACGTATCGACACTTGACGTTGTCACCATAGATACCGCTACGCTACGGCAAAGCAATGTGGACATACACAACATTTGAAAAGATCGCGATAGCTGATGGTGCGATAGCTTAGCGAGTAAGCTAACTATAGATAGTTTATATACTATCTGTGTGAAACTCAAACAACATGTAAAAGATCGCGCTAGCTGATAGCTTAGACAGTAGGCTCCATAGATAGATCGATTTATTTATTGTATATACTATCTGTGTGAAACTCAAACAACATGTAAAAGATCGCGCTAGCTGATAGCTTAGCCAGTAGGCTCCATAGATAGATAGATTTATTTATTGTTCTGCAAGGTTTAAAATGAGTTGTTACGTTTGGCTTATAGTTGTCATCTCTCATTATTAAGGTTAAATTACATTTTATTTTATACGAATTTATAGTTTAGCAAGGTTTAACCCCCGGTTTGAACCCTGTTTGAGTGCTAAATTAAACATTTATTTAATAATACTTTAAACATTAAATGAGTATTTTAGTTTAATGTACTCTAGCATGTATTTTAAGAAATAATATTTTATTAAAAGAACAACTATCCCCTGGGTTCACTGTTATTTTACATCACACTGAAAAACAATGTGTATAATGAGAGTTTCATAATGATATTTATCAGTTAAAAAATGTAAAGGTGTGGCTCTGATGTACAATTTCCAGCCCCTGGAGCATTTGTAGTGTCTTGCATCACTGATAAATAGATTCATTCATTCAACCTTCATTAAATAAAATAAAAAAGTACATCAGATTTTGTTTAATCTGATTTGTATTTTTCTTATTCAACCACATATATCACCTTTTGTAGTGTCCATCGACTGTCCAAACAGCAAACTAGCCTACTATTTACAGTGAGTCTCTGCAGAACATTTCTCAATGGGAATAGTTCACTTAATGTGTGACACAGCAGGTGAATAGGGTACACTTTTGGAATACTAGATATCATGAAGCTCTGCTAGTTGATCACATTAAAACAATACATTTTTGTATAACAACTTTTGTTTGAAACATCTAGATGTTGAATAAAGCCAGTGTTGAATCTTAATTCTCATTAATTCTTTTTATTATTTATTTTCATGATTGATGGGGTCCAGGATGGGCTGCACGATGGGGTCCTGATAACAGACAGGAAACAAAGTGTTAAAGAGATGTTCACGTTCCAATCCCCATACTTCCCTAACATATAGGCCGTTAGAAAAACATTGAGTTTGTCCCCATTATGAATATACACCATGTTAAAGTAAAATATGTAAATATACTGTCCTGTTAGTGCTGCTATAACATTCAGCAAATAGTAACATTTATTTTTTCAAAGTTTAAGGTTCTGGACTAAGGACATGCAACGTTAATAAAGACTAACAGATGATTAATGGTAGAAGAAAAAAGTAAGACGGGATATATCCGAGCGGGAGAGATAGCGGGATATCCGGATAACCATAGCGCATGCGCATTTAAAATAGCGCATGCGCATTTAAAAGACACCTTTTACAGGAAGTGCGTCATCATCACGCATCTAGGACCCCATGCAGATCTGGCAGCCCGTGCAGATCTGGTACTCACACCGTCAATCGCAGACAGTAGCCTGCATTTCCATCAACATTCGGCACAACCCTAATACCCGCAGTTTATTAGCTGCCTGCAACAATATGAAGAAAATTAAACATTTTGCAAATTACCGCAGGTCCCGTGGGCATCCCCCAGTTATGCAAACCTGTATACAGTAGGCTATGCTATGCCTACTTTACAGTAGCCTATTTCCCGATTTTGAAAGTGCAAAAACAGTCACCTGTGGACAGTGTTGGGAACGTTACTTTAAAAAAGTAATTAGTTATAGTTACTTTCTACTTGTTCCAAAAAGTAACTGAGTTAGTAACTGAATTACTTTATAATAGAAGTAACTAGTTACCAGGGAAAGTAACTATTTGCATTAGCCTACTGTAAAAAAAAAAGTTGCTGTAGCCTGTCAAATTTGGATTTTTCTGAGCAGTTTTCACAAGTCAGTTGAAATGAGTAGAACAGACAGGTAGGCCTACTTGTAGGCTGCATAACATTCAATAGGCCTATGTATTGCACATCAACAGACAGCCAGAGGTTTATCCTGCACTTCAAGCAGGCCTAGCCTATTTTGTTCTCAACAAAAGTAGGCTACTAGAGGAAACTGCTGAATGTAGCCTACCGTGCTGATCTGCTATCACTGGATTCACTTCAGGGGTGTCGGCTAAAACACCACTTAAGGCCAAAAACGTCAGACTATGAAGCATGAGACGATGAGAGGAGGAGTAAGGATTTATCCTATGTTTATTTCCTCATGCACACAGCATACAGATCCCAAGAAAATAACAGCAGCAATATTCGGCTCGTGATGACACGCTAAACAGCTGTTGCAACCGGCGAATCGCGGCCGTTTAATAACGTGCATAAATTATAATTTATAGAGATTGGGAAACTCCATGCACTTACTCACAAGGGCGATGCAAACAAACTCAGGGAGAGCACGTTTCAACCGTGGATTGATAGGTGGTTACTGCGGCAACGCGCAAGCTCACACAACAGAGAGAGAAAGAAAAAGAAACTTCACTTAACAGGCGCTCCGGCTGACTGACGTGACGGCGCTAACTTACAGTTATAATGTCATCCACACTGAATAAAACACATCTTAAAACAGTATAAGAAATAACAATCGCTTATCTTGTTGTTAACCCACCGGTCTCTTTACTAGCAGTTTGTGTAGTATGGAGCCAGGGGTGCGTTCGGATTACACAGTTTATTCAATCAATTCTTAGTAACGCACCACATTTAACGTTCAGTAACGATAACGGCGTTGTAACAACGGAAAAAGTAATTAGTTAGATTACGCCGTTACTGAAAAAAGAACGGCGTTACCTAACGCCGTCATTTTAAACGGCGTTATTCCCAACACTGCCTGTGGAACCAATTTTTAAATAGTTTCTGCCATAAGTTGTGAAAAATAAAGTTAATGGACTAAGTTTGTTGTTTATTGAATAAGTAGGCTAATTACAATTTGAAGGACATTGTTCCCCATAAATTACCAGATTTTTGTATTTCATTCTAATACTGCATGCTGCAGCTTACACATTTTCTTTATTAATTAAACTGTTCTTGTAACTCGATTAATCAGAAAATGTAAATCAATTGATACAGCTCTATAATAGGTTGAAAAGGTGGTAATGATGGGTTTTCACGTTGCCTTTACAGTGATCTTATATTTATTTGATGGTAAATGCGGGGGGACATTGTCTTCATTCAGACTGCTGAACATTTTTTATTTTATGTAATTAGACAGCAGTTGTTAGCTAAAGTGCATTGAATATTTGATACTCAAACTTAATAAAACTCTTTACAGAGCATATACTGTAGTGTAGTTTGTAGATTTGCCAAGGTATTGGTGTTCATTAGAGGTCTCAAATGTGCAGATACCCTGAGAGAGGCTACTTTCTTCCTAGCTTCTGATATAAATGAGTATCACTTTATTTTCAATAAACAGACAAAAAGAAACTTGAATGAGTCTCATTGAGTGACACACAAGCTATGCTTGGGTTGTAATACAGCTGGACCCCCCAAATAGCGCCTATATGTATTGTGTTTTAGGTCTTAAATTTCATTCAAGGTGGTATTAAAAAGGTCTTAAAAAGTCTTAAATTTGACATGCTGAAACCTGCAGATACCCTGAATTAGGGCTGGGCGATATATCGAATATATTCGATGTATCGCGAGATACTCTCCAGGGGATGTATAAAATGACCCTATCGCGACCATCGAATACAAATTGGCACGTAATGTGGTTTTTTTTAGCCGCCGCCGCCACCGGCAAACTCGCTGGTGTTCGCTTCTCTCGCTCTTTCCTGTGGCTCTCTGCCTCAGACTACATGCATTGGCAACTCACTCACTCACCCCTCCCAACCAGAGTCTCCAGGGCGCGCACCTGTGACGTAGTCTGTGCCTTGTGAGTGTTTACTTTAATCGCCATGTGAAAACAACGACGAGAGGGGGAGAAAAAAAGACGAGGGCTCTGATGCTCTTATGACAGCCGAACGAGCGGGTGGAGGGGGCGCGAAAGACGGCGATGGTGGCTGTCGTTCATAGCATGGACCTTTTTTGTAGAAGCGCCCGCTGTACAGAGCCTGGTCCTTATGAGAGGAAGGCGAACGAGCGCCGGGGGAGTTTTTGGTCGAACGTCACACAACCACGGAATCACATTTATTACGGGCAGCCTCTTATAATAGGTCCATGTCAGCACCAAGGGAGGTGCATACCGTTTATTAACTAAAAGTCTATGTAAAGTAGGCACATTTGCGAGTATTTTTTATAAAATAAAACAGTATTTTAGTGATAATGCAGGAGGGCTAGATCAATAGGTATGAATAGCATCCAGGAATGGTGCATCGGTTAGAATGCAAGGAATGATGATGATGAGACTTTGCTTTCTTCAGACTATATCATTCTCAGCCGTATTTATTTAAATCCTCTGATTGTCTTCCAGTTTTATTTTCATTAACTAAATACAGGAGAATCAAACACTAAGGCAGGTAACAGAGGGACGATGAGCCACCTGCTGTTTGCAGGCAGAAAACGAAACTTAACTTACACTATAGAGCAACTGCTCTTAAAGCGACAGTAACCATTATACATGTCAGAGCCTTTTATACACATAGACTACTATTATGGATCAAAACCGGTTCTGCATTTAAAGTGTGGCTGCTATCTTCAGGGGGTTAGTGGTTATAAACAATTAGTAAGTGGTTGTAATGAGTCATAATTAGTGTTCTCAGTTTACAGATTAACAGACGATAGAAAAAACTGTTTCCAAATAAAATAATGCTGGATCCATTGTATGGGAGTGGAAGGATGTGGAATAATCAATACAATGTGCAAACTATTTGCCATGTGCAAGTTTCAAATTGTTCCAATAGAAAGCACTAAAGAATATAAACATGTTTCATGTAGCCTAATGCATTGTTTTTGCAGGGACTATTTTAAATCATATTACTGGTGTGATGTTATGCAAAAAATTAATTAAATTGAGCATTTAGGATGTGCTCTAGAGGAGATTTGAAATATATCGAGATATATATCGTGTATCGAGATATAGTAAAAAAAAATATCGAGATATTGATTTTTGCCCATATCGCCCAGCCCTACCCTGAATAACTTGAAAATAAAGAAATCAAACAAAACAACGTAATCAAAATAGCCACTGAGGCACTAAGGGGACGAATCTTACACAGGGTAGGGAAAAGAGTCCACTGTCCAGTCGGGAATTTGCGTTTTGAAGGTTTATTTTCCGATCTTTACAAGCAAACAAAGCGCATGTACAACAGTGTGGAACTGGCCGCTTCATCTCCTTTGTCTCTCGTGCAGCTGGTAAAAAACCATGACCCTACCCAGTGCCTGTCTCACCCATGCCCGCCTACCTCTATATATAGGCACCTGGTGCGCCACAGCTGGCCACTAATTGCAAAACAAAAGCATAAACAAACTCAAATTAACTTTAACTGTAATGCAACAAGAAAATAAACATAAAATAAGGAACTATTTTATATCAAGTCAAAAAACGAAATAAATGTTTTATAATTAAATCGGACAAATGAATAGCTCCAACATTGATTTTACTGGAACTACTTGAGGATTTCCATATGATATATACGTTTGTAGTATGGCATGCAAGTACCAGGATCTTGAAGCTGATGCAGGCAGCTACTGGTATTCAGTAAAGGGAGCGGTGGCGCGGTGTGCTGTAAGATAACTTGGGTAGGTTGAAGACCAGTAGAACTCTAGCATTCTGGATGAGCTGCAGTGGATGGATAGCACATGCTGGCAAACCAGCCAGGAGGGAGTTGCAATAGTCTAGCCCAGGTGTGAGAAGACAAGTGCCTGGACCAGAACCTGCACCGCCTTCTGGGTTTGAAGGGGACGGATCCTTCTGATGTTGTGCAGCGTGTATCTGCCCAATCGGGTTGTTGCAGCAGTATTGGCAGTGAGGGAGAGTTGCTGGTCGAGTGTCACACCCAGGCTCTCTTCTTACTTCAGTGGTTGCAATTTGAATCTTGAGTACAAGCTACATGTTGTAATTGTTGTTTTAAGAGCCCATCTGAAGCCCTCTAACTTTGTCACCCTGGGGCACGTGGAGTCACGTACCCCATGGCAGGGCTGTACGCTTATTTTTTTAGGTGGTAGCACTGGTGCTAGCAAGCAAAAAAATTCAGTAGCACAAAAATAAATTTGGTAGCATGATTGAAAACTTGCATAACCTTAACCCTTGCATTTCGCTCTAATTACCTTTGAGCATGTTATCTTGGTCTCATTTGAGATTCTCAATTAATATTATATCCTAGTGTGTGCAGTAATAATTATGGAAGAATGAATAGGGGTGCACTGATTGCAATTTAGACAAAATAATCTAACCTGCCAATTGCAATTCTTTGCTGATTCAGAATTATTATTATAATGTCCTTCAGTTAATTAAAACCAAACTTTAAAACATTAAACATTTGCCTATTAAATAAATAAGTATACATATTGGTACAATTTAGGATAAATTAAATAGGTTGTTGTGAATGTGTTGGGAGTAGCTTTTCAGTGGCTTATTTAATGTTATTTATTTGTTTAAATAGACTAGGTACTGTTGACTGCTCGCTGCAGCTGAAGGAGTTGCCTTTCAAGCTAGAAAAAAGCGCTAACTTCCTGTTCTTACCGGCTTCAAAATAAAAGTCAACTCAAGTTTGGCTAGTAACAGGCTTTTAATGTGAAGGCGCGCAGGAAATGTTCTGTTTGTAAACGCGCTAACTTAACTGCGGTAATGTGCCGTCTCCTTCCGGTAATTACCGTTGGTGAAGTTTTTATACCTAGAATCGCCTAAGACTCATTTACCTGCATTTGGAGTGTTAATGTAGAGCACTCTAAGTAGTGTTGTGCATCTCTCCTCTGTGTTTCAAGACAGCCTCTCCTCATTAGCAACCTGTCGCACGAGTGTGAATGGATTTGTATTCATCATCGCACGTGATCAATTTCAGTAGCAAATGCGGTCAAAACTGTCGCACTGTACAGCCCTGCCCCATGGTTACCCTTGGTAAGTGCACATCGGCCCTTATAGTCCGATCAGGTGGTGGTCCTCATTGGCCAAAGTAGTTAACACAAATGTTTGTGTGATTCTTTTTCCCCCACTTTTTAAGCTTCTTATCTCAGTTTCAATATTTGCCCCACTCTCTGTACAGATTTGTCAGTCTGTGAGGCAAACCTGCTGGAGCTCAACCACCTGCTTCAGAGTATGGAAGTCCTCCACCGTACCTATTCTGCTCCCTCTATCCAAGCACTGCAGGTCAGCATTTTATTTTTTATTCCCTGCACCTTTACATGCAGAGTAGGGGCCTCATTTATAAAGATAAGCGAAGAATCCATCCCAAGCTTTTTTTTTTTTTTTACCATCATTGACCTATCACCACCGTCAGATGTCAACTCCGTCAGATTTCCTGTCTGACGGTGTTGACATATTTAACGTTTCTTAAACATAACAAATGGAATTTATCTAGTAGCCATTTGTTTTTTCTCTTGATTTTAGGTGCTAGTATGAACTACTTCAGGAAAATAAAATTATCAAAACATTTCAAATAACTTCTTCAGAAATTGTAAGTCGGTGTTGACATATCATGGTTGTGACACAGGACTTTTAGGATTCTGAATGTAAAATATTCTAAAACTACAACACTTATCAGAGCCTGTCTGACTCTAATGTGCTCTGCAGAGGTATAATTTGACAAGAGGTTCTTCAAAGTGACAGCTGCCCCTTATTTCGCCTGATTTTATTACATTTTAATGAAATGTCTGACGGTGGTGACAAAAAGTGTCCCACCACTTAGAATCCTTATAAAACATGAATGTGTTATAATATAACATATATATAATTATAAACAGTTTGTATTGGTATGAGAGATTATTTAGTGTTGCATTTTATGAAAAAAGCTATTTTTAGTCATTAGAGTACATTTTTAATAGGTTTTATTGCATATGAAAGATTGAAACCTTCTCTGAGGACACACTGTTTTGGACGTCGTGAGAAGATAACAAGTCTCATATTTGATATAATAATGATAAAATTAAATTTAAGGGGATAATTGTGCTCCAGACCCTAATAACATCTACAATTTTAAATATTTTAGTTTTAAACATAACAGCAGCCAGTTACATATGGAAGACGACCTTTTGTCCTGGTTCTCAAGAATCACTGTTGTAATAATTTGCTAAATTCATAACATGATTTTATCTAGCGCAATATACTGTTTTAATGAATATTGTTGGCCTTAACTTTGTACAAACCTACTTTTTACACACTGCCTAAAATATAGACTATTTGCTCTCCCGCTGGCCACTCACGGAAGCACCTCCCAACGTATATGATATTATTATAGAGTAGCGTTATAAGATTCAGTTTAGAAATATAACCAAAACATGTAGACCTACTTGAAAAGTAAGCCTAATTCAACCTACATCACAACTGCATGCCATATACAACAGTAGCCTATATTCGCAACTATAGGTACGTTTATACATATGATTGATTAAATACAGTGGGTGCCAAGCAGTTCACAGTAATATGTTTTTCTGATGACTGAGCTTTATTTCCTGGTGTTGCCATTGAGTGTCGCTGATTCCCCGAGTCAGGAAAACCTTGCGGTAGATCTACACATGGTCGAAAGTTGGCATAGGAATATGCACACTTCTCCGCAAAGAATTTTTCTATAAATACCAACTTTTGCCACTGCACATTTTACCGCACATTTCTGCCTGTCTATGCAAGGTTTTTGTGCGCAGCAAGCTTTATGAATGAGGCCCCAGGTTTGTTCATCATATTTGCATTTTGCAATTCAGTCTAAAAACCTATAGTAAATTAAACTATCCACTAAAATCCAAATTGCTAGATTACTCATCATTTTATGCAAAGTCGCTTAACGTGATTTGTATCTTGTCATTTTTCTCAACCAATATTTGTCGATACCATCAAGTCATTTGCCACTAAATAGAAACTGCCTTTGAATACACTTACGCTGAAAAGCCTTTTTTGACATAAATGAAACTACTCTCTGTGTAGACCATCAGCATCTTCTCTTATGTTTACAAGGCACCTCCGTTTGACAGCCCCAAGAAAGAGAAGAGACTTCAGAGAAAATGGCGCGCTAAAAACTACAACAAAGATGTCAAAGCAACTCTGCAGGTAATCAACGTGACAAAGTGGGATCTTACTTTCATCTTTTCTTAGCACGGGTTAAAGCTCCAAGCTCTGCTCCTCCTGCTCAACTGTAGGTGCCCAGCTGCATCTCCTCTGGCTCCATCCGCCTCCATGCCTCCAACCCCAACCTCTCCACCACCGCACTCGCCAGCGAGAAGGTCGACACTAAATCCATGGATTCCCCTTTCGACGTGGCTAAGCTGCAGGAGGACTTCTGCCGTGTCGCCACTAATTGTGAGTAGAATATTATGAGCTGGTCATTTTCATTCTCAAGAGTTTAAAAAATGCATCATGAGTGTAACTGCTGCACATTGGCAGATAGTTTAATTTGTTTACATCACATTATTTTGAGGTAGGCCTAATCCCTGTTATAATGGGATTTATTGGGACATAATTTATTGTGGCCGACATGTTTCTGACACTTCATTGACACACCTTGTTAGACAGCGCTAAAGAAAGATCGGAGTGGTGAAAGTGGGTTGCTAACGGAGGTTGAGCTGGGAACTGCAGCGCGTTTTTTGAATTGTTTGTTTCAGCGTAAACAGTGCCTCTTTAATCAAAGAAAGTAGGGATGGCGGTGTCCTCGGCAGGCAGAAAAGAAGCAGTGAATCACAAGTGCTCCGTGAATGAATCAGAGAAATACTTTTGTTGGGGAGATAGTGATAGGAGTATGGAAGCGGGAAATGAGGAAGAGGGGAGAGGATCCACATGGGAAAGTTGAATTGAGGGTGGGGAGCAATAGGGGAGAAAAAGGAAAAAGAAGGGTAGGAGTAGTTCAGAAGGGTCAGGTATAGGTGGAAGCAGGACAATATTATATGTGATGTCAGGTTTGGCGATCAGGTTGGGGTTAGCAGGACCAACCCTCTAAAACTAACAAAAATGCTCAATACCTCTGATGGAAATATTGATTTTGCTAAGGTGCTGCCTGATGGTAACATGTGAATTGGATGCAACATGGAGGAGCAGGTAAACAAGACTTTAAAACTGAAAGAGATCGCTGGGATTAAAGTGGTTAAGTAGGAGGAACAGATCGTAACAAAGGATTACAAAGTGTCATTCCTGGGGTACCCCTTAACATCGGCGCAGAGGAGATGAAAATTAATCTGAAAGGGGGAAGGATATTTAATGAATAGTAAAAAAATCAAGTGTATATGGGTCCAGGATAGACACTGACCCCCTGTTCCAAATCGCATAAACTAAACTCTTTCTTCTTTCTATTCTACATACTACATCGGAACATAAAAATAATCTAGTTAGGATGCAGTAGGCTACACTTGGGACATACGTTTACTTATTTATATCATCATAACATTGCGCCTTGATCTTGCCTTTTGCTTTTATATCCGTCGCATCCCTTTTTGTTTTCTCCGTCGATGTGACGTCACTTCCGGTGCGCACTGGATTGTGGGTCAGAATCGCCCAAATAGGATGCTGTTTTCAACACTAAAAAATCTTTGCCAGATGTAGCAGACATCCAGGTATTTCTTACCATACTAAATTTGGCCACAAGAAGCGGGACATCCTACATCTTTTTTTTTACCATACTAAATAGTAGATTGTATGGGTATTGGAACGCAGCCTGAGACATTAACGATTTAATTTCAAGGGGAAATCCTTCCAAAACGTGTGATGTTGGGATTGGTGAGTGACACGGTGAGGGAATATGTACCGAACCAATGAGATGTTTCAACTGTCAAAAGTGTGGGCATATAGCTCCCAGGTGCAGGGAGCAATGTATGTATGCACTCTATGGAGGGAACCATTAGTTGTGGGGGAGTGCAGCCTAAATGTTGTAACTGTGGTCAGGCTCACAGCGCAGCCTAAATGGGATGTAAAGTTTTGAAAAGAGAATGGGAGATATGTTAGTACAGTGCTTCTCAACTGGTGGGGCGCGCCCCCCTGGGGAGGCGCCGTGAGTTGTCAGAGGGGGCGCGGGCTGCCTTGATTTCCAAATGACAATTTTGTATTTTTTTTGTGCTAGCAAGCTCGATGTGTGCTTGTGTTTGGTCATATCCGCGCGAAAGGCCGCGATTTGCAGTAAATAAATGTCCACATGTGTCTCTGTAGGCTATTTAAAAAGAAATCAAGCAAGTAGACTAACAATAACATTAATGAATTATTGGTTATTGCATCACAGAAGGCCTATTGGCCTATAATAATAAAAAAACATCACCTTAACTATGTTTACAGTTTTAAAATGTTTCGAATAAAATGCAAACCTCAGTGAATCATTTGCTCTTGTTTCTCTGTCCTGAGATGCACACAGACTGAGCAGTCTTGTTTAAATGTTACAAATTGAGCTAATAAACTGAACTTTTAATTTTTTTGCTGCAGAAGTTATCTCAGCTAATCTTTGTTATCTAATTTGATAATAAGGTGATTGTATGCAGAATACTTGTGCCAGAAACTCATACAGTGGTTTTGTACAGATAAATAAATAAATATTAGCAGGTTCTCAATAGTATTTAAATTTAGGGGGGGAGCGAAAAAAATTATGTCCCCTAGGGGGGGCATGACAGAAAATAATTGAGAACCACTGCGTTAGATCAGCTTGAACGTTTTTTTTTGCGTGGGAAATCCTGCTTGTACACGTTTTTATACGTGCAAACGTTTAGTAGATCAACCCCTAAGGTTTCTATTTCATATGTCGTGGACGTGGTATATTTGCCCTTTTATTTATTTCAATGAAGAATGTGAATTAAGGTAGCCTATATTGTGTGGAAATCCGTGACATGGTTGGTGCGTAATCTGCAGAAAATGTAAACTAAAATGTATGCAAGTTGAATTTGTGATTGTTGAAGAGAGTATAGAGCTGTGGTCGTATGTGAGTTTGGTCTGGTGTCTTTTGGTTTGATAAACACTTATTGTGCTGCTGCAGAAAATGATATATGTGCATATTGTAAATTGTATTTATTTATTGGATGTATTTATCTCTTTTAACCCAGTTATCACGGGTTGGTTCGACCTGGAAAATAAAACCCTGTTTTCTAACAAAGACCTCTGGCCTTCTGTACTTCTGTACTTGGGAGCCACAGTTAGTGACACTTTCGGGATATTGAGGATATGTACCTGTTTAATGAGAGAAAGACACTTTCGGATGCCTTGGATACTTCCAATAAATATGTATTTCTTCCAGTCTTATTCGCAGATAAGATGGTGTTTAGTTTTTGAAACATTCTTTATTTAAAAAAAAAAATGTGCCAATGTGTGTCACGTCTTTCTTTAAGAGATGACCACCCAACCTTTACATATAAAAGACAATGGTGTGTGTGTCAGAAGCATCTCCTGTGATAAGATTAAATCAATTAAAGTTGATTTTTCTGTTTTTTTTAGATTGGGTCTTGTGGGCTCAGTTATTAATTGTGTAAGATTAATGTTGCTATAGATTTCTTTGAAAGATTCAGAGGCACCAGAAAGCCAGTCAACGTTGAAATCACCCATCACAATTACCTCTCTATTTACAGAACTGGAGATCATATGTGCTAGCTAGATCGTTTAAGGAGCTACATACAGCTGAAGGGGGCCTATACACACCAATTACAACAATATAATCATTTGACGATAAAGATAATTTTAGCGCGAAGAATTCAAAGCAATTTGGAACAGAGACAGCATGTAAAAGTGTCACAGTCACAGAATAACGGGATTTTACATAGACAGCCACTCCCCCACCCCTTGCGTTTCTGTCTATTCTGAATAAATTGTATTCATTAATTGCCACAATAGAGTCATCTGCACTCTTCTTTAACCAGGATTCAGTCAGAACCAATCTGGGTCTGCCTGGGGCACTAAAATCTTTACATGGTCTAATTTATTATGCTGTAATAAACTTCTAACTTCTTCATAGAAGCGAAAACTGTGAGGACAGGACATCTGATAAAATTAACAGGTGTTCTTAGTTTTGATTCATTAGGATTCTGATGCTGCACCCTGTCAGTCCTACCTGTTACTAATGCTGGGCTTACACTACACGACTTTTCACACGATTTGACAGTCGCAAACAATCTTCCAATGTTGGACTGAAATCACAGAAGTTGTGCTGGAGTTGTGGCACGCACACATAATCTCAGTCGTTTGGTGTATGGTGGTGTAACCCTTATTTTTACGTGGTAGCGTCCTCCGGTCTCCTCAGAATGGTGGGAACACTCGGGCTACAAATAAACAACAGATACAATTGCTCTCTGCGTTAATATCTTCTTTAATGATAACCAAAACGGCAACACAATACTCTCGCATGTGCCCGACAATCATAAACTGAATCCCACACTTTAATGAGACAATTAACGGTCACATATTAAAATGCACTTTTTAAATGTGTTCCAACATATCCATGGGTCCACGGTGTGCCTTGAGACTGCCAAAATACACTCAACAAAAATATAAACGCAATACTTTTGTTTTTGCTCCCATTTTTCATGAGATGGACTTAAAGATCTAAAATTCATTCCAGATACACAACATTACCATTTCTCTCAAACATTGTTCACAAATCTGTCTAAATGTGTGATAGTGAGCACTTCTGCTTTGCTAAGATAATCCATCCCACCTCACAGGTGTGCCACATCAAGATGCTGATCTGACATCATGATTAGTGCACAGGTGTGCCTTAGACTGTCCACAATAAAAGGCCACTCTGAAATGTGCATTTTTTTTTGCTTTATTGGGGGTCTGGGGACTCAGAACCAGTCAGTATCTGGTGTGACCACCATTTGCCTCATGCAGTGCAACACATCTTCTTCGCATAGAGTTTATCAGATTGTCAATTGTGGCCTGTGGAATGTTGGTCCACTCCTCTTCAATGGCTGTGCGAAGTTGCTGGATGTTAGTGGGAAGTGGTGCTCGCTGTCGTATACGCCAGTCAAGCACATCCCAAACATGCTCAATGGGTGACATGTCCGGTGAGTATGCTGGCCATGCAAGAACTGGGACATTTTCAGCTTCCAAGAATTGTGTACAGATCCTTGCAACATGGGGCCGTGCATTATCTTGCTGAAACGTGAGGTGATGTTCATGGATGTACGGCACAACAATGGGCCTCAGGATCTCATCACGGTATCTCTGTGCATTCAAAATGCCATCAATAAAATGCACCTGTGTTCTTCGTCCATAACAAATGCCTGCCCATACCATAACCCCACCACCACCACCATGGGCCACTCGATCCACAACATTGACATCAGCAAAGCGCTCACCCACACGACGCCACACACGCTGTCTGCCATCTGCCCTGAACAATATAAACCGAGATTCATCCGTGAAGAGAACACCTCTCCAACGTGCCAGACGCCATCAAATATGAGCATTTGCCCACTCAAGTCTGTTACGGCGACGAGCTGGAGTCAGGACAAGACCCCGATGAGGACGACGAGCATGCAGTTGAGCTTCCCTGAGACAGTTTCTGACAGTTTGTGCAGAAATTGTTTGGTTATGCAAACCAATTGTTTCAGCAGCTGTCTCAGTGGCTGGTCTCAGATGATCTTGGAGGTGAACCTGCTGGATGTGGAGTTCCTAGGCTGGTGTGGTTACACGTGGTCTGCGGTTGTGAGGCCGGTTGGATGTACTGCCATATTCTCTGAAACGGCTTATGGTGGAGAAATGAACATTCAATGCACGAGCAACAGATCTGGTTGACATTCCTGCTGTCAGCATGCCAATTGCACGCTCCCTCAATGCTTGTGGCATTTTGCTGTGAGACAAAACTGCACATTTCAGGGTGGCCTTTTATTGTGGACAGTCTAAGGCACACCTGTGTACTAATCATGATGTCAGATCAGCATCTTGATGTGGCACACCTGTGAGGTGGAATGGATTATCTCAGCAAAGCAGAAGTGCTCACTATCACACATTTAGACAGATTTGTGAACAATGTTTGAGAGAAATGGTAATATTGTGTATCTGGAATGAATTTTAGAACTTTAAGTCCATCTCATGAAACATGGGAGCAAAAACAAAAGTGTTCACAAGTGCCACAGATGCCACAAGCATTGAGGGAGTGTGCAATTGGCATTCTGACAGCAGGAATGTCAACCAGATCTGTTGCTCGTGCATTGAATGTTCATTTCTCCACCATAAGCCGTCTCCAGCAACTTCGCACAGCCATTGAAGAGGAGTGGACCAACATTCCACAGGCCACAATTGACAATCTGATAAACTCTATGCGAAGAAGATGTTTTGCACTGCATGAGGCAAATGGTGGTCACACCAGATACTGACTGGTTCTGAGTCCCCAGACCCCCAATAAAGCAAAAAAATGCACATTTCAGAGTGGCCTTTTATTGTGGACAGTCTAGGGCACACCTGTGCACTAATCATGATGTCAGATCAGCATCTTGATGTGGCACACCTGGAGGTGGGATGAATTATCTCAGCAAAGCAGAAGTGCTCACTATCACACATTTAGACAGATTTGTGAACAATGTTTGAGAGAAATGGTACAATTGTGTATCTGGAATGAATTTTAGATCTGGAATGAATTTTAGATCTTTAAGTCCATCTCATGAAAAATGGGAGCAAAAACAAAAGTGCTGCGTTTATATTTTTGTTGAGTGTATAAACAATGCAACTTTCTTAGTACCCCTACAGTAAACACAACATATAAAGTCCATAAAACTCCTAAATAACACTAAGTAACAAAGTCTCTGTACTTTTGTGGCTGCCTCCTGAGGAGACATGGAATGTCCATCAGGTGTGGAGGGGGAAAGGGGCGGAAGACTGGGGGGACGAGGGGAAGGGGGAGCACTGCACTGTGGCGCAGCACTATCAGTAGCAGGTAGAAGCTCTTTCCTGGCTCTCGAAGGCACATTTGGAGGGGAAGGAGGGCGAAAAGGCAATGCACCTGACAAAGCAGTGAGGGGAGGGACTGATGTCTCTGAGGTGCCCGTATCAGCTGGCCTTAAGGGTGACTGGCTTTGGACAGGGGTAGTTGGAAGAGTCCCTTTGTATGCTTTTAGTCTATTATGGTGAACAATCCATGTCCGTGAGTGTTCACTCCTTGGATCTATGATCTCATAGGTGACACCGGGTTGTCCGTCTCTGTCCATTCTCCTTCTAACCACAAAAGGGCCCTTCCATCGGGGTGCAAGTTTGTTCATCCTTTGTGCTGGATCATCCAATAGAACAAGGTCCCCTGGCTGGTGAGGGTGGAACACAGTCTTTTTGTCATATTGAGTCTTTTGATGCTGTTTGGAGGCATCAGATTTAAGGGCTGCATCCCTGAAAGCATGTGACAAGCGTGAGTTGAGGTCTTGGGCATACGCTGCTGGCGTTCCAGGTGTTGAAGTTGTCACAGCTGGACTGCAGTTCAACATGACATCCAGGGGCAAGTTTGGTTCTCTCCCATGCACCAGGAAGAAAGGAGAAAAACCTGTACTTGAATGGACACTGGAGTTATAGGCAAGCTCAAACTGTGGCAAGTACTGGTCCCATTCACCTCCACTTTGTGTTATGTATTTACAAAGCTGATCTTTCAATGTCCTGTTTAGCCGCTCCACCATACCGTCTGACTGGGCATGGTATGGTGAAGTACGTGTTTTGTCAATGCCAAGCAAACTGCAAAGATGCTTAACGAGGTCTGACTCAAACTGGCGGCCTTGGTCTGTATGAATTGACTCTGGTAAACCATGTTGCCTTATATAGTCCTCAAAAATGCACTTTGAAACAAGTTGTAGCACGCTGGTCTTTCAGTCGAAAAAGGTTAACATAGCGTGTGAAATAGTCCATTACAACTAGAGCATACCCGTTGCCTTGCGTAGTGATAGGTAGTTCAGTGATGTCTGCAGCAATCTTTTGAAATGGCCTCTCTACTTGGATTGGCTGCAAAGGGGCTCTTTCGTGTGGAGTTGGGGAACTGTGTGTTTGACATGGTAAGCACTCGGTACAAAACTTGGTAATGTCACTGTTCATGTATGGCCAATAACAAATGCGTCTGGCCCTTTGTAGTGTGCGCTCTGCACTCAAATGTCCACTGAATGTATCACCATGTAATCCTGACAATGCTGTGGAAACAAGAGCTGCAGGCAGGACAACTTGAAAGGTCGCGGGTGTGAGTGGGCTTTTCTTTACCTTCCTGCAGAGGATTCCATGTCGCATAGTCAATCTGGGACACTCATGCCAGAGTTTTCTCAGTATGGGGGACGAGTATTTCAGGCGACCTATTGGTGGTCTCTGAGCATTGTCCGCCAGCCATGAAATTACTGCACTCAGGCACTCATCCTCACTTTGCTGTTCCTGTAGTTTTCCTGAGTCAATAGACAGTGTGTGAGTGATTTCAGGAATATCTGAGGTGGTGTTATCATCCCTGTCTGTCGAGGTGATAGAAGAGATGACACACTGAACAGCCTATTGTGGTTCTCGGGGCCTGGGCGTCTGGACATGGCATCTGCGTTGGCATGTTGTTTACCTTCTCTGTGCTGGAGGTTGTAGTCATACACATCAAGCTCCAGTATCCAGCGGCTACGTCTGCCAGTATGGTCATTATCCACCGGAGCTTTCCTCAGATTCATTAGGGGCTTGTGATCTGTGACCACTGTGAAAAAACTGCCAGACAGGAAATGTTTAAAATGTCTCACAGACCAAACAACTGCCCAGAGCTCACGGTCAAAGGTAGACCATTTTCTTTCTGGGGGTCTGAGTGTGTGGCTCGCATAGGCTATAACACGTTCTTTGTTGTCTTGCCGTTGAGCAAGCACAGAGCCAATGCCACCCTGTGAAGCATCCGTGCACAGCAAGAAAGGCTGTGTGAAGATTAGGGTTAGGTATCGGGTGGGTTTTTTCCCATACTGGTTACTACTCGTTACTTTTGAAACGGTTCCGATGCTTAAACGGTACTTTAACCGGTACTTTTTTGTCAAAAAAATAATTCCCTTTTATAAATAGTGCCACATTTAACACAATTAACTTTAACAATATAATTACAAGTAACTTACAAATAAACTATTTAAAAATTCACACAATTGACATACTATCTAATACAACAATTCTGTTTCAAACAATATAACAATGGAGGTTAATGTGGAGACTACCAGGTAATCTAATCTCCATCTTAAAACTTTAGCTAAAAGTAATAATTTTGATAAGAAAGATTCCTTATGACCTGAACAATACAACACCTTAAAACTAATAGATACACATAAAACACCCATATACAATTAAATGCAGTATTGGATTTACAGTAAGGGAATAAGTACACCCAATGAGAACCACAGACTGAAAACAGTTGTGGTAGCAGATTTTGCATATGATGTATGTCTATACAGGTTTGTAACAAATGTTTCCTATTTCATTAATAAGCACCGTGCTTTGATTTTACTACTACACAGTCAAGGAAGAGTGTTAGCCTTTTGGAATATTAACAGTGCTCATTTGCATTTAACTTGAAACTAAATTCAACTGACATAAAAAATACGAAGTAGTCTTCTGTAAAGATAAGACCACAACTATTAACTTTGTCAAATTAACCATGTTTGTTTAGAAAAATTTTCACGTTTGCCTTCTCAGGATGGATACGAGATCTTTAATGTACATGCTGTTCTAATGTGCAGCGCACTGTTTATTATTAATGTTACGGCCCGTCATCAGACACACAGACACATGTAGCCTACCGGATGGTTTTATACAGAGATCGCTCCATACAGTCATCCAAGTCAGAGCTTTTTGTATGGGCACAGGTCGTTATTTTAAGTGTGTCTTTATGAAGTTTCTTGTTAAACGTTTCCATATCACCGGGCCGCCGTGTCCCGCTGTGTGTTTTTTGGGTTTGTCTCCACCTCCGTGCGTAAAGGCAGCACTAACAGCTGACGGGAGGAAGCGTGCAGGCGGCCGCTGCCTCATCGATAGCCTACACGTGCCTAATACATGCGTGACAATACTGCTAGATCGCGTGTCATTCGCAAAAAGAAATGCATTGCATTGGCGTTCAAAAATAGTCTTGACATAAAGAGCGATCAGTCTGTGAAACTGCGAACGTGAGCGAGTGTTGAGCACTCGTGTGCGTGCTCCTCGAGACGGTCGGGCTCGTTCTCGTCACTCACAGCCCGGTGAGGAATGCTCCTCTCGGTGTAAACAGAACAGCATCCGCGAGCGGACATGCTTCATCGATCATGACATAAAGAGCGATCAGTCTATCAAAATACAAACGTGACTACAGCAGGGGCGGCACCGAAATGAGGCACCAAAACTTTCGTTCTTATTCGGTCTGGTCACTACCGTTTACGTCGGCACCGGTGCCATACTGGTACCGGGTTTCGGTGCCCATCCCTAGTGAAGATGGGGTGTGCCATAATAGGAGGGTGCGTAAGAGCATGTTTCATTGACTGAAATGCATCCTCACTAGGGATGTCCATGGTTAACTGGTTAACCGTTAACCGTTAAGAAGATCTTTGTTAAACGGTTAAAAAAAATTAAACAATATTCATTTCTCTGAAATCCGGACTGTTATTTTGATATCGCTAAACCGGATGTAAGAATGCCAACTGTCAGTAAAGAATGAAACGAGTAGTGTAGGCTACGCTCAACTTTATAATAGGTCCATGGTACGCTCCCAGTCACGACTTATGGTCACAACACTCCCTTGTCATATGTTTGTATAATTGAATTAACAGCGTGGGCTCCCGCTAGCTTAACATAGCGCTAGCATTAGCCTTCTTGAGGTGGATGCTGTCCTGCATCTATCACCGTCTCAGTGAGTGTGTGAGGGAGTGACAGACAGCCAGGCAGTGAGTGCCCGCCCCCTGCACAGACACAGGTCTGCCATGATTGTGTGCCAGGATCAATAGCGAAAATCCGTCATAAACAAAAGCGTTAACTAAGTATCGTTATGCAGTACTGATAACATCGGAGCTTATCAATATTACGGTCTGTCAAAATGTTGCCCCGTGCTCAGCACTACTTAGCACCGGGTTTCGGTAGGCTACCCATCCCCTAAGCCTGTGTGTGTGTGTGTAAATGTCCCTTTTCAGTCACCTATTGCACTTTCTGCTCCTACATTCGCATACTAGACCTCTTCTCACAACAGACAAAGTGTCGTGTGAATGTCAAAATGTAGGCATTTAAATTGGCTACTGTTCCCTGAATTGTTTTTAAATTAATATGCCGGTCCTTGGAACAAAAAAAGGTCGGGAGCCCGGTTATAATGCTTCATGTATTTCACTATAAATAGGCTACATTAAATCTTAACGGTTAACCGGTTAATAACCGTTAATTCTGGTGGTTAACCGGTTAAAGAAAAAATTCTAAATGGCCATCCCTAATCCTCACATACATCAGTCCATGTGAATATTGCTCCTTTCTGTGTGAGCGTGTGTAGGGGAGCTGCCATGACAGAAAAGTTTTTGATAAACCTACGGTAGTAGGAGCACACTCCAATGAAAGCTCTCACCTGTGTGGTTGTTCTGGGTGTTGGCCATCCACGCACCTTTTCAAGATTTTTTGCAACCGGTTGAAGCCCATGGTTTGAGATGACATGTCCAAAAAAAATCACTTGTGTTCTAGCGAGTTGGCATTTTTGGGGTTTTAACTTGAGTCCAGCTGCACGGAACCGGCTGAAAACCTCCTCAAGGCTCTGTAGATGATCTGCAAAGGAGCGACTGAACACAAGGACATCATCAAGGTAAATTAAGCATTCCTTCCCGTGTAAGCCATGGAGCACTAGTTCCATTAGCCTTTGAAACGTGGGTGGGGCGTTGGTTAAGCCCATAGGCATTACTTTGAACTGGTACAGAGCGCTGCCTGTGCTGAATGCTGTTTTCTCTTTGTCTTGTGGCTCGAGCTCAACCTGCCAATACCCACTGGATAAGTCCATTGTACTGAACCAGCATGCACCTGACAAGCTGTCAAGGGCCGCGGCAGGGTGTGGCAGAGGGTATGAGTCTTTGATGGTGGCTGCATTAAGTTTTCTATAATCAATACTGTCAAGTTATGTGCTGTTGGATTGCAGACCACAGCTCTGCCCAAACTTGAAAACGGCGTATCAATTTATGAAGGACACGATGGACAACTCTGTTCTTTTCATCTTCAGTTTGTTTTATTTCAAGCAAATGAAGATGAATGGGTTGTGAAAGAGTAGTTTAATAACCTAGGATAAACAGAGAACAAACACATTAATTGTACATCATTTCTGTTCATATTTCTTAATGTAAAGCATACATGATAATACCAATGTTAATTTTACCTGATAAATGAAAACGTATGCAGATTAATTTAACTCAAATCACTCACTAACAAAAGCATAAGTACCTCTATGAAATAATATAATACATTCAACTTTGCATCACTATATACACACACAAAGCATTTGGGAAGCATGGCTTCCAAACTTAAGTTTCTCCATACCAGTGGTGTCTTCAATCATCGATTAGGAGCTGTGGCTTTGAGGTGTCGACAGGAGCAGGCAAGAGAGCTGACTTCTTCTTCTTCTTTTTGGGTTTTTTCTGGCGGACGGCAACCAGCTTCAGGTCGCATTACCGCCACCTACTATGTTGGAGTGTGAACCGGAGTTAACTACCCCTCTAACTAAATTCTCCCCATCAATCCTGTCACCCTCAAATATTTAAATAATTTCCCTACCCCCTCTTCAAATAAACTTTTTAAACTAAACTCCCCAATTCCCATTTCCCTTAGTTCCCCTTTTAATGTTTCCCGTACTTGTGTGTATTCCCTGCAATCCATAATGACGTGCCTGACTGACTCCTCTTGGTCTAAGCAGCTTCCACACCTACCTGTAGGGTGTTTATTAATTAAATGCAGTGTCTTGTTTAACCCAGTATGCCCTACCCTCAATCTTGTTAAAATTTTCTCCTCTTTAGCACTCCTTTTAGTAATTTTCCTTATGTTCACCTTATCCTGAATTGAATAAAGATGCCTTCCTGTCACTTCTGTATCCCATTCACGTTGCCATTCTTTTATAACGTTTCTCTTAATTATATCCCTTATTTCTGATTTGCTAAATGAAATGTCCATTATGTTGCCCTGCTTCAATGACTGTTTTGCCAACGAATCCGCTATTTCATTCCCTTTAATCCCTCTGTGAGCTGGAATCCACAGAAATGCTATTATTACCCCCCTTCTTTTAACTCTAATCAATGTTTCATATATTTCATGCACAATATCTTGTCTGCTGTTGGAATGACATGTTTGCAACGATACCAACGCAGAACTTGAGTCTGAACATATTAGAAACTTCCCTATGTTTTCCTGCTCTATCCTTTGTAGTGCTATCAGAATACCCAACAACTCCACTGTGTAAACTGATAAATGATGTGATGTTCTCCTATTGACCGAAATGTGTACTGATGGAATAGTGAATGCAAACCCTGTACTCCCTGTATCTGGATCTTTTGAACCGTCTGTGTATACTGGTGCATATGCTTGATACTGCATTTGGATCCTATTCTCCACTAACTCACCTATATTTCCAGAAAAGGTATGGATTTTCTCCAACAAACTTAAATCAATTGTGACAGATGGGAATAACCAAGGTGGTGTTCTTGAAATTGCTACTGAAGGACTGAATGATTTCTGATGTACCCCAAAATCCATAGCCACTTTCTCACTGGTCCATGCAAAACACAGTTGCTTAGCCCTGTCCCTCTCCCAGCATGGCTGCAGTACCTTTTTAGTTGGGTGTCTGTCCTCACTATGCCCTTGAAGGTTTGTCCAGTAGTTAGCTCTCAGCTGCTTCCTTCTAATGTGCAGCGGCATCTCCCCCATCTCTACCTGGAGAGCAGACACAGGGGTTGTTCTATATGCACCACAGCACAGCCTTAAGGCCTGAGTTTGAATCACCTCCAATTTCTTTAATGAGGTTTTTGCTGCTGACCCATACGCTATACACCCATATTCTAAAACAGATCTAATCAAAGCTATATAAATATTTCTAATAGCAGACCTGCTTGCCCCCCATTCTGACCCTGTTAAGCACCTCATTACATTCAAAATCTTTTTACATTTAGTACTTATCTTATCAATATGATCATTCCATGTTAATTTAGCATCAAACCACATACCTAAAAACTTAAAGACCTTCACCTGTTCTATAACCTGTCCATACATTTTGATCTGTTTATTAACCCCTCTTTTCCTGGTGAACATTACTGTTCTTGTTTTTTCCACTGAAAATTTGAACCCCCATGAATATGACCACTTTTCAACCATATTAACTGCCTCTTGTATTTTCCCTATAATGTGATTAGTATTTCTTCCCCTTTTCCACAATGCCCCGTCATCAGCAAACAACGACCGTTCAATATCATCCTGAACTAGAGAAAAAACATCATTTATCATTATCAAGAAGAGTATTGGACTAATTATACTACCCTGCGGAGTACCATTCTCTATTTTATACTCCCTTGATAAGACTGATCCAATTCTAACCTGTATACTTCTATCAAATAAAAAACCCTTAATCCAATTATATGTTCTACCCCCTATTCCTATGTTATTTAATTTAATCATCAACCCCTCCTTCCAAACCATATTATACGCCTTCTCTACATCAAAGAAAACTGCCATCACAGACTCCTTATTAATTTGCGCTTTCCTAATGTCAGTCTCTAAACACACTACAGGATCCATTGTTCCTCTGCCCCTCCTGAAACCACTCTGATACGGTGAAATAACCCCTCTGCTTTCTACATAAAATGACAGCCTCTCTGTAACCATTCTTTCCATTATTTTGCCAATATTCGATGTCAATGCTATTGGTCTGTAGTTACTTGGATTTGATGCATCCTTTCCTGGCTTCCTGATTGGAATTATCACTGCTTCTTTCCAGCTCTCTGGTAACTTTCCCTCTTCCCAAATTTTATTATAGAAGCCTAACAACTTCCCGTATGCTAAGACCCCTAACTGCTTTAACATAATGAAACAAATTTCATCCTTCCCAGGGGAAGTTTGTCCTGTTTTTCCTATAGCCCTCTTCATTTCCTCCAATGTAAAAGGAGCATCCATAGTAGTATTAAAATCAGTTCTCCTTTCAAGCGCTCCAGGGTGATCTACAGTGGTCTTTGTTCTTCCTCTCTTACCCTTCTCCGTTAAATTTTCAGAGCTATGGATCTTAATAAGTGCCTTTGCTATCATCTCCGCCTTTCCCCCATCATCTACTGCAATATTTTCCCCCACTTTCAGTACTGGATATTGCCACTCCCTTCTAATTCCCCTCATACTTTTAATCATGTTCCACACATCTCCCACTGGTGTAGTTCTACCAATTTTATTACAAAAGGTGCGCCAGCTCTGCACATTTCCTTACCCTTGCCTGCATTTGCTTGTAATTAAGTAAATTATGAAAATTATGAGTTCTTTTTAGCAACCTGAGAGCTTTATTCCTTTCCTTTACCACTTTACTGCACTCCTCTGTCCACCAGGGAACCGCCTTTTTCTTCATTCTTCCTTTACTTTTAGAAATGGCCTGGCCAGCAGCTTTTAATATTGTTAACCTGAGGTTCCTATCTATCTCTTCGATACCTTTGCTTAAATCTATTTTGTTACTTTCTTTTTCACATATATATTTGAACATATCCCACTTAGCACTATTAAATAGCCATTTACCCAATACTTCACCTTGATTCTTACCTCTTTGCAATAATACTTTACATAATATCGGAAAATGATCACTACCTATTGTAGTATCCTCTACCACATCCCACTCACATATTCCTGCTAAACTCCTTGACACAATAGTTAAATCTAATACTGAAGTGTTACCTGTGTGCACATCTAATCTAGTCCCTCTACCATCATTTAAACAAATCAAATTCTTTCCCTCTAGCAATTCTTCAATTATCTCCCCATTACCATCTGTTCTTATTCCTCCCCATAACGTACTATGTGCATTAAAATCCCCACACACCATCACCCTATTGCCATCCATACCTGCTATTTGACTTAACCTACCCACCTCCAAAGCTTTACAAGGATTATAATAATTAATTATACCAACCTCCCCCTCACCTGTCCATATTTCTACAGCTACATATTCTTGCTCATTTCCCACCCCTACCTCTCTAAATGAAACCCCTTCTCTAATAAATGTGGCACACCCTCCCCCTACTCCATTCCTCCTATCACACCTAACCGATGCATATCCCACTATTCTGAAATCTAATTGCGGCCTTAACCACGTTTCCTGTACACAAATTACATCTGGTTTACTTGGTAACTCCTCCAGATACTTTTTAAATTCTTGTCCATTAGCCAGCAAACTTCGAGCATTCCATTGCAGCAAGAAGACCATTTACTATTCCTATCCACACCCTGCTTGTTCCTGACTTGCTTGCCCGCTGAGATCATTCCTCACCTCCTCCCATGTTAACCCAGTAATATCTAGGTGCTGAACTGCTGCTTTGACAATGATTTGTATCCTCTCTGTCTTGGATTTTACCTCCATTGTAGCATTGACTACCCCTGCTATGAACGTAACTAGCTTTTTTAAGTCAACAACCACCTTCCCCTCCTTTCCTTGCTCTGTTTCATTTGCAGCCCTATCCTGATTACCTTCCCTGCTTCTCTCCTGGTGTTCTGTACTGCTTCTCTCAGCCATTCCTTCTCTCTGCCTCACCACCTTCACTGCTTCTGCGTATGTGATTTTATTTTTAACTCTAATTTGTTGTATCTCCATCTCTGTCTTCATTGCTTCACATCCACTAAATGCTACACTAAGATTTCCCCCACAGCTACAACATTTTGGCTGCTCCTGATTACACTGGTCATATTCATGATCCCCCCCACAATTAGCACACCTCCTCCTCCCTTTACATGCTGTGGCTATGTGGCCAAATTTTTGACATTTGTAGCACCTCATTGGCTTTGGGACGTACTCTCTAATATTGTAGCTCACATAACCTAAAGTTACATTCTTTGGTAGAGTTTCTTCTTCAAAATCTAGCACGACACCCTCACTGTCTTTCCTCTCCCCGTCTCGAGTAATCAGGATTCGACGGGCCGCTTTCAAAGTTCCTCCTCTAAGATTTGACTTGATTTCCTCCATAGAGACTCCCACTGGCACCCCCCAAATCACTCCTTTACTCCACTTACTCCCTCCTTCAACACGGCTTGAATCCACTACTTTAACCTTACCTATATCTTTCACCCTACCAGCTCGTAGTAATTGTTCCTCAGTTTTACATATTATCATTAAATTTCCATCCCTTAAAACTTTTGCAATATGTATGTCTCCAATCTGGTTTTTTAATATGGTTGTGAGTTTTACTGGACTTATTGAGGCAACTCCACCTTCCTCTCCAAACCTCAATATAACTTTAAACTCCACTGGCATAGGCCTTTCTCTTTGGGGTCTCTCCTCCATTTCTCTCTCCTGGCCTCCAGTACTCTTTACTTTTTTTGAGCTAGTCCCAGCAGAATTTTCTCCTCTTTTAACCTTCTTATTTACGTTAACTTGGTCTGTCTCCATGTTATCGCTATCAAACTCTCCTATATCCGTATCTCCCCACTCCGGTCCATTCACAACATAGTTATGCCTATCCGCCGCCACTTTCTTCAATTCACTGGTTTTCTTCATCCTTTTAAGTCCTTCACGTATCCCACCTACGCCTTTCAAACATCCCTTTATACCAGGATGATCTATGACACTTGTACTTCTTTGATCACTTTGCAAAGGTTTCACCATACAACACCGGTAAGATTTCCTAAGGACACGTCACTCTCGCTCCGCGACTCGTCCTCCCAAAACCTACTCTTCAAGAGAGCTGACTGAGCCAGCCCCAAACATTTAAGCCCATGCTTCCTGCATGGGGGCACCAGCGATTGTGCTCCCTCAGGCACTTCCTTCCTCCTACCTGGGGTTGTTTGCCCCCTGCAGGTTTGGAGTGTCAGGGCTCTTGGATTGTGGCTCTTTCCACAGTGAAGCAGGTTTTGACCTGACGCAACAAATACATAACCTATAGCTGCCATCTTTCTTTCTCACTAATACAACAGGGGACGACCAGGGGCTACAACTTTCTTCAATTACATCTTTAGAAAGGAGCTGTTGTACTTGTCTGTCTCTGCTCTGATGTTAGGTGATGTTCTGTATGCTCTTTGTTTGATAGGGGGAGTATCTGTGGTCCTGACGCTGTGTCTGACTAGGTTAGTACGTCCGTAGTCTTGGTCATGAGCACTAAAAACATCACTGTAAGTCAACAGCAAAGCTTTAAGCTTTTGTTGCTGTTGGTCAGTAAGTGTTAACTAACCTAGGTCAACATTAGCTCATTTCTGCTGAGGGGCGGAGTCAACTAACGTAGTAACTGTGGCTACTTCTGCTTCTGCTATTGAGTAGTCATCCTCACTTGTGTTGCCCACAGGGTGGAAGTCACCCAGCATAGTGTCACATGGGACCTGTATGTCAGCTGCAGTCGGGTTCGTTACTCTGACATAAGTCAGCCCTACTTGTACAGGAGCAAGTGTGCGTGCGGCTAACAAACCCTGAAATGTCGGGGGACCTGGCTCTAGGATACCTGTGTAGTCGGCTTCAAGATCTGGTACCCCAATTGTGGGCTGCACCTTCGCCAAAACAGTAATCTGTGACATAGCAGGGACAACAACAGGAGATAAAGTACAGGCATAACAACTTAGAGGGGCAGTCTCAGTAACACGCATGAGCGGGACGCTAGTTGAGCTGCCTACCTTAAAAACACCTTCCCTCAAATCTACAACTGCATAGTTTGTAAGTAGAAAGTCCCAACCTAAGATTACAGGTTGCTTAATGTTTCTGACAACATGAACAGTTTGGGTAAATAGCTCACTACCTAGTCTGATGTTAATAGGAAGTGTGCCTTGAACGTCTAGATAGTAGCGCTCAACTCAGCTACCTGAAATAGGCCCCTGCTCCATTTTAGTATAAGCGTGTTGAGACTGTGATAAGCGTGTTGAGACTCTGACTAGATGTACCCTCCCTGGATGTGTATTGCTCTGAAATGTATTGGTTTGCAGTTAAAGCTCTGCTCTTTTTTTTTCTTGTTGCTCCAGTGCATGCGATCATGACGTCGGCCCTGAATTCAATCACATCTGAGAGAGAGAAATTAAAACATTGTCTGGACCGCGAAACGTGTGCCCCTACCTCACCACAGGTTGTTGGTTTGAAGAATGCACTGTCAACGGTACGTTAAATACTACACACACACACACACACACACACACAATTGTTTTATCATTGATTAAAGAGGCAAGGCACTCAACTTGTTTTAAGACTCCTCTCAGATGTTGTTTCCTCCCACACCGCTTGTGAGGAATGGCACAATGACAAGCCTCTTCGAGGGAGTGCAAGGCTGCCGGGTAGAAATGCCTGCCCAACTTAACTAAAACATGTAACGGAGTCATTTATCCATTTTCTTTATTTTGGTCTAATACATTCACCGACTTCCTGTGCCATATTGGAACTTGTGTGCTCTCAATGCCAACACAGTTTCTTCGACTTTCAATGCAACGCTGAGTGTTCGTTTCCTTTTCTGATTGCTCAGCGTCTACCTACTCTTCCTCACATAGTCAATAATGGGTGAGTAATATGGTTTGGACTCCCTTGGCTTTCTGTGGGTTGTCTCCAGTGATAACATACTGTATACACACACATCTCTGTATTAAAGCAGCTCCGAGTAACATTTAAATATCTTTTAAACAACATGTTTCCTCTCATAATCATAAATGACCTTTAACAGCAAACGAGACCATCAGTGCAAATAAAGACGTTTTTATATAGTTTTTATTACTGCATTTGGTCTGGTCGCACACCCAGTCCGATTTTCGGTTCACGTGTGCATGCTCTATGGTCACATATCCATATTGGTCGCAGATTTCAGTGTGGCGCAGCACACGATTTGAGAAGCCTATCCCTCCAGGTGAGGGAAGGGGAGCGGGAGCCTTGTTTGAGACAGTTGTTTGTCGTCATAATGACTGATAACGGCTGAACCATCAAAGAAAAAAAAATAAAATGCAATGAAGAAAAGCTAAAAGGGAGAGTGATAGGCGAGCGGGAGGGCGTTGCCAAGCAACGTATACACAATTTCACGGGAGCGAACCTAGACTGCAGTGTTTACTCCTAAATGAATGAGCGGTAGCCTACTAAAACAAAGTTTACTTTGCCTCACCAGCATCATCAGATGACCATTATTCATCTGAAATAGTCATTATTAACAACAACATAAACACATTACCTCATCGTGATCCATACTAACTGCCGTCTCTCGTTCATTCGCTTTCTGTGAGGACACGTAATCTTTCAGCTCCGTGAGACGTGACACTGCATCAACTCATTGCAATCAGGTGTGTGTAGCACTGACTGGCATTAGTTGATGCTGTGTCACTAACCACTCTCACAGAGCCGAAAAGAGTCCGGTGCCCTCACACTTTCAACACACGGACATGCACTATAGCCTATTGCTTCCTGATCATTTGAATCTCGCACGCCCGGCACAAGCTAGAAAACAGCTTCACGACAGCTGGCGTCGTATAAAAACTACCGCTTTTGTCCAAAGGGGCCGCCAACGTGCCATGTTACTCGTAGTGGCTTTAAAGGTAAATGCCATGTTCACAGGATGATTTTTGAGAACATTTAGCCGAGGTAGAAATGGAGCGTTCAGGCAGGATACGGAGTCAAGCCGGCTGTCAATCTCTACACGTCAGCTGACAGCCAGTTTCTGCTTCGAGCATCCCATTGGCCATCCACTCAAAGTGGCCCCTTTTTTAAGCTGCTCTAGCCGGCCTAATGGTGCCGCTTCCTCTGCAAACTCTTGCAACCCACCTCCACCCCACCACCTCCTTGTTTACTGTATTTGTCTATCAATGTCATTTCTGTTGTCATTGACGCTTGTTCTGTTCTGAACCTTAGGGGCCTTGCTGCAGATCTCCACACCTTTCAAAATTCCATGTTGCTCATGGAGGACAGAGGGATGGATCTCTCTGCCTTAAAGCTTTCCACGTGTGCACGTGGAGGGTGTGAAGATCCCAGATCAGTACCATACCGCCAAATATAATTACTTCAAAGTATTCTGCTAATTGAAAGAAACTTCTATTTTGACTAAAGTATTCCTGACTGAAACACATTTCCGAGATTGGAAATTAGGCCAGAGCGATACGAAATCCAAGTAATATTGCTTGGATGTGTGCTCTAAACATTGTGTGCACTGGTTATCTTTTCAGGCTGTAGCCCAGAACACTGAGCTGAGAGAGCGCCTGTGCAAGATTCATGCTGAGTCCCGCATCGTAGAGCCCACACTAATAAATCTCACTGCTCCTGTGCAGGTGGGTGTGTGGGAATGCAGTGACTACATTCCCTTTCCCCCATACCATCTTTATTTTCATCCCCCCAGCCGGATATTTGCCACAG
The DNA here is from genome assembly GCA_026929865.2 of Hyperoplus lanceolatus. Classification (NCBI taxonomy): domain Eukaryota; kingdom Metazoa; phylum Chordata; class Actinopteri; order Uranoscopiformes; family Ammodytidae; genus Hyperoplus; species Hyperoplus lanceolatus. Next base: position 18,336,478 of record CM049401.1, read on the forward strand.
AATGAATGAGCTGTCATTTTTCCAACAAATGTTGTGCTCCTCTCACTGACTCATCACTTGTCATAATTTTCTCCGCAGCACACTTTTCGGGGAATTCTGAATTCTCAAATGAGTTCTATCTCCGTGCTTTGCTATGCGGACGTTTTTACTCTCAGTCCTGTGGCGCTTTACACACATGCTTAACTTTTACATGGCTCAGAGCAAGACTCCCAACTACCTGTTACCATCTACTAAGAGAGGCCCTTTGCCCGCTTAATCAGATTAACTGAGTGTGAGCTGATCTATTCAATTGTCTGACACGGGGTGCAAAAACTAATGTGCCTCCTCTGAGAGTATCTCCAGGCTAATTAATAAATCAAGCTAGGACACAACAAAGGAATAATGGGTGTGCTCAATTGCATATGATTATGTTGAAAATACTGTGTTTGTAATTGTTTACAGTTTTCAGCAGGACTACACCAATGCTATAAGTCCAGCCTAGGCCACATTTACACGACAACAGTCTAGCTGAAAACGTTAAAAAAAAACACCAGTGTTGTGCCTACACAGAGTGTCTCATTTGAAATGTTGTAATGGGTTAAGACTGATGCCACAGTGCATTCCAAGAGACTAAAGTCTAACGCATGTTTACATAAGTTTCTCTGTAGATGCAACCATCCCAGACCCCTACGGAGGTCATAAACTCATTTAAGATGTGATAGTTCCTTTTAAAAGGTTGGTTAATCCTACCAGACCTTTGGGGACTGATTCTCTGCAAGTTCCACCAGATGAAACTCTATTTGGAAGCTACCATAAAGTTCAAACCAGACATGGCAGTGCCCAGGCACCCTGCTGTGTTTACCTTATCTCAACTGTGAGACACAAGCTTCAAAGCTTTCTTTCCCTGAGGAAGGAAGAGCATTGTATTGGCTGGTTCGAATGTAAACACTGCTTGCTGATTAGACAACTAACTTCTGATTGGAGGAGAATGCATTTGGACTGTTTTGATACAGGATGCAAGACTCTCATCTTTGCCATTCGCCCTCGGCTTCCAGCCGTGATAGAAAGTACGACATGCTTAAACCTGAGGCCTAGGATTAAGCAACTCCAAGTCCCAGTCTTTATACTTGCTTGACGAGTTCATGGACTGCTTGAAACTTCTCCTCTGTTTTCCCGGATTCGAGAGAGTTTTCCTACAGAAAACCTCTTCACCAGAGCTGAAGCAGCCACCTCAGCCTCTTCTCAAAACAGAACGACCCCACACGCGTAAAGCGTGAGCAAAGACGCAGGATCCCTTCATCAAGACGCCTGCACTGCCCGTTCCACGGACCGGAGCCAGCCAAGTGAAGCTGCCTATCACTTATCCTCTAGGCCGTTACTACGCTGCCCTAGACGCAGCGCCAGCCAAGGACAAGGACCGACGCAGAGGGAGTTCTCCGCTTCCTCCTCTCCTCCTTGCCTACGCTGCCCATCGGACCGCAGATAGCCCACCATTGCCAAGAAGAGCTGCTGATCCCCTGCTTTCCTTCCCTTGGCATGGTGATGCACGCTGCCCTTATCAGCTGAGCTGGTTCCACACCACTGTCTTCCACAAGACGCGCTCCATCAGCGCACAGGGCCCGGCAAGCGGCCTTTTTCTCCTCCTATCTCCTCCAGCTGCCTTCAACCAATCATCGCTGGACCAAGCGATTCACGTGAGGCTATTGTCTGGGCTAAGATAGTTATTTTATGTTGTTCATTAACTTGAAGTAAACGTAAGAGCTGACGAGCTCACTATTTCCTGATTTAAAGTCATTCTGACTCACTTATGTTTTACACAAGTGTTTTTTCGCTCACAGTGTTTTTCTCCCGTTAACCGGGAATGCATTGATGTGTTTTTGTTGCTGTCACTCTTAAAGCCAGTGAATTGTTTCCTCTTTATGAATTCAACTCAGTGTACCCCAAATGCGCATTTGCGGCCACTTTGTGATTGGAGGAAACAGTTCACTACGCGCTGGAGCTGCGGCTACTGTCTTTTGTTTTCTCTCCTTCTCATTTCTAACTACGCACATCATACGCTCATCACACACACACTGACACTCGTGATTTCCCCCTCAAGTATTCTTAATGAATACATGAGCGTTGAGTTTTCTGTCATTTTAAAGTTAAGATCGCGTGAAGACAAAACCAAAGTCTCCCCGCATCATCCTTTTTAATTCTTATGTGTTTGATTGAAGCAGTAGGTTACATACATGCTTTGCATGCTACTTCCCCTACTGATTAAAGGTAGAATATTCAACTTTTAGAAGTTGTCCACATTGCTATTAGCAATTGATCAACCCGTGGCTTAAAAGCCACCTCAAACTATCGCGTGATCAACTCTCGCGTCCGTCCATCTAATTTCTAGAGTGACGTTCCTCTGTCACACACACACACACACACACACACACACACACACACACACAACACATGTGCACTCACCCGCACATAGATAGAAATACATGGCTTTATAATCTAAACTGTTCTTATTATTGCTTGTGCTATGTCTGCTTTCTTAAATTAGATTAGTTAATGGTTATTGACTTATGTGTATCGTTTTAATCAACTTGCCTAAGTAAATAAACCCTTACATTTTGATTTTAAGAAGCAGTGCCTGTGATATTTGTGTCTTGTATTTCACTAATGGCTGGTAAATAAGGTTTATGCTCGAATATTCACTCCTTCATTATCTTAAATGTACATTGTTACCAACTTTGACATTTTCAAGATAAATCCCTTTAACATTATGAGACTGTTTTCTGATTTGATACAAAGTTCCCTTTTACAAAGGGTGGTGCTCCGTAGGTATTAATAAGTAATTTGATTAGCTGGACTAATTTAATTGATCATTAATTAACAATTTTTCTTAATATTATAATTTCCATGAAATTAATAATATTCTTGACTTTGACCAAATCTACCCCTTATGAATTCCCAACACCAGCGTTTAGACGCATTTGTTTAAAAAACTTTCTTCATACGCACTGTTGACGGTGACACTTGTAGCCTAGTAGATACGCTCTTCCAGTGCAATTTGCCGCATTTTAACAATCAGTTAATTGCAAATGCTTTCTCCACTTTTTTTTTCACCGCAAAGAACTCTTGAAAACAGAAGACATGCTGCTAGTGACTGGAGCGCCGCGGGGCTGTGAAGTGTCAGCGCTACTTTCCTGTTCCTTTCTGCTTCAAAATAAAAGTCAACAAACGTTTCGTTTGCCCGGTGAAATTCTTTTACTGTGAAGCCTAAGGAAATACTATTTTTGTATTAACAGTAACTAAGTTGTTGCATGTGACGTGGGGGGAATAAGACACTAGGAACGGAAGTTTGGTCTAATGGTCACTTTATTAATCGTTGAACAGAACAATCGTTACTCACTCAGGCCTGGCAGTTTAGTTCATGCGGGGATTTACGGACGTCAGGTTGCATTCAGTCCGTTCAGGGAGAGCAGTAGCAGGAAAAAGCCCCGCTCTCCTCCAGCACACACTATTTTAAACATAATAACGTGATATGGGGCAGCTGTGGTTTCTTATCAAATGGCCGCCAGGCTGCTCTGACCGTTTCTGGCTCCTTTCCCAGACATCCTCTCTATTTCCAGCAAACACTTTCACAATCTTAGAAACTGGCTCTAAAAACCTCCTACACATGCTACAGATAGTGTTTTTTAATGTAAAAGCTGTGTCCCAGGCATTTCCGGTGGTGACTCGAGTTTATTGGTCGCTAGAATAGCAGGCAGAGCATAGCCTACATCTTTCACCAACCAAAGTGGTGTGTGGTCTCAATAACTCATACTATATATATAATGTACCCGCATTTGGCGAGTGTTATATATTTGAGCGCAGCAGATCTAAACTTTGTTGGAGGAGTGTTTATAAACTTATCAGAGATAACAACACAAACACAGCTAGATAATCGTGTCGCAAAATGTTGTCTTCTAACTCGCGTGTGGCTATTTTACAGCAAATTTAATAGGCCTAATGTGTGTATGTGTGGAGTGGAGCCCTGATATTATCGCTGTCACAGGGAACGGCATTGCTATTGGAGACATGGAGATGCTGGAGTTGCGTTTTCAAAAGATTTCAATCTGGAACCTGGTTTCAAAAGAATACTTGTGTTGTAACTTCACCTAAGTTATATGCCCTTTAGTGATAGATTTTATTTTGAAAGATTACAGAGTTTGTACTTCCTGTTAGAACCATAGAAGAAGTAAACAGGAAGTCATGTTTAGTTCATTAGTTGGAAATCGGCCATGTTGTATTATCAGAGCATGCTGAGACAATCTACTGCCATCCTTCTGTGTATCTTCCTTTAGATGGCACCATCTGTAAGTTTTACATTACTTAAGTGTGGTATGTTGGTGTCAGATGATTATTTTGAGGAATTACATTTTTGTTGTGCTAAAGTTACACGTTCATTTTTGGTGACATGCCTGTTGAATGTATTATGCCATACTATATTGCTAGATACTTAAAGCTAATTGCTATTTCTTGTATTTTTACTTACCTGTTTACCTATAAGTAACTTTACGAGTGACGCATTATTTTGTCTGTATTTACAGTTTCACACTTTGCCATATTAAAGCCTGCCAAATACAACACTGGCCTGCTCCTTGGAGGAAATAGTATGGTTAAGAGTTTAGCTGACTGTTGATCTCAACAAAGGCTCACGGGGAGCACGCTGAGGGAGAACAGAACAGTGAAAAGATGACCACTCATTAAAAGAAGGTAACTACTGGATCACAGATTTTTAAAGAAGCTTCGTACACAAATTATATCAGGATAACATTACTGCGTTAAAAACAGCCGTACTCACAAGTCATCATGGATGACGAAAATGTCAAAGAAAGTGCACACGTGTGTAGTGCACATCCCAGTGAACTACAAGACGTAGAGAGTGGTTCAATTAAAAGCCATTCTGCCAAGTTGGGACGTTCTAACCGTTCATCACACGCATCAGCTTTATCAAGAGCTAGCATAGCTACAGCACGTGCGGAGGCCGAAGCAGCCCAATCAAAAATAGCTCATGCAGAAAAAGAGATGGAGCTAAAAATAGAGAAGGTTCCCTTGGAATCAAGATTAGACATGCTTTAACAGGAAAAAGAGGCCAACGCTGCATTGGTGAAAGCAGAGGTTATGGAGGCTGCCGCTGCAGAAATGGAAAGGCATGGAAATCTTAAAGACTTTGAGTCCTTCCCACCCCAGGTTTCCTCACGGCAGAAAGTAATTGAATACATAACAAAACATGCTGACATCAAGCCTACTGAAATAAAGGCTGGTAATTTCAACACAGAACCCTACATCAAACCTGAATCCAAGCCAATGAGAAGCAACACAAGGAAATTGGAACGTACACCTGAATCCACAAGCAGTCACTCCCAGCAGTTTGCTCCTCTACCACAACACAACAGTGAATATAACTCCAGGCAAAGTGGTCAGCAATTCAGCCCTGCCCCCTATCAGTACCAAAGTACATCCACAGAGTTAGCCAGGTTCCTTGCCAGGAGTCAACTTGTGTCTGGAGGGTTGAACAAGTTTGACGACCGCCCTGAAAACTAACTCAGCTGGAAATCTACTTTCTTGAGCACCATAGCAGGACTTGGACTTACCATAAACGAAGAAGTCGATCTCCTCATCAAATAGTTGGGCCCGGAGTCCAGTGAGCAAGCCTGTAGGATTAAATCGGTGAACATTGAAGGTTTGAGCATGATATGGTCACGATTAGAGGAGTGTTATGGTGCCCCCGAAGCAATCGAAAGAGTCCTCTTCTCAAAGATTGAGAACTTCCCAAAGCTAAGCGGCAACGACCATGTAAAACTGTGCAAGCTTGGAGATGTACTTCTGCAGTTGGAAGCTGCTAAGCTTGATGGCTACCTACCAGGTCTGTCGTACTTGGACACAGCAAGAGGTGTAGGACCGATCGTGGACAAACTGCCCTTTCACCTCCAGGTAAAGTGGATGTCCATAGGATCAAGGTATAAACACGAAAAGAAAGTAGCCTTCCCACCATTTTCCTACTTTGTGGAGTTTGTACGGCGAGAGGCTAAATCACGTAACAACCCAAGTTTTAACACAACAGTTTTCTGCACTCCTACACAGAAGAAGGAAAGGTTTACAGGCAACAACAGTAGAACACCCATCTCAGTGCACAAAACCAATGTGTGGTCAGAAACCAACAAAGCTGACAAAGCCCTGGAAGACCCAAATAAGGAGTGCCTTATACATCACAAACCTCACCCCTTACGTAAGTGCAAGGGTTTCAGAGCCATGCTTCTAGATGAACGTAAGAGGGTCCTCAAGAGAATGGTACCTGCTTCCGCTGCTGTGCTTCGACAGTCCATCAAGCCAAGAATTGTGACGTGGCTGTGAAATGCTCAGAGTGTGACAGTGAGCGACATGTCTCTGCCCTTCATCCAGGCCCTGTGCCTCAGTTCCAAAGGTCTTACCCTGCTCCGAAAGAGCATGGAGAGGAGGAAGAAGCCTCTTTAAGTCCGGATATAACAGCCAACTGCACTAAAGTCTGCGGTAATGGATTCAGTGGCAAATCATGCGCACAGATATGTCTAGTGGACGTCTATCCTACTGGTTGTTCAAAAGAGATCGAGAGAATGTATGCCATCTTAGACGACCAGAGCAATCGGTCCCTTGCCAAGACGGAGTTCTTTGACATGTTTGGCATTCAAGGAACCACAAGTCCTTACACGTTGAAGACCTGTGTAGGAACAAAAGAAGAAGCATGTAGAAGAGCTTACGGCTATACTGTTCAGTCAGTTGATGGAAAAGTAACCATCCCACTACCTACGCTGGTTGAGTGCAACAATGTGCCTAACAACCGAGGAGAGATCCCCACCCCTGAAGCTGCACTTCATCAGAAACACCTGAGGTCAATTGCAGATAAAATACCACCTGTGGATCTAAGCGCTGAATTATTTCTCCTGCTAGGACGAGATATCCTGAGGGTTCACAAGGTGCGCAGACAGCTGAATGGTCCCCACAATGCACCCTATGCACAAAAGTTGGATCTTGAATGGGTTGTAGTAGGTGACGTGTGCTTGGGAAATGCACATAAACCCAACGAAGTAAGTGTCTTCAAAACCTGCATTTTGGAAAACGGATGTCCAACATGTTTCACCCCCTGTGACAGCCACTTAATGGTCAAGGATAACTACAGCCTAAGATGCAATCAGAGGAGAATACCAGAGAGCCTACAGCAAATCATTCCACCAAATGCAATCTCAGGAGAGAACCTAGGAGAAACTGTATTCCACCAAGATAGGAATGACAACCAGCTTGCACCTTCCATTGAGGACAGAACCTTCTTGGAGATAATGGGGAAGGAATTTGTGAAGGACAAGAACAATAACTGGGTCGCACCGCTCCCATTTCGCAGTCCCAGACGCTTCCTTCCCAATAACAGAGACTATGCTTACAAGCGATTGATGTCACTCAGACGCACCTTGGACAAGAAACGAGTACATCGAGTTCATGCAGAAACTGTTTGACAACAACCATGCAGAGTCAGCGCCACCTCTGAAAGAGTGCCAGGAATGCTGGTATCTGCCGATGTTTGGTGTGTTTCACCCCCAGAAGCCTGACCAAATTCGGGTTGTCTTCGACTCCAGTGCGCAGGTTGATGGGGTGTCTCTTAACGATGTGCTTCTGTCAGGACCTGATCTCAATAACAGCTTATTGGGAGTCCTCCTCAGATTCCGCAAAGAGCCTGTAGCTGTCACTGCAGACATCCAGCAGATGTTCTACAACTTCACAGTGCAAGAAAACGACAGAGATGTGTTACGGTTCCTGTGGTTCCGTGATAATGACCTTGATAGCGACGTTGTCGATTTCCACATGACAATCCATGTCTTTGGCAACAGTCCTCCACCGGCTGTAGCTATAACAACAAGTTTGGCAGCGATGTGAGGCAGTTCATAGAACGAGAATTCTACGTGGATGATGCTCTTAAGTCCTTTCCTACAGAGGCTGAAGCTGTTACAGTTTCACACTTTGCCATATTAAAGCCTGCCAAATACAACACTGGCCTGCTCCTTGGAGGAAATAGTATGGTTAAGAGTTTAGCTGACTGTTGATCTCAACAAAGGCTCACGGGGAGCACGCTGAGGGAGAACAGAATAATACGTTTTCAGTCCCAGATACCTCCGTTGTGCAAATGAATGTCCCGAAACATAAAAATTAGGGCTGTCAAGCGATTAAAAAAATTAATCTAATTAATTACTGGCTCTGTGATTAATTAATCTAAATTAATCTCATACTTTTATGACACTTTTATACCTGTCTTTTATAACAGCTGTATAGCCTGCTACAGTTTGTTTCTCTCTCGCTCTCCGTCTCTCATAACTTCTGTCTCCTCAACAGACAGCGCTGCACTTCCACAGATGCCTATGCCGATTCATTCACCATCGTCGTACTCATAGGCAAAAATATTGACACACACACATGGGGCGGGTGTACGTTTGCGCGGGAGTCGAGACGGAGGAAGATTGAGAGATACTGTTTTGAACCTATACGTATTGTTGCACCCACTAAATCAATAATGCACAGACACTGCGGAGAATAAAGTAAGATGTCGTCCTACGTCATGCTTATTTGCCCAAAGCATCCCATAAACCGTCCATAGAGCCCTCGGCCCCGCCCTTTCCTCTGCTTCTCTCTTTACTTTTCTCCGTTTCACCCGTGCGGGCTGTGTATGCAAGCTACGCACCACTTTTGCACCGGGTTAAAGGGCACTATAGAAGTGTGATTAATCTCCGTTAATTTTTTTAATCGCGTTCATTTTTCTGTGATTAATTAATCGAAATTAACTCGTTAATTTGACAGCCCTAATAAAAATACTTTTGTGTTTATGTTGAAAACGTAACTGCATCGTGTTTTATGTCAGCAACACCAACTTGCCAGAGTAAATTTTGCAATATTGCACACATTTTTGTGCACCCTTGTTGCAACCTTGTGCGTCCGACTAGCTCTTAATTTAATACAGCAATATATTGGGAAACGTAGGAGAATATGATTTATTGATACACTATAATATCAATGATGGGAATCTACATCCTGTAGCAGAATCCTTCTTTTATACACATTTTAGTACTGAATTATGTGATTTTTTTTTTAACGCACCCAAAACGGTGTCAGGCATGTACATGTTGCTCAATGTCAAAGAGAAAGAGACTCTATTCATTTTGTTTTTTTAATGTTCAATTCAGTTGTTTGTAATATATCCATAAACTTCCAAAAACTAAATTGCATTTCATTATGAGAAATGAGGTGTACTTAAGGAGTGATTTCTTCTCTTTAGAATTACACCCCTCAGCATCAGTAACACTCTATATCAGGTGTGCCGAGATCGTTTAACGGCATTTGGCAGTGTCTCTCCTCTATATTGTGATATAAGAACTGTCTTTCCATATATTGCAAATCAAATGTATGCGTTGGGATGGTCGGGATGGTCTCATTAACCACACATTGTGATTGTATCTTTTTCCGAATTACCCTGTGATTGCCACCCCTCCTGCCCATGATGGTGTTGCCCTTTTCTTGTTTTTAATTATAGCTTTGAACACTTTGTCTCCTAGAAACAGGATTCTGTTGACGAATCCCGTCCCCTCCTACACCAAATATCCAATGAGAGCGGAGCAGAGTCTTTGTCCGAGTTCTTTGATGCACAGGAAGTTCTGCTGTCTGCCAGTTCATCTGAAAATGAGGTAGGTATGAGAGCTAAACTGTTAGCATTACATCAGTTGGACTGACCTGTATGTAAGACAGAATCAGCCAGCTGCATAAACTAATTAACAATTAAGTTATCATCACTGTTAATGTTTGAAGTAATTTGTCTTGTTTTAACACTGCTACCAGTCTTGTTGGATGAGAGGAGCTGCATGATGTAGAAAACAATTAATACAGACAGTCGGGTCTAAAAACCACCAGACATTTCATCTATTTATTCTATGTGTTAAACTTTTAAGCACACTGTGCTAATTCAGTGAAGTCCTAGAAGGCAAAGAAAAAGAAAAACAGGACACTTTACTACACATCAACTTAGACACATTTTTATTTTGTTTTATAAAGTGTGTCATAAACTAAAGCGTGCCTTCTGCTACTTACAATCTATTCTTCCTTCAGTGTTCCTGCAGCATGTCCTTACCAGATACAGCAGTAGCTGGAGATGGAGCAATGTGAAAATAAGAGTAACTCACTTGAATCTAAAAATACAGCGCAAGTGCAAATTTGCAGCCAGGTCTCAAGGGACCATTCATTACCGTATTAGATCTGCTGCTGCTGACAGAATGTTGAAAAAGACCTGCCCCTTTTTGCAGTTATTTAAAGAATGTATTTTCTTACTGCTTTTTCTTTCTTTTTTTTTAGGTATCAGAGAATGACTCGTATATTAGTGACATCAGTGACAATATTTCCATGGACAACTTCAGCAACAAGACAGAAAATGAGAGACCAAACTCAGGTAAATGATGGGACATACTGTAGGCCACGTTCAATAAAAAACTTTATCAATACTTCATTACATTTACTTAATTGCCATGTTTGCTAGTCACATTCACCACACAGTGAGCTGCCAGTGTTTGACCTCTTATAGCGTCTGTTCCCAGGCTCTGTGGAAGAAGGCACCGTCATTTGTCAGCGTCGATCCTGCCTACCCACGCCCAGCCCCAACAACAGCTCTATCAGCCTGTGGAATATTCTCAGGAACAACATCGGCAAAGACTTGTCCAAAGTAGCGATGCCTGTGCAAGTTAATGAGCCGCTCAACACCCTACAGAGACTGTGTGAGGAGCTGGAGTACAGCGAGCTGCTAGACAGGGCTGCTAACACGCAGGACCCATTTGAACGAATGGTGAGAACAGGCAGAAAAGTATCAATACAAATAGAAGCTTGCAATGTGTATTACAAGCATACCTTGAAAACTACAGCAGGCTGAAGCAGATATAAGTTAAGTGAAGTCCTTATTTTGTCAATTAACACATGCAAGGTAAGTCATACAAGGTAATCGAAATTACGTTTTCGCTATTCCTTCCTACCTAACACACACATGCAGTTGTATACAATACCTGGTACTTTAAATGATGATGATAGTGCTCGTATGGTTTAGATAGTGATTCCAAGGATTTCTTATTCATTTTATGACCCAGTTGTGCTTTTCCATCAACTTCAGTTAAGGTGACTCAGTATTCAGTAATAAAAAGTATTAATATAGCCTTGATAAGTGTATTGGTTTTTCTGTGTTTAGGTTTACATAGCTACTTTTGTTGTATCCGGTTACGCTTCCAGCTACTACAGAACTGGGGGAAAGCCTTTCAACCCTCTCCTTGGAGAGACATACGAATGTGACCAGCCAGATAAAGGCTTTCGATTTGTTGCGGAGCAGGTATGTATACATAAATGCTATGTTCTGTGCTATCAATAATGCAACAATAACTTGATTCAAATGGCAATTCACTGAAAGCTTTCATTGAATGAAATTACTTACCCGGCTGTGGGTTCCCATTTACATCTGCAGGTCAGCCATCACCCCCCCATCTCAGCTTGCCATGCAGAGTCTAAAAACTTCACCTTCTGGCAAGGTAGTGGAATATAGAAATGAGCCATATCCAATTTCAGTGTCTAAAGATTAAAATAGTGGCTTTTTGTCCAAGATGAATGTGTACAGATGCTTTATGTCTTCTATTGATTTTTCAGATGTGAGGTGTAAGAACAAGTTCTGGGGGAAGTCAATGGAAATTGTTCCTGTTGGTACCACTCATGTAACTCTGCCAGGGTGAGTCTCTGCTGCCTAACTTACTATAGGGCTGGAGGTACACAGATACACACAAACTGTAAACAATAACAAATAAGAAGAAATATTTATCGGTGTCAAAAAGAATGTTGATTTTCTTTCTCTCTTCTAGATTTGGAGACCACTACGAGTGGAACAAAGTGACGTCCTGCATTCACAACATTCTCAGTGGACAGCGCTGGATTGAGCACTATGGGGAGATTGCCATCAAAAACTCCAGCAGTGATATTTGTCAGTGCAAGATCACTTTTGTTAAGGTGTGCAAGAAGTTCAGCATATCATTGGACTGTTGAACCTGCTCCACAACTCCAGATGGATTTGCAGTGAATGATCAGACAGTGTCTTGCATCCATTCTGCTCTTAAATGTATTGCGTTTATATTCGCAAGTCAAAACTTGGTTCATCTTTACTCCTCCATCAACAAGCAAGCTGGCTGTGGAAACATGTTGGAGAAACATGCGGCATCCTGAGCACAACAACAAAAGTAAACTCCCTTAAAAATTGCACGATTGCGAAAGCGGATACAAAACTGAACCATGAAGATACCTGAGTACCATGCTGCGGAAACAGTCAGCCTAAATGATTGATGCCACACCTGCACCTAAACCTTGGTAGACATCCCTCATATCAGGTTTATAGGTCACCCACAGCCATAGTAAATTATGTGGTCCCCTCAATATTCAAAGAAGTCTTCTACACATAGTGTGGAAGCATGAGAGGACTGAGAGGAGAAGGTTGATTGCTGTAGTGTGTGCACATTGGGAAGACCTCCTAAAGCTGTGCAGGATAGCAAATCAAGACATGTCTGAGGTTATTATACATTCATATCTATCAATCAACATGGCAGCAGAGGGGGGAGGTCCTGGTGTAGTGGGTAGAGGTTCCCCCCCATAGTGACTCACTCCTCGTCGCAGCGGACAAGGGTTTGAATCAGGGCTACATGGTTCATTGCATGTCATTCCCATCTATGCCTCATTTCATATACAGTATGTCTATCTGCACTGTCGATAAAAGCTAGGGCTGTCAAGCGATTAAAAATTACAGGCTCTGTGATTAATTAATCTGAATTAATCGTATACTTATGACACTTTTATGCCTGTTTATAAACAACTGTATAGGCTACTGTTCGTCTCTCTCTCTCTCTCTCTCTCTCTCTCTCTCTCTCTCTCTCTCTTCTCTCGTAACTTCTGTCTCCTCCTCTCAGCCAGGTTACTACATTAAACAAATTTAGGAACTACTAGCGCCGAAAAAAACACAAAAAAACAAGCAGGCTTAATGACTGTCTATCTCCCATAACAGACAGCGCTGCACTGCCAAAGGTGCGGTGCGCATAGCCTATGCAGACTCATTCACCGTCCTTCTCATAGCCAAAAATATTGACACACACACACACACAAAGGAGGAAAAAAGACAGGCATATGCTTGGAAGAGTGAGAGGGGGCGGGTGTCCGTTTGAAGGAGACGATCGCAGCTAGCAAACAAAAGTGAGACACAGGAAGATTGAGAGATACTGTTTTGAACCTATTGTTAATTAGGCACCCACTAAATCAATAATGCACAGACACTGCGGAGAATAACAAGACGTATTCCTACCTTCATGCTTATTTGCCCGGAGCTTCCCATAAAACGTCCCTCTCTATGCTTCTTTCTTTACTCTTTAATCCCGTGCGGGCCGTGTCGGCAAGCTACAGGTGCAGCTCCGCTATCGCCTCACCTCTTTTGCACCGGGTCAAAGGGCAATATAGAAGTGCGATTAATCTGCGTTAATTTTCTTAATCGCGTTAATTTTTCTGTGATTAATTAATCGAAATTAACGCGTTAATTTGACAGCCCTATTAAAAGCATTTAAAAATGTTAAATAAAAATAAATAAACCCTCTAGCGCAGCACACACTAATGCTCAGGATGGTTTACGCAACAGCAACATGGATGACGTCAGTAGATGTAGACAGTAGACGTAGACAACACAGATATCATGTTAATATCCCCTTGGGGACATTAACATTAACTGTGTTGGCCCTTCATAATCAAGAATGACAGGGTGCTCTTCTGTCAATCAAAGTGATACTCACTGATCAGTAATATTTCCTTCTCCAGGCCAAATACTGGAATTCAAGTGTGAATGAGGTGGAGGGAACTATTGCAGATAATAAAGGGAAAGTTATCCACAAACTCTTTGGAAAGTGGCAAGAAGCAGTTTTCTGTGGAGACCCGCCCTCAGCCAAATGCATCTGGAGAGCAAGTAGGACAAGTTTTGTTTACAAGAATACACTTTACGCCGTTTTATGATACACCTCTCCATTTTACAGTATCTGATGCGATGTGATATTTTTGTGCTTTGTAGATGCAGTGCCAGTAAACCATGAGCAGTACTTTGGTTTCACCAATTTTGCTATTGAACTGAACGAGCTGGACCCATCCCTGAAACTGCTGCTGCCACCCACAGACACCAGGCTACGTGTGGACCAAAGGTAAGAGAAAAAAGATGCGGTGGAAAACAAATCAACATCCATTTATCGCAAGCATTTAGGTGATTTGATTATTTTTGGTTTACACTTGACTTACATTATCTCTTAAACGTCATGTCAATAAGGAAACAAAATGTTTCATTTGGGTAAAATATGTTTAGAGAGTGTGGTGGATTAAATAGCTATTAACCAGACTTTGCTGAGCAGAGAGTCTTAAAAAGGTTAGGGGTCACTGGTAAGAGCCGAAAACTCCTATGTAAGGACTTGTTATTGGGACTTGTTGTGATGAAACGACATGTCTATTTGCAGATATTAATACACCTGATACCCCCCCACACTGATATAAGACTGTGTGTAAGCGTGTACTAGGAGCTTCGGGGGAAAGCCCCCCCATGCTCACGCTACCATGCTCCATGAAATCCTCTGTAATGTCCTCTGGAAACTCCTGCAATAAACCTGAAACAACTGATGAAAAGTCCTGTCTGAGTCCTCTGTCTTTGTCGCCATGGGGAAACGATTCGGCACTACAAGAGTTTTGCCAGATAATTGTCATAGACAGTTTAAGTTGCATGTTATCTACTGCGCGTGCACGGCAAGGTGGTTGTTGTTCTCTCAGTGTGAATAATGGTGGCAGCCATGGTTGTGCATGTTATATGCTAACGTTCAGTAAAAGTTTCTAGAACAACTGTCGTTGTGGTTATTGGATAAACATTGGTAGCAGAGGATGGCCACTGCTGGGAATAACAAAGTTCTGCCACCGTTTGACAAGAAGACGTCATACAAAAGCAGGAAAAATACTATATATAATTAAAACACTATATACGTTAGTAATCACTGTATGAATAAAGAGCGATTTAACACTTATATTAACATAAATAAATGGCTTATTTCACCGTTAATGTGAAAGATAAATAGTTGGCGCTTACATCTTGCCCAAGCGTCTCTTTTGTTGACATGAAATCAGCATTGAAAATATTTTTTGGCAATAACGTTACACCACCGCAAGAGTGCGCTGCGCAGGGCTGTACACTTATTTTTTTAGGTGGTAGCACTGGTGCTAGCAAGCAAAAAAATTCAGTAGCACAAAAATAAATTTGGTAGCACACAAAGTATGATCGAAAACTTGGATAACTTTAACCCTTGCATTTTGCTCTAATTACCTTTGAGCATGTTATATTGGTCTCATTTGAGATTCTCAATTAATATTATATCCTAGTGTGTGCAGTAATAATTATGGAAAAATGAATAGGGGTGCACTGATTGCAATTTAGACAAAATAATCTAACCTACCAATTGCAATGTATTGCTGATTCAGAATTATTATTATTATAATGTCCTTCTGTTAATTAAAACCAAACTTTAAAACATTAAACATAGCTTATTAAATAAATAAGTATACCTATTGGTACAGTTTAGGATAAATTAAATAGGTTTTTGTGAATGTGTTGGGAGTAGCTTTTCAGTGGCTTATTTAAAACTTTGTTTAAATAGACTAGGCTACTTTTGACTGCTCGCTGCAGCTGAAGGAGTTGCCTTTCAAGCTAGAAAAAAAGCACTAACTTCCTGTTCTTACCGGCTTCAAAATAAAAGTCAACTCAAGTTTGGCTATTAACAGGCTTTTAATGTGAAGGCGCACAGGAAATGTTCTGTTTGTACACGCGCTAACTTAACTGCGGTAATGTGCCGTCTCCTTCTGGTAATTACCGTTGGTGAAGTTTTTATACCTAGAATCGCTGCACGAGCACAGATCCAGAGGACACATATCTTTCACCAGCCAAAGTGGAGGGTGGACTCAATAACTTACTTGCCTAAGTCTACATTTACCCCCATTTGGAGTGTTAATGTAGAGCCCTCTAAGCAGTGTTGTGCAGCGCTCCTCTGTGTTTCAAAGACAGCCTCTCCTCATTAGCAACCTGTCGCACGAGTGAGAATAGATTTGTATTCATCATCTCAAGTGATCAATTTCAGTAGCAAATGCGATCAAAACTGTCGCACTGTACAGCCCTGGCGCTGCGAATGAGTGACGATACTGATGCTGCCTACTACACAAGATACACAGGCAAACGGGAGAGTAGATCAAACTAGCAAACGTTACAAACGGTGGTTCATGGGCACAAACCCACTCAACAAACATGAGAGGAGATCAAGATGTGCAGTATGCCAGAGCACTTATCACTGGGCAAAGGATTGTCCAAACAAAAAGGAACATGTAAAACTTACAAAGGATGAGGGTATAAAAAATTATCCCCTCATCCTTTGCAACATTACTTTGTTTTCAAATGTTTTGTCTGACACAGACATCTTCATGGTGGAAGCTTTGGGATCAACTGTGATTGACACAGCCTGTACAAGACCTGTGTGGAGAAAAATGGCTTGCACTGAACTGCCACAGAGTGAGTTACAAAAAGTTAATGACAAACAGAGTGCAAGACCTTTCAAATTTGGTGATGGGAAAGTGGTCCACTCCAGGAATAAAGTGATTATTCCAGCCAAGATACAGACTAAATGCAAAATCGAAACAGAGGTTGTCCCTGCAGATATACCCGGAAAGGCATAATCAAACCCTGAACAATAGACAATGACACCAGCAGTTGGACTCAGTTGGTGGAAAAGCGCCAAAAGACACTATGCAGCAGTTGGGAGGTAGTGTGTCAAAAGTTGATCCAGCAGTATTATACTGGGTGGATGATACCTGTAATGTAATGGGGGTCCTTGCAGCTCATGTGGATGACTTTATCTGGGGTGGTTCACATGTGTTCTCCATTGGCGTCACTAGGCTGTTTTATTCGGGGCTAAAGCCCCAGATCTAATTTGATTAGCCCCAAAACTTTTTAGTAAAACAAAAAACAAAAAAAAAGTTTTGCTGCATGTGCCATATCCGCACGTCGCACATGCTCCTATTGGTTAGGACACTCGCATAGCTTACTGCTAGGAATTTCTGTTGGAAGTTCCACTGCTCAAGATTTTAAAGCATGAATTGATTAACTTGCATTGAAGAAAATGTCAATTTTCTGTGGGCTGTAAATAGGCCAATCTATGAGGCTAAATAGCATGCCAATATTGATGATTGATTGTGTCAAGTGTCTATGGATGAAAGCTAACATGATTTGTATCCAACTTTTGCCTTAAGTTACAATTTAGCTAACTAGCTAACGTTAGCTAGCTGCCCACCCTTTTCATTTCCAATGGTGGTTGTCATTTCATTACCAATGTAAAGTGTCATAAATAGTTAACACTGGTGCTGAGTCATGATTCCTAAAAAATAAATACTCAAAACATGTGATATATTTTCAATGTGCAGAAAGTTTTGAAAAATCCAGGATGCCTTCGAGCCTTACTGCATTATATTCCATTATAGTTGTTTCTTTAGGAACCTGAATGTTGTCTTTTCCTTTACAGAAAAAAAAATATTTCCACTATAAATTGATGCAGAAAAGGCACAGATAGATGAATAAAAATCCACCAGAATGTTGAAATGAAACCTAGCCTTTGACCCTGTACACAGGTTGTATACAATATATTCATTGGTATGTTGTTTTTACTTTTTGGATTGAAAAGAAGGCATGTCAGTAAACTCCATGTCGGCCCTTAGTGTGATTATCATATCGTAGAGTGGCCCTTTGTGAAAATTAGTTTGACACCCCTGATATGGGTAATGTAAGGTCTGTCTCACTTGTATTCATTTTACTATGAAATAACTTGAATGGAACCTTAAATGTTTGGGGATAAGCAGCAGTCAGGTAGCTATTTAAAGCTAAAATGACCTGCCTATTTCGTTTATTTAGGTAAAGCATTATGAAAAAAAATTGCATGTGCAATAAAGTATACACTACCCTATTCCCTCTTGGGCTAAGCCCCGGATGTTTTGGAAACCTAGAAAAGCCCCTGGCGTTCTCCACAGCTGTCATCCCAAATTGAAAGATTCTTTTCAAGTTGGACGTGAAGAAAACCACAGCTTCAGCTACATTGGAATGCAGGTTCATTCCCTGAAGGATGAAATACAAGTACAACAAAGTACATACATAAAAAGTCTTCATCCTATTCCTGTGGACCCCAGCAGAGCAACACAGCGTGAGGCTCCTTTAACAGAAATCGAGCTTGACATGCTTTAATCAAAGATTGGCCAGATACTGTGGGTAGCAAGACAGAGTAGACCAGACCTAATGTGTGACATATCCATCTTGGCATCTAACACAAAGAATGTCCGGACCCTGCACTGTGCAAACAAACTTATCAGAAAACTAAAATCAGAAGAGGTGGCCTTGAGGTTTCAGTACTTGGGAGAAAATTGTTCCCTCAAACTAGTCATGTTCAGTGATTCTTCCTCAATGGGGAACCTTGAGGATGGAGGCACACAGGGTGGACATTTTCTCATGCTCATGGGAGAAGATGGGAAGTTTTCATCAATATGCACCAATATTCACCATATTCAAAACGCATCAGGGAAAAAAAGGCAATGTGGCACACGGATTACGGTCGAGACTCAATTTTAGACTCAATATAAATCATATGCATCAAAAATTACATGAAGAACTTCATTTTTAATGTAACGTTATCTATGACTCTAACTCTATGTAGAAAGATAGGGTTTTTAGAAGCAGTGCTGCAGCAGTAGCAGCTGCTGAGACGTTCCATGTGTGTCCGAAAAAAGCATTAGAGAGGCAGCAGTAACGGAAGGCGACGCGCTCCAGAGGTAGACGCAGGATGTGTGTGGAGGCCGTTACACTGAAATGTTCTTAGTTAAAAAAATATATATGTTTTCCTGTAAAGAAAAAGGGGAGATTGTTAAGATGCAACTTAACTACTGCGCGTGCGCGGCAAGCGTGGTTGCTGTTCTCTCACACTGTATCCCATTACAGAGACCGCATCCTTGGAAGGACGCGGCCTATGAAGGCTATAGCCCGTGAAGGCCGATTCGAAGGCCGAACGAGCGCTGTTAAATGAAACGGTCTCCGCAGGTCTCCTTTTACGAGCATTTCCGGTTTGCGTAACAAGCCGTTACCTTGCGTGACGACTCGCCACTCCTGTGCTGCCTAGCAACCCTGATTGCTGCCAACGGAAACAGCCTTGTCAACGGAGGAAAAAAGAAAAAGAAGTTGCCTACCAGACGAAAAGAAAAAAAAGTTTAAGAAAAAAAGAAAGGAAGATAAAAGTCAAGAAGATGGAGCAACACGTTGCTGTTTTGTTATTTTTTATTTTATGCCATCTCTGGAAAAAACGCAATGAATCTTGGGATATGTTGGGCCGCGAAGGATCCATCTGTTGCAGCCTTCAAAACCGTGAAACGAAGGCTGCATTTCTCGGCCGCATATGAAGGAGCCTTGCAAATCTTTGCAAATGGACCAAGCCTTTGCGTGCCGCTATGACGCAATCGGTCTTCAAATGCAGCCTACGTAGGCTGTAACCCCTGAATTGAGATCCAGCTTCCGTGTGAATAATGGGGGCGGCCAGTACTCGAGTTGTAAAAAAAAATCAGGGGGGATGGTGGATTGGATTTAACGTTTAAAAAAAATGTGTGCTGATTCTCCCCTACAGTATATCATAGAACAGTGGTTCCCAAACGTATTCTGCAGTACTAACTATCTATTTTAAAATTATTTTGTTGGATACATGTAATTTAATTTGCCTAAACATAGGACTTGTATTTTTTCAACATTGCACCCTGTTTTGTCCCACTTCTCAAGAATCACTGATATTCATCCACACCCCATCATCAGGGCTGCCAAGTTTCACCAAAAGTTTGGTGTGAGATTTTTTGGCCGAGGGACCCAAAACCGTGTCCTCTCCCACCCAGTAATTTTTGCTAGTGTCCTGCAAGTTTACATATTGTTCATAATAAATCAGAAATAAAAGACAATTGGAAAATGTGATAAAACATCAAAAATCTTATTAAAATAAACAAATTCATGAATTGCAAATTCGTAGGACAGGTTTTAATTAAACATTGGGTGTGGACATATTGTAAGTGGGGGTCTGGGGTTCCCCCCCAGAAAATTTTGAGCATTAAACACTTAATTTCCTGCATTCTGGTGAATTTTTATGAAGCAATGTGCCTTTTCTGCATTCATTTTTATGTAAAGTAAAAGAGAACATTCACGGTTTCGCTGACACAAATTTAATTGAATAGCCTACAATGCATCTGTAGTGCTTTCAAATATCTCCTGTAACCTATTGTTAAAACATTTGGTTAAACTGTAATAAAGGTAATTATTCTATATGTATTCAACATTGTATGGGTTATCCAATTATCCAATTTCAATTCACCATTATTATATTAAATCTATGACACTTGATGTCTTCTCAGAACATATTTTTCCCACAGTAACCTCTAAGCTTAGTTACTCAATACATTAATTCAATTAATGTTGACAACATTTTAGAACAAAAATGTGTTGGTGTGTCAACCAGCCCAATAACATAATGCAAAACAAGCTTGAATATATCAAGTGAAGTGACTGATTTGAATTAAGGTGTTCTTACCTCTTTGTTCATTTAATACCGGCGTCCTTGTTGTCATTAATTTTCCATATAATTTGAACAAAGGGCGGGACTGGGAGGCGGCAGTCTTTTATTAGTTTTGTAGTGTAACGCAGGGGGGCGTGGCCATGGTGGTTTGCCAAGTGTCTGCTGCGGCTACGGGCTGCACACGGCCATGGATATTGTCCATGCCATGGACCTATAAAGAAACCGCGCAGAAAGCATGGCAGAAAGAGGATGTCACGGAACTCAGTCCGTTTAGCTTTTCAAAATAAGACTTTCAAAGTAAAAGTACCAAAAATATATATATATATTACGGGGATTCATTTCTCTGCGTGAGAAATTGGAGGTGTGGCGTGTGATCGTGTGAACTGGTTGATATGCGTGTGTCTCACGGCCAAAGCGTGAGACTTGGCCGCTCTGCCCATAATAACTCCGAGTGTCACTCAGTTTTGAAAACTACTCTCATAGAAGCTTCCAAAGAGTTTCGTAGTCGTTTTTTCTAATGTGCATATCCCGGGCTCTTGCTTTCTGATCGTTTGCTAAGCAATGCCTTTGAAGCCAAGACTTGACGTACTGGTCTGGTTTGAACATTTGGAGTGGAGGGCCAGCACACTTTATAAAAAGCAAGGCTGACATGCTCTGAACCTCTAGGGTGCCTCTCGTTGTTGTTAAAATGTTCATCTGACTAAACCCACGCTCACACTCAGCTGTGGAAACAACAAGTGTTTTCACTGCCTGAAGGAGGGGTTTTAGCTCTTCCGGTGCTGGTGGATTCAAATCATCTACAGTTTGGAGTCTAACCACATCAATATACTCCCTCATACCTCTCTGAATTTGTCTGCCATCAAGATGGAAAAGGGAGCAGAGTTCTTGTATTTCTTTTTCGGCATAACGAACACCACACACAACTGGCCAGTTGGATGGCTGCAGTACTTTGATGTTTTTGAGGAAGCTCTGATACTCTTCTTTGCTTTTTTGTTTTCCAGGCAGGCATCCCATTCTTCTTTCGATATTTAAAGCCAAAGCATGGAAAAACTGCTGGTGGTTAATCTCTCTGCTGTGCCGCAAATTATCCGTCAGGGGCACTCCCTTGAAATGCTTCAAACCGATTGCAGTCTGAGCCTCTTCTGCCCTTGGTCCAGGCTAGTCTGCCATTGACTTTAACACACGGACCTGCCGACTAAGACTTGCTTCAGCCTTGGGGAGCGTAATGTTTCGGTCTTGTAGAGAGAGAGAGAGAGAACTCGGACAACTCTTCTAAAGCATCATACATGACTCCAAGATTCTGCACAAAGGTTGCATTTGAAAGGCGATTTATTAAACCACTGAACACACATCTCTCTGTTGAACTTCATTTAGGATCAACTGAGGCATTAGAGAAGTGCTTGTGGAGACCAGGGTACTGCTGCCATACAGCTTTAATGGTCCTGTAACTGGATGCCACCCATCTAGTGCTGAGAATTCTCCCTATGTTCAGACACTGTAATGCAAGTTCCTGACAACATTCAGTGAGCTCACGGCAGTTTTTGGCCGATGCATGATAGAGACTGTACACTTTGTCAAAGAAAAACTGGAAGTCATTCATCCCTGCAACTTCTTCAACAGCATCTCCAACAATCAACTCAAGACGGTGGTTCATGCAGTGCCACACTAGCACGTTGGGAAACGTTTCTACAATTTTGGTTGCAACACCCGATTTACTTCCAAGCATGACAGAGGCTCCGTCTGATGCTAAGCAAACAAAGCGCTCCCTCATAATAGCTTCCGAGAAGCCATGATGTGACAGGTTAGGCATTAGAACCTGGTAAATTTCACCTGCATTGGTAGCAGAAAGTTCAACTAGGTCGAGGAAGAATGTGAGTGGCTGTTCACTCATGCCAAGGCTTGCTCTGATATAAATGATTAAAACTGATTTTTTGCTGTCAGTTGTTGCCTCATCTATCATTACAGAAAATTTGGTTCCGCTTTGAAGGACCTTTCCGACCACTCTGTTTCTCATTTCATTTGCTATATGCTTGCTTATGGTTGCACAGGAATGGTCCGAATGTAGAGTTCTTCCCATGTCTAGTCCATTTAGGACTTGCAGATCAATATCTGTTGGAAGATCTGTGAAAGGCCTTGCAGATTTCACAATCTTATACACAGTACGAAACACCCTATCGGTACTTAGGAAGTAATCTCTTTGCATGTCTGATGTCAATTTTTCCAGTGTTCTTTTGCCTTTTCCAAGCATGTATCTGCTGCTTGGTGATCATCTGAAGTCCTATGCTTGTGGATCTTCTTGCGAAGAGACTGCTGCTGTGCTGCTCTGTTTGCACTGTAAGCTGTAACTTTTACTTTGGACAATATCATCAGCAATATCGTCACCCTCTTAAAATAATGGCCTAAGTCACTTTTTGGCCAAAATTATTTTTTTGCTTAAATCATCTCCTCATGATGCTGGTCACCTCTGGTAAAATGGCCTAAATCCTCAGTTGAACAGATCATGTGATTTTTACTTGACATAGGCCATTATACCATATTACCAGAATGTCAAGAGTGTGTTTTAGGCCATTTTATTTTGCCTAAGTCAAAATTTACTGTTATTTTTTTTTCAAGGACATTTCACAAGTGTGTAAAATGGCTTAAGTCACAAGTTAAACATTAATATAAAGGGTTTATTCCTATTATGTTACATAATTGACAGAAATTGTTATTACAATGTCAAGAGTCATCTTTTGACATAAACTGTTTGAGTGAAATTATTAATGAATATCATATGTTCAATCTTTGGTTAAGTTTTTTGTGTTTCCTGAAAACACTGAAAAAATGACTTAGGCCATTATTTTAAGAGGGTGACGATATGCATCTGGCTCCCACCAGCACTTGACACAACTACTTTATTTTTCTGGCAAGTTAGGCATCCAAGTTTTTTGCTTTGGCATATCAGCCATGGATATTGCTTTTTTTCTCCCTGAACATGTTAGATGTCCAGCATTCAGGGATATCTTGTTCATCATCTCCCTTGTAACTTGAGCCATCAGAATCCTCAGCACTATCTTGCCCTGCTTCTGCCTCCTTCTCTCTTCTTTTTTCTACCACAAAAACATAAAATCTATGCTAGGATCAGCCCCCCTTGGTAGGATCAGCTACATTTCCCCCTCTTCCAAAAAGAAAGGTGTCTATTTAGAATGAACAAACCTGTTCCTCCTCCAGCTCTAGGCTGCACTGTTCTCTGTCCCGCTTCCTCAGATCTATCTTGCCCTGGTTCAGCCTCTGCTTCTTTCTCCTTATCTCTTATTTTTTCTACCACAAAAAACATAAAATCTATGTTAAGGTCAACCACTGGACCAAAACACCACACAATAAACAGAGTTCTGTGCCGACATTTCTCACTAAACACAAGACTCTCTTCACTCTTGCCGAGTTGACAACACACAACTCTCCTCTTTCCTTATAGCTGGAAGCTCAAACATGCACGTCGCACCAGGAAATGGACATGTACTTAGACAAGAAAGGCAAAAACTGCAATCTGACAGGCCGTTGAGTTTATTTCTGCTTTGTGATTGGCTGTTAGGTAAATCGATATCAGTTATGGTTTTTTTTCCATATTATGTCATTTATGTCAAAGGCTTATAGTTGTAATCGACAGGGGTTTTATCGCAATTAATAATCGTAATTTAATTATTGCCCAGCCCTAGTCAGCCCTCCTTGTTAGGATCAGCTACATTTTCCCCTCTTCCAAAAAGAAAAGCATCTATTTTAGAATGATCAAATCTGTTCCTCCTCCAGCTCTATGCTGCACTTCTCTCCGTCCTCCTTCCTCAGCACCATCTTGCCCTGCTTCTGCCTCATCTCTTCTTTTTTCTACCACAAAAACATAAAATCTATGTTAGGGTTAGCCCCCCTTGTTAGGATCAGCTACATTTCCCCCTCTTCCAAAAACAAAGGTGTCTATTTATAATGATCAAACCTGTTCCTCCAGCTCTAGGCTCCTCTAATCTCCCTCCAGCATTCTCACCATGGTTATCCTCTATACAGAAAACAATGGCATTATGGTTTTGTGAGAATGAGCAGACAGTAAAGTAGCCTACTGTCAAGTTAGGCTTTTTTGGACACAATAAGAGGGCATTCAATTAGCCCATATTCAATTAGAGAAATGTTTACTCTTCCACTAAAATGTGTACGTTTTGTTAGCCTTTAATTTCATGCAAGGAAAAGTAATGGCTACTAATGGCACTTGCCATTTGTATGTTGTAGAATGTTTGGTGAACGATGATAGCGCGATTCAACCACAAGATGCCGCTGATCGGACAGGACACGGCGAACTACTATTGTTCATGCGACCGATGAGATGACAGCGCACAGCTGCAGAATTAGTTAGGCTTAACTCAGCAGATAACTCATTAAAAATAATAATAATCTAATTAGGTTGATATCATGTGTGCTGCTTAGGCGGCCGCTGTAAAGTCCTGTGGGACTGACGTTGGCTGGCTAGCTAGCTGGTTAGTTAACAAGAAGAAAAACAAGCTCCAAACTAACATCTTTAAATGTGTTTTTATCGCCTGTCATATCACAAATATTCCTGACACTTGACTCACCTTCAGTAATACTTTTTGCCTTCTTAAAGCCGAAGTCCCTCAGGTCAAGCTGTCCTTGTCGCTTGGCCATGATGCTAAACGCCACCGGCATCAGCACCTGCGCTGCTATGACTTCAGTGAAGTTAGTTTTAAGTTGGGTAGGTATTCCATTCGACGAACAGTCGCTCCGGAGCGAATGTCTGTCGAATATCCACCTTAAAACTAACTTCACCCCGGTGCTGCTATTTCACTGACTGACGTGGCGCAAATTTTAAAACATCATCATGTGCGCTTTCCCCTCGTCCACAATAGTTTGGCCTCAATATTCGCAAAAAGTAAATGTTGAAATTGTGGTAATATTTCCACATACATTGACAAAATAACAGGGGATGGGGAGGGGGATGGACGTTTTAGAAGGGGGATGGTTTTGACCATATTTATTTCCAAGGGGGACGCCACCCCCTCCCCCCCTCCCCCCTCAACTCGAGTACTGGGGGCGGCCATGGTTGTGCACAGGCCCGGTTCCAGAACAGAATGCCTTAGGGTGCATCTGAGATTACAGGGGGTGCACCAGTACTACACTAAAACCATCTACCCAGCTTCAGTTCAGACTTCGCTTTTTACACAGGCCTTTCTACCAGTAGATAGTCAAGCACTTCTGGGCAGTGGCGTCATTGGGGTGGCCAGGATGGGGCCAGTGATAATTTTTGGGTGGCAAGCACAAGGGCTTAGGTTTCGCTTCAACATAAGTGGGGGTCTGGGGGTGCTCCCCCAGAAAAAAATGTGCTTCGAACACACCATTTTGTGCATTCGGGTGAATTTTTATGTACTTATTTATGCCTTCTGTATTTAATTATTTATGGCGGACATGTCTAAATTTCTGTTAAAGGAAAAGACAACAGGCTCCCAGTGACGTTAATATAATGTTATAAAAAGCAGTAAGGCTCTCAGGCATTCTGTATTGCTTTCAAATATTTACTATACTGTATTGTTCAAAACAATTTTTTTTTAGCACTCACTATTCATGACACAGCAGCAGTGTGAACTATTATGACACTTGTTTAAATGTTTAAATCATAGGGGAATATGTAGCCTATTAACAATTAGGAGATATATCAATGTTTCAACATCCTGAATTGTTATTTTTACCTCTTTTGGGGAGAATAAGGTTTCTTATATTTTGAGAAAAAATGTAGGCTCTATTCTGATTATTGGGGGGGACACGTCCCCTGTGCCCCCTCCCCCCGCTACCCTCCCACCAAATCTATGCCTATGGGCAAGCATGAGTCTGAGTTGCTGAAAAAAACTGCACCACAGCTGCCACCGAAATGTTCAATTTGCATCAAAGCCCTAATGATCATAAAAACAAGAGGCTTTATTTAAACGATATCCATGTTTAAGTGGTGATTGTATTTTTTTCGGCTGTAGACTGAAACTAACGGAGGGATGCGGCTCACTCTATTTTCTCTCGTCGCTCTTTCAGTTTGCCGACATGGTTCTGTGTTTTCATGCTCGTGAAATGCAATCCGATCGCGGAAGCCTCCCCTGAACAACGTTAGCGGACATGATATCCCCGCGGCCGGTTATCATTTTAGCCGTTAAGCCACAGAGCTTTTCTTCTCGGCAAGGTGATGACACCGTTAACCACAGTCACAGTCTCACCCCATGTTTCACTGGGTGAATCACTGCTTTGCTCGCGCAAGGCTTTTGTGTTTCGGTTTAACATCAGTCTTGGGCGAGCGAGTGTTTTAACTTTATGCTGAATAACCATTGCACTGCAATCGCTGAAAGCGAAATAGTTCAGGCGGGGGCGGGCGGGGCAGAGGGGAGCGCACTAGTAGAGATGGGTTCGCTTAGCCACAGCTGCCAGTCGAATAATGATATAACGTTCTTATCGGTTTAGTGAACAAAATAAATGCAGAAAACAGCGGTATTTAATGGAAATGGTCAAAGGTTAATTACAATTTGTTTTGTGAGCAAGTATTTTAATATTTTTATCATATTTATAAAAAAAAAATCACTCCCTCCTTTTTTCATTTGAGGGTGCAAAATTTTTTTTTGAGGGTGCAATGCATGCTCATGCACCCCCGTAGAACCGGGCCTGGTTGTGCATGTAATATGCTAACGTTCAGTAAAAGTCTAAACACGAACAACTGTTGTTGTGGTTATTGGATTAATAAGTTGACGTAAATAAACAATATATAGCATATGTTGCTGACTTAGACCAGTTGACTTTATACCCTGATATCTTTGAAAAGAACTTAGTAACGTCCATTAGGGCTGGGACAGGTCTGGCTGGGTCTAGAGCAAGCCACAAAATGTTGTCCGCTCCGTGGAAAAGCAGAAGCTAATGTTAAGATTAATTTATTTTAACTACCTGAATATTTTGATTCAACATAAATGATACACATTGGCAAGAAATGAAACAAAAAAAACATAAAACCAACACCTTAGTGATATCAATAAACAGCAGACTGCAAACTAGTCTGGAACAAAGAACAGCAGAACCAGGAACAAAAACCCACTGCCCTGAGTATCGTATACAAAATTGTGTTCAGATATTAGGTTAAGGAAAACATAGGGTATTTCTATACAACCCCAATTCCGAAAACGTTGGGACGTTATGTAATGTGAATAAAACAGAATGTGATCATTTCCCTAATCCTTTTTGACATGTATTCAATAAATGACAGTACAAATACATCATAGCTTTTTGTTTAAACTGATAAACTTTATTGTTTTTTATAGATATAAACAAATTATACATTTTAAAATTTAAAAACATTTCAAAAAAGTTGGGACCTGTTTATCACTGAGTTATATCACCCTTTTAACAACGCTGATTAACGCATCAGCTCAGCTGGGTCTCATGGGCTTCAACACGACCGGAATAAAAATGTAAACCATATATGACGATCTGTCTAGTGGAGCAGTTATCAATAAATAAATACCATGATACATCAGAAATGAGCACGCTGATCCGGGACTTGTGTTCCCACCGAAATCCCGAGCAGAGCAGAGTGAGGCGAGAACAACCTGTGTCTGTACTAGGTCAATTGACCCGGATCTTAATGCAGGGTGTAACCCTTCCCATCGGACAAAAAAGCTGGATTGTTGCGGGTCGACGCAGGTTTTTTGGTCAGTGCAAGGGGTAATAAATCATTATCCACGTTATCTGTCATGTGGGGGACATTCCCTTAAAGGGGCACTGTATAACATTTAAAGTAATGTATTAGCTAAAATCAATATCCTCATTCATAAATATGTCCTCATTGGTGTAAAATCACCTCTGCCAATAATCTGAATGATCCTCCTGAGCGGAAAATTTCAAATATTAATATTACATTTTGTACATTGAGCAGGTAGGTCTTATGGAGGAATCCATGTTGTTGGAATGTGCATTGTTTAGAATTGTTCTTGTCCTTGAAGGCCACTGTAGCTTATGTTATTATTCAAAAGGGGTGGGGTTACACAGGGAGTGTTGCAATCTAGAACTTTCCTGAAGTTTCTTGATGATGTCATATTACTGCAGTGTGTAGAATTTGAGGATTTAGTCGCATTTGTGTGACTGTACCTGGCTGAAGTGTGAACCAATCACAGGACAGATCCTGCCCCCCTGATGCTGCTTTTTGTAAATGGTTTAAATGACTGTGTTTCCACTTGAACATTACCATTCCGCACTGTATTCCTTCTCTGTACAATGTGTAATGATCCTCGTGAGAAAACATTGATTTGAATTAAACTCTAATGCTAAACTTTATACAGCCAGTATTGTCTCATTCACTTTCTCACAACGATCCATTATTAGCTTACCTAAGTGAAGATTACATTTGAAGACTGAAGATGAATGTTTTACCATATTTGCATGAGGAATGTGTCTTGTGTTTCACCGGCAGACTGCTGGAGGAGGGGAACATGGAGGTTGCAGAGGAGCAGAAACAGAGGATTGAACAGCTGCAGAGAGAGAGACGGAGATTATTGGAGGAGAACAACGTAACACATCAACCCAAATTCTTCAGGTAGCCTCAATATCCAGATCTAATATAGTTTCTCATTGAAAAAGTGATTCATGGGAAAGTGAGCATGTCTTTGTTCTTAATATACTGCATATGTAGCCTGGCTCCGCCGGCCCGCCTACTTCCGGCAAAATTTCATTTTCCCTTCAGTAGTCAGTCTGGGTGTACAGCGCATTTCCCAGATTCTCCGGAGAATCTACGATCGTCCAATCAGCGAACAGAGCGAGTGGCTGAGAACGCTCCAGTTTCAGTTGAATGCTGCATTCCTTTATACTCGGAAGAAGGAGATTTCCGACTTGGTAGTTCCGAGTTCCGACCTGTCTGTGTTCCAGTGCATCTGCTCGCGAAAGTATGGACGCCTAAAACCTTTCTCGTCCAAATAACTAAACGTTAGGCTCTAACAAGTTACTGTTGCCAGGTACCGGTAGATTCATAGACTACAATATGTAGAGAAGTCGGAAATTTCCGAGTTCCCTGTCCATCTGGAAGGCATCATCAAAAGCCGGCTCATGACACACGTGATGACCAAACGTGATGCAATTGGTTGGCTAATCCAGAGTGGCACTGGGCAGATCCAATAATTTTAAACTTCGACAGACACCCGCCTCCAAGTGAGTTAACGTTTGCCAATTACAGCACTTCCAGACCTTCTGTACAAATGAAATGAAGTACGATGGTCTGGTTGGACCAGGCTACTGCATATGCAGCTCGTCACTGTAAATGCTGCGTTTGTCCCAATTCCAGTTTCATCACGCTTAACTAATCGTTAACAGTATTCACTGCCGTTTCGTTTGTCCTCTGCTTCCACAGGAAGTCAAATGATGATGCCTGGGTGAGCAACAACACATACTGGGAGCTGAGGAAAGACCCAGACTTCACCCACATAGATTTTCCTACACTGTGGTGACCCCTGGACTGCAGATCACACACATTTCGACCTGTACAGCCTCTACTGTGATCCAGGCTGGCTCTGGAGAAGTCTGCATTGCAGTCGTAACACTAACATTCAGTATTGAGCTTCTTTAATGCAGTTCATCAAAGTTATTCCCTTAAAAGCAAGTGCTTGTATCAGTTGTATAAACTTGTTTATGCAAACATATTAGGAGAATTTTGATACATTATGGCAAATGTTGCTCGTTCTTTCACGTGATATGTTACAATGTACATGTTAAACTGAGAAAAAGGAAACCTACTTGGTATAAAGGATGACAACTCCTTAGCATTACTGATGTGCACTAGCTTAAAATCTACTGAATAACAGGTCACTTTAGCTGTTGTCTTATCATGGACACTCTACCTCTGAGAATATCTAGCCTTGATATGTCATTGATGGAGTGTACAAATCCTATATTTATTCTGCACCTGCCTGATACCGTAATCATTGTACTCATATTATTTATTTTATTTTTGTTTCATATCGGCTGCATTTTTTTTATCTATGTTTTGAAATTAATTCTATAAATTATTCATACAATCTTTAAATCTACTTTCCTTTCTCTCATAACAGTCATTTGTTTCTGTTTCCTGCGTTTTGCCGTGGCTGTGAATGATTGTGCAACTGAGCAGCAGTAGCAGATATCAAATGCAGCCATTTTTCACTCTTTACTTTGCACTAGGGATGTAACGATATGAGATTATTTAGAGTACGATACGATACGATACGATATTGCAATTGATATCACGATATCACGATACGATATTACGCGTGGAATTCATTTCTACCCCCTTAAATGAAATGTTGTACCGCTGATTTAAATAAAACACAAACGAATAATTCAATTTTTTATATCTTATTATGAAGAGATTTCTGAGAGATTTAAACAACTTATCACCAAAACAAAGACACTGCTTCTCTACTATTGTTTTAAAGAAGCATTACACCTATAATTTTAAAATGAAATAGGAATTTTAAATCTAAACTTTAGGCACTTGTCTGTAACTGTAAAAGTATGCATAAAATAAAATAATTTAACAATAGTGTGATAATTTTCCCATGTCTTATTTGCTTATCAACTCTATTTTATTCAACACTATTTTTGAAAGCCATGCTTTTACTTTAATAGGCCTACATTATGACAGGCACAATGAACACAGTAAAATATTAAATTATGATTTTTATTTGTTATTAATTAAAACTGCAGTCTCAAAATCAATGTTTTTGCAGTGCACTCCTCTCCCTCCTCCCTTCCTCACACTTTCGCAACGTCACCTATGCTTGACAGTAGTGTCACCTAAGTTTGACCTAGTAGGGATTCCATAGTATTGCGCAACATGCCGTTGTTACGCCGAAAGCTGTGACCTGCCAGAATGTGTGATATTCTGGCAGGTCACAGCTTTCGGCGCAACACCGGTATAGCTCGTACAGCTGAGTTAATATGCTAGTTCACGTGAAGTTGTGATGAACATATCAAGGATCTTTGGACTTATCTCCTTTATCTGTCTTTCACCGAAGTTCGCCGACTTTACCGGGGATTTAACGCGCGGTCGCGTTGGATGTTTTTTTTTTTTTTTTTTGTATCTCATTTCCTCACATTCACCTGGATTCATAATGATATAACTCACCCGCGAGCAACTCTCTCTTCAGTCTGGTGAGCTACTATGCCGATATTTTTCTCTATCGCTCCCTTTTCTCTTTCTCTCTCTTCTTCTTTGCTGCTACGTGACTCAATGTTGTAAAGCTGCACGCGTTGCTCTGCGTAGTGTAAACAACGGCCCATGTGAGACGTGACTGTTCAGTTTAAAGTTAGAAGTCATGTTTCAGTGATAATTTGTTGTGTTAATGTGTTATTATTTGGTTTCCAATGTTGGTGTGACCCATACAGTGTTAGATTGAGTGCTACGTTTATGACAACGTTGCTTACCAGACTCTCCACAATGACGGAGCGCATTTACCATGCAAGCTCGCCTCAATACCGTGACACGATATAACAAGAAAAAACGTACGGTTGACATTCGTGGCCTTTTCATATCGCGAACGACCGTTTTGCGGTGTATTGTTACATCCCTACTTTGCACCATTGTTTACCTAGACCCTGACCTTTGGGACCAAAAGTGTCCAAAACTACTGTGACCCACCAGCTCAAATAAAGTCTCTGATGCTTTTTTTCTTGTGGAGTTATTTGTGACTGTCACAAGCAGAGGCTGTAAACTAGACCATCAGGCTTTAAACGTTACCAAAACTTCCACTCGAAATTGGTAGTCCATTTTGTGCCTCTTTTGTGCCAATGCCTTGATTGTAACAAATAGTTATCTGGTGAATGAAATAAATAATTGTTATCTGATATTACAGCTCTCTGGTGAGTCTCCATAATTTTATGTTTGCTTTGGTGTCGGAAAAGGGCGGAAGGTGACTCAATAAATTATGACGTTTTTGGTCAGGGCTCCAGGTTTTGGGTAGCCTGGTCCTACCAGACCATCTTACGTCATTTTATTTGTACTTAAGGGAAATGAAAATTGAGCGGAACTAGGTAGGTGTGTGGTGCCTGGCTAGGTTTTGGGCTCTTCCCTCCATGATGATTTCATGGATTGACCGTCATAGGAAGCTCGACATAAATACCTTAAATAACTCATGAGTAAAGTTGTAACTTTAGCTGTGTAACACTCAGCTTTGTGATTAGGTTGAGCTGTTTTTTTATTATGTGTTAACAATGCAATATGTAAAAGGGGGTGCTGTATATTTCTGTTTAATCTGCATCAGATACTAGGTGACAACAAAGATCGATCCACTCTGGCAGGCAGGCAGTGCTAACACATCACTTTGAACTACACTCAACAAAAATATAAACGCAACAGTTTTGTTTTTGCTCCCATTTTTCATGAGATGGACTTATAGATCTAAAATTCATTCCAGATACACAATATTACCATTTCTCTCAAACATTGTTCACAAATCTGTCTAAATGTGTGATAGTGAGCACTTCTGCTTTGCTGAGATAATCCATCCCACATCACAGGTGTGCCACATCAAGATGCTAATCTGACATCATGATTAGTGCACAGGTGTGCCTTAGACTGTCCACAATAAAAGGCCACTCTGAAATGTGCATTTGTTTGCTTTATTGGGGGTCTGGGGACTCAGAACCAGTCAGTATCTGGTGTGACCACCATTTGCCTCATGCAGTGCAACACATCTTCTTCGCATAGAGTTTATCAGATCAATTGTGGCCTGTGGAATGTTGGTCCACTCCTCTTCAATGGCTGTGCGAAGTTGCTGGATATTAGTGGGAAGTGGTGCACGCTGTCGTATACACAGGTCAAGCACATCCCAAACATGCTCAATGGGTGACATGTCCGGTGAGTATGCTGGCCATGCAAGAACTGGGACATTTTCAGCTTCCAAGAATTGTGTACAGATCCTTGCAACATGGGGCCGTGCATTATCTTGCTGAAACGTGAGGTGATGTTCATGGATGTATGGCACAACAATGGGCCTCAGGATCTCATCACGGTATCTCTAACCCCACCACCACCATGGGCCACTCGATCCACAACATTGACATCAGTAAAGCGCTCACCCACACGACGCCACACACGCTGTCTGCCATCTGCCCTGAACAACGTAAACCGAGATTAATCCGTGAAGAGAACACCTCTCCAACGTGCCAGACGCCATTGAATGTGAGCATTTGCCAACTCAAATCTGTTACGGCGACGAGCTGGAGTCAGGTCAAGACCCCGATGAGGACGACGAGCATGCAGTTGAGCTTCTCTGAGACGGTTTCTGACAGTTTGTGCAGAAATTGTTTTGGTTATGCAAATTGTTTCTGCAGCTGTCTCAGTGGCTGGTCTCAGACGATCTTGGAGGTGAACCTGCTGGATGTGGGGGTCCTGGGCTGGTGTGGTTACATGCGGTCTGCGGTTGTGAGGCCGGTTGGATGTACTGCCATATTCTCTGAAACGCCTTTGTAGACGGCTTATGGTGGAGAAATGAACATTCAATGCACGAGCAACAGATCTGGTTGACATTCCTGCTGTCAGCATGCCAATTGCACTCTCCCTCAATGCTTGTGGCATCTGTGGCATTTTGCTGTGAGACAAAACTGCACATTTCAGGGTGGCCTTTTATTGTGGACAGTCTAAGGCACACCTGTGCACTAATCATGATGTCAGATCAGCATCTTGATGTGGCCCACCTGTGAGGTGGGATGGATTATCTCAGCAAAGCAGAAGTGCTCACTATCACACATTTAGACAGATTTGTGAACAATGTTTGAGAGAAATGGTAATATTGTGTATCTGGAATGAATTTTAGATCTTTAAGTCCATCTCATGAAAAATGGGAGCAAAAACAAAAGTGTTGCGTTTATATTTTTGTTGAGTGTATGTGGTGCTATTGCGGTTAATATTGACCAGCATCGAGTCTTTAAACGGAGATACTGTGTATGACCAGTTAACTTACATGATGTTTTGACATTATAGGTTGCTTTTGCCCACAACACCACCATAGCCAACCCTTTGCCTTTGCTGTTATCTCCCTCCAGAAACCAGCTGACCCATTCAAAGCTTTATTTTGTGGCTTACTGCATACAGTGGAATTTACTATGTGATCCACTACTAATTCCTTATTTTACATTCTAATACAGAGGATCTCTAGATTTTCATTGTGCATTATGAATACGATGTTCAAATATTGAGGTCATATCGAAAGAAAATGTACCAAATGTTGTAACATCTCTTTTTGGACCCCTGTCAGTACGACCTGTCAATAGAAAGACCTGACCTTCTGAGAGCTGTCCGCCCTGACCTGCAGCTATCTATCTCACCAAAATCATGATGGTCACAGGGAGGTGCCCTCAGTTAAGCTTGGCCATTTGTAAATTAAATCGAGCCAATGACTGCATTCAGGAAGCAGCCAAAGTATAAAACTCACAATCCTATACACTGTTGCACACAGCATCTTGACACAAGATCCATGGTAAGAAGATCAAGGCACAATACTTTGTGCAAAATAGAGGAATTTCACATGAATGCAACATATACCCACCTATTACAGGCTATTTCCACCTGTATGCCTATTTATTGTGGTAGGCCACCAACTTCATTTCCAGTCTATCAAACTGGCAGTGAAAGTATTAACAATATATAAGTATTTTAGTGTAATGTTTAAAGTGTGTATTTGTCTTTGTACTAGATGTTGTTTCTCATGGTGATGATGCTGGCAGTAGGCCTACAAGGCTCGTCTGTTGCTGCTGGTCATCGTCGTGGTAAGTACTGGTATTCTGATGTAATTAATATAAGCTTTATATTTTAAAAAAAACAAAAAAACATACATCATTGTCAGTCATTTCCTAATTTCAAGATGACAATGAGGAAGATATATCATCTTAAACAAATATTAAGGCAATTAAGTAGGCCTAAATTGTACATTTTTAAAACATGTATTTACAAACTACATCACGGACACACACAACGAATAATAGTTTTTTTTTAAACATATTTATTGGATTTTTGTTTTCTTTACAGCATAGACAAGCACAACAACAGAAAGTATAGCGCACACAACAGAGCAATCGCTCAAAGTGCATCACCCCCCCACCCCTCCTCCCCGCAAAGAAACAGAACAAAACAAAACAAAACAAAAAAAAACAACAGGACCACAGCAGTTACGTTAAATTAATATAAAACTTATGTGATTGTATGACAAATTCCGCATACATATACACCTGTCAATAATAAAACAACATATGTGCACATGAGCATGCCTTCACACAGTGATGAATAAACATAAATTAAGAATGGATAAAAAAAAGACACAGTTACAATCAGATCAGTTCAAATCGTCACTCCCTCCATCACTTTGTATACCTTCATTTTCAAGGAGATTATAAAAGACCTTCCAAATTTTCCAAAACCTATCGATCCTGTTTTTCGTGAAATAACTGATCTTTTCCAGTGCCAGATAGGAAGTCACTCCGTTTAACCATTCAGAAACGCCACAAACAGTTGTTTTTTTTCCATGACCAAGCAATGCACCTTTTAGCCTCCAAAAGGCACATACCAATTAAAGATGTTTTTTTATCATTAGTTTCCACAAAATTGGCCGGGTAAATATTTAGGATAAATAGCTTAGGATCAGAAGGCATCACCTTGCTAATAATACGACCAATAATGTTCAGTACGTCTCTCCAAAAGAATGCAACCTGTGGACAGCTCCACATACAATAGAACAGTGACCCCTTCTGCTGGCTACATTTAATGCACGTGTCGGGAATATTGGGGTTAAAGTGGTTTAGCTTCACTGGAGTAATGTACTATCTACACAGCCATTTATATTGTAAGAGTATAGAATGTGTGTTTACAGATTGGGTTTTTACCAAAGAGCAGGCTTTTGACCATTCTTAATCTGATACCTTTTCCACTAAATCCATATTCCAGGCCCGTAAAATATTATTTGAAGACTCATTAGATCCGCTAACAAACAGATTGTAAAGCATAGACACCTGTCCCCTAGCTTTCAAATATTTTAAAGTGATGTCTTCTAAAATGGACAAGGGAAGAGTGCCAGATAGAACAACATTTCTGATTTGGAGATATTTAAAGAAATGTTTTGTAGGAATGTCATATTTGGATTAAGATCTTTAAATGACATAAATGCAGGTCCATTGTACAAATCAGATATTTTAGCTAGACCTTTGGAGGACCAAAGTTTAAAACCCGGGTCTGCCCTACCTGGGTGAAAGTCATCATTAATGGGCGTGAATTGGGTGAGCCTTTTTGTCATACTAGGGCTGCAACTAACGATTATCTTAATAATCGATAAATCGGTGAATCGGATAAAAAAAAGAAACATTTGTAAATGTCGCATCTTTATTCAAAAACTGAACATTACTTCAAATTCACAGTGCAGACTGAAGTGTCAAAACACCAGGTTATTGCTCCAACGTCCCGGAACTATCAAAAGTAATATTAAATGATAAAAAATTAAAAATAAACTTAACTGGGATAACACAAAAAAAACATACAATGTATGATATATATTTATACAGTATATAAGGGATGTCCATGGTAAACCAGTCAACCGATAAGATTTTTAACTGGTAAATGTGATGTAAGTTCTGTTAAGGTTGGAGGTCAACTCAGGTGGAAGAATATGTCAGGAGACTTGGATGAATTATGAAGCAATATTTATTACAGACTTGGCCAAGGAGAACCGGACTGCAACTCTCGTGACTTGCACTTCAATTCTGACAAACTCATGCTTAGAGCTGTGTTTTAACCTTGCGCTATCTCTATCACCTCCCCGGCTCGGGCACCAAGCGTACCAATGTTTTGGTTCAGAGCTGAACACAGTGAACCATAACATTCTGGAGTCTTAGGAGATGAGACTTTATCTATACAACTGACCTAAGTGTCTCCTAACAGGCTCCAAGGCTGACCTAGAGTCTGAGAGACAGACACACAAGATAGGCATATATGACCTCTCAATCTTTCCCATTAATATTACAACTAAAGACCCAAAATTCCCTCACAGATCCCTCCTTTTTGACCAAGAGATCAACACAAACTACCCACCCTTAGTGATTACCCCAATTTAGAAGCTCCAGGACATCTGTCAGAAAAGAGATTACAACCACACATAAATCAATAATCAATCATTGACAGGTAAACAATAAAACTAATACGTAAAAACAATAC
Source organism: Hyperoplus lanceolatus (assembly GCA_026929865.2). NCBI lineage: Eukaryota > Metazoa > Chordata > Actinopteri > Uranoscopiformes > Ammodytidae > Hyperoplus > Hyperoplus lanceolatus. The sequence continues at coordinate 18,374,425 of CM049401.1, forward strand.
AAACAATAAAACTAATACAACAGAATAACACATGAAAGAATTAAAGTTCTTTTTTTATAGGCCGATTCCGTTATTGTCTTTGTGATCCAAAAACGCAAGTCTTCACCTGAGCCAGTGTAAAAAAACGACTGACTGCAGGCCGCGAGTTGTTTTCGTTTGTAAACCATCCAGCGTCAGGTTTGACATGACCATGAGCACAAGGTATTTGGGGCTATATTGCCTTGCAACAATTTAGACAGTCATATCAAATCAATGTTTTAATACAGCACATGTTAAACAAAACAAATAAATAATATTCTACAATCCGTACAGGGTGCAGTCAAAACATCATAACCTCCACATAATCACCTTCCAAAAACACGAAAATCAAACCTTCAAAAATGCATCATATAAGTATGTACCTTCACATGTTAAAATTCATACCAGGGACAAGAGAAATAATTTGACACAGTTTGACCACGCTACCTTTATTAAGACTAATTTCATCATGAAAACATAAAAACCGTAATGAGAATACCACACTCCATGACCAAAAGAAACACACCATAAACTAAAAATGAAATGATTAAACCACCTTAGTGACAAAATAAGACATAATTAAAAATAAACCATATATGATTGTCCCTGTTAATAAAATGATCATGTTATTGTATCATTGCAAACCCATGAAACCATAATGTGAACACATTGTAGGAATCAACCTAAAATCAAAAGTAGATGAGAATTATCAGTAGGTTAACATATGTAGGAAAGGTAACCTTTGCAGACTCTGTCATGTGGAGAATGCATAACACCATATTAGGCCTCCTGTTGGTTCCTTTAAGAACAGTTTAGGGGGGGTGCCCCTTCAACTTGTATGTGTGTGCTTGTTGATCTTACACCGATGCAAAGCATGATTGTGCTTGTCAGTTTCATCCTCTCAGATGTTTTGCACCTCCACTCCAGCTAGAATAAGGACAAACCACAAAGACAAAGAGACCTCCACAGAAATTTCATTATACAGAAAAATTACTTGAGACACCTGCAAATAAAAATGTGTTAGGCATTTTAACAAATCACATCATAAACCCATCAGTCCAGAGCAGAGGAGTGTTATGAGGAGTAAAATGTGGGCTTATACCTGTGGACAAGGGCCTCCCCATAAGAACGTCATGAGGACTTCGTCCTAATGTAGCACTTGGTGTTCCACAAGTTGTGTATAACTCAATATGTAATGCAACTGGCCATTGTAGCCCAGTTAGCATCATTGTTTGGTCAGTTTCTCTATAATTTCAGTAGTTAATTCTCTAAAACTGACCTGAGCGCTGTGGGTGGCTCGGTACATGCAACTGCCTCCCAAAACCTACTATGGATGATTTGCTAAGAGTGACTTCAGCCACAAACGCTGGACCTCACTCACTGTTTATCCCTAGAAGTACCCCAAACCTGGGCATCAACTCCTTTTAATAAACACTTAACAACCATCCTAACAAACTTTTTTCATGTATCATATGCCTTCACCCATTTGGGTCATCACAAGGAAATATTTTAAACCCTAACAAGGGACATACACAAAGCCATTTTGTACGTTTACAAACAGCCCTATAAGGGCACTACGTGGTCATGTTTAACTGGTCATTCATCTATCATCATCAATAAATCAATTCAAATGCAATGACACAATTTGATCTTCTTGGACTTTCTGGAACTGTACTGAACTGGCTTGAATCCCACTTAAAGGACAGAGACTACTATGCGTCTCTTCTGTTTAACATCGACATGGTCCCAGTACTATCTCAGACTATGAATAAGAACAAATTATGCTACTATAATTTTACAGATGACACACACATTTACATGACCATATCAATGATTGGATGTGCCAAAATATTCTTCTAAACAACGACAAAACTGAAGTAATTGTCTTTGGTGCCAAAGATAAACAATTAAAAGTCAGTGCACAGCTTAAATCTGTTATGTTAGAAACTACACACCAAGCCAGAAACCCTGGCGTTGTCATAGACCCAGACCTGAACTCAAGAAACACATAAAATCAATTAACAAGTCTGCCTACTACCACCTTAAAAACATATCAAGAATTAAAGGGCTTATGTCTCAGCAAGATTTAGAAAAAAATTGTCACACATTAATCTTTAGTAGACTTGACCACTGTAACAGTGTCCTAGAAGGCCTTCCAAAAAGTCTATTAGACAGTTTCAGCTAATTCAGAACGCTGCTGCTCGAGTCCTCACTAGGACCAACCTAAAGGGTCACATCACCCCAATTCTGAGGTCTTTCGACTGGCTTCCTGTTATTCAAATAATTGATTTCAAAATATTGATGCTGGTTTATAAAACTCTAAATAGTTTAGGGCCAGGTTAGGGCCATTACTGATCTGCTGACACATTATGAACTGTCCAGAGCCCTTCGGTTGTCTGGAACAGGTTTACTTAGACCCTGTTTCCACCTGGCATTAATATGTGGTTCTGAGGAATCCGATCGTTATATGTAAATGTAATATGCTTGTTCACACCTGGCCTTAACAATGCGTCTTCTATGCGTGTTTGCGATCCGGATTCGAATTCCCCGCGCTGTATGGAAATCAGCTCATACATCATTTCCGCTTATACACTCCATCTTCAATGTTTTCTGTTTTCTGTTTACCTGCAACGGTGCACTTTTATGACGTGAATTGTCGCGTGAATGAGTACGCGTTTCCGCCCAGTCACTCGCCACAGTTGAGTGGGCGGGGCCTAATGTGTATGAGATGCGCATACGCGTTTCCACTGTTAATGGGTATGTGGATAAGTGGTCTCAAACCACCTCTGAATGTGGATAATTTCAATGCGCATTCAATGCGCATTGAGCGTGTTTCCACCTGTAGTTAGCGCGATCGGATCCTAAAAACCACATATTAATGCCAGGTGGAAACAGGGTCTTACAGTCCCCAGAGTTAGGACTAAACAAGGAGAAGCAGCTTTTAGTTTTTTTATTTTATTTTATTTGCTCCACATATCTGGAACAAACTCCCAGAAACCTTTAGGTCTGCTACAACTCTCAGCTCTTTTAACTCAAGTCTTGGTTAAATCTTAGTCTTATTTTTATTTACACATTCTATTTCTATTCATTCACTTTTAAATGTTTTATTTCTATTCATTCGCTTTTCTAATGTGTTTTATGTATTTCAATCTTGCCCCTGTAGAGCACTTTGAATGGCCTTGTGTCTGAATTGTGTTGCCTATCAACAAGGGTGTGTAATACCTGCATTCAACATTTGTGACCTGATTATCTCATTCCTCCCTCCTTTTTCTACCTATTTGGGGTATTTGCTACCTGCGCTGAAATGGAGACATGGAGAGACATGGAGACAATCTTTTTATTATTTAAAAAAAAATTCTGACCTGCTTTGAGCTAAAAGACCAGGTAACCTAGAATTGCTCGCTTCCTGACTACCTGTTCTCTCTACCATCAGTGGTCTTACAATAAACACTATGTACTGCATTCTAATAATTCATTAGCCTATAACATTATCAATAGATGTATGTTTTGGGATGATCCCCAGGCAGGACCATCAGTGTAGATAAAATTGAATGAATTTTGTGTTGGTATCTGCAGCAAGTCTAAGTAATTCAAAACGATACTTGAACTAGCCTTTTTAACCATTTACGGTGTCACTCAAAGGAAGGAGAGTAACTAGATTCAGGTAGGGTGAGCTTGGCACACATTTGTAAAGTGTTACCCAGAAAAGTATAATGGCCTCGTAGCTTGAGTGACGAGCAACTATACGATGTTAATTAGATGTGGTCAATATGTGTAGCACCGAATAAGAAACATACACAACAAAGTCATGAGCCAGTCTGATAAAAGAAGATTATCCAATAAAAATGGCAACTACGGCCCCTGTTCTTAGACAGCCTAGCATATCAAGGACTAATGGTGAGAGTCAAGACAATAATATACCATGTCGGCCACATTTTCACTGTCTCTGCATCAGGATGAGTTGGCAAATCCATCTTTATCATGAACATGGAGATTGAAACGCTGACGATAGTCCAACAGACCCACGGCTAGGTCATAATTCTTTCTTTTCTTTCTTTTTTTCTTTTATTTCAGACATATCAAAAACAATACAAAACTAAATGAAAAGCATACAAATACAATAAACAAAATGTATGTTTAAATGACTTCACAAAAAGAAAAAAAAGAAAACAAATTATCTGTATTGATGTGATATGCCTGAAAAGGAGCAGGAAGAAGTATACACTTATTTAATCCTACCCCTTTTCCATAGTAAAAAAAATTAAAATATTTATTATATTTACTTCTTGTAATCCATATAATCTCTATACAATCTATCTATACAATTGGTGATGCTATATTTGACATTTACGATCTATACATACATACAACTTAATATACTATGATTTTTTATATTTTATATATTTATACAATGCACATATCTATATCTATATACAATCAATATATCCATATCTACATACATATCTATACAATCAGTATATATATCCATATATATCAATGTAACCCATATATATACATACATACACACACACATACATACATACATACATACATACATACATACATACATACATACATACATACATACATATACACATATTATTATTATTATTATTATTATTATTTATAATTTCCTTCGTACTTCTCATCCTCATCCCTGTACCTTTTTTTAAACTGGATCATGTTTGGACATTGCTTTAGCTCCGTGCTCATCCCATTCCACAGTTTCACACCCCCAATTGAGATGCAATGACATTTTAAAGTCATGCGTACATCCAGTGTCTTAAAGTTTAACTTTAAGTTTAACTAACTAGTTTAAGTTTTTGAATGTTACCTGGTAGCAGTTTATTTCTAGCTTTGAACATGATTTGTGCACCTTGATATTCAACCAGGTCATTGAACTTTATGATACGGGAATGTAAAAACAGGAGGTTGGTGTGATCATAATATCCAGCTTTATTGATTATTCTTATGGCTCGTTTTTGTATCGTGACTAATGGTAGCAGTGAGCTTTTGTAAGTGGTCCCCCAGACCTCCACAGTAATTTAAATAAGGTAAGATCATCGAGCAGTAAAGAATATGTAATGATTTTTGATCCAATATATGCTTTGCTTTACACAGGACTAAGATGCTTCGTGACAGTTTAGATTTAACATGTTTTATAATTGAGTGTGCACATTTAAGACATTGTGCATAGCATCCATTCATTGCATATAGATCCAGTCTCTGTATCATTCACCAAAGAGCGTGTGTGTCTCTCTCAGTCAATTTGAGCAAGTTGGTCAGGAATTTCACCTTCAGGCATGTCACACGATGTTGTCCAGTTCACAGAACATGTCCCAAGCCTGTCCCTTTAGGCAGACATAACTGCAGCTTAGCCACTAGAAGTTCTGTGACTGCACACAGCCAGTCTTTGGAAGACAGAATGACAAGCTTTCGTTGATATAGATGATCTTATAAGTTCATAAGCTTTCTGAAGGAGGATTCAGATATTCAAGATGATCGATCACCGCTGCCATGCACACTGCACAACTCTCACCAAAAGCTTTGAACCAGGCATGTCTATTCTTATTTTGTTTACCTTTAGCTGTAAATGCAAACAGATACTGGCTGTCTGGATGCAAATGAAAAAGATAACACTGTGAACCTAAACCATGACTTTGTGGTGCAAGTAATCTATTTATGAAACGAGCATTAGCTTCATTCTGTGACGCAGGGGAGAATTCAATAAAATCGAACAGATATTTGCTAAGTCCATTAAATGGCTGGATTTAAGACATTTCTGAAAATAATCCAAAGTGAACTTGAAAAGTTAGCTTCTTTGATATAAATATATTTTGTGGCGAAATGTGTTTACTCAGATGTAGCACGTGTGCTTGTCTATTTGAGAGGTTTCTATGGCTGCTCTCAAGGTCTCCCTTTTTTTTCCTACGCCAAATTTTATTTTCCCTTCTAGTCATCTTTACACCCATTTCCCATTTCTGAATTCAACGGTCAAAAAAAAAGGGGGGGAGAACGATGGCGTCAAGCCGCGCCCCAGTTTCAGTTGCCAAAAGGCGGCTCATGACACACGTGAACCAAACTTTATGCTATTGTTTGGCTAATCCAGAGTGGCACTGGGCGATCATAGTTTTAAACTTTAACAGACACCCGCCTCCATGACTGCATGTTTGAAAATGAAACCTTAGAATTCTGTACGGACCTTAGAATTAGTTACTCTCTCCTGTGTGTGAGACTATTTAATTGATAAAGCACACATTGTAGAATTGTAGAGTAAATGTTCCTTGCTTCATTCACTAATCATGTGCATTTAAATGTGTAATAGTCAATAAGCTAATTATCTGAGTCAAAAGGAAACGTTTATTACAACCAAGTTGAAATGAAGGAAAACAACATTGATTATATCTCAAGATCTGCAACTTACTTAGCAACGTAAATAGTTTTAGGATACTTTCCAGAAGGAGTCCAAGGGTCAATCTCCTCTCATAATTTTAGGCACTGTAATGTATGTAAATGCTTCTCTGTATCTCATAATTTGTTCCTCAGCAACAGCTCTCTACAGAATCTCTGTGTCTGAGCCACTGCATAGGCAGCAGGAACAAGAAAATGTAATAGATCTCCACATTACAGCTAATTTGCACAACAATTTATTTTGGCACTTTACTTTTTAACTTTTGGATTTACAAAATCAAAAACTATGGTCAACATTCAACAAAGATAATCAATTCTGACTGTGGTGGTAACATATTGCTAGTCATATCTCACAGCTGTTTTATATTATCACTGCACATAAGAGGGCTATTTCAACAGCAAACAGTATATACTCTTTGAAGGGTTAAACGTAGCTGTACAATAACAATTGCACAAGGTGGGGATTCTTTAGCTACTTTCTGAATGCTTCACACATCAAAAACATGTGACACATTTAAATTTGGTAAAACCCAGCAATGTAAACCGTCATTAATGATTCCAAAAAAACAGCTCGTATAGCTTTATGATCTGGTAATGTAAGGAACAAACCCTCAGGAGTGCAATGGATAGTGGCGTTAAGTTTACAAAGCAAATATCGGTCCATCTTACAGGACTGTTCTCTGATATAAGGAAAGAATGTTGTACCTCTGACCCTTTCATAGGAAACGTTTGTTTTGCGTGACTCTGGCTCCCTCATAGAACACCTGAAACTCCTACAGTGGTGATATGACTGTTTCTAGGTAGGCAAACATTTTCACTATCTTTTACAGTAAAAATCGTAGCTCCACTATCAACCAAAATAGACACTGTGGACCCATTTATTTCTACTGGCATTAGTGGGTCTTCAATAGGGGAAGAAGAAAGTTTAATTGTAGCTGCTTGAGTTAACTTTGTATGGTCTGATTCTGTTTCACAATGGCCTCCCTATGCGTTAATGTAATAGGTAGGGCTCGCCTCTGAGGGAGGTGGAGGTAGTGGTGGAGGTAGGGCTTCTTGTGCACGGCTATACTCGTATGCACGGCTTCTACATTCTCCCGCCCAGTGTCCATTTTTTTTCCGCAGAAGTTACACCGTCCTTTTCTCCATTTGTTTTTGAAGGTATTGTTTTGTGAGTAGCATGCATCTCCTTTTTGCTGTGAATCTCTGTCCCTCTTGCTTGTTTACATGTTGTTGTACCAATTGCTTGGTGTCAGCATTAGAATCAGTGGTACTTTCTCGGTCAAACACGTAATTTTTGTTTAAAGTCATTATCTTATTCATTGTGGTCTGCCAATCTTGACTGTGCCAATCATTACATGATAATTTGTATATTGTGGCTACATGTGGTCTAACATATTGTAAGAACATCGAAACAGCAATAGCCGAGTTATCTGCTATTTTCATACCAGCATTCTTGTCCCAAACAGAGATAAATCTGTTTAAGAACGTCTCTATCGATTCATCTTTTTTCTGCATACAGTTGACAATGTTAGTGAATTTGCTGCACAAGCGTTTGCAATTCATAATTGCATCTTTACACTCTGTATTTAGCCACTCAGACATTGTTTTGTCAGGTGGCCACTGGCCATCTTCCCTTAAGTCTGGGGAAGTGTCTACTTTGCTCTGCTGGCTGATGTTATTTGGTTCTATCTCACTCACTCCTGCCTTTTTGATCCCTGACCCCCCTGCTGCATGCAAGTCTATCTTCCTTAGTGCTTGAACTGCAGCTGCTATGAAAAGTAATTCATCCTCTTTATTTCTACTTACATGTTGCATTGTAGCTTCTTCTATCTTCTGAGTTACTTTTGGGTATGAGGAAACAATGGGCACATCAATCATGGAATCCGGGAGTGGCAGGCCGGCCTCTATCAGAGTGGCCACAAGACGTTGTGGCGAGGGGGTGGGGTACTTTGCCGTTTCACCCATTTGAATATCATGGCTTTAGCATTTTTTGTGGGGTTTGATCCATGACACTGTTTTATCTTAACCATTTCCTCAGCTCTAGCTTTCAACGCAGTTTCAAGCAGTGGCACATGACGTGCACTTACATATGCAACACATCTATCAATCAATTCTTTAAGTTCTTCAGAAACTCGATCATCCTTTCTTTTGCACACATTTGCACGTTCAGTACATTCGTTCCCACTTCCATACAGTTCTGCGGTGTTAAACCATATTGCCACAAATCTTCTCATTTTAACAACATCCCAAGTTGGATCTCCGTGTGTGTCATATACAGTTGAACCAGCAAGCATCATTTTATCTTCAGCAAAGGACCCTCAATGGGCCACTTTACACCTGTCTGCTTAAACATAAGGGATGTGTAAGGGACCACATATTCCCAGCCATGTTTTCTTCCAACAATGCCTGCTGGTGTGTGTTCAGGAAAAACCTTCTCAATGTGTGTTTCTTCGTCTTCTGTCATATTCTGCGTCTGCGCATTTTTACTGCTTTTCTTCGGTGTTTTGATATGTTTTGTTTTAAACTTCTCCTCTGCTTTGGACTGGCTGGAACCCATGTTGAGGCCCACAGATAGAATGTTTTATACAAACACAAATTTAACATATGGCATATGTATTTCACTTATACAAAACACATACTTTGCACAATATTGCAACAACATCCAAGATCTCCATTTTCTAAATGTTAACCCATTTCATTGTATAGAGGGCTTTATCTTATTTTGTTGTATTCTATTGTGTTGTATCTCTTCGTGTAAACCAAACAGGACTTAATATCTGTTTGTCAAAGAGGAATCAAACCTACTTTGCGGTAAAGATAATTATCTGTCTACCATAAGCTGACCAATTATTTTCAATTTAATTTCTTGAGGCCGAGTTTTAGAACTATCACATATATTCTTTTCTGATCTCGTCAAACAAAGACATGGTAAGGCATAAATCAAATTTATTGCACTTACCAGGTCGATGTTATCTTGAGATCCTGTTTGTGACGCCAATTTGTGATGGAAGTTCTGTTAAGGTTGGAGGTCAACTCAGGTGGAAGAATATGTCAGGAGACTTGGATGAATTATGAAGCAATATTTATTACAGACTTGGCCAAGGAGAACCGGCTGCAACTCTCGTAACTTGCACTTCAATTCTGACAAACTCATGCTTAGAGCTGTGTTTTAACCTCGCGCTATCTCTATCACCTCCCCGGCTCGGGCACCAAGCGTACCAATGTTTTGTTTCAGAGCTGAACACAGTGAACCATAACATTCTGGAGTCTTAGGAGATGAGACTTTATCTATACAACTGACCTAAGTGTCTCCTAACAGGCTCCAAGGCTGACCTAGAGTCTGAGAGACAGACACACAAGATAGGCATATATGACCTCTCAATCTTTCCCATTAATATTGCAACTAAAGACCCAAAATTCCCTCACAGTAAATATTAACGGTTAAAAAAATTAAATCATCTTAATTTCTCTCAGATGACAGGAGATCGTTTATTTCTATTGATATTGATACCATTTTCGAGTCTCCTTAACGATCCAAGTCTTTATTGATATCACTATTGATACTTTTCTATTATTTTGTTGAAATAGAACTTGTATTATTGCTTTAATTGCTGATATGATCATAGCTCAAGATAGGACCTTAAACAGGTTATAATTCCATCTTTACTATCTATTTTATATTGCTGTGAAGACAAGTTTTCGCCAAAATCTCAACTTTCTTTTTTTTGTGTTGCATTTGAACACATCAATCACATTACTGAACACAATACATCACATTTGACTCTTTGCCACTTTTTTTAAGCTAACTAGCTCTATATCCTTGCGATTTTAACACTTTCTACACGGGTCGGTTGTGTGATTACTGCCGCTGCTTTGAATGACTGTTGATGCACCGATGCCGACTCTCCGAGCCCGTCTGCACACGCCTGCAGCAGCAGCAGATGACAGAGTTTTTTTGGACTAGACGGAGTTGAAGGAGTTTTTTTTAACCCAAAGACAGCAAAGGTACAACACTTTTATATAGGCCTACAGTCCAGTGTTAGATATGACCAAAATACAAGCTGTGGTGGCCGCTCACACTATAGCCTTCCCGCGCCGCTTCACGTGCAGAAGGCTTGCTGTGGGCTTGCATGAACCTGTCGGCGGCTGGATGTGGACAGTGCCGCGCCTACAAGTGAATTATTAATCGTGCGACTCAACGAATCGATGGTTGCGTTCCGAATCGCATACTTTCTACAATATAGTATGTAGAAAAAAGATGTAGGATGTCCCGATTCTTGTGGCCAGATTTAGGATGGTTAGAAGTACCCAGGTGTCCTACTTCATGCGGCCAAGATTGTTGGTGTTGAAAAGTGCATCCTATTAGGGCGATTCTGACCCACAATTCAGTGCGCACGTGAAGTGGCGTCACATCGACGAAGCCTCCATATGAAAACAAACGGGGATGCGACGGATATAAAAGCAAAAGGCAAGATCAAGGTGCAATGTGGCGCAATGTTATGGTGAAATAAGAGAGTAAAGTATGTCCCAATAGTATGCCTACTGCATCCTAACTAGATTCTTTTTATCTTCCGATGTAGTATGTAGAATAGAAAAAAGAAAGAGTATGCGATTCGGAACGCAACCGATGACCAAATTCGTTGCCAACGCTTTTAGTAATCGATTTTAAACAATTTTATCGATTCGTTCTGTCATACCCCAGTAAGCAATGGCATTATGCCAAATCCTTATCGTATTTTTTAAAAAAAAGATTTTTTTTTATCTGCCAAATACATTTACAAATGCAGTGGCACTGTAATATTTTGGGATTCCATTAAAACCCAAGCTCGGGGGTGGTCATTCACAAAATAAAACATACCGGCCCTAATTTGAGCTGCCCAAAAGTACCAAAGGAAATTTGGAAATTGCAGTCCACCTCTGTCATATGGTAAATACAACAAGGAAAGTCTGAGTCTACGGCGGTTGTTTTTCCAAATGAAGTTTGTGAAAGTTTTGTTAAGCAATTTAAAGAAGGAAAGAGCGACATTTTATGCATTTGATTAAGGATATGGGTAATTTGGTCCATCTTTTTATCAATTGTGCGACGTTATCCACAAGGGGGTCATAATTAGCTGAAATGATTTTGTCAATAGTAGGATTAATTTTGACACCTAAGTAAGTAAATCCCTGTTTTGACACAGTAAATGGTGTAGAGATCGGGGGACTATTTCTCTCATTTTCGGTCAAAAACATTATCACTGATTAACTATTGTTTCCTTTATAGCCTGAAAAGGTACCAAATGTTCTCATCAAATTCAGCAGGCTAGGAAGTGTTTTCTCCAATCTGGAACAAAATAAAATGACGTCATCCGTGTATAACGGGATACGATGTTCTATGCCTCCGACTTTAATTCCTGTAATGCCAGCATGCTTGCGAATTGCCATGGCAAGTCGAAGAGTAAGGGAGAGAGGGGGCAGCCCTGTCTCGTTCCTCGGTTAAGCCTAAATGGCGTTGATATAAGTCCATTAGTTAGAATGTCAGCATGTGGGTTGGAATACAAAAGCTGAACCCATCTGGGAAAATGTACACCCACACCAAATCTTTGCAGGACATCAAATAGGTATTGTCATTCTATCCTGTCGAATGCCTTCTCTGCGTCCAATGACAGGATGGAATGGTCAGTATTTTCTCCGATTTTACATACTTCTATAAATACCTATTTCAAATGTGCAAGAAGATAAATTATACCAAAGTGTTTTATATGGAAATGTTCAGAACACATTAGGCCTTTGTTTTCTGAGGTCTTCTTATGTCCTAGACCATTGTGTCTATAAATAATTGGCTTAAATGCTGAAAAATTAATTGCGATTTTTGAAAAACCTGGAAATTTGTGTGAAAGAAGAACCTTTAGTCATCCTGTTGATTTGTTTTGGCTCTTGAAATTGCTTCTCCTAAGCCCTAGCTTCAAAAATGCAATGGAAATTTTCCAAAACACAGTAGGGGAGTGCACAAAACATGACAAATATAAAATCTAGTCCAACCATTTGAGGCAAGACTGATTCCAGCCTCTTCGAAAGCACTTTGCATAGAATCTTAAGGTCATTATTAAGAAGTAAGATCGGTCTATAAGACCCACACTGGGTTGGTGTTTTTCCAGGCTTCAGTAACAATGAAATTATTGCTGTATTTAGAGAAGGAGGGAGGGATCTCTCATCAAATGATTCCTTGTACATATCAAGTAGGGGCGGTATTAATTTGGATTTAAATATTTTATACATTTCAATTGGAATTGCTTCTGGCCCTGGTGTTTTACCTCCCCCCAAGCCAGATATGGCCTCAGATATTTCCCCAGTCTCAAGGTTGCGTTCTAATGTGCCTAAACATTCTTTATCTACTAGGTCAAAATGTAGTGTATCCAAAAAATCTTTTTGCACACTTGGGGCCAAACCTAAGTATTCAGAGCCATATAAGTGTTGGTAGAAACGTTGAAAAGTGTCATTTATCTCTTTTGGGTCCGAAGTTGTATCCCCTTTATCTGTCAAGATGGAGTTTATTGCCCTCTCGGTTTGCATCCGCTTTATGCGCCAGGCGAGTAATTTACCTGCCCTCTCTCCCTGTTCATAATACGATTGTTTAATCTCATCAAGCTTTTTGTCGCCTTATTTGTTGACAAAACACTATATTTTGCTTTCAGTTTGTTAAGTTCCATGATAAGTTGACGGTCGGGATTTTCAAAATTTTTGCCCTCAGTTTTTTTAATTGCTTTTTCAAGTTTCTCCATTTCTAATCTATGATCTTTATATCTAAAGCCAGTGAAATTTATCATTTGGCCTCTCAGAAAGGCTTTAAATGTTTCCCACCTCACAGATGCAGTTGTCTGGTTAGTGTTGCTTTCAAAATATAAATCTATTCGTCTTCCAATATACTCTATAAAGCTTGGGTCCCTGAACCAGATTGATTGTAAACGCCACCTAGGCGGGGTCGGTACATGTATTAAGAAGCGAGGTTGGGGCGTGATCTGAAATTAGGATGCTATTATACTAGCATTTTGACATTTTTGGAATCAACTCTGCTGAGACCAGATAATAATCAATTCTAGAAAAGTTCTGATGAGTGCCCGAGTAACAAGAAAATGTTTTCTGGTTAGAATACTTATTTCTCCATACAGCTACCAGATTAAAATCTTTCATGCACTGAAGCAGTTATTTTCTAGTCAAGGGGTGAACGGTTAGCCTGGAAATCCAGACCCTGATATCTTGAACGATAGAGGGTCTGGCCACGATCATTAGTAATTTCCAACTCAAGGGGCGGCTTCTACTCGTGCATTTCAAATGCCACTGCACGCAGTTGGATAGCACTACAACCAATCAGAGCGATGCACAAGGCGACGTAAGCCCCTTTCGTTTAGCGAACAGCTGTTAAACTGTTAAATTAAACATTTGCCGTTGTCGGTCGGCAAAATAGAACATTCCACTTACTTGCTAATGAAAGATTTGAGTGCCGTCTTCCAAATCGTTAAGGGTCGAGGCCAAAGCAGTCTCAAACTCACACAACATATCCGCAGCCATCTTTGATGTTTACTATCACGGCTTCGACGTCGCATGCACGTCACTGTCGTCATCCGGTTACGTCCGCCCCAGAGTACCATATAAAGGGCTCTGGTGCGCCCATATTAGATAGAACCAATTGAAACCACCCGCCAGATCTCTGGCTTTCTTGATAAAGCTTCAACGGAGCGTGTCCAGACCAACACGCGCAGCAAATTTAATTTGCCAGCGCCTAGTGGCAGGTCCGGGAATGCCAGGCTAGTGAACGGTATCAACACCGTTGGATCTGTCCAATGCCGTTTGGAGTGTATAATTAAAGTCTGCACCTATGATAATTTGGCCAGGCAAAGCAGCTAACATCAAGAAAAGCTGTCGAAAGAAGGTTGGATTATCGATATTTGTCCGATATACATTAACCAAATTTTATTTGACTGAAAGAAGTTCACATTCGATAATAAGGCATCTACCAAGTCGGTCTTCAGTGACACGTAAAAGCTTAAACGGCACAGATTTGTGTATAAGAGTTATTACCCCTCTTGGGTTAGGGCTAAAAGAGGCTGAAAACACCTGACCAGGCCACCCTCTCCTCACCCTTATCACATCTGCTGGAGCCTGCTCATAACCTGTTTAAGCTTAATTATCTTATTTAGTCCTCTCACATTCCAGGATGTGAACTGAAGATCAGAGGACAAAGCTGAGAATGTTTACCACATCAATGCCCTGACAGATATATGTTAAGTGGCTGCAAACATAAACAAATACATCAAAAAATGTAAAAGAAAAAACAAAAAGGCAAAAAAAATCCCCACACAATATCAAAGAGAAAATGCAAATAAAACAGAGTTTACTTCCTCAACTGAAATAAACCCACCCCTCCCAAAGTACACACATCCAAAGTAGGGAAAACCGGGGTAAGTAGGCACACTTTTTACTCTATTGAGAATTTCTCATCATCTAAACATCTTCCAATAGTCATTCCTACATTAAATTGAAGCTTAAGGTGTTGGCTTGAAATGTGTACCCCTCACTTTTTCTAACGTATTGTAATAAAGAAGAAATTTACCATCAAAGACACACTAACACATTGTGACAACCAACCCCATCAAGGGGTCGGTTGTCACACATGGGGTTGTTTGTCACAATGTTATCTTTATGGGAAAAATCTGAAAAAGAATGCAAGAAAGCAGAACTACATTTGAAAGTTTAATCTCATTGTCAAGTTGAAATAGGCCTACATTACTTTATGCATCTTAACACAAAATGAGCAAGGAATTTTAAAAAAGAAAATCCATATTAAGACCAACCTACTGTATGTAACAACATAAAGAACAAAACAAATAGGTCTAACAATAATAGCCTACTCAACTAGGATACACACATTCACTATCTGAGTTACAGTGATAACTAAGCAGAGATTGTGTGCCCACTGGTTGCACATACAACACTTCTCCCTTACCTCCCCTGAACGGGTGCCGGAGAACGTTTCCATACAAAAAACAAACACAAACTATCCTCTTCATCTGATGAAGATTACACCTCCTGTCTCTTTCTCTTCTGTTTCTTCTTCCCCAGCTGGGGTGGAGTGCACTGGGGTGCATTAGCCTTAGCAACTGGTCTAGTTTGAGATGCACTGGGTCGTTGTGATTTTGTTGCCCTTTTTCTCTTTTGCATGCTAGCTGCCTTTCCTGCTCAATTCTCTCCTTCTCTGGGGTGTCAGTGAGGATGCAGCTTGACATTTTCTTGTAGGGGGTCAAACCTGTGGACAACTCTGTGCCGCCACCGTGCGGCCAAAACACTGCAGTGCACCCTTATCTCTCCAGGTGGGCGTATCCAAACGCCAGCCTGAAACTCCGGATGAAAGCCGGGTCCTTTAAAAGGATGCGCGCGCTGCGTAGTCTCCCTCTCTGGTTTTCGGCTTTTAGCTGATCCATATAGAGAAGACAAGTTTGTACAAATCTACAGGGCCCTCTTCAACCCTGAACCAACCACCACGTGTTTTACAAAAGTTTTCGCCTGCGGCGATCTCCGGCACAACAAAGTGAGTTGTAAACTGTTCCGTTGGAACGACAAGAAGAAGAACGACTCAGGCGGTTTACCTAGAAACCAGCCTTTTGGACACGGACCATAAGCCGATCGATTTGTCCCCGACCGCCGTCCTCCGCACAGAGTCAGCTGTGCCCTTTGCCTCTTTCCTGCGATCTGAAGACCGCAGAGATCGACTCACTAGCTCCCCGATCGCCAAGGGTCCGGAGCCTGGATTTGGATCGCCGTCTTGCTGTCCTCTAGTGTGAGCCTTGCCAACCCAGGAAAGGATTGGCCTGCCCGCCTCAAACGACGACGAGCAGAGAACACTAGGTGTTCCCCCAAGTGAGATTTTGGCTTTATATTACCTGGGCAGATGTTTTAGTTATTATTACTTTTTAAAGTGTTGAACAATACTGTTTATTTTCGAGTTTGTGTTTGCTATCTTGAACAGGCTTTGTGATTACCCCCGTTTGTCCTCCCCCACGGAGAACCAGAACGGGGAAAGCTTGTTTGATCATTTCACTCGGCGCGAGTGAAGGCAGTGTGGTTTAATTCTGCTGTGTGTTTAAAACCTCACACTTTTCTTTTCCCCCCGCGCTCAAGCGTGGTCTTTCCTCCTCTTCCTCTCCTGCACGCACACACACGTTAGATACCCCTGATTATAGTCTGACTCACCCCTCGAGTCATAAGTCACGTCGGAACTCCCCCTTCCCTTTTTTCTACTTCGCTTCACCCACACACACATATATCCACACACCCACACACACACACACACACCCATACTGGTACATGGCTGTACAGACAACAATGTTCTAGATGTTTTCTTTGATTAAGTTTGCTAAGTGTATTTACTTTATGCGTGTATAAAACGGATGTTACCTTAAAGGCCTACTTCACCGGTTGGAATATGAAGGTGTATTGAACTCGGAGATCCTATGAAGTATAAATGTGCAAAAAAAAATGAAATCGGATCATCCTAGCCTGAGAAAAGGCAGAAAGAGTGTTTTATGGTCTCACTGTCAAACCCTACATTTCTCTTTCTGTGATGTCACTACTTTGCTCCGGAGTAGGCTTTCAGTCCCTTACGACAACCCCGCCCACGTTCAGGAGGTACTATTTGCGGTGGAAAACGACCCGTGCTGCTACCAAACCAAGTTGAGCTGAGTCGAGTTGAGTCGAGTCGAGCTACATGTGCGGTGGAAAAGCGCCATAACAGTCCTCTCACCTCAAATGCAGCAGTCTAACTCCAAGGAAGACGATGTAGATGACCTCTGATCCTAGTTGTGGATATTTACATACCAAAATTTAACAGACAGTGCCTTCTGGTTCAGAGATATAACGATTGTGACAACCTACCCGTGTGACAAATTACCCCGTTCTCCCCTAACTAAACTGAGCTCAATCATGGAGCTGGGCTGGTCCACCTGAGCAAGCGTCATACGAGGAACAACATGCCCGGCGATCATCACGGAACCCCCAGTTAGCCTCCGTAATGGAATATTGTAGGCAGTAACAGCCAAGCAGTCTAAGTCCAACCTAAACCATAATTACGTAACGCCACAGGAGAAAATAATAATAAAATGAGAATAATGTATAGTACTGTAAGTCCTACCCAGCAGAGCTAGTCATGTGGCCGACGACATAATGACTTATTGAAATTTAAATGTGCCAGTCAAAACGTTACAGGACCGAAATATATTGCAAAGGGCGTGCTGTATTTTAATATGGCTCTTTTACCCTCAATCTCCACGTTGTTGGCTCCTCATTTCCTTCACAAAATCTTCCGCCGTCCTCACCGCGTCAAAAGTGTGGCGTTTCCCCTTGTAAGTGATCAGTAGTGTAGCCGGGTGAGCGACTCCGTATCGCAGGTTCGGGATGGAGAGGGCAGCCAAGTCTTTCTTCACTGAGTCGAAGGCTTTTCTGCGTCTGAGAAGGTCAGCGGAGAAGTCGGGAGAAAACATTATTCTCTGGTTGTCCAGCAGTATGGGTCCCTTCAGCCAAAAACATTATTCTCTGGTTGTCCAGCAGTATGGGTCCCTTCAGCCTGACCGCTCTCATGATTTGTGTCTTGTCCGCCTAGTTCATTAGTTTCATTATCACCACACATTCTGACAGGTCACAGCTTTCGGTGCAACACCGGTTGCTGCGGTCTAGCTCTGTTAGCCATGCTTGCCTCGTTAGCTGTGCCGAGCCTGTGGGCTCGCTCGATTAGCAGGGGCCCAGGAAATGTATCTGCACCAAGCACCTTCGGTAGCCAACCCTCAAGAAACATGCACATGTCAGTCCCTTCACTACCTTCGTAAATGCCCACCAGGCGCAGATTGGACCGTCGACTGCGGTTTTCCAGGTTGTCAGCCTTGAACGCTAGCTCCTTAATAGTAGCTTTCATGGCCGTGTTGTCCGTTGGCAGCGACCTGATATCATCTTGGTTGGTGCTAATTCTGTCCTCTGCCTCCATTACACGGAATGTAATCGCTTTCACGTCAGCCTTAAGCCCTTGCATCGCGTTTAGGAGACCATCAAATCTCACCACAAAGTCATCTTTCAATGCCAGAATTGCTGTCAGAATCTCGCTGGAATCAGTTGTGACGTTAGTCCCCAAGACTGCTTCGCTAGCACTGCTAGCTTCTTCGTTAGCTTGTTTCGAGCAAGCCCCAACCTCAGCGATTTTTACCAGCATCCAATAAGGAAGTGACCACAACTGTAGTAACCAGGAAGTGCCTAGGGGGTGGTACCAAGACAGTAATTTTTCTTTGACTCACTTGTTAGACAGGCCGTTTTCATAGTCTTATTAAACCTATTACAGCCTGGTCCACAAAACAATTTTAGTCTGTATGTTTAGGTCATATCTTCATGACAACACTGAGGGGGGTGAATTTTTTTGGGCCATGCTAGTTTTTATTCTTTTGGAGATTAAAATGTATTGGCGCGATCTCTTGAGTGACAGCTCTCCGCCCGTTGTCCCTCACTTTGCCTCAAAGGTATACGTCAGCTATCTCCCTCCCCCGATGTGAGGCGGAGTAAAAATCTCACAAAATGGCGACACACACAAACCAGGATTATTGGATGCCGTGTGAATAACTGAGGTCAGCCCGGATGCTACAACCATATTATTTACTATCTAAGGTTTTGAGGGGCTCAGCGTGGCGTCAAACTTCAAAAGTTTTTGCATCTGCTTCTGTGGTTTGGTGCCATTGTGTCGTTTTGTTAGTGAAACTTGAGGTAAATGAACGAGTTAATTAAGACTGCTTAGCTGCCCATTTTGAAAAAATTCACCGGAGGGGCTTCAAAACACAACCGCTCAGCACCGCGCCATAACCGGAAGTCCAATAAATAATAGTTGAATAAATATAGTAAATCCATTTTTAATAAAGAGATCAGAAATTACCTTGTCACTTTGCAGTCTGGAGTCGGCAGTTGGGATAAGTAAACAGGTCTAAGGTACAAAGATATGGGCAAATGTGAAAAAGTTTAATAAATGATGGCAGATATTATTACAGGAATCACAGTGATCTGGGCAAAGCCTTTAGCTCCATATAATTTCCTATGAGTGGTGAATCTCTCGTGAAGACCTTGGTGAGGCAGTTAGTGAAAGGAAGAAAATGATGACGTGGTTAACAGTCTAAAACAGTTAACAGTTTGGAATTCTAAGTTAAATATTTATTTGGCAGTTTTTTCATTTAGATGGTGTTTTCTGTATAATCAAACATTCATCTTTTTACAAAACTGTACTCCAACAAGTATTGGCACTGAATATACTTATGAACACATTTGTTGCTATTGTGGAATTAATGAATGTCTCTCTTTATTACAGATCTGTCAGATAAGATGTTCACCTTCCCCAAAGAATCCAACACAGATTTTGTAAAGCTGATTCCACGTAGGGAAAAAGACTTGGACGCTATAACCGTCTGTTTCAGGTAGCATTGAATATACACAATGAATGAAACAACACACTGTATCTTTGACAATAACAATCCCCATGAATAAAAATGTTTTTGTTATGTCTACAGATCCTTTACAGACCTCCATAGAGACCACGTCCCTTTCTCTATTGCCACACACTCTGCTTTCAACGACTTTGTGGTTTACGTGGATGTTGAAAACAATGAGATTGACCTCTATGTCAGGAATCATAGGGTAGATTTTGCAGGGTTTGAATACAATCTGATCGAATTCATAGCAATTTGTGCCACTTGGGACTCTAGGACTGGACTGGCACAGGTGTGGTTAAATGGAAAGCCCTCAAGTAGGAAATACGTCAGCTCTGGATCCCCCATCAAAGCGGAAAACATGATTATTTTAGGACAAGTAAGCACCATTCTTAAAGGAATAGTTAAACATTGTTGAAAATTGGCCTACACTGCTTAGTTTTATTTGTCCAGAGAGTTAGAATAACAGATCAATACCAAATGTGGGCTACTGCAAAATGCTGTGATGGAGAGTAACATTACGGAGTACATTTACTTGAGTACTACTGAACTTTAGTAGATTTTTTGCTAACCAAATGTTACATGCTCAGCTCCAAAATGTATGGCATCTTGGCAACTACTGCTGGCCAAGAAGAAGTTCAGTCCAGCTCATAAGTCCATGCAAAACAATACATTTTGGTACTATAAATGTCTTTGAATATTGCTTTAGATAAAGCGGCCAGGTAACACTTTACAATAAGGTACAAAAAAGAGTAGTTACTGTTCCAAAAAAGAGTAGTTACTGTTCCAAAAAAGAGAAGTTACTGTTCCAAAAAAGAGTAGTTACTGTTTCGAAAAGAGTAGTTACTGTTCCAAAAAAGTTTTTTTACTGTTTTTTGGAACAGTAACTACTCTTTTTGAAACTAACTACTATTTTAATTTTTAGGGCATTCTAAAATGCATTAGATTGATAGTTAGGCCAATCTTGTAAGATAAGACTGCAGCAAAGCGGAAAAAAAATCCTCAAATGGAAAACTATTCCCTTTAATTTAATGCGTTGTAAATAAATATTTTGTGATATGTTGAATGTCTTTTGATGGATATGTAACAGAAAAAACGATAGCATAGTGTAATAAAGCTGTTATCTCTATATGCACTCTCTACAGGACCAGGATTTATTTTGTGCAGGGTTTGACATTAAGCAGTCCTTCGTTGGTAGTATCACCGACGTCCATGTGTGGGACAGTGTCCTTACACCCTGTCAACTGGAGAACTACATAAAACATGTCGCTAAACGTGAGAATGAAGGAGATTTCATCAACTGGAAAAAACTTTCAAGTGTTGTGGAAGGAAACATCAAATTGGAAGCTGTGCGGGACACTCCATGTCGGGGCCAGCCGGGCCGCCTGCCTGCCAACTCAGGAAGCAAGTCAGGAAGACTACAAGAAGACCACCCGCGCTACCTGCCCACCAAGTCAGGAAGCAAGTCAGGAAGTAAGTCGGGAAGCAAGTCGGGAAGCAAGTCAGGAAGCAAGTCGGGAAGCAAGTCGGGAAGCAAGTCGGGAAGCAAGTCGGGAAGCAAGTCGGGAAGCAAGTCGGGAAGCAAGTCGGGAAGCAAATCGGGAAGCAAGTCGGGAAGCAAGTCGGGAAGCAAGTCGGGAAGCAACTCAGGAAGCAACTCAGGAAGCAACTCAGGAAGACAACAGGAAGTCCACCTGGGCTACCTGCCCGCCGAGTCAGGAAGCAACTCAGGAAGACAACAGGAAGTCCACCTGGGCTACCTGCCCGCCGAGTCAGGAAGCAACTCAGGAAGACAACAGGAAGTCCACCTGGGCTACCTGCCCGCCAAGTCAGGAAGCAACTCAGGAAGACAACAAGAAGTCCACCCGGGCTACCTGCCCGCCGAGTCAGGAAGCAACTCAGGAAGACAACAGGAAGTCAGGAAGCAACACAGGAAGCAACGCAGGAAGCAACTCTGGAAGCAACTCAGGAAGCAACGCAGGAAGCAACGCAGGAAGCCAACAGGAATTCAGCCGTCAGGAAGCAAGTCAGGAAGCAAGTCGGGAAGCAAGTCGGGAAGCAAGTCGGGAAGCAAGTCGGGAAGCAAATCGGGAAGCAAGTCGGGAAGCAAGTCGGGAAGCAAGTCGGGAAGCAAATCGGGAAGCAAGTCGGGAAGCAAGTCGGGAAGCAAGTCGGGAAGCAAGTCGGGAAGCAAGTCGGGAAGCAAGTCGGGAAGCAAATCGGGAAGCAAGTCGGGAAGCAAATCGGGAAGCAAGTCGGGAAGCAAGTCAGGAAGCAACTCAGGAAGCAACTCAGGAAGACAACAGGAAGTCCACCTGGGCTACCTGCCCGCTGAGTCAGGAAGCAACTCAGGAAGACAACAGGAAGTCCACCTGGGCTACCTGCCCGCCGAGTCAGGAAGCAACTCAGGAAGACAACAGGAAGTCCACCCGGGCTACCTGCCCGCCGAGTCAGGAAGCAACTCAGGAAGACAACAGGAAGTCAGGAAGCAACACAGGAAGCAACGCAGGAAGCAACTCAGGAAGCAACTCAGGAAGCAACGCAGGAAGCAACGCAGGAAGCCAACAGGAATTCAGCCGTCAGGAAGCAAGTCAGGAAGCAAGTCAGGAAGCAAGTCGGGAAGCAAGTCGGGAAGCAAGTCGGGAAGCAAATCGGGAAGCAAATCGGGAAGAAAACGCAGGAATTAACGCAGGAAGCAAGTCAGGAAGCATGTCATGAAGCAAGTCTGGAAGCCAACATGATGACTAAAAAAAATAAAAATATTTTTTTTCTTTAATAAATAAATGTTTCATTGATTCCTTAATAATCATTTGCGAGTGTGTGCACGGCACTGTCGGTCTACCCCCTCGTTTGATCATCCCATCAGCTGATCTGTGTGTCTGCATGAGTGTGTGTGTGTTTGCGCTCGGCGTGATGCGCTTGCGCATTTTGTGCGCACTTGTTAAACACGGAAGCCAATAAACAGAAGCATGACTAGCAAGCAAACGTTGAATTAGTGGCGAAAATACAACCAGCGCCTGCTCTATGGAGATATTAAGGACTCAGTAACAGCATGGACATATAAAGAAATGGACACCAGATTGAAACAAGGCGTCTATTCATTCCTATGAAAGCTGCTCATTGACGCAGGGAAGCCACAAGGAAGCATTAATCCGGAAATTCATGTGGCCCTGAAGCATGACGTAGCATGGACGTAGCGGCATTATGGACCTATCAAGAAAGAGGGCGGCGAGCGTAGCGGACTGGTAGCAGATGTAGAATCATTCTTGTTCTGTAGCATTGTAAGCTAATGGTCTTAACGAGCACAGTCGCATTGTTTACCGACCATATTCGTATAAGTCACTAACCCCCCGATGATTTGCTATATGTGATCGCTGTATGTGATCTTTAAACATTCCGTTTTTGTAAAGTAATACAGTGGTTAACAAGTTCTAAACGAAGATTCCTCCAGCCATCCACACCAAACTAGTGGGCTAGTGCTGTTTTGATAGCGTGTTTTACATCTTTATAGGTCCATGGTGCTTAAGTTAACTATTGAAATCAACCAAACAAATGTTCAAATGCTTAAGTTAGCTTTCGAAACCTTTGCTTCACTACGACTCTTTTCAGCTGCCCACGGCTGCCCACCCCTCCTCCTCCCGCGAAAACAAACTGAAAGCCGCTAAAAGCCGTTGGGCTAATACAGTTTTTCACAATTGCTTAAACACATTTCCTGATAGACTACCTCACTTTTTCTAAACCCTAAACACAAATCTCAAAACTCAAACACAAAATGCAAAATCCTTCACTTCTCTTGCAAAAGCATACTTTACCCTCAAAACAGTGTTAACTCTTCACTAAATGGTGTTTTCTTTTCAAATGACAAACACATACATCTTATGACTAGACATTTCTAGCACTCATTGAACACTAGTGCGCAGAATGGAAAACACTATAGTATAAATGCAAAACACTATATGAATGATTTATCAGTAGAATTATGCCTGTACATGTTCATACACTTTCACCTACAGTAAGAATAAAATACTTTACAGTTTTTGCCAAATGCTAACACATGTTGCAGAATAGAGTATTTTGCCATTTCAAACAAACACAATGAATAGGTTGGACTGCAGTTCAAGCAATTCAGTCTGTCTGTATAAACTAAGAAACAATTACATTAAAATTAGGGAACAATGGTAAAAAAAACAGTGTTGTATGGAATTGGGTGGTTGGATTATGATCATTTTATAGATACCGCCTCCTGTTTGCGTCTGGCCACATTGCCTCATCAACATCACACTCAATGTCATCCTTTGAGAAGCAACAGGGAAATGATCACCTGATATCCAGTCTAAATCTCCTAATTATGAAGCGACTCAGGTTGGGCTGCACTCTCTGTCCAGGCTCCCTCATTGATAGGCCATGATCTATAACATGGTCCACTATAGTGTCCCTGTTGTATGTGTCTTTTGCCTTCTTTGTCCTCATACTCCTGTCGCTCTCTTTCCTCCTCTTCCCCTGACTCTTACTGTCTCAGAAAGGAGCTGAGCTCACCTGGGGTCTATTTGTAGTGCTAAGGTTTAGACTGATTAGTATTCAATTAGTTAAAATTTTTTTCAAGAAGTGTGTTGGAGCATAGCCTAAATGTCTTCCAATAATTCCCCTACAACACTATGTTTTGTAGAACATTCTAGTTGTACCATTTCTTGTGTGTCTTTGTGTTTTGTTTTTTTTACTTTTGCAAAAACCTGAAATGGCAAAATAAAATAAAAAATCTGAAGCGTTTACATTTTGTTTTCATGTGTCTAGATCAACTGTAGTGGATCAATCTTTCACAAAAAAATCTTTATGAGACTTTTAAAGTCAAAAACGATCCAAAGTACTGAATACAGCTGGTTTTTGCATAAAGCACATCTATGTGTTGTTGCTTCTAGGAAAGAGTAATTCAAAAGTGCATGTGTGTATTGTTTTGATGCTAAACACAGTTTTGAAATGGGATTGTTAGGTTTTGTTTCAAGAGTTTCATTTTGCCGTATAAGTTAGAAGTTTATCTCCATGTGCTTTGTCCTATTCGGCCTGTGTGTTACAGTTTTTCACAATTGCTTCAACACATTTCCTGATAGACTACCTCACTTTTTCAAAATCCTTAACACAAATTTCAAAACTCAAACACAAAATGAAAAATCCTTCACTTCTCTTGCAAAAGCACACTTTACCCTCAAAACAGTGTTAACTCTTCACTAAATGCTGTTTTCTTTTCAAATGACAAACACATACATACTGGGCCTGTTTCAGGTAGCTGGTTTTACATACTCTGGGTTTAACCCTGCGCTCTGAGTTGGTAAACTCAGAGTGCAGGGTTGATAAGCAACTCTGGGTTTTTGGTTTCAGAACAGTGGATCAGCGTTGGGTTTATCAACTCTGAGCGTGTTCACTCTGGGTGGAGCGTGTGCATAAAAGCCATCGTCAATGGATCGCTGATAACATGATTCACCATGGAAACAGAAGAAACAAATGATTGATCCTCCCACTTCTCAAAAAAGAAAAAAAGAAATCTCCGCTTCTCCCACTAGAGTTAGAAATATTAACGAATGAGCTTATGGTAGCCTATGGAGAAGAATTAACGGGATATTGTCTCATAACTCTGATCTAAAATCCTCTGCAATTCAGAAAAAAAACAGAGCAAACATTTTTTGTCAAGATAATCATTTCCCTTCCGTATGAGAAGCCATAGTCTATTTTAAAAAGTTACGCATATCAGCTGTAAAGTAATAAAGCTGGCGCGGCACAGCATTGCTGACAGTGCCTAAAGCCTACTGTGCAGTAAACAGAACAGACTTTCGCTTCTTTTAAATGGGGAGTGAAATACATTAACGTCAAGACACATTAGGTGACAGTTTCCATTGAAGAGCCTGATTGATTTATTAACAGATCCATTTTCCTCAAGTGATCACAGTTTAAATTATTATATAATTTTTATATTCATATTAGGCTATTTAACGAGGCATGTCTGTGACTTTAGGATCGCACAAGTGAACTACAACGATCGCGTGCAGCCGCAGCGTTACATGAATCCACCTGACATAAATCTGTTCAGTGGCACAGACGTTAAAAAACATGCAATACAAATAGGTTTATTAATCTGAATGTTGAGCATGTCACGATGTGTAAGGTGGCCGCCTATATGAACGGACCGAGGGCTGAGAACAAGGCCACTGATCAGATAAATGATCGGTCAAACGTAAAATCACCAGGAAATGATAAAAACATCCCGATGGAGATTTCTAGAGTGATTTTGCTTCAAACTGTACAGGGACGCGTGTGACAGTGACACTCTTTCTTCAGTCGGAGCTGCAGCGTAAAGTGAAAACAAACTCAGGGTAGGTCTGACCACCTCCCGAGCAGGTTAGACCCACGGCGTATGTTGCCGCAGTAACCTGCTACCTGAAACAGAAAACCCAGAGTTTCCACCAACTCAGAGCGAACAAACTCTGGGTTGCCTCAAAACCAGCTACCTGAAACAGGCCCCATATGACTAGACATTTCTTGCACTCATTGAACACTGGTGTGCAGAATGGAAAACACTATAGTATAAATGCAAAACACTATATGAAAGCTTTATCAGTAGAATTATGCCTTAAATTTGCATGTTCATACACTTTCACCTACAGTAACAACAAATACTTTACGGTTTTTGCCAAATCATAACACACATGTTGCAGAACTAGATTATTTTTATCGTCGGATATAGTATGTAGAATAGAAAAAAGAAAGAGTATGCGATTCGGATCGCAACCAACGTCCGACTCGGCTGCATGAGGTTTTGAAGTCGGACACAGACACTGGAGCAAGTCGCTGCAGTTTCTCCCCACTGGCTGCGGGAGCAAAATGTTTGATGGGAAACGTCTTGCTGACAGGCGGAGCTGAGCGCCAATTGGGAGTTTAAACCCCTTCTTTGATACATTTCCCCAATTTGTTACGCAAAAGTCTGCCGCTCAAAATTAAATTACGAACCATTCTTTTTGACTTTAGTTTAATCATTAGACCGCCACAGTATGCATTTAAGCATAAATATACTTAATCAGAGTTAAACCTCCACTGGTCTGAACCCTTGACAGAGAAATTATTTGGATGCATTAACTCTCCTGTATAGATTTATATAAAAGTGAACACAAACTTGAGTCACATAAGATCTTGACGAAGTGATATCTTAATACCATTAAGATTAAATCATAGGCTTAATTCCAGTGATCTAAATGGTCTGGGAATTGTATTTTACATGTAGTCTTGCAAAGCCAGACCAAAACTACAACTAGTAGTATGATGTTACACATCATAACAAAGTTCACCATATCCATCTCTATAATAATAGAGATCATATTCGTTATGGGAAGGGAGAAATACTGAACCTCCTTTATTTGGATTTGTAAATTATGTTTTATCACTTAAAAGTAGGTCTTCTAGTAAAATAACAAGAAAGATAAAGATGTGTGGGGAATGGGGATATATTTAGTTTCTTGTTTTGAAAATGCCCCTCGCTTTTAAAGTAACTCGTCTTGTGTTCTGCTTCTAATCGGTTGTAGCATGTGTAGCTCTTCTACGTATATGTTTCTAATAGGCCTTCAAAATAAATCTAGAAAACGAACTGCATCCGCAACAAAGACGCTACTTCCTACGGCACATGCAAGTCGAGCCAACTCGGAGCTATCCGGCTGCAGTCAGGCTTTTTCGTCACTCCCCCGACTGCACTCGGCTACTCTCGTCACTTTCCAGACGAGCCGAAACTGGGGACGAACGAGCCTATTCCATGTCAGAACAAGAGCAGCCTAATAACCCACTGCCCTGCCTGAGTATTGTAAACAAAATTGTGTTCAGATATTTGGTTAAGAAAGGGTTTTTCTATACAACCCCAATTCCGAAAAAGTTGGGACGTTATGTAATGTGAATAATACAGAATATGATCATTTCCCTAATCCTTTTCGACATGTATTCAATAAATGACAGTACAAATACATCATGGTTTTTGTTTAAACTGATAAACTTTATTGTTTTTTATAGATATAAACAAATTATACATTTTTAAATTTCAAAACGTTTAAAAAAAGTTGGGACAGGGCCCCTGGTGATATAACTCAGTGGTAAACATGCCCCTGTCACAGGGGCATGTTTACCACTGAGTTATATCACCCATTTAACAACGCTGATTAACGCATCATTTCAGCTGGGTCTCATGGGCTTCAACACGACCTGAATAAAAATGTAAACCATAAACGACGATCTGTCTAGTGGAGCAGTTATCAATAAATAAATAGCATGTTACATCAGAAATGAGCACGCTGATCCGGGACTTGTGTTCCCACCGAAAAGCCGAGCAGAGTGAGGTGAGAAAAACCTATGTGTACTGCTAGGTTAATGCAGGGTGTAACCCTTCCCATCGGACAAAAAAGCTGGATCGTTGCGGGTCGACGCAGGTTTTTTGGTCAGGTCAAGGGGTAATAAATCATTATCCACGTTATCTGCCATGTGGGGGACATTCCCTTAAAGAGGCACTGTATAACATTTTATGTAATTTATTAGCTAAAATCAATATCCTCATTCATAAATATGTCATCATTGGTGTAAAATCACCTCTGAATAATCTGAATAATCCTCCTGAGCGGAAAATTTCATATATTAATATTACATTTTGTACATTGAGCAGGTAGGTCTTATGGAGGAATTCATGTTGTTGGAATGTCATCAGGTGCATTGTTTAGAATTTAGAATTGTTCTTGTCCTTGAAGGCCAGCAACTGTAGCAACTGTTATTATTCGAAAGGGGTTACACAGGGAGCGTTGCAATCTCGAACTTTCTAGAACTTTCTTGATGATGTCATGTTACACAGTGCACCTTTAAACCTGCAGTGTGTAGAATTTGGGGATTTATTTCATAGCAGACTTGGTAGAAAATAATTATAATATCCATAAGTATGTTTAATTTAGTGCATAATAGCTGAATTTTTTTTTAGAATTATAATTTTTTTCCTTAGAAAGGGTTCTCCGTATTTCTCCATACCATGGACCAAGGCATGGGCGCCGCCATTTTGGAAGCGTATTAGTTAGGAATGTCATCAGTTCTAAAGAAGCACAGAATGGAACAGTTGGCCACACTGTGTCCATCAGAACTACCAGTTGGAATGTTCTTGAAGAATTTCTGTTGCTTCTCTGAACGGGAGCCATAGAGACAAACTGTTGTGATGATTTCATATTACACACTGCACCTTTACGTAATACAACGTCATACAACCCTATGTTCAAATTAGACAAAAAATAGCATCAACACTCATGTAAATAGTAAGTAACGTCAGAGGCTTTCAGATTCATTAATCATGAGGCTCATTTTAGCTCACATTTTCAAGATTTAAAAGGCTGTAAACTGCCACGAGACGCTGCAGCCAAAAGAATCACTCCCCACTTTGCCGTTTAGAGTATTAAAAAATGACACTGCTTCTAGTCCTTCACTATCCTAATTGATGTGCTATGTATCCTGTAATGGTGAAATTAACACAGGTGATTTCAGGCTAGACGCTGCTTTCCCCCGATCCTTGTATATCATGCATTTTGGCTAGTCAATTGTTAATCCTCAGACACACCCTGTGGTGTCAATTAGGCAACCCTGTCTCATCAAAATTACATTCCCAGAGAACTATTCGGCATTTTCAATTACGTTTGGCTGACAAACGTCTTTTGTCCGTGATTACGCAGGAAAAACTGGTGACGTCAGACGAACGCCCGTCTACAAACCAATCAATGTCGAGGAATGTCACGTGGCGTGAAACGAGCCCATAGCGGCAGCCCTGAGCTACGAAGAGCATAAATCGTTGTGAGATGATCATTGTTGTTTGTGAGAAATGAAACACAATCGTCACTCAGTAAATGTGCACGATGTAGTTTGATTGTTATTAATAGGGTGTTGTAGGCGGCCTTTACAGTTAAATAAGCAGGAAAACTACAACCATAATCCCACATTGCTTGTCTGTATAACCTTGTGGATTAAATTACTTTTATTTTCTTCAGTATTTTACATTATATGACCTTTGAAGTAAGATATGATTCACAACCTATATATATATATATATATATATATATATATATATATATATATATATATATATATATATATATATATATCACCTGCACAATATGTTGCCTTTTAAAAATGATTTTATATTTCTGTGGACAATGTTCTTTGTTGTTTTTATTGTGCAAATAAATTAAATCTAATCAAAAGCTTGGTGGTGAATTGTAGGTGTGTTTAAATGTAAAATTGAACCACCTTCACACTCTCAACATTGACACCTTTCCAGCAATGTATTCAGTTGGTGTTCTTTACTGCAAGGTTGATTTTCTGATCAATTTGAAGGCCCAATATGGAAAATTAAGCTTTTTGTTTTCTCATTTGTTTTCTTGTGGAAATAGTAAACCAAAAGGTGTGTCCTTCAGCGATTATAATACAGAACCCATATGCATAATCTAAAATCCAGATAGGCGTTGTTTAAATATACCTGCATGGATGGATGGATTTATAGATGGATAATGTACTTTATGTATTGCCATAGGGAAATTGTAGCAGCAGTTATTGTGGATTTTATCAGGAATTACTTTCTGTAGTGGTCAAATAGCTGAAGGAGTAGTGCTGTCCATCATCTTCAGCAGCTTGTGCATTATCATTCTCTCCACAACCAACTATATGGGTTTAAACAGGTTAACAAGGATTTGCTCATGAAGTAGAGTCTGCTCTGTCCCTCCATGCACAACCTCCATGTTACATTTGCAGTCTGTTGTTGAATTAAATGCCCAGGTTTCTGTAGCCCTCCATCACCTCAACCTCTTCTCCCAGAATGGAGATTCAGCCTAGTCCTCCTGGTCCTCCCAAAATCCACATCCATCTCCCAACCTTGATTACATTTAAGAGGTGTGTAGCTCCCACCATGCCTGAATACTGTCCACCAGTTCCCTGTCTCTGTACACTGTCCCGTGAACTACACACAGAACTGACACACCTTGCATCTACTGAATCATCTGAATATTTAATTAAAATAGGCCCATGTGAAAGTGACAGATGTTAATTGAGGGATTTGAAATACAAAGGCAGCTTGAACAAAATAGGCTAGAGTCATTGGAAAAACTGTTATAGAGAGATCTTAACCTTATCATGCAGATTAAATCAAGGCGCTGTCAAGGCTTCCTCTCCCAATGCCGAACCACAGGTCCAGCGCAATAGACAGGCAGAATGTCGCTGCCCATATGAAAACAACAAGAATAAATCTCTTATCAATATATCATGCCAAGTGTGTGGTGGACAAACCGCCGTCAAGACCACTTACCATTAAGACAGGGGACAATATACTGAGTCAACTGCATATGCAGAAAATAATAAACATGCCTACACACCACATGCAAACCCTGATTAAGCACTGTTCATAAGACTGCCTAAAATTCTACCTTTTAAGGTCAAAATCATGAATAAAGCAATCTTTAAACTACTCCCATTTGAGTAGCTGGCCTACTCCTTCCAAATACTTTCAGTTGCAGGCTTCACATTCAATATGTACCTAGTTTTATATTATGTGTAGGCTATGCACAATTTATAGCAACATTTGATATCATTAACTAAAAGAAAACAACCAAATCCCTGTCAGGGTAGGCTACAAGGTGTGACACACACACACGCATTGTAGACTACTGCTTTAGTAAGTTCAAGAAGTCTATTCAGTGACATTTTAAACAGTACATTTAATTATTTTATAATTTCATATATAATCCGCCACATATTTGATCAGAAACTTTAAATTATACATCCACACAGGCTATAAAACACATTTTTCTTACAGAAATAGTGTCCCTAGAATAGTGGGTAGGCTACAATAATACATGCTTTAAGGTTTAGGGTATAAAGAATGTGTTCAATTTAAGTTATTTTATTTATTTTTTGGTAATGCAGCATGTTTCTGTAAGTGGTTCCATTATTCCTTAGTGCCCTTATGATGTTTCTGTGTGGAAACGGGGACGTTTCGGAGGGGGGGAATAATGTAACCTACTTCCTGTTAAGTGCTTTTATTGTGATGGGGCAAAACGGAAGTGTCAGTCGTGTGAATGTGTCTGACTTGGTTTTACGGCGGAGGCCCTGAATTGTAAATGGAATGCGCCCTGAATTCACGGCAGCCACTCTGATAGGAGTCGAACGGGTCCACCCAGCCCTAAAGGATGATGGGAAATGTAGGATTACATAGCAACGGTGGTAAATTTGTCGGCAAACCACCATAATAACTAACCAAATAGAGATCAGATACTTCCAATGACTGAATATAATGATATTCTGATGTATTTCTCGCTAGAAATGTTTTCAAAACATATGTTTATGCACTTACTGGCTGAAGTGTGATGTATTTGTGTCATCATGGCAACCCTTGACATCAAAAATTTGCTCTGGGGAAAACAACTCGGCGGAGGGAGGGGGGAAGCGCTCTTGTCAGCTGTGTGTGTGTGTGCTATCTTTGATTTTGCCCAGTTGATCAACAGCTTGGCACGTAGCCTATTGATGTACCGAACATTTCTTGAGAATTAGCCTATCAGACTTCAGACAGATCATATTTTTCATTTTTTCATTTAACTTTTATTTATCCTCGAGAGACCAATTGAGGGGTGACCCTCATTTACAATGATGTCGAGTTCAAATAAATTCCAAGGAAAAACAACAATACATACACAATATTCAATGCAAATACATCAAATACACAACAACAGGTGACGAGAGAAAAAAACAATTGAAACATTTACATAGTGGTGAAGAGTGGCAGCAATTAAAATGAAATGGGTGAAAGTACAATATAGCCTAATTAAAACAGTTACAGGTAGAGTTTGGCAGATTTAAGATAGTTTGTTTAAATTGATTAAAGGATATGAAGGTATTTAGTTTAATTTGTTGCTGTAAGTTGTTCCAGGAGTCGGGGGCACTTAAGCTAAAAGCTGTCTTTCCCAGCTCAGACCGGGCTTGTGGGACATAAAGCATGAGCATGTCAGTGGAGCGGGTCTGATAAAGCCCATCTGAAATTTGCAACATCAAGATTATGAAAATAAAGTACATAGGTCTCGCTAGAAACCTTATAATCTTTTTAGCTCAGGGCTGCCGATAGGCTCGTTTCGCATTCCTCGATATTGATTGGTTTGTAGAGCGTAGAGGGGCGTGCGTCTGTCACCAGTTTGAATACACGAGAATATATTTTTTTCCTGCAGCCCTGTGTAGTTCCGTAGGCTAGTTTAACGTTATCTAGCTGGCAGAGTTGTTGTAAAGGAACGTGACATTGTGTCTGTTAGTCAAATTTTAACTTATAATTACCTATGATCGTTTTTGTTGTGCTGTTTTGGACCGCAGGGGGCGGGGCCATCATGTCAGAACGTTGATTGCCGACCTGATAATGGGACCTGATATAGCCCCTTAACCAGTGAATGAATGAAGTAAAATATGAACAGATTCATATACTGAAGTGCTGTGTAGTCCAGGCAGCCGCCCAGACATCGCACACCTCCAGCTTTGACTACAGTTGCACATAAAAATATAAATAAATCGCCCGTCTACCCGCTCCTACACTCGTCAGCAGCTGATTTATCCTCTTTGTGACTGAAATAGCCTGTGCTTTATAGCCTATAAAACGAAGGACTATAAACATACAATCAAAAGTTCCCCGAGAGGTAGCCTTAATGACAATAATGTGTTGTATGTTGACATTGAAATTTCAACCAAACATAATCCGACAGGTAAATAAATGAAAAAAAGTAGGTTGTTATAATATGTTCAATAAAACGTAATCACGGACAAAATACGTTTGTTAGCCAAACGTAATTGAGAATGCCGAATAGTTCTCTGGGAACGTAATTTTGATGAGACAGGGTTGCATTTAGGTGCTGTTTATACGAAAACACGAAACGGTGCATCCACGAAAGTATTTTCGTGGTTGCACTATATCATTTACATGAAAACAGCAAACGCAGGCATGAAACCGCAAAGTTTTGAGATCAACTCACAGCGAGGAAACTTTGAAAAACACAACTGTTTTGGTATCTTGTAAACCGCGAAACCATTTTCTCTGGTAACGCTGACGTCACGGCTCCACTTCACACATGCTTAGTCTATAACATTTGCTGTCAAAATACCCACACGCAAGTTATAAAGTTAGAAGACAACATAACATGCACTGTGTCATCAGCACTCGCCAATTTAGTCTAAGCGATTAGTAAGTTATTGAGACCACCCACCACTTTGGCTGGGGAAAGATTTGTGCTCTGCCGGTTTTTCTAGCAGCTCTCTCTAAAAAACACTATCTATAGATCAGTGCGCAGCGGTTAAGTTACTGTTCAAAGGGGGAGCCCTTAGCTCAGTTGGTAGGGCTTCCCCCCCATGGGCCTCGACCAGCAGCGGACCCGGGTTCGATTCCACCCCGCGGTCATTCTCTGCATGTCACTCCCTTCTCTGCCCCATTTCAACTCTGTCTCTACACTATCAATAAAGCATAAAAATGCCAAAAAAATATCTTAAAAAAAATAAAAGTTACTGTTCAAACAAAAGGAGCATTAAGGCTATGGCTTCACAGAAAAAGCATTTCACTGGCTGCCCCTTCACTATCAGCATGTCTTCTGTTTTCACAAGTTCAATGCAGTGAAATAAGAGGACAGAAAGCTTGTCATTTACAATACTTATAACCCTAAGCTTACACCAACCGCTTTATGAACGTTAGTGGCATTCATTTTCGGTTACTGTAAGGTTTTATGCATCAAATTGTACCGGAAGAGCTATCTACTAGGCTAAGTGTCACCGCTTACTATTGGCTTGGCATGCGTACTACAGCGATTTCGGCCCGTTTTCTCTGAAAACATGTGCACGAGTGAAGTTCTCAAATCAATTGCGTCTGCACGTGTTAACTTTTAAAACTAAAAATGGGAAAACTGTCACGTTTTCACCGTGTAAAGGGCCCCTTAGTCTACAAGGAGACATCCTGGCTCCTATTTGCATAGTGTATATCCTGGCCTATTGTCCCTCTTTGTGCGCATTTGTGTGACTGTACCTGGCTGAAGTGTGAACCAATCACAGGACAGAGATCCTGCCCCCCTGATGCTGCTTTTTGTAAATGGTTAAATGACTGTGTTTCCACTTGAACATTGAACACTGTATTCCTTCTCTGTACAATGCGTGATGATCCTCGCGAGAAATCATTGATTTGAATTAAACTCTCATGCTAAAGTTTATACAGCCAGTATTGTCTCATTCACTTTCTCACAACAATCCATAATTAGCTTACCTAAGTGACTAAGTGAAGATTACATTTGAAGACTGAAGATGAATGTTTTACCATATTTGCATGAGGAATGTGTCATGTGTTTCACCGGCAGACTGCTGGATGAGGGGAACGTGGAGGATGCAGAGGAGCAGAAACAGAGGATTGAACAGCTGCAGAGAGAGAGACGGAGATTATTGGAGGAGAACAACGTAACACATCAACCCAAATGCTTCAGGTAGCCTCAATATCCAGATCTAATATAGTTTCTCACTGAGAAAGTGATTCATGGGAAAGTGAGCATGTCTTTGTTCTTGATATACTGCATATGCAGCTTGTCACTGTAAATGCAGTTTGTCCCAATTCCATTTCATCACGCTTAACTAATCGTTAACAGTATTCATTGCCGTTTCGCTTGTCTTCTGCTTCCACAGGAAGTCAAATGATGATGCCTGGGTGAGCAACAACACATACTGGGAGCTGAGGAAAGACCCAGACTTCACCCACATAGATTTTTCTACACTGTGTCGACCTGTACAGCCTCTACTGTGATCCAGGCTGGCTCTGGAGAAGTCTGCATTGCAGTCGTAACACTAACATTCAGTATTGAGCTTCTTTAATGCAGTTCATCAAAGTTATTGCCTTAAAAGCAAGTGCTTTTATCCGTTGTGTAAACTTGTTTATGCAAACATATTAGGAGAATTTTGATACATTATGGCAAATGTTGCTTGTTCTTTCACGTGATATGTTACAATGTACATGTTAAACTGAGAAAAAGGAAACCTACTTGGTATAAAGGATGACAACTCCTTAGCATTACTGATGTACACTAGCTTAAAATCTACTGAACAACAGGTCACTTTAGCTGTTGTCCTATCATGGACACTCTCTACCTCTGAGAATATCTAGCCTTGATATGTCATTGATGGAGTGTACACGTCCTATATTTATTCTGCACCTGCCTGATACCTTAATCATTGTAGTCATATTATTTATTTTATTTTTGTTTCATATCTGCTGCCTTTTTTTATCTAATTAATTGATAGGATTTATATAGCGCTTTTTTGGAGGTCACTCAAAGACGCTTATCTATGTTTTGAAATTAATTCTTTATATAAATTATTCCTACAATCTTTAAATCTGCTTTCCTTTCTGTCTCATAACAGTCATTTGTTTCTGTTTCCTGCTTTTTGCCGTGACTGTGAATGATTGTGCAACTGAGCAGCAGTAGCAGATATCAAATGCAGCCATTTTTCACTCTTTACTTTGCACCATTGTTTACCTAGACCCTGACCTTTGGGACCAAAAGTGTCCAAAACTACTATGACCCACCAGCTCAAATAAAGTCTCTGATGCTTTTTTTCTTGTGGAGTTATTTGTGACTGTCACAAGCAGAGGCTGTAAACTCGAAATTGGTAGTCCATTTTGTGCCTCTTTTGTGCCAATGCCTTGACTGTAACAAATAGTTATCTGATGAATGAAAGAAATAATTGTTATCTGATGTTACAGCTCTCTGGTGAGTCTCCGTAATTTTATGTTTGCTTTGGTGTCGGACAAGGGTGGAAGGTGACTCAATAAATGATGACGTTTTTGCTCAGGGCTCCAGGTTTTGGGTAGCCTGGTCCTACCAGACCATCTTACTTCATTTTATTTGTACTGAAGGGAAATGAAAATTGAGCTGAAGTAGGTTTTGGGCTCTTCCATCCATAATGATTTCATGGCTTGACCGTCATAGGAAGTTCAACATAAATACCTTAAATAACTCATGAGTAAAGTTGTAACTTTAGCTGTGTAACACTCAGCTTTGTGATTTGGTTGAGCTGTTTTTATTATGTGTTAATGCAATATGTAAAAGGGGGTGCTGTATATTTCTGTTTAA
Source organism: Hyperoplus lanceolatus (assembly GCA_026929865.2). NCBI lineage: Eukaryota > Metazoa > Chordata > Actinopteri > Uranoscopiformes > Ammodytidae > Hyperoplus > Hyperoplus lanceolatus. Next base: position 18,411,509 of record CM049401.1, read on the forward strand.
TCTGCATCAGATACTAGGTAACAACAAAGATCGATCCACTCTGGCAGGCAGGCAATGCTAACACATCACTTTGAACTATGTAGTCCTATTGTGGTTAATATTGACCAGCATTGAGTCTTTAAACAAAGATACTGTGTATGACTAGTTAACTTACATGATGTTTTGACATTATACGTAGGTTGCTGCCAGTCATTTTTTGCCCACAACCCCACCATAGCCAACCCTTTGTCTTTGCTGTTATCTCCCTCCAGAAACCAGCTTTATTTTGTGGCTTACTGCATACAGTGGAATTCACTATGTGATCCACTACTAATTCCTTCTATGAGAAATGTGCTGAAAAGTTTATTTTTTTACATTCTAATACAGAGGATCTCTGGATTTTCATAGTGCATTATAAATAAGATGTTCAAATATTGAGGTCATGTCAAAAGAAAATGTACCAAATGTTCTAACATCTCTTTTTGGACCCCTGTCAGTATAACCTGTCAATAGGACGACATGACCTTCTGAGAGCTGTCCGTCCTGACCTGCAGCTATCTATCTCACCAAAATCATGATGGTCACAGGGAGGTGCCCTCAGTTAAGCTTGGACATTTGTAAATTAAATCGAGCCAATGACTGCAATCAGGAAGCAGCCAAAGTATAAAACTCACAATCCTATACGCTGTTGCACACAACATCTTGACACAAGATCCATGGTAAGAAGATCAAGGCACAATATTTTGTGCAAAATAGAGGAATTTCACATGAATGCAACATATACCCACCTGTTTAGATATTTCCACCTGTATGCCTATTTATTGTGGTAGGCCACCAACTTCATTTCCAGTCTATCAAACTGGCAGTGAAAGTATTAACAATATATAAGTATTTTAGTTTTTTGTAATGTTTAAAGTGTGTATTTGTCTTTGTACTAGATGTTGTTTCTCATGGTGATGATGCTGGCAGTAGGCCTACAAGGCTCTTCTGTTCCTGCTCCTCGTCGTCGTGGTAAGTACTGGTATTCTGATGTAATTAATGTAAACTTTATATTTTAAATAAAAAAAAACATACATCATTGTCAGTCATTTCCTAATTTCAAAAGAACAAAGAGGAAGATATATCATCTTAAACAACTGTTAAGGACATTAAGTAGGCCTAAATAGTACATTTACAAACTACATCACGGACTCACACAATAAATAATATTTTTTTTTTGTTGTATTTATTGGATTTTTGTTTTCTTTACAGCATAGACAAGCACAACAACAGACAGTATGCACAAACAGCGCACACAACAGAACAATCGCTCAAAGCGCATCACCCCCCACCCCGCAAAGAAACAGAACAAAACAAAACAAAACAAAAAAAAACAGGACCACAGCAGTTACGTTAAATTAACATAAAAAGTATGTGATTGTATGACAAATTACACATACATATACACCTCTGAATAATAAAACAACATATGTGCACATGAGCATGCCTTCACACAGTGATGAATAAACATAAATTAAGAATGGATAAAAAAAATTTAAAAAAAGACACAGTTACAATCAGATCAATTCAAATAGTCACTCCCTCTATCACTTTGTATACCTTCATTTTCAAGGAAATTATAAAAGACCTTCCAAATTCTCCAAAACCTATCGATCCTGTTTTTTTGTGAAATAACTGATCTTTTCCAGTGCCAGATAGGAAGTCACTCCGTTTAACCATTCAGAAATGCCACAAACAGTTGGTTTTTTCCATGACCTAGCACTGCAACTTTTAGCCTCCAAAAGGCACACACCAATTAAATACAGTGTCGTGCGAAAGTTTGTGAACCCCTTGAGCCTTTTGGAATTTTATTTATTTTAACCATTATTAACAATTTTTTTTCAATGCCAGTATTTTTTATATGAAATAACAGATGTTTGTTTATCAATTCAACATTTTTCTTTTCCAGAAATCAATTGTTAAAATAGATAAAACAAATTATTTGACAAATGTTGTATGTGCAAAAGTTTGTGAACCCTAAGCTGCATTGCTTAAATCGAGCAAGGTAAACACAATCAGGTGGGCCAAACTGATTGATGAAATAGACCAATGTAGTGAGAGATCTTTAGGGAAGAAATTGGGCGCCACTAGATAAAACAAAGATAAAACCAGGTCAGTTTAGGCTCACCAAACTGAACCCATACAGGTCAGACATGCTCAAAGGGGAAACAATCTCAGAGGATCTCAGGAATAGAGTTTTGATGTTGCACATTTGTCTGGGGACAGCTATACATTCGTATAAAAAAGTTTGAGCTCCATCGGCCCACCGTGAGGAAAATCATCTACAAATGGAGAGCTTTAAGAGTGACTTAACATCTGCCTAGAAGTGGACTTCCTTCAAAAATATCTTCAAGCACCACAAGAAAAGGGATTTTTCAGGTAAAAGCCAACCCAAACATTACATCTGGAGATTTGCAGACCATTTGCCATCACCATTCTTCACTCGGGAGAAGGTTCTGTTGGTGGTAGGCAGAGTTGCGTTTTTGCCCAAACATGGCGGTTTTGGTTATGACCAAACAGATCAATTTTGGACTTATCTGTCCACAGAATAAGACTTCAGGTATCTCCAGGTGCTCTCTGGCAAAGCTGTGACAAGCAGTTTTGTTCTTTTTTGAGAGCAGAGGCTTCTTCAGCAACCCTCCCTTGAAAGCCATGTTGACTGAGTTTTCTTCTTATTGTGGAACCATGCACATCTGTCCAAGATGTTGCAAGAGAGGTCTGCAAATCACTAGATGTAATGTGTGGGTTGGCTTTTAACTAAAAAAATACTTTTCTTGTGGCGCTTGAAGATATTTTTGAAGGAAGTCCACTTCTAGGCAGATGTTCAGTCACTCTTAAAGCTCTCCATTTGTAGATGATTTGCCTCACGGTGGACCGATGGAGCTCAAACTTGTTTTGAATTAATTTATAGCTGTCCCCAGACAAATGTGCAGCATCACAACTCTATTCCTGAGATCTTCTGAGATTTTTTACCCTTTTAGCATGTCTGACCTGTATGGGTTCAGTTTGGTGGGCCTAAACTGACCTGGTTTTATCCGTATTTTATCTAGTGGCGCCCAATTTCTTCCATAAAGATCTCTCATTACATTGGTCTATTTCATCAATCAATTTGGCCCACTTGATTGTGTTTACCTTGCTCGATTTAAGCAATGCAGCTTAGGGTTCACAAACTTTTGCACATACAACATTTGTCAAATAATTTGTTTTATCTATTTTAACAATTGATTTCTGGAAAAGAAAAATGTTGAATTGATAAACAAACATTTGTTATTTCATATAAAAAATACTGGTATTGAAAAAAATGAATTAATAATGGTTAAAATAAATAAAATTCCAAAAGGCTCAAGGGGTTCACAAACTTTCACACGACACTGTATGTTTTATCATTAGTTACCACAAAATTGGCAGGGTAAATATTTAGGATAAATGGCTTAGGATCAGAAGGCATCACCTTGCCAATAATACAACCAATAATGTTCAGTACCTCTCTCCAAAAAAATGAAACCTGTGGACAGCTCCACATACAATGGAACAGTGAGCCCTTCTGCTGGCTACATTTAATGCACGTGTCGGGAATATTGGGGTTAAAGTGGTTTAGCTTCACCGGAGTAATGTACTATCTACGCAGCCATTTATATTGTAAGAGTATAGAATGTGTGTTTACAGATTGGTTTTTACCAAAGAGTAAGATTTTGACCATTCTTCCTCTGATACCTTTTCCACTAAATCCATATTCCAGGCTCGTAAAATATTATTTGAAGACTCAATAGATCCGCTAACAAACAGATTGTAAAGCATAGACACCTGTCCCCTAGCTTTCAAATATTTTAAAGTGATGTCTTCTAAAATGGACAAGGGGGGGAGTGCCAGGCTATTACATTGCTTAGATAGAACAACATTTCTGATTTGGAGATATTTAAAGAAATGTTTTGAAGGAATGTCATATTTGGATTAAGATCTTCAAATGACATAAATGCACGTCCATTGTACAAATCAGATATTTTAGCTAGACCTTTGGAGGACCAAAGTTTAAAACCCGGGTCTGCCCTACCTGGGTGAAAGTCATCATTACCGAAAATGGGGCGTGAATTGGGAGAGCCTTTTTGTCATACCCCAGTAAGCAATGGCATTATGCCAAATCCTTATTGTATTTTTCAAAAAAGGATTTTTGGTATTTTTAAGGAGCTTTTTTTTATCTGCCGAATACAAAATGCAGTGGCACTGTAATATTTTTGGATTCTATTAAAACCCAAGGTGGGGGTTGGTCATTCACAAAATAAAACATACCGGTCCTAATTTGCGCTGCCCAAAAGTACCAAAGGAAATTTGGAAATTGCAGTCCACCGCTGTCATATGGTAAATACAACAAGGAAAGTCTGAGTCTAGGGCGTTTGTTATTCCAAATGAAGTTTGTGAAAGTTTTGTTAAGCAATTTAAAGAAGGAAGGAGCTGGAGAGAGTGGAATTGACTGGAAGAGGTATACAAATTTACTTAAAATCGACATTTTTAGGACATTAATGCGTCCGATTAAGGATATGGGTAATTTGGTCCATCTATTTATCAATTGTGTGACGTTATCCACAAGGGGGTCATAATTAGAGCTGCAACGATTAATCAACGAATCGATTATTAATCGATTATCAAAATAATCGCCAACTATTTTGATAATCGATTAATCGTTTCGAGTAATTTTTTTTATAAAAAACGTCCAAATTCTCTGATTTCAGCTTCTCAAATGTGAATATTTTCTGGTTTCTCTAATCCTATTATGACAGTAAACTGAAATATCTGTGTGTTTTGGACATACCAATACATTTTAGGATGTCAACATGGGCTTTGGAAAATGTTACAACATTTTTCACCATTTTCTGAAATTTTACGGACCAAAACACTAATCTATTAATAATCGATTAATCGAGAAAATAATCAACAGATTAATCGATTATCAAAATAATCGTTAGTTGCAGCCCTAGTCATAATCAGTACAGTGGCTTGCAAAAGTATTCATACGCCTTGGAATTTTCCACATTTTGTCACATTAAAACAACACACATTTATTTTATTGGGATTTCATGTGATAGACCAACACAAAGTGGTGCATCATTGTGAAGTGGAATGAAAGTGAAATATGGTTTTATTTATTTTTTAGAAATAAAAAACTGAAAAGCGTGGCGTGCATAAGTATTCAGCCCCCCTGAGTCAATACATTGTACAACCACTTGTCGCTGCAATTACAGCTGCAAGTCTATTGGGGTATGTCTCCACCAGTTTTGCCCTTCTAGAGACTGATATTTTTCTTCTTTGCAAAATAGCTCAAGCTTCAGATTCAGCATCAGATTGGATGGAGAGCGTCTGTCAACAGCAATTTACAAGTCTTTCCTGATATTCTCAATTGTATTTAGGTCTGGACCTTGACTGGGCCATTCTAACACATGACTATGCTTTGATCTAAACCATTCCATTGTAGATATGGCTGTATGTTTAGGGAATTTAACCTTCTGGAAGGTGACCCTCCACCCCACTCTCAAGTCTTTTGCAGAATCTAACAGGTTTTTCTGCCCTGTATTTGGCTCCATCCATCTTCCTATCAACTCTGACCAGCTTCCCTGTCCCTGCTGAAGGAAAGCATCCCCACAGCATGATGCTGCCACCACCATGTTTCACGATGGGGATGGTGTGTTCAAGGTGATGTGCAGTGTGAGTTTTCCGCCACACATTGCACTTTGCGTTAAGGCCAAAAACTTCCTTTTTGGTCTCATCTGACCAGAGCACCTTCCTCCAACCCCTTGCCACAAGCCATGCTTATATTCAGATGAGACCAGACTTGAAGTTTTTGGCCTAAATGCAAAATGCAATGTGTGGCTGAAACTAACACTGCACATCACCCTATACACACCATCCTCACTGTGAAACATGGTGGTGGCAGGATCATGCTTTGGGGGTCCTGTTCTTCAGCAGGGACAGGGAAGCAGGTCAGAGTTGATGGGAAGATGAATGGAGCCAAATAAAGAACAGAAAACCTGTTGGAATCTGCAAAAGACTTGAGACTGCGGTGGAGGTTTACCTTCCAGAGGAACAACTACCCTAAACATACAGCCAGATCTACTATGGAATAGGGCTGTCAAACGATTAAAATTTTTAATCAGATTAATCACAGGAGTCTGTGGATTAATCACGATTAATCACGATTAATTTTACCATTCGAAATATGCCCGAAAAATTCGAATTTTCTCTGTAAGGGAGAGTGGCCTAAGTTGTGCAACTTTTCACTCAAAGTGACTTTAAAGTAAGGCCTTGACAGTAAAGTCTCAAACTCAAATATGTACATATATTTCAGGCTGTTGTGCATCCCTGGCAATAAAAACTGTGGATCTGGAATAAACTGTTGAAGAAATATAGCTTTCGGAAAAAAAGTTGTCTTGTTGCACAACTTGCCCCCGGTGTGGTGTAAGTTGTGCGGTTGGAGAGAATACCATGGGGTAAATTGTGCCATTGCTATATATCTCATAAACTGTAATGCAAGACAAATCCATTTGACAATCACTTATTTAATGTGTATTTAAAGTAAATAGTTGACAAAGATTGAAGGACAATTTTCTTAAACAAGGCCTAGCAGATCTAATGGTTTTACCTGCAAAGCTCACAATGACAAAGTCACCATCATCATCTTTCTGGCCATCTGAACTCTCATCAGTGGTGTCGTTAAGTGGAATTGAGATGTCACTCTCTTCTGAGCTACTGTAGACAATCACTTTCTTTTGGTGACCAGCGTACAGCCATGCCACTGGCACAACTCTCAGAAATGTACTTTGCACTAGTTGCTCCGTGCTTCTGGAACCAACTGCCACCTGACAAATGTGATTCCCCTACATTTCTGCCTTTAAATCAAGGCTCAAAACCCATATGTACACCCTGGTGTTTCCTCCCCATTAACTATCTTACCTCTGCACTACAATCTGTGTTTATGTGGATGTATGGGCTTTACGTCTTTTATTTTGGTTATTGTTATTTTACCTTCATTGTTTACCTACTGAATGCACTATGTACAGCACTTTGGACAGTGCAAACTGTCATAAATGTGCTTTTATCTTTCAAATGTGTTTTTATTCATCAAAAGATTTGCAAAGCAATTACAGTACAATGATTATGGCATGTACGATCATTAAGTTTTCGATGATTAAGTTTTTTCCCCATTTTTCTTCCCCCGAACACACCCCGCCCATATCCCACCCCCACACCCAACTACAAACAATCCTGCTTCAAAAAATCAGCACCAAAAAACAATACACAATGTTTAAAAATGACATAAACGAAATACACGCTACAAGAAACAAAAATAAACAATCGATATGAAAAAAAAACAAAAAAAAACAAATAAAGAAATAAAATTAAATCAAATAAAAGAGGGGAGGATTTAGCTACTCTTCTATTGTTGTTGTTGGTTTTTTAAAGTAATTTAGGAAGGGGCGCCAAATTCTGTCAAATTTATTCTCGGATCCCTGGATAGTATAACGTATTTTCTCTAAATTCATACATGACATAATGTCTCTAATCCAATGTGAGTGGGAAGGAGGAGCAGGATCTTTCCACTTGAGTAAGATAACCCTACGAGCAAGTAATGAGGTGAAGGCCAGTACCTTCAGCTTCACTTTAGGCAAGCCCGGATTTGGAGCAATGCCAAAAATTGCAGTGAAAGGGTTCGGCTCAATTTGATGCTGAAGTACTTCAGAAATTGTTTGAAAAACTGATGTCCAGAACTCAGTCAAGGTGGGACACAACCAGTAAATGTGAAAGAGTGATGCCGGTGCGCTCCTACAGCTATCACAGGTCGGGTCTACATCGGGAAACATACGAGCTAATTTAGTTTTAGATATGTGGATACGATGTACTACGTTAAATTGCACAAGAGCATGTCGGGCGCACATGGAGGTAGAGTGTATCCGATCCAGGACTGAATCCCACATGTGATCTGTAAAGGCAGAACCTAGGTCCTGCTCCCACAGGGTTCTTATAGCTGCTAATGAGGGGCTATGCAACTTCGAAATAAGGTTGAAAAACACAGAAATTGAGCCTTTATGGGGTTTACAGAAAGAAACAAATCAACATGATTGGCTGGCGGTTTATGAGGGAATTGGGGAGTTAACTTCTGCGTAAAATGCCTGATTTGCAGAAATCGGAAAAAATTAGTCTTTTCGCTACAAAAATGTTTTGTCAATTGAGAAAAACTAGCAAATAGATCATTAATAAATAAATCACCGATGCATTTTAAGCCTTTTTTATGCCAGATCTTGAATGCACCATCCACCATCGAAGGAGTAAACAAATGATTAGCTGCAATTGGGCTGAAAAGTGAAAAATTCTACATTCCAAAATTCTTCCTAAATTGGGTCCAGATTTGAAGGGAGTGCTTAATCACGGGACTACTGTTGGGGATAGCCGAAGAGAGTGGAAGTGCGGCGCTTAAGAGGGCAGATAGAGACAATGGGCTAATAGCGCTGGACTCCATTGTTACCCAGACTGGGACTGAGTCATCAAGGTGAAAATGCACCCAATACACTAAAGAACGGATATTAGCAGCCCAGTAATAGTATTGGAAATTAGGGAGGGCCAGTCCACCTGTTTTGTTTGGGTCTTTGAAGAAAAGCTTTCCATAACCGAGGGTGTTTACCATTCCAAATATAATTTATCATTAAAGAGTCAAGGGCCTGAAAAAAGGATTTGGGGAGAAAGATGGGGAGACATTGGAATAGATATAGGAACTTTGGGAGTAATGTCATTTTAATTGAATTTATTCTACCTATGAGAGAGAAAGCCAGAGGAGACCACTTCGATAATATTTGCTTCGCCTGATCCAATAATTTGAGGAAGTTCTATTTAAATAGGTTTTTAAAATTTCTGGTAAAACATACCCCAAGGTAACTCAGATGATCTGTCACCACTTTGAGTGGGAGAGCTGTATAATCAAGTTTAAGAGCTTCTTTATTAATCGGAAAGAGTTTGCTCTTACTCAAGTTAAGTTTATAGCCAGAAAACTGACTAAAGACTTCCAACACAGAAAGTGCCTCCGGTAAAGAGGTGGCTGGCTTGGCGACAAACAAAAGTAAGTCATCGGCGTATAATGATACCTTATGTTCAATTCCTCCTCCCCATATCCCCTGAATCTGTTTGTTACCGCGAATGGTGATCGCAAGTGGTTCGATTGCAATACTGCCGTGCAAAGGCAAAAGACCGTAACTTCAATTTTAAAAAAAATTAGTTTTTGTCATTTTTGGAACACTGGCCATCAGTTTTATCATGTGAACAAATATCTTGAGTCAATTCTGTTGTTTTCTTATCAAATTAAGATGCTGTTTTTGCCGTAACTTCCAAAAGCAGAAGGAAAGCCAAGGCAGAAGACCGTAACGTCAGTTGCGGTCCTTTGGCTTTGTTTTCGCGTCGCTATCCAACGTTCGGATTAAGTTACGGCTGAGTTACGGCGCTCTGCCTTTGTTTTACTTCTTTATATGTCCATGGTTTTACAAAGCACCAAAGTGGAATTACTGTTTACAGCGCTGGAGTTACGGTGATTTGCCTGTAATTGTAATTTCACTACCATCACATTACCATTTCACTGGACAAACGTGAGTTGGCTTTTATTTTGAAGTAACAGGACAGTAAACCTTCACAGAGCCCACTGAGCTCGGCAGCGCTCCAGTAGCAACTAGCAAGACTGCTGTCTCCACACAGCTATCGGATAAATGCCAGATTATAAATCAAGCATTTAAAAATGCGGGCTCACTGTCAATAACAATGTGGGACAACGTCTAAAAAGTAATGGAAACGCGTGACTGCCCCGCACAAAGCGGTACATCTGGTCACCCTACTTCTGTAACACATTAACTTCAATAAAGTAGCCGCCTGCCAATGACAGTGCGGTCCACTCACTGACAGAAAACAACGCAAGCGAGATGGCGATGCCTCAAGACACACCTCCCTGGCTCGGAGAAAACATAGCCTGAATGATAACCCAATCCAGCAGATCCTAGATCGCAGCTTACCTTCTCTTGAAATCTGGTCAAAATCCATGGCAAAAAAATATCCACCGAGGAGAAAAATCCATTGTCTAAATCCATAAAGAGTTATCAGTATTATTAGCCCATTCGCTGGCTTGTATATTTTCCGGTGCGGTGCCATAAAGTGATCAGCTGTCATAAAGTGATTTCGGTCTCACGGCACTTGCTGAATACCACTTTTAAACATTTATGTAGCCTATCTAAAAGTATGTCTTAATACAAGAACGCAAATTTGCTTGTGCTATCTCTGGATTTTCAGGGTATGAAGTGGGGCCTAACCAAACACCAATGTGTTTGTGAAAGTGTGTTTTACAAAAAAATGTTCATAATGATAAAGAGTATTATAAAGAATAGTTGTGGGAAGAATTAAGTCCCTGAAATCCGGACTCCCTCTCTCTCTCTCTCTCTCTCTCTCTCTCTTTCTCTCTCTAATACAAATATAGCCTACATACATTTTCTATTCCATCAAAAACGCAGTGTTTTTTCACTGACTCTAGCAAACTTGCACATAATGGCATCAAACACAACCATATTCCTATAAGTTTATCAGAAAATTATAAATGGCATATAAGAGAATACATTTAACTGACATCCAACCTTTCCAATGTAAGAAATGTAGGTGGATACTTTTAAATGTTATTTTATCTCAAAAAAGTATAACCATAATTTCTTTTTAATTTTCCAAAAATTAACAATTTTAGCCATAAAATTCTCATTATTATATTTTTTTTAATATTCAATTTGTGTAGTATTATGCCTAACAAGACAACACTCCCTTAATTAGGGGGCCAAGCCCGAGAAGGGCCTGGGACTGCGTTTTGCAGAGCAACGCGGTTCCCAAGCCCTGCTGGGCAGGGAACCCTATTGTTTTTGCAGGGATTTTTATTCCTATTCCTTACGTAAAAGTGGGTAAAAGTGGTGCTGCAGCCCAAACCGTAAAGGGTTGGGACATGCCACTTGCATCACTAGTTCAGACCCCCGGTCTCTCAGCATACAAAAAAAATCAGACATGCCGGCCACTAGGTGGCGCTACAACAAAGGAAAAGGCGTTTTGGGCTATAACTTCCGCACCGAAGGTCCGACAGTCAAAAACTTTAAATCCACAGATGCCCACAAGTCAGCTGCATCTTTTGAGATAGGCCACGCCCATTTGCGTATGTACACATTTTTCGCTACATCGCAAAAACTGTGTCAGTCACCAAAACATACTCCTCCTACAGTTTTCGCCCGATTTGGATGAAACCAAAAGCATTATGCTCTACCGACTCCCACGAGCAAAAGTAGGATAAATAATTTTTCTACGACCATCGGAAGACCAAAGTAGCGCTTTAAAGATTCGCGAAAATTCCTTAAAAAAAAAAGGGGATTTTCTTGAAACTCAAGGGACACTATCATGGGGCATACCTGAGCCTATGGCAAAAATATGGGCAAGAAATTCCTATGTGGGCCAGACTTATTAAAAAAAAGAGTTTTTCAATTTTTTTGCCTGTTTTCGCCATTTCCTAAGTGTTTAGGCGGGAAAATTCAAAAAGTGTCTCTACAATGGAGAGTTTGACAATTTGATTTTGCTCATAACTCCTCAACCAAACATCGCACATTCAAAAACTTGACATCCACTTGTTTGGTACATTGAGCTGCATCTTTCTATCTAACAAAGTTTTGCGAATGTCATCCATAGGGGGCGCCAAAACCACAAAAAGCAAAGAAAACACGTTTGGGGCTATAACTTCCACACCGAACATCCCACAGTCAAAAACTTTATATCCACAGATGCCCACGAGTCAGCTGCATCTTTTCAGATAAGCCACGCCCATTTGCGTACGGGAATTTTTTTTCGCTAAATCGCAAAAACTGTGTCAGTCACCAAAACACACTCCTCCTACAGTTTTCGCCCGATTTGGACGAAACCAAAAGCATTATGCTCTACCGACTCCCACGAGCAAAAGTTGTGCAAAGAATTTTTCTACGACCATCAGAAGACCAAGCGGTAGCGCTTTAAAGATTCGCACATTAGCTACCTTGTACCAAACTGCTCCTAAATCCATAACGATTCATCCTATTAACACCAAACTTCACACAAGTATTTGTCCTATGGTTCTCAGGTTGGTTCTACTTTTTCCTTAAATTGCTCCAAAAGGGGGCGCCAATAACACACTTGAGCATCTTTCTCTGCAATCTTTTTGCCTTTTGGTCTATAACTCCCAAACCAAACATCCCACATTCAGAAACTTTACATCCCCGGATTCCGTGAAGCGAGGGGCCGGTGCCGCGGACGACAACGCCCGATCCCGAGTCGCGTGGGAGGCTTGGCCCCCGTTCACAACTGCTTGCAGTTCTAGTTCTATCATTGTTATCACAGGAAATGTTGATATAGAGTGATACAATTCCAAATTGTCAATAGAATAGAAGTTAAGGTCTTTTGCCTTTGTATGACCCATTATTGTTTTGCAGATAATACAAAGGCAGAGTGCAGTAACTTCCGAAGAAGGGTCAAAGGTCAAGTTAAAATTTTAGATTTTTGGGGGATAAATAACTTCCCATTCATACAATAATATGCCAAATTTTCAAGTATCTACCTACAACTGATTTGGCAGGACAACAAAATAACTTTGAACTCATTTTTCTCAGTTCTACACTCTGGTGAGTTAAGGTCTTTTGCCTTTGTAGGGCAGAATAGCAAAAAGGAGCGGGCTCAAAGGACAACCCTGCCGGGTCACATGCTGCAGATCAAAACTACTTGAGTAACAGCTGTTTGTTAATACTGAGGCAGAAGGGCATGCATATAATAATTTAACCCAAGAAGTGAAAACAGGACCCAAACCGAACTTTTCAAGGGTGAAAAACAAATAATTCCATTCTACTCTATCAAATGTTTTTTCAGCATCCATAGAAGCGAGGCATTCTGATTCAATATTTCTGGGGGAATATAAAATGTTCATTAGCCGACGGATATTATAAAATGATTGGCGTCCCTTTATAAAACCAGTTTGGTTGGGGGATATGATAGAGGGGAGAACATCCTCCAATCTGTGGGCGAGAATTTTAGCAAGTATCTTCACATCTGTATTTAATAGTGAAATTGGTCGGTATGATGCACAATCTAGAGGATCTTTATCCTTTTTTAACAACAGGGAAATACAGGCCTGAGTTACCTGAGTCAAATGAGTCTGAGAATACTGAACATAAAAAAGGCGACAATTCGGCTGAAAATTTCCTAAAAAAGTCAGATGGAAGTCCGTCTGGACCAGGAGATTTGCCTGATTGCATAGATGTTATTGCTGCAATAATTTCCTTCTGAGTAATAGGTGCCTCAAGGCTTGAGAAAGGGAAGGCATGTTTAGGTTACTGAAAAAGGTTTCCATCACCGTTACGTCTACTGTACAATCAGAACTATAAAAAAATTTTGTTTATCAATTTCTGATCTGATGTTGTACACCCACTGTCTGTCCGTATTCCAGGGATGAGTTGCTTCGCTCTAAATCCGCGCAGTTGATTGGCCAGGAGTTTACCAATCTTGTCACCATGCTCGTAAAAAGTACTTCTGCTCCTAAGCAACTGGACAGCAACTTGACGAGAGGAAAGAAGGTTGAATTCTGTCTGAAGTTTTAAACGTTCTTTGTAAAGTACAGATGAAGGTGAATTTGCATATTGTCTGTCTATGTTCAGAATCTGATCAGCAATTTCAGTTTGTTTCTGTTTTGTACACTTATTTTTGTATGCTGCAAATGATATAATTTCACCTCTCAAATAGGCTTTCAGGGCTTCCCAAATTGTTGCATTGGACACATCTGGTGTTTTATTTATACTCAAAAAAGTTTTAATATGTGTAGAGATGTGTGAAAGAAAACTCTCATCTGTTAGATAAATGTGCTTTTATAAATGCATTTTACTTACTTACTTACTTACTTACTTACTTACTTACTTACTTACTTACTTACTTACTTACTTACTTACTTACTTACTTACTTACTTACTTATAACTCACCTAGGCCCTTTGGCACAAATCACCCCAATCCCAGAAATTTGGATAATAAGCATGATGCAGCAATTTAGGGCTGACATCGTGCTAACTGTATAGACTCAAAATTTAGCATACCAAAGCACTAAAACATGTGTCAAATGTTTTCAAACTTGTCTATAATTGTTCAGACACAATTATCAAAAAACCTTGATCATGGAAATTTTACTTTGAAAGGCAAAACACAGTTTTTTGAGCTTAAATGTACTTATACCTTATTCCTTGTGTCTCCCTTCTTTACAAGATGAGTCAAATGGATGGCTCTTCTTAAATATGTGGTCACATTTCCAATTTCTTCCACGGTTTTCTAGAAACAAGGGGTGGCACAACTTCCAAAATGCACAACTTAGGCCACTCTCCCCTATGTTGTTGTATGAACGGATAAGATAAATGACAGAAGGTGGATATGTACATTTAAAATTAGTATGTTTATTAATTGAAAATCCAAATGATGGTTTTAATACTGAAAGTAAATTTAAATCAAACTAAAATATATAGGCCTACCTACCAAACCATAATTCAATTGGTCTGTCTCTTTACCATGTCTTTGGGCAAATATAGGATAGGCTATAGAATGGCATTTATTTGGTGAATCTATAGGTTGGGCATTCTTGAATACAACTTGATTACAGTTTGCGGTGTGTGTGTGTGTGCGCGCGCGCGCGTGCGACCGCTTCCTAGGGGACTGTTCATGTGTGCCAGGAAGCCGACGTTATGTTAATGTCTGATCACACCCACCTCTGAAAACTGCAAACGTTTGAGTCCTTGCGGTCTCTGAACAGAGCGGACAATGTTTCTCCTCCTGTTGCTCCCGACATCAACTGTCACCCGCGGCAGTTGATTTTATAAACTATCGATGCCCCCGACACAGACGTGACCGTTAGCAGTTTAAAACTTTAAAACAAGGCATGGGCTAACGTGCTGCTATGTTTGGCTGCGTGCAGCTACTGATCCTGGGTCATCCACAACGTTAGAGTGACTGAAGTGCAGAGCCGGTGGGATGCACGGGGCGGATCATTCTGCACATGCGTTAAATGTGTTAAAAAAATTAACGCCGATAATTCCAGAAATTAATCACCCTGCATTAACGTGTTAATTTTGACAGCCCTAGTTTAAATCAAAGCATAGTCATGTGTTAGAATGGCCCAGTCAAAGTCCAGACCTCAATACAATTGAGAATATCTGGAAAGACTTGAAAATTTCTGTTCACAGATGCTCTTCATCCAATCTGATGCTAAATCTGTTGAGCATCAGATGCTAAATCTGATGCTCAAGCTATTTTTTAAAGAAGATAGGCAAAAATGTCAGTCTGTAGATGGGCAAAGCTGGTAGAGACATACCCCAAATAGATTTGCAGCTGTAATTACAGGGATAGGTGGTTCTACAAAGCATTGACTCAGGGGGCTGAATTCTTTTGCACGCCACACTTTTCAGTTTTTAATTTATAAAAAAAATTTAAAACCACGTTTAATTTTCATTCCACTTCACAATTATGCGACACTTTGTGTTGGTCTATCACATAAATTCCCAATAAAATAAATGTACGTGTGTGGTTATAACTTGACTAAATGTCCAAAATTTCAAGGGGTATGAATACTTTTGCAAGGCACTGTAAGTAAATCCCTGTTTTGACACAGTAAATGGTGTAGCGATCGGGGGACTATTTCTCTAATTTTCTGTCAAAAACATTAGGTAAAAAAAATAAAAAAATTGCCCTCAGTTTCTTTAGTTGCTTTTTCAAGTTTCTCCATGTCTAATCTATGAGCTTTATATTTAAAGTCAGTGAAATGTATCATTTGGCCTCTCAGAAAGGCTTTAAATGTTTCCCACCTCACAGATGCAGTTGTCTGGTTAGTGTTGCTTTCAAAATATAAATCTATTCGTCTTCCAATATACTCTATAAAGCTTGGGTCCCTAAACCAGATTGATTGTAAGCGCCACCTAGGAGGGGACGGTACCTCATTGGAAAATTTAATAAGAAGCGAGGTTGGGGCGTGATCTGAAATTAGGATGCTATCATACCAGCATTTTGAAATTTTTGGAATCAACTCTGCTGAGACCAGATAATAATCAATTCTAGAAAAGTTCTGACGAGTGCCCGAGTAACAAGAAAATGTTTTCTGTTTAGAATACTTATTTCTCCATACATCTACCAGGTTAAAATCTTTTATGCAATGAAGCAGTTATTTTCTAGTCAAGGGGTGAGTGGTGTCAACACCGGTGGATCTGTCGAATGCCGGTTGGAGTGTACAATTAAAGTCTCCACCTGTGATAATTTGGCCAGGCAAAGCAGCTAACATCAAGAAAAGCTGTTGAAAGAAGGTTGGATTATCGATATTTGTCCGATATACATTAACCAAATTGTATTTGACTGAGAGAAGTTCACATTCGATAATAAGGCAGTGTTTCCCACAGAATTTTTTGAAAGTGTGGGGGGGGGACCCCGACCCCCCTAGGGGGGTCCGGGGGTATGCTCCCCCGGAAGAAAATTTTGTACCTTTTAAATGTCAAATGCATCAATCTGGTGTACTTTGAGGAACACTATTCCTATATAAATGGTGATTAAGATGGAGTTTAACAAACTTATCAATGGTTAATGAATAAATAATTTTCCATGATACACATTTGAGCCATCAAAAAAATTAAGCAAAGGTGGTGGTTACCTGTGGTTCAAAAGAGTGAACACAAGCGCCCTTTTGTTTTATTAGATTGTTGAATTACTAGTACTCAAATAACTGTGACTACAATCACTAAGGATAGCTCACAATATTCTTTCCAGCAGAGGGTGCTCTGCTGGAAAGGCAGCATGCGCGCAAATTACCCACTCCCCCGACTCGGGGAGGTAGTGACGAAAAATAACAATACAGGACTCTTTCGAGGCCCTGTAATTGGAATGAGTACACTTTAAATCCTTTAACGAGGATCCATTGGAGGGCAAGTCTGGTGCCAGCAGCCGCGGTAATTCCAGCTCCAATAGCGTATTTTAAAGTTGCTGCAGTTAAAAAGCTCATAGTTGGATCTCGGGATCGAGCTGACGGTCCGCCGAGAGGCGAGCTACCGTCTGTCCCAGCCCCTGCCTCTCGGCGCCCCCTCGATGCTCTTAACTGAGTGTCCCGCTGGGTCCGAAGCGTTTACTTTGAAAAAATTAGAGTGTTCAAAGGCAATACAGTCACAGCGCGTGTTGACACCGCAGGGGGAGGGGCTGATTGACTCGGGGAGATTGAAGCCTCGATCCCTCAAGCGGCGCTTTGATAATACGTCCATGATTGAAGGAAATATTGTTTCTTGAGATCACAGCGCGAATCACACGTTAAAGATTTTTTGCGGAAATGCTATTGTTTCCAAGTGAAACTCGCGCATTGCAAATGAAATGTTTACATGTATATTTTTTAAATAGTAAAATATACATATATCAAAAAAAAATAAAAAATTAAAGTGTGGCGGGGCAAAATGAAAGTGTGGCGGCCCGCCACGGAATGATACATTAGTGGGAAACACTGGTATCTGCCAAGTCGGTCTTCAGAGACACGTAAAAGCTTAAGCGGCACAGATTTGTGTATAAGAGTTATTACCCAGTGTTAATTTTGGCAGCAAATTCTGATTTAGTCCTTAGTCTTAGTCTTTTGAATATCACACCATTTAGTCTTAGTCCTATTCTAGTCATCTAAAATATTTTAGTCTTAGTCTAGTCTAGTCTACTAAATATAAGCAGATTTTAGTTTGACTAAATCTACAGCGGACTTCGTCGACTAAGTGTTTTTCTTCATTGAATGGTATTAAGGTTTGAATATGCAATACAGACACAGATTTAATGGTTGTAATACAAAACATGTATTCTATTTCATTAGTAATAATCTCACATAAAATCAGTGTACCTGACTGGATAGGGGGGAGGGGGGTCTTTAAGAGCCTGTGCCCGGGGGTCCATTATCTCATGATCTGTCTATGAACCAACTGGATTCCACAATCTTTTTTCTTTTTGCGGGGAGCATGCACAAGCATTATTTATAAAAAAAAATAAAATAAAGAAAATATTTAAAAAAAGTTGGGGGCCCCACACTAGGTCTTGAAACGGGCCCCAAGATTGTTAAGGCCGCCCCTGGGCAGCAGCAGCAGCACGCAGTTGAGGTGCTGATAAATTTGAGCAACTGCGCCTTCCTTTAAGCAACACTGCTGTCGCTGTGTGTGTTCGGACTTCTTTTGCAACAAAGCCTTTTAGATAATACAATTAGAGGTTTTAATTGAACGCTGTCCATACGTCGGAGTTGATTGTAACTTAAAAACAGAAACTAACGGACGGAGGCGGCAGTTTCACATGGCTCTGTGTATTCAAACTCGAGACAGAGCCTACTAAAAACAGATCGCGGAACTTAGCCGTTCCCCTAGACATCGTTAACGGGCAGGATATCCCTGACTATCATTTTTGTCCATCATACCGCAGAGTTTTTCAGCACAGCGGCTCACTCCACCCGCTCACACCTGCGCGGTCTCCCGTAGATTTTCACCGACACAGGATTGAATTCGCTGCTTTGCACTGATTGGATTTCTTCCCAACTTGTCCCACAAAAAGAGTAGTTCTGATTGGATCTCTTCTCCATTCGTCCCGCCCTAACAGTTTCGTCTAGTTCCTATTCGTAGACTATAGTGTCAGTTAAATTAGTCTCAGTCTTCGTCATCACATCTGCCTTTTTATTTAGTTTTTATTTAGTTTACGTCCGTGAAAAAGGTTCGTAGACGAATATTTTTCGTCATAGTCTTAGTCTACGAAATTAACACTGTTATTACCCCTCTTGAGTTAGAGCTAAAAGAGGCTGAAAACACCTGAACAGGCCACCTTCTTCTCACATCTGCTGGAGCCTGCTCATAACCTGTTTAAGCTTAACAATCTTATTTAGTCCTCTCACATTCCAGGATGTGAACTGAAGATCAGAGGCCATAGCTGATAATGTTTACCACATCAATGCCCTGACAGATATACAGGTGAAACTCGAAAAATTTGAATATCGTGCAAAAGTTAATTTATTTCAGTAATTCAACTTTTGAAAATAATATCTTATACAGACTCAGTACATGCAAAGTGAGATATGTGAAGCCTTTATTTGTTATAATTTTGATTATTATGCCTTACAGTTTATAAAAACCCCAAATTCAAGATCTCAGAAAATTTGAATATTACATAAAATCAATAAAAAAAGGTTTTTAAATACAGAAATGTCGGTCCTCTAGAAAGTATAATCATGCATATGTACTAAGTACTTGGTTTGGGCCCCTTTTTCATGAATTCTTGCCTCAATGAGGTGTGGCATGGATGCTATCAGCCTGTGGCACTGCTGAGGTGTTATGGAAGCCCAGGTTGCTTTGATAGTGGCCTTCAGCTCGTCTGTATTGTTGGGTCTGGTGTGTCTCTTCTGCCTCTTGACAATACTCCATAGTTTCTCTATTGGGTTCAGGTCAGGAGAGTTGTCAGGCCATTCATGCACAGTAATACCATGGTCAGTCAACCAGTTACCAGTGGTGTATGGTACTGTGGGCAGGTGCCAAGTCTAGCTGGAAATGGAAATTGTCATCACCATAAAGCTTGTCAACAGACAAAAGCATGAAGTGCTCTAAAATCTTCTGTTAGATGGCTGTGGTGACTCTGGACTTGATAACACAGTGGACCAACAGCAGCAGATGACATGATACCTCAAATCATCACTGATCCAAATTAAATGTTGCGTTTCATTTGGAAATCAAGGTCCCACAGTCTAGAGGTGGAGGGGGCACAAAATCCAAGGGGCTTGAAGACCACTGTCAAGTTTCAACAGTCAGTGATGATTTGAGGCACCATGTCATCTGATGGTGTTGGTACACTGTGTTATCAAGTCCAAAGTCACCACATCTGTCTACCAGGAGAGCACTTCATGCTTCTGTCTGTTGACAAGCTTTATGGAGATGCTGAATAACTTTTTCCAGCAAGACTTGACACCTGTCCACAGTGCCAAAACCACAAGTAACTGGTTGACTGACTATGGTATTACTGTGTTGATTGGCCAGACAACTCTCCTGACCTGAACCCAATAGAGAAACTATGGAGTATTGTCAAGAGGCAGATGAGACACACCAGACCCAACAATACAGACGAGCTGAAGGCCTCTATCAAAGCAACCTGGGCTTCCATAACACCTCAGCAGTGCCACAGGCTGATAGCATCCATGCCACGCCGCATTTAGGCAATCATTTGTGCAAAATTCATTTCATTCATTTAATTTTCCTTTATTTAACCTCGAAAGATCAATTGAGGTGTGACCAAACCAAGTACTTAGTACATATGCATGATTATACTTTCTAGAGGGCCGACATTTCTGTATTTAAAATCCTTTTTTTATTGATTTTATGTAATATTCTAATTTTCTGAGATTTTGAATTTGGGGTTTTCATAAGCTGTGGGCCATAATAATCACAATTATAACAAATAAAGGCTTGAGATATCTCACTTTGAATGTAATGAGTCTATACAATATATTAGTTTCACCATTTAGGTTGAATTACTGAAATAAATGAACGTTTGCACGATATTCTAATTTTTCGAGTTTCACCTGTATGTTAAGTGGCTGCAAACATTAAAAAAATACATTAAAAATGTAAAAGAAAAAAACAAAAAGGCAAAAACAAATCCCCACACAATATCAAAGAGAAAATGCAAATAGAACAGAGTTTACTTCCCCAACTGAAATAAACCCACCCCTCCCAAAGTACACACATCCAAAGGAGCTCTAAACTGAGCTCAATCATGGAGCTGGGCTGGTCCACCTGAGCAAGCGTCATACGAGGAACAACATGCCCGGCGATCAGCACGGAACCCCCAGTTAGCCTCCATAATGGAATATTGTAGGCAGTAACAGCCAAGCAGTCAAAGTTCAACCTGAACCATAATTACGTAACGCCACAGGAGAAAATAAAAATAAAATTATAATAATGTATAGTACTGTAAGTCCTACCCAGCAGAGCTAGTCATGTGGCCAATGACATAATGACTTAATGAAACTTAAATGTGCCAGTCAAAACGTTACAGGACCGAAATGTATTGCAAAGGGTGAGTTGTATGTTAATATGGCTCTTTTACCCTCAATCTCCATGTTGTTGGCTCCTCATTTCGTCTTTCTACTGCGGTCAAGCCTAACCTGGTCCAACCAGACCAGCGAAAACGGTACAAGGACCACCTCAAAACCCTCCTGAAGTGCTGTGACATCCAGCCAGCATCCCTGAAAAGCCTGGCTGCCGACCGTCCCACATGGCGCTCAGCCAGCCACCAGGGTGTAGCACACCTACAGGAGCAGACCACTGAGAGGAGAATACAGCGGCATGCACAGAGACACCAGCGCGCTGCAGGGGCCACCCTCTCATGTACAGACTACATCTGCCCCACATGTGGCAAACCATGCGGGTCGCGCATCGGCCTCCATAGCCACATGAAATGGCACCAACGTAACCCCCCATAATAACCCAGCTCAAGTGGAGCAACGTCATCATCGAATACGATGGACAGCCATAAGGTCCAACCAGACCATCATACTTCATGTTATTTGTAGAGAAGGTCTGGAAGTGCTGTAATTGGCAAAAGCTCACTCACTTGGAGGCGGGTGTCTTTTGAAGTTTAACTATTGGATCTGCCCCGTGCCACTCTGGATTAGCCAACCAATCGCATCACGTTTGGTCAGACGTATGTCATGAGCCGGCTTCCAATTTACGTGGCACTTGTTATTCTACTGGTGGGGTAGTTAAGTACCTACCTGCTACAGATGTCTTCCAGCTGTCATCCTTGGCCAGCATGGCGCTCAGCTATTCCAGCTTGCAACTTTGCCGATTAAACCCAGCAACCACCCCTGCATTTAACATCCCCACCATCAACATACTTTTTCGCCGCCCTCATTATATTCATAGAGGCTCCGGTCGGAAATTCAACGTCCATAAACTGCTAAGCTGTTCTGCAAACAACATCCCATCTCTCTGGTCAGCCGTTGCATGTCCGACGCGTCATCAGAGCGCCGTCGCCCAAGCAACCATCAACACGGGAAATATCTGCCCAGACCCTCTGCTCCTTCTCCAGCATCACACAGGAAGAGGTAAAGGATGTCATTAAAAAGATGAAGCCGTCCACCTGTGCACTGGACCCCTTCCCTACAGCTCTGCTGAAGGCCAACATCTCTGCCGACTCTACGCTCATCACCAAAATCATAAACCACTCCCTCCTGGCCGGCCATATCCCATCTGCGTTGAAAACTGCTCTACATCAGGACAACCCCCACTTCCTCTGCCCCTCTGCCAACATCCACACTGATTACCTGCCTGGAGGAGATAGAGGTTGCGTTCCAAATCGCATACTTTCTACTATATAGTATGTAGAAAAAAGATTTAGGATGTCCCGATTCTTGTGGCCAGATTTAGGATGGTTAGAAGTACCCGGATGTCCTACTTCATGCGGCCAAGATTGTTAGTGTTGAAAAGTGCATCCTATTTGGGCGATTCTGACCCACAATCCAGTGCGCACGTGAAGTGACTTAACATCGACGAAGCCTCCATATGAAAACAAACGGGGATGCGAACCGGATGCGACGGATATAAAAGCAAGAGGCAAGATCAAGGTGCAATGTTATGATGAAATAAGAGAGGAAAGTATGTCCCAATAGTATGCCTACTGCATCCTAAATAGATTATTTTTATCGTCGGATGTAGTATGTAGAATAGAAAAAAGAAAGAGTATGCGATTCGGAAAGCAACCAGAGTGTGGATGAAGCTCAACTTCCTACAACTCAACAGCTCCAAAACAGAAGCCATCCTTGTTGGCACGCCACATCAGCTCCGCTCTTCAACCATCACCAATATCACTTTCTCTGGCCAAAACATCTTCCTTTCTACCTAGGTCACCAACCTCGGTGTTAAAATGGACGGTGCGTTTCAGTTGTACAGGGAGCTCGGAAATTTCTGACTTCACTAAATATTGTAGTCTATGGATCTGCCGGTACCTGGCAACGGTAACTTGCTAGAGCCTAACGTTTACTTATTTGGATGAGAAAGGTTGTAGGCGTCCATACTTTCCCAAGCAGATGCACTGTCTGGAACACAGACAGGTCGGAACTCGGAACTACCAAGTCGGAAATTTCCGAGTTCCGAGTATAAACGAACGTAGCATTCAACTGAAACTGGAGCGCGACTTCGACGTCATCGTTCTCAGCCACTCGCTCTGTTCGCTGATTGGATAACCAAAAATCTCGACAAGCAGAATTTCATGAATACACCCCCGCCCCCTCCTAAAGTTCCCCGTAAGCACACACACACACACACACACACACACACACACACACACAAGTCCGTGTGTCAGCCGCTCCGTAACTGAATTGAATTCCAACATGTAATCAGTAGCATGATTAATTGTTCTATCTTCATAACAAACAAAATTTCATGAAAATCGGTTCAGAATAGGCTCTGTGCACTAGAACCCGGAAGTCAACTGACGGTGTCGGCATTCTAGTTTCCAGTCTACTTACTGACTCGGTCCATACAGTTGAATTTCATAATATTTTGCTCCAACAAGCAAGCGGGAAAGGGATTTAAGTTTGATATTTAAGTTATTTGTATAAGTAAGAGGTTAAGTAAGTGGTGCACCTGATTTTTAATTAACAGAGTAATTTTTTTTTTTGTATTTGAAACACCAACTGTCTCGTATTGTGCTTACTTTAGGCCTACTAACGTTACGCCCATCTCTTAGTGTCTAGTAAAGATCAGGGAACATTTGAAGTTATTGTCAGAGCAGTGTCCATGAAGAAACTAGAGAAGCCTCACAATCTGAGTGTATGATTAAGCTATGACGATAAGCCAAACGTTAAACTAACCATTACGCCCGTTCCCACTGTGTTCGTGGGGATAGCTGCGGTCATATGTATTATGCAATACTAAAATATATAGGTGCTAGCTTATTACACAACGAAACCGACAAAATAGGCACGCGAGCCGCACACACAGACACATACGCACAATCATCACCAGCAGCGCATTGCCTCAAACAACTAAAATAAAATAAAAATCATAGGATATCACAGCATAAATGAACTTTTCTATAAGCTACTCTGCCACCCACAAAAGTTTTTAAACTCACCGTAGCTTGCAGGTGTGCAGCATAATCCGCATACGATAGGCGGACGTGTAGCCTACCTATAAATCCCATGGTAAATCCATAGATAGTAATATTCCACTTTTACCACGATTAGTCCGATGAAAGCAGCCTGCAGTCATTATTCCATGGGTAGCGTTGCATTTTTAAATCGTGAGGACAACTTGGACTTCAGAAAGAGCCTGACAACAGCAATTATGTCTTATTCATTATTCAATTACAAATCTATTTTAATTCTCATTTTATCCTGATTTCCTATGAAGTTCGCTTTAGAAATGACAGTGTTGGTGTCCGAAATGCTTGAAAATAAAGTTATCCAATAAAATGTAGAATATTGTTGTCTCTAGGCAAAACAAAGAATAAAAGGTTACAGCTCGGTCACTCATTGGTTAGTACTTATGATCATTTAGTAAGTGACGGGTGAATCAGCCAACCACAAGTTGCTATTTACGATTACAGTGGACTGAGGGCCACTGACAGGTCTGACGGATCAGTGAGCGCGAAGTGTGAAATGAATGTGATTCACGGCTGCAGAAGAATAAACTATATTACTGCAAGCTTGATATCATTGCCATTTCCAAGACGCGATTTCGAAGATGAGGATCAATAAGAATGGAAAATTAACGCCAGCATTAGGATTAACGCAAAAGAGGAACATTGTTGGAAGGCATTTTACCAACCAGTAGAAACAACATGGGATAGACTGACTGCAGGAAAAGTAACTGGTTGCAGGCTGCTTTTTTCATCGGACAAATCGTAGAATATTATAGTGAAATATTTGTGGATTCACCATGGGATTTAGCCTGCTAGCTTACCACCATCGTGTTTGAGGATGCTGCTGCACACCTGCAAGCTACGGTGAGTTTAAAATCTTTTGAGGGTGGCAGAGTAGCTAAATAGGAAAGTTCATTCATGCTGTGATATCCAATGACTTTTATTCTATTTTAGTCGTTTGAGGCAATGCGCTGCTGGTGATGATGGTGCGTGTCTGTGTGTGCGGCTGGCTTGTCTTCACTGTGTCGGTGCCGTTGTGTGCACTGTAGGTTGTAGCTTTTGCCTGCTGTGATGATGAAAGTGTGCTTGTGTGTACATAGCAGCTGTTTGTCGGAGCTTGTTGTGCGTTTTTTTTTAAACTATTCAAGTATTTAAACAACGTCGTGCTCAAGATCCTCTAGGCCGGGGTCCGAGCCAGGTTCTGGGCTTGATGCTCGTGTTCTGCGCTCCCAAACACAGGCCCTTATCTTTGATAACAACATAGCTATTCCACTCAAACAACGATAGGACGTAGCTTGTAACTAGGGCTGGGCCGAATACCATTTTTCAGGCTCCGAATATTCGTTGGTTTTTCCGAGCGAATATCCGGATATTCGGTCCAGAAAAACACCATCAAAAACAACATTAATAAAAAAATAAAAAAAAACGTTAATAATCCCTATATACTCCCTGGAACCGATTTTGACAATATCTGCATATTATTTTGTTGAAGATTTAATAGCTTTTGAACGTTAATTAATAGGCCTAAGTAAGTTGGAGTTCCTTACCTTTTCCCCATGGACGCGAACAGCTGTCCAAATCAGCTGTCCTCTCTTACGTAACGGGAGCTTTTCAATTCATCCTGGAATGTGCATCTTTGTTTTCAGGGAATTTATACAATAAATCCATAACAGGTACCGAATTATTGATTGTCTTATGTGTCCATATTATATCCATTATATTGACCGGGTATTGCCAAGACGTTCACGCTCTGCAGCAAGCCAGTCACAGCTTATGGGTGCGGTGCTGTACGTAAACATACAGCTAAGCTGAGGTTAGCATTTAGCTAAGCATTACTTTTCCTCCCGAGATCCCGCTAATGTTGTGTTTTAAAGTTGATGGAAACAAGTTATCTATTCTTCCTCCACCTCTCTCGCTTCTCTGCTTGGTGTCGCTTATAGTTTGCATCCCTTGCTCTGGTAACGTCACGTAGCATACAGCTGGGCCGTGTCCGAACTGCCATACTAACGTCCTACTCATACTCATTTTGACTTCAATTTGAGTATGTGACGGTTGGGTATGCGAGTTTGGGTATGTGAGAAATTCCCGGATGAGTACTGACTTCCGGGAAGATTTTGGGTATGAATCGATTGTATACTTTTCCTACTCAACCGCCCCACAATGCACTGGGTCAATTCTACCCGCCCAGGAAAATGAAATATTTTCGAGCAAGTTGCTAGGCAACAACATTGTTTGGGGTTCCGCGATCTGACAGACGTACGTGCAGTCATTCATAAACTCTTACAATAGATAAGAGATGAAGATAAATACCTAACAACATTAGAGTTACTAAGTGAAATGAGTGAAGTGAGTCTGATAGTGGAGAGAGATTAGAACAGATCGCTGTTCCACACACCTCGGCTCGTCCAGCTCAACTCACAGACAGCTGAGTGCTAATGAGCCGGACAGAGAGCGTCGGAGGGATCCTCCGCCTCAAAATATAATTATTATAAAACAAGAGGTCTAAAACACAGATGATGAACACAGAACTGTAAAAATCTAGCTCAATATCTAACCTGTAGAGGGCGGTTATAAGCTTAACAGTGTCTAAACTGCCTGAATCTTATAAGAAGAAGAAGAAATTCTTCATTGCTTGAGTATACTTCAACTGAGAACGTTTCGACGCAGCTCGCATACACAATCGATCTTTGAGTAGAGAGTATGCAGTATATAGATGGTGAGTATGTAGGATGTAGGACGCTAGTATGGCAGTTCGGACACGGCCCTGGTGTATCACCGGCTTTGAAAAGTTCAGCAGCCAACTAGGTCAAAGTTCAAAGGTGGTTCTGCCGTTCCAAATGGATCCAGTAGATGGCACCATTGTATAATGCGAGACCTACTGGACAATCAAGTCGCCCAGTTACAACAACAAGCACACCATTCATTACATTTTCTCAATTAAAAAAAAAAAAAAAAGAAAGAAAACGAAGCTCCGAATACTAATTTAAGCTCCGAATACTAATTTTCCGAACGAGTATTCGAATATTCGAATAATTCGGGCCAGCCCTACTTGTAACTAGTACCCGTCTACTCTTATCAGTACTGATGATTAGCTGGTCCTCAAAATGTCGGCTGCATACCTTTACTTTGCATGTGTTGTCCGAAACCTCAATCCATTTAATCCAATGTATCCACTGCAGTGGAAGCTCAAACCGCTATTATATCTACTCTAAACTAAGCAAAGTGTTTCACAAAAGTGTTAATTCAACCCACCGGCACTTCATTGTTGTTTAAACAATCTCATAGGCTACATTTAATCCCCCTTTTCCAATGAAATACTCATATATTAGTTTATGGTTACCGTGGTAACAGAGCCACCGGAAACTAGTATGCCGACACCGGGGACCGCCTTCCATTCCGACATACCGCCACTCCGACATTGACGTCTAATTGTCGGAGTACTTTTTTTTTTTTAAACGTACCGCCATTCCGACATATAAATTCCGACATAGCCTATAGGCCTATATCTGCCTATCTCTACTCTCTATGCCACTTTGCTCTCTCTCTCTCTCTCTACACTCTGTAGGCTATAGCCTATGCAACTTTCTCT
Source organism: Hyperoplus lanceolatus (assembly GCA_026929865.2). Classification (NCBI taxonomy): domain Eukaryota; kingdom Metazoa; phylum Chordata; class Actinopteri; order Uranoscopiformes; family Ammodytidae; genus Hyperoplus; species Hyperoplus lanceolatus. The sequence continues at coordinate 18,439,330 of CM049401.1, forward strand.
TCTCTCTCACACAAGCACCAAAAAAGAAAACGTGAAAATAAAGCTCATTTTGGGTCAAAACAATTTTATACAATCTCTCTAGTGTTGACTTTTTACGACCTAGCCTACTTGTAGGGAAACCCCCAGTCTTCTATTAAAACCATCCACCGCTGCATGTAACAATATTACATTGGTGCAGTTTGTAGCCTATTTATCAATGTAGCGAGTTGCGAGACAAGTGCAGGCTGAGCTTTTTTTTCAGCACCCCATGGTGAGAATATGTTCACGCTGCTATGTGCGTCTGTTTTATGTTGGCGAGCCAAGTATAGCCTATATTTTAGAGAAGTTTCACATCAGGCCAGCCTATTATGTAGCCTAGAGATGTGCCGAGTCCTTTTATTTATTTATTTTTGCCTTGCACCCGGCCCAGAGTCAAGCAGCTCCGCAGCCCGACAGCGTGTCATTCAAATCTGCTGCATCCAAATCATCCCGTAATCACCAATTTGATTTTGACATGCGTTTCAGCACTCCAATTACAATGAATCGACAAAGCGATCAACTTTTACTGTGGCTTTTTTCCACTTGGTAGCCTAGTGCTGAGAAAAGCTTGCCAACTGCACTGTCCTTTACGCACCATCACTGCCGCAGTAATGTTTAGATTTCATAATTTGCATCAAAGCCCTTAGGATAATAAGAATGAGAGGCTTTATTGAAACGCAGTCCATGCGGTGGTTATATTAACTGTGTCGGCTGAATTATTTAGCCTACCAAAAGTGTTAAAAGAAAGAAAACACATTTAAACCTCCAAAAGACCTGCCCCTGCACGGCCGCCGAATAGTCGAATCTCTGGACTGAAAAGGCAGATCTGGCGGGGGGCGGCCGCTCGTAGATTCGCTCGGTCGAGAGGGCGACTGAGCCGGGCATCACTGGAGCTTCTCCCCGCGGGGAGAGCCAGCGAGTCGGGCAGGGCTGGAGCGGCTCTGCCCCCAGCTACGGCGCATGAAACTATAGGCTATTGCGACCGGGGAATATAGGACCATTTTTAGCCGTGCATAAAACAAACGGGCTCATATTATCAAGTGCTGACATAATTATTTACGTTTGCAAGTCAGAAAGCCATAGCCTAATAAAAAAATTAAAACGACATTAAGCTAAACAGCCTGCTGCCTGCCGCGACTTAATAGCCATACTTAACTAAAGTTTAGGTCTTTTCTCATATCAAATAAAAACTCATAGAAAAAAGAAAAAAGCAGGCCCTAATGCACTGATAACAGTCTCTCTCGCTCGTTCTCGCCCTCCTTTTCGGCATGGCATCATCCGTCTCTTCGGAGTCTATCAACTTGTAGTCCGATCAAACTTTATTCAAAGGTAGTCCATAATTCAAATAAAATTGTTTTCTAACGAAAAAGTAAAAAAAAATTGGGGCTCCTAGTGCGATATTTCAGTGCTTCTTAATTGTTTCAAATAAAGGTTTGCCGCAATGCCGCAGATTAGCCTATTTGATTGTACATTACGTGTGTCCTTTTCCCCCTCTGAGAGCTACTTTAAAGAATACAAATGAGGGAGAGAGCTACTTGTGTAGCCTACATTATGTGTAACGTTTATTCAAATGGCAAGTTTGTATAAAAATCCAACTCTTTGGAATTATAATCTATCAGTGATTCGCATGCAGGCACAAATATGCGGGAGAACACGAAACAAGTGTGTCGGAATGGATAGGCTAACCTTTTATTTGTCTCTCTTCTATGCAATATTCATGTAAGGTTAAAACAATAGACACAACCCCCCCACACAAAAAAAAAGTCGGGATGGCGGTAAAGGCTAGCCAACTAAAAGGTGTCGGAATGGGGGGTTGTCGGAATGGCGGTATGTCGGAATGGCGGCATGTCGGAATGGGAGCATGTAACCGCCGACACCAGGCGAAACCGGAAGTTCGCTTTAGACTTGTGCACAGAGCCTATTGAGCGAGTTACTGTCTGTTTTTAGTGCAGTCTGTGGCCGTGTCCGAACTGCCATACTAACGTCCTACTCATACTCATTTTGACTTCAATTTGAGTATGTGACGGTTGAGTATGCGAGTTTGGGTATGTGAGAAATTCCCGGATGAGTACTAACTTCCGGGAGGATTTTGGGTATGAATCGATTGTATACTTTTCCTACTCAACCGCCCCACAATGCATTGGGTCAATTCTACCCACCCCGGAAAATGAAATATTTTCGAGCAAGTTGCTAGGCAACAACATTGTTTGGGGTTCCGCGATCTGACAACTGTACGTGCAGTCATTCATAAACTCTTACAATAGATAAGAGATGAAGATAAATACCTAACAACATTAGAGTCACTAAGTGAAATGAGTGATGTGAGTCTGATAGTGGAGAGAGATCAGAACAGATCGCTGTTCCACACACCGCAGCTCATCCAGCTCAACTCACAGACAGCTGAGTGCTGTGATGAGCCGGACAGAGAGTGTCGGAGGAATCCTCCGCCTCATAACATAATTAGCCTATTATAAAACAAGAGGTCTAAAACACAGATGATGAACACAGGACTGTAAAAATCTAGTTCAATACCTAACCTGTAGAGGGCGGTTATAAGCTTAACAGTGTCTAAACGCCCTGAATCTTATAAGAAGAAGAAGAAATTCTTCATTGCTTGAGTATACTTCAACTGAGAACGTTTCGACACAGCTCGCATACACAATCGATCTTTGAGTAGAGAGTATGCAGTATATAGATGGTGAGTATGTAGGATGTAGGACGCTAGTATGGCAGTCCGGACACGGCCTGTGGCTCTCCAAAACCCTTTGGGCTAAGATGGCGGCCATTTTGCGCACGCGCACCTCATATCGTGCAGGCTCCTCAGATCATGTAGTGACACACCGCACCCCCACTGACTACTGAAGTGAAATGAAAATTGAGCGGAAGTAGGTAGGCGGGCAGAGCCAGGCTAGGTCAAACCAGCCGACCCATCAGAAACAACAGTCAAGCCAGCCGACCCAAGTTTTTGCTATACCTGTTTGTACTAGCCATTACGGTTATAGTGCCACATAACTAGTTTCAAAATAAAATCATAGTTTCAAAATTAATGCATTTGTCTGGTATATACCAAAAGACAATAAATTGACAATTGTCAATATTTTTTTTTTATTGGAGATTTAAAAGGAAACGCCTTGTTATCACAGACTAATTCCAAATCAGGGTTATAGTACACAACCCCATAGTGTGACCCAGTAAGTTTCAAGACCTTCTGATGTGTAGTTTCAAAATGAAAGCCCACTAGAAACTGAAAATATGAGACAAATTAGATATGATTTTGGCAGGGGTGTAAAGTAGCGAATTACATTTACTTGCGTTCCTGTAATTGAGTAGTTTTTTCGTGTACTTGTAATTTTTTAAGTGATTTTTAAAACCTATACTTTTACTTTTACTTTGAGTATGTTTATTGTGAAGTATTGTACTTCGCTACATTTTATATCACCTGCGTTACTGAGTAAAAAAATATATAGGCTGAAGGTGAGAAAAGAAAAGAAATATCGCGGGGGGCTTTTATTTTTACGGCACAATACCGGAAACTAACACAGTGAATGATCGACAGGAGGAGAGAACACATTGAGCGACTAAATGATAACAGCAAACATTGCTTCCCTCTATCATTAAAACAAAATAATCCTAGTTAAACTATCATTGTACCGCACGTGAAGGCTTTTAAATGCAGCAAACCTTTCATCCAGCCGTGCGATCGGCCCCTCCCTCACCTGATAGTTTAGCTTTCAGTTTAACAGTGCAGAGTAGGATGGAGACGGTGCGTGTTTCCGGGAGCTTTGAAAAACTTCCAGAAGACGACAGAAAGTCAGCCTTTGGTCGAGAAGAAAGGTAAAACTAATAGACTAAAATATTGTGCAAGATATGTTACGCGCGGACACGCGAGTCAGATGACATACGCGACCGTGAGAGAGAGAGAGAGAAAAGGTTATGCGACCCAGCTGCACCTCAAAACATCACGACCAATTAGTTTACTCACTTTAAGTTGATTCTTAGTGGTCTATGACCAAGCAATAAAGGAATAAAAAACACAGGAAGTTTAAAGCCCCTTGACTCTTGTCACCACAACAGGCATCAATTAAGAACACTGCAGCCTACAATGCAACTTGCTTATCCAGCCAGCTCCATGAGATATAAATAAAATATGTCCTCACATTCCTGCTAGCAAAAGACGTGCCCTATCAACAACATTTGCAACGGTTTATTTTGATTTTGACACTTATTTAATTTAATTATAAAAAATATGTTTTACTTAGGCTATTTGCATTTTCCTTGTTTTCAGTTCAATTGGGATAGGCTATGTTTAAAGTCATGGTTTCAAATGTTAAATAAGTGCATGTTGCAGTTCTTAAATCAATGAATAATTGTCTATAATAATTGTGATTACACAATGTCAATCAAAATAATCATGATTAAGATTTTTGTCGAAATCGAGCAGCCTAACCTTGCAATTTCCATGGTTTAGATCAATTATACACTATTACATTATTAGAGCTGCAGTCTGTTTAGGTCTGTAGACCGGTTACATTCCCCCATTAACAGACTATTTGCTCCATATTTGCTTATCTAAAGTATAATGACACAGTATACATCCATACATGTGTGGTGACATGATTTGTTTAATTTGTGCACTTTAATTTGTAAAAGTGTTGCATTCATTAAACAAAACTAGTTTGTCTATGTATAATGCCCTACACTGAAGAGACCCCTGCCCCTTCCCGCTGTTAAAAAGTAACTAGTAACTTGTACTTTAAGTACATTTTAAATCAGCTACTTTTTAACTTTTACTTCAGTAGATTTTTAGACCAGTACTTTTACTTTTACTTAAGTAAAATTTCATCCAAGTAATCATACTTTTACTTGAGTAGAATATTTTTGTACTCTTTCCACCTCTGGATTTTGGATTCAATTTAAAAGGAAATGCCTTATTACTCTAGACTCATTCCACTCCAGGGTCATAGTTCACGACCCCATGAGGTCACAGAAGAAGTTTCAGGACATTCTGATGTGCAGTTTCAAAATAAAAGCCCACTAGATATTGAAAATGTAGATATGATTTTGGATTAAATTTAAAAGGAAACTACCTGCTATTCCAGACTCATTACACTCTAGGGTCATAATTCATGACCCCGTAAGGTCACCCAAGAAGTTTCGGGACATTCTGATGTGTAGTTTCAAAATAAAAGCCCTCAAGATATTGAAAATATGAGACAAATTAGATAGGATTTTGGATTCAATTTAAAAGGAAATGCCCTGTTATTCCAGACTCATTCCACTTCAGGGTCATAGTTCACGACCCCATGTGATCACACAAGAAGTTCCAGGACATTCTGATGTGTAGTTTCAAAATAAAAGTCAGCTAGATATTGAAAATTTGAGACAAATTAGATATGATTTTGGATTAAATTTAAAAGGATATGCCCTGTTATTCCAGACTCATTCCACTTCAGGGTCATAGTTCACGACCCCATGAGGTCACACAAGACGCTTCAGGACATTCTGATATGTGGTTTCAAAATAAAAGACCACTAGATATTGAAAATATGAGACAAATTAGATATGATTTTGGATTGAATTTAAAAGGAAATTACCTGTTAATCCAGACTCATTACACTCTAGGTCATAATTCACGACCCCGTAAGGTCACCCAAGAAGTTTCGGGACATTCTGATATGTAGATTCAAAATAAAAGCCCTCTAGATATTGAAAATATGGGACAAATTAGGTATGATTTTGGATTCAATTTAAAATGAAATGCCCTGTTATTCCAGACTCATTCCACTTCAGCGTCATAGTTGACGACCCCGTGAGGTCACACAAGAAGTTCCAGGACATTCTGATGTGTAGTTTCAAAATAAAAGCCCACTAGATATTAAAAATATGAGACAAATTAGATGTGATTTTGGTTTCAATTTAAAAGGAAATGCCCTGTTATTCCAGACTCATTACACTCTAGGGTCATAATTCACGACCCCGTAAGGTCACCCAAGAAGTTTCGGGACATTCTGATGTTTAGTTTCAAAATAAAAGCCATCTAGATATTAAAAATATGAGACAAATTAGATATGATTTTGGATTAAATTTCAAAGGAAATGCCCTGTTATTCCAGACTCATTCCACTTCAGGGTCATATTTCACGACCCCATGAGGTCACACAAGACGTTTCAGGACATTCTGATATGTGGTTTCAAAATAAAATCCCACTAGATATTGAAAATATGAGACAAATTAGATATGATTTTGGATTCAATTTAAAAGGAAATTACCTGTTATTCCAGACTCATTACATTCTAGGGTCATAATTCACGACCCCGTAAGGTCACCCAAGAAGTTTCGGGACATTCTGATATGTAGATTCAAAATAAAAGCCCTCTAGATATTGAAAATATGAGACAAATTAGGTATGATTTTGGATTCAATTTAAAAGGAAATGCCCTGTTATTCCAGACTCATTCCACTCCAGGGTCATAGTTCACGACCCCATGAGGTCACACAAGAAGTTTCAGGACATTCTGATGTGCAGTTTCAAAATAAAAGCCCATTAGATATTGAAAATATGAGACAAATTAGATATGATTTTGGATTCAATTTAAAAGAAAATGCCCTGTTATTCCAGACTCATTACACTCTAGGGTCATAATTAACGACCCCGTAAGGTCACCCAAGAAGTTTCGGGACATTCTGATGTGTAGTTTCAAAATAAAAGCCCTCTAGATATTGAAAATATGAGACAAATTAGGTATGATTTTGGATTCAATTTAAAAGGAAATGCCCTGTTATTCCAGACTCATTCCACTCCAGGGTCATAGTTCACAACCCCATGAGGTCACACAAGAAGTTTCAGGACATTCTGATGTGCAGTTTCAAAATAAAAGCCCATTAGATATTGAAAATATGAGACAAATTAGATATGATTTTGGATTCAATTTAAAAGAAAATGCCCTGTTATTCCAGACTCATTACACTCTAGGGTCATAATTAACGACCCCGTAAGGTCACCCAAGAAGTTTCGGGACATTCTGATGTGTAGTTTCAAAATAAAAGCCCTCTAGATATTGAAAATATGAGACAAATTAGATATGATTTTGGATTCAATTTAAAATGAAATGCCCTGTTATTCCAGACTCATTCCACTTCAGGGTCATAGTTCACGACCCCATGAGGTCACATAAGAATTTTCAGGACATTCTGATGTGTGGTTTCAAAATAAAATCCCACTAGATATTGAAAATATGAGACAAATTAGATATGATTTTGGATTCAATTTAAAAGGAAATTACCTGTTATTTCAGACTCATTACACTCTTGGGTCATAATTCACGACCTCGTAAGGTCACCCAAGACGTTTCAGGACATTCTGATGTGTAGATTCAAAATAAAAGCCCTCTAGATATTGAAAATATGAGACAAATTAGATATGATTTTGAATTCAATTTAAAATGAAATGCCCTGATATTCCAGACTCATTCCACTTCAGGGTCATAGTTCACGACCCCATGAGGTCACATAAGAATTTTCAGGACATTCTGATGTGTGGTTTCAAAATAAAATCCCACTAGATATTGAAAATATGAGACAAATTAGATATGATTTTGGATTCAATTTAAAAGGAAATTACCTGTTATTTCAGACTCATTACACTCTTGGGTCATAATTCACGACCTCGTAAGGTCACCCAAGACGTTTCAGGACATTCTGATGTGTAGATTCAAAATAAAAGCCCTCTAGATATTGAAAATATGAGACAAATTAGATATGATTTTGAATTCAATTTAAAAGGAAATGCCCTGTTATTCCAGACTCCTTCCACTTCAGGGTCATAGTTCACGACCCAATGAAGTCACACAAGAAGTCTCAGGACATTCTGATGTGTAGTTTCAAAATAAAAGCCCACTAGATATTGAAAATATGAGACAAATTAGATATGATTTTGGATTCAATTTAAAAGGAAACTACCTGTTATTCCAGACTCATTACACTCTAGGGTCATAATTGGGGCGACTGTGGCTCAGGTGGTTAAGCTGGTTGGCCAATAATCCTAGGGTTGGCGGTTCGATCCCAGCCCGGCCACTTGTGTCATGGTCGTTGTGTCCCTGGGCAAGACACTTCACCCACCTTGCCTCGTGTGAATGTGTATGACTGCTGTATGTTTGAGGTGGTGGTCGGAGGGGCCGATGGCGCTGAATGGCAGCCTCCCTTCTGTCAGTCTGCCCCAGGGCAGCTGTGGCTACTATGGTAGTTTACCACCACCGGTATGACTGTGTGTGAACGAATTGTCTGGAACCCTGTAAAGCGCTTTGAGTATCATGAAAGGCGCTATATAAATCCAAGCAATTATTATTATTATTATTATTATTATTATTATAAGTCACGACCCCGTAAGGTCACCCAAGAAGTTTCAGGACATTCAGATGTGTGGTTTCAAAATAAAAGCCTACTAGATATTGAAAATATGGGACAAATTAGATGATTTTAGATGGATTTGGATTCAATTTAAAAGGGAACTACCTGTTATTCCAGACTCATTCCACTTAAGAGTCATAGTTCACCACCTCCTGAGGTCACACAAGAAGTTTCAGGACATTCTGATGTGTAGTTTCAAAATAAAAGCCCACTAGATATTGAAAATATGAGACATATTAGATATGATTTTGAATTCAATTTAAAAGGAAACGCCCTGTTATTCCAGACTCATTCCACTTCAGGGTCATAGTTCACGACCCCATGAGGTCACACAAGAAGTTTCAGGACATTCTGATGTGTGGTTTCAAAATAAAATCCCACTAGATATTGAAAATATGAGACAAATTAGATATGATTTTGGATTCAATTTAAAAGGAAATTACCTGTTATTTCAGACTCATTACACTCTAGGGTCATAATTCACGACCTCGTAAGGTCACCCAAGAAGTTTCGGGACATTCTGATGTGTAGATTCAAAATAAAAGCCCTCTAGATATTGAAAATATGAGAAAAATTAGATATGATTTTGAATTCAATCTAAAAGGAAATGCCCTGTTATTCCAGACTCATTCCACTTCAGGGTCATAGTTCACGACCCCATGAAGTCACACAAGAAGTCTCAGGACATTCTGATGTGTAGTTTCAAAATAAAAGCCCACTAGATATTGAAAATATGAGACAAATTAGATATGAATTTGGATTCAATTTAAAAGGAAACTACCTGTTATTCCAGACTCATTACACTCTAGGGTCATAAGTCACGACCCCGTAAGGTCACCCAAGAAGTTTCGGGACATTCTGATGTATAGTTTCAAAATAAAAGCCCTCTAGATATTGAAAATATGAGACAAATTAGATATGATTTTGGATTCAATTTAAAGGGAAATGCCATGTTATTACAGACTCATTCCACTTCAGGGTCATAGTTCACGACCCCATGAGGTCACACAAGAAGTTTCAGGACATTCTGATGTGTAGTTTCAAAATAAAAGCCCACTAGTTATTGAAAATATGAGACAAATTAGATGATTTTAGATGGATTTGGATTCAATTTAAAAGGGAACTACCTGTTATTCCAGCCTCATTCCACTTAAGGGTCATAGTTCACCACCTCCTGAGGTCACCCAAGAAGTTTCGGGACATTCTGATGTATAGTTTCAAAATAAAAGCCCTCTAGATATTGAAAATATGAGACAAATTAGATATGATTTTGGATTCAATTTAAAGGGAAATGCCATGTTATTACAGACTCATTCCACTTCAGGGTCATAGTTCACGACCCCATGAGGTCACACAGGAAGTTTCAGGACATTCTGATGTGTAGTTTCAAAATAAAAGCCCACTAGTTATTGAAAATATGAGACAAATTAGATGATTTTAGATGGATTTGGATTCAATTTAAAAGGGAACTACCTGTTATTCCAGACTCATTCCACTCAAGAGTCATAGTTCACCACCTCCTGAGGTCACCCAAGAAGTTTCGGGACATTCTGATGTATAGTTTCAAAATAAAAGCCCTCTAGATATTGAAAACATGAGACAAATTAGATATGATTTTGGATTCAATTTAAAGGGAAATGCCATGTTATTACAGACTCATTCCACTTCAGGGTCATAGTTCACAACCCCATGAGGTCACACAAGAAGTTTCAGGACATTCTGATGTGCAGTTTCAAAATAAAAGCCCACTAGTTATTGAACATATGAGACAAATTAGATGATTTTAGATGGATTTGGATTCAATTTAAAAGGGAACTAGCTGTTATTCCAGACTCATTCCACTTAAGAGTCATAGTTCACCACCTCCTGAGGTCACTCAAGAAGTTTCGGGACATTCTGATGTATAGTTCCAAAATAAAAGCCCTCTAGATATTGAAAATATGAGAAAAATTAGATATGATTTTGGATTCAATTTAAAGGCCATGTCCCCTTACCCCCCATCCCCCCCCAAAACATTTAATGAATACCATGTTATTACAGACTCATTCCACTTCAGGGTCATAGTTCACGACCCCATGAGGTCACCCAAGAAGTTTCGGGACATTCTGATGTATAGTTTCAAAATAAAAGCCCTCTAGATATTGAAAATATGAGACAAATTAGATATGATTTTGGATTCAATTTAAAGGGAAATGCCATGTTTTTACAGACTCATTCCACTTCAGGGTCATAGTTCACGACCCCCTGAGGTCACCCAAGAAGTTTCAGGACATTCTGATGTGTAGTTTCAAAATAAAATCCCACTCGATATTGAAAATATGAGACAAATTAGATATGATTTTGGATGGATTTGGATTCAATTTAAAAAGAAACTACCAGTTTTTCCAGACTCATTCCACTTCAGGGTCATAGTTCACGACCCCTTGAGGTCACGCAAGAAGTTTGAGGACATTCTGATGTGAAGTTTCAAAATAAAAGCTCACTAGATATTGAAAATATGAGACAAATTAGATATAATTTTGGAATCAATTTAAAAGGAAATGCCCTGTTATTCCAGACTCATTCCACTTCAGGGTCATAGTACACGACCCCATGAGGTCACACAAGACGTTTCAGGACATTCTGATGTGTAGTTTCAAAATAAAAGCCCACTAGTTATTGAAAATATGAGACAAATTAGATGATTTTAGATGGATTTGGATTCAATTTAAAAGGGAACTACCTGTTATTCCAGACTCATTCCACTTAAGAGTCATAGTTCACCACCTCCTGAGGTCACCCAAGAAGTTCCGGGACATTCTGATGTATAGTTTCAAAATAAAAGCCCTCTAGATATTGAAAATATGAGACAAATTAGATATGATTTTGGATTCAATTTAAAGGGAAATGCCATGTTATTACAGACTCATTCCACTTCAGGGTCATAGTTCACGACCCCATGAGGTCACACAAGAAGTTTCAGGACATTCTGATGTGTAGTTTCAAAATAAAAGCCCACTAGTTATTGAAAATATGAGACAAATTAGATGATTTTAGATGGATTTGGATTCAATTTAAAAGGGAACTACCTGTTATTCCAGACTCATTCCACTTAAGAGTCATAGTTCACCACCTCCTGAGGTCACCCAAGAAGTTTCGGGACATTCTGATGTATAGTTCCAAAATAAAAGCCCTCTAGATATTGAAAATATGAGACAAATTAGATATGATTTTGGATTCAATTTAAAGGGAAATGCCATGTTATTACAGACTCATTCCACTTCAGGGTCATAGTTCACGACCCCATGAGGTCACACAAGAAGTTTCAGAACATTCTGATGTGTAGTTTCAAAATAAAAGCCCACTAGTTATTGAACATATGAGACAAATTAGATGATTTTAGATGGATTTGGATTCAATTTAAAAGGGAACTACCTGTTATTCCAGACTCATTCCACTTAAGAGTCATAGTTCACCACCTCCTCAGGTCACACAAGAAGTTTCAGGACATTCCGATGTGTAGTTTCAAAATATAAGCCCACTAGATACTGAAAATATGAGACATATTAGATATGATTTTGGATTCAATTTAAAAGGAAACGCCCTGTTATTCCAGACTCATTCCACTTCAGGGTCATAGTTCACAACCCCATAGTGTGAACCAAGAAGTTTCAGGACATTCTGATGTGTGGTTTCAAAATAAAAGCCCACTAGATATTGAAAATATGAGACAAATTAGATATGCTTTTGGAATCAATTTAAAAGGAAATGCCCTGTTATTTCAGATTCATTCCATTTCAGGGTGATAGTTCATGACCCCATGAGGTCATACAAGAGGTTTCGGGACACTCTGATGTGTAGTTTCAAAATAAAACCCCCCTAGATATTGAAAATATGAGACATATTAGATATGATTTTGGAATCAATTTAAAAGGAAATCCCCTGTTATTCCAGACTCATTCCACTCCAGGGTCATAGTTCACGACCCCTTGAGGTCACACAAGAAGTTTGAGGACATTCTGATGTGAAGTTTCAAAATAAAAGCTCACTAGATATTGAAAATATGAGACAAATTAGATATAATTTTGGAATCAATTTAAAAGGAAATGCCCTGTTATTCCAGACTCATTCCACTTCAGGGTCATAGTTCACGACCCCATGAGGTCACACAAGAAGTTTCAGGACATTCTGATGTAGGGGTGAGTGGCCTAAGTTGTGCCGGTGGGGAAGTTGTGCCACCCCTTGTTTCTAGAAAACCATAGAAGAAATTGGAAATGTGACCACCTATTTAAGAAGAGCCATCCATTTGACTCATCATGTAAAGAAGGGAGAAACATGGAATAAGATATAACTACATTTAAGCTCAAAAAACAGTTTTTTGCCTTTCAAAGTAAAATTTCCATGACCAAGGTTTTTTGATTATTGTGTCTGAACAATTATAGACACGTTTGAAAACATTTGACACATTTTTTAGTGCTTTAGTATGCTACACTTTGTGTCTATATAGTTAGCATGATGTCAGCCCTAAACTGCTGCATCATGCTTATTATCCAAAATTCTGGGGTTGGGGTGATTTGTTCGAGAGGGCCTGGAGTGAGTTATAAGTAAGTGAGTAAGTAAGTAAAATGTATTTATCAAAGCACATTTATAACAGTTTGCACTGTCCAAAGTGCTGTACATAGTGCATTCAGTAGGTAAACTATGAAGGTAAAATAACAATAACAAAAACTAGAAAATCCCGCGGAGATTTTGAAAGTACGGGCCGCCCGCGCAAATCGGCGAAGAAAAGAAATCACGGCCGACCCCCGCGGTCCGAGAGGCTTTGTCGTAGAGCGACGCGAGCCGCGCACGTCTGACAAATGACGAGTCAATCGGAGTCAGGGGGAAAGGGGCGTGGCCTGGCAAACATTGCATCGGCGAATGACGTTTTTCGCATTTGCGGCGCCCCCTACGGGTTAACCTCGACAAGCTTAGAGGGACACGCTACCACATGTCTTTTGCACGTATCCTGCAAGTTTCATGACGATAGGACCTACGGTCAATGAGTTACGGCCAACGTGTTATTAAGCCCCGCCCCTGCGTAAACGTTTTAGTCAATGGCGGCCATGTTTTTGAAGCTATCCTACTAATATTTTTCGGAGACGTGCCTCATAGTCCCCCGGGGCTTCGTGAGACGTTTGGTGTTGATAGAGTAACACTTGAAAAAGTTGTGGATAAAACCCTTTTTTTCAGTTTATGCTAATTAGCCGAAAGTATTTCCAGGTTGACTCTTATGGTTTAAGAGGCTTTTTTGTAGAGCACGCTAAAATACACCAGTGTGAGAAATTTCAAGTCAATTGGACTTACGGTGTGCGGGGCGCGGCCTCTCAAACTTTCTTCAGTCGGGGCTTAACAGCGCCCCCTAGCGGAAATTAGAAAAAAAATCCTTGAGGCTAAATTGTAGAGCACCATGAGCTGTACATGTGCAATCAATTTCAAGTCAATCGGAGTCGGGTGACTTTTTTGGCGCCCCCTATGGGTTAATCGCGATAAGCTTCGAGGGACATGCTACCACATGACTTCTTCACATACCCAGCAAGTTTGATGATGATAGGACCTACGGTTAAGGAGTTATGGCCAATTTGTGGATAGGCTCCGCCCCTGTGGCGCCCCCTATGGGTTAATCGCGATAAGCTTCGAGGGACATGCTACCACATGATTTCTGCACATGCCCAGCAAGTTTGATGATGATAGGACCTACGGTTAAGGAGTTATGGCCAATTTGTGGATAGGCCCCACCCCTGTGGCGCCCCCTATGGGTTAATCGCGATAAGCTTCAAAGGGACATGCTACCACATGACTTCTGCACCTACCCAGCAAGTTTCATGATGATAGGACCTATGGTTAAGGAGTTATGGCCAACGTGTTATTAAGCCCCGCCCATTTGTGGCGCCCCCTATGGGTTAATCTCGATAAGCGTCGAAGGACATGCTACCACATGACTTCTGCACATACCCAGCAAGTTTGATGATGATAGGACCTATGGTTAAGGAGTTATGGCCAACGTGTTATTAAGCCCCGCCCATTTGTGGCGCCCCCTTTGGGTTAATCTCAATAAGCTTCGACGGACATGCTACCACATGACTTCTGCACATACTCAGCAAGTTTCATGATGATAGGACCTATGGTTAAGGAGTTAGGGCCAACGTGTTATTATGCCCCGCCCATTTGTGGCGCCCCCTATGGGTTAATCGCGATAAGCTTCGAAGGGACATGCTACCACATGACTTCTGCACATACCCAGCAAGTTTGATGATGATAGAACCTACGGTTAGGGAGTTATGGCCAACGTGTTATTATGCCCCGCTCCTGCGTAAACGTTTTGGTCAATGGCGGCCATGTTTTTCAAGTTGTCCTTCTAATCTTTTACGGGTATGTTTATTGTAGTCCCCCGGGGCTTCACGAGAAATTTGGTGTTGATACAGTCACATTTCAGAAAGTTGTGGATAACACGCTGTTTTTCACGTTATGCTAATTAGCCGGAAATATTCCCAGAACACTTTTTATGGTCCAAGAGGCTTTTTTGTAGAGCACCCTAACATACACCTGTGCGAGAAATTTCAAGTCAATCGGAGTTACGGTGTGCGGGGCGTGGCCTCTCAAAAGTTTTTTCAGTCGGGACTTCATAACAGCGCCCCCTAGCGGAAATTCAAAAAACTGTATAATAGCACACCCCGCGGGGTGGGGACGCACGTTGTGTGAAATTTTTGCGTTTCTACGTGCAACGGTGTGGGAGGAGAAGCGGCTAGAATTTTGAGGCAGAATAAAAAGTAAGAAGAAGATAAAGTATGGTGCATAGTAATAATTACGGGTCAAAGAAGAAGATAAAGTATGGTGCATAGTAATAATTACGGGTCCCCTGTTGACACTGGGGACCCGTACTTAATAAAAGACATAAAGCCCAGACATCCACATATAAACAAAGATAGTAGTGCAGAGGTAAGATAGTTAATGGGGAGAAAAAACCAGGGTGTACAGATGGGTTTTGAGAGGGAATCGCATATGTCAGGTGGCAGTTGGTTCTACAAGGGCGGAGCAGGTAGTGCAAAGTACATTTCTGAGAGTTGTGCCAGTGGCATGGCTGTATACGCTGGTCACCAAAAGAAAGTGACTGTCTACAGTAGCTCAGAAGAGACTGACATCTCCATTCCACTTAACGACACCACCATTGGCGCAAAAAGTGGGTATGCACTATATGCGGCGCATAGGGGCGCCGCACTAGAGGGGCGCCAAAGCGATCAGGGGAAAATTATTTGGAGTCGGAATTTTTCTGTATTTAACAGCGTTTGTGTAAATGATATGATCAATAACAGAGGCACGTCACTGAATAGCTCCTCCCCACACTATAAGCGCTCCAGTGCGCGCCCCCTCGAGCAAGCGCTGGGGCGCGAGAGCTTTCACCTACAGATGGAGAGGCAGTAAAGAAAGCTCTCGCGGGGCATAAAACAGAAAACGTGAAGATTGAGAAGGAGAAAGATTGCATGGAGGAAAAAAAGCTTTTCAAAGTGGTTGAATGAATAAATACACCGTACGCGGAGTTTGCCAACCTTTGTTTTATATGGCCGATTGCATTGATTAATGCACACTGATTATCGGCCGCGACTTGCGGATTGTCACTGCAGATTAACGTGTCACCTCAAATTTTTGACTATTACTGTTTTTACAGTTTTTGAATGGTAGTGTAGTGAATATAGCAGGTCAGTACCCAAACAACACGCTCACCTGTTTCCCACTAATATGTGTGTGTGTATGAGAGAGTGAGAGACAGAGAGAGAGGAAGGGAGAGAGAGATAGAGACAGAGAGATGTACAGTATGTGTTTTTGATTGATGTTTGTGTAGCAATGATAATGAAAATCCTGTTTGCCACAATCTTAATAGTTTATTGTAAGGGAATTTGGTGTGATAAATGTGAGGCTCTAAGTTATTTTCTGTCTTATTTAATGCCTTTTCTCTCTCATTCACTTGAAAAGAAAGTTTTATCAACAAGCTGGTTTTTCCCATTTAACCATTTTTCTTAGTAAATACCTTCACACGTTGTATGGGTAAAGTCAAGAAGGTTGGCTGACTAACTTGTTTGGCTCATTTTACTATTAATTTGAACTGAAATAAAAGTTTTCTTTGTCTTTAAATCTCTTCACCAGAGTACACCAAATTGCTTATTTTACATGTTCAAATCACAAAAAATTATGGGGGGGAAACCCCAAGACCCCCCTACAGGGGTTTGTTTTCGGACATGTTACCTTTTTCATGGCATATGAGTTTGCATGCCTGACACTAGTGAGGCCACAAAAACCTAAATGCCCAGTATGGTTTTAATTTCTGCTGACCAATTCTTCAATGTGTCCTTTACTTTTAATCAGTGCAGGTAGACATGACATGGTTGAGCCATAGATAGTATAATAATGAGCCAATCACCTGCTCTAATATGTAACTTAAAATGGAAGTCTGTAATTAGTGGGGGGAGGGGGGGCGCCTGCTAAGTGTCTGCATACCCCCCAGAAAGTGGGTAG
Organism: Hyperoplus lanceolatus; assembly: GCA_026929865.2. NCBI lineage: Eukaryota > Metazoa > Chordata > Actinopteri > Uranoscopiformes > Ammodytidae > Hyperoplus > Hyperoplus lanceolatus. The sequence continues at coordinate 18,456,283 of CM049401.1, forward strand.
TTGCGCCCCTGGACACCACTGATGAGAGTTCAGATGGCCAGAAAGATGACAATGGTGACTTTGTCATTGTGAGCTTTGCTAGGCCTTGTTTGTCCTTCAATCTTTTTAAATATTTACTTTATTTACTTTAAATAAACCTTAAATAAGTGATTGTTTTATGGATTTGTCTTGCATTACAGTTTATGAGATATATATCAATGGAACAATTTACCCCATGGTATTCTCCCTTGTGGCACAACTTACACCACACCGGGGGCAAGTTGTGCCACAAGACAACTTTTTTTCCTAAAGTAAAATTTCTTAAACAGTTTATTCCAGATCCAAAGTTTTTACTGCCAGGGATGCACAACATCCTGAAATATTTGTACATATGAGAGTTGGAGACTTTATTGTCAAGGCCTCACTTTAAAATCACTTTGAGTAAAAAGTGGCACAACTTAGGCCACTCTCCCCTATAGACTTTTTAAACCCTCTCCATGTAAAGATTTCAGATGTACAATATTTTTTATGTAGGGGAGAACGGGGTAATCTGAGCCACTTTTTACATTTGCTCCCCTCTAAGCGAGCTAAAATGATTTATCACTCAAATTTACACATTTCCCATTAATTGAGGATGTTTCCTAGAAATGGGCATTAGCAGAATTTTTTCAAGATAAAGAGCAGTGAAAATATGATTGTTTTAAAAAAAGTTGTCATGTGGCTCACTTTACTCCAGCTGTGGGGTAAACTGATCCACTTACTTTTTCCACTCTGACACTACCATAACAACACATATTGTAGCAGTAAGAATCCTGAAAGCTAGCCACACATTCCAGAACTAATGTCGGACTAGTAAAAGAATGATGGGGTTTGGTCAATTAAGCAAAGCAAATTTTCTAAACTCTTGAAAGTAACTCTGAACAAAATCAAATACAACATATTATAGTTCAAAAGGTTTTAATAAGATTCAAATGAAAGATAGAACCAGTTAGATTAGAACACAGTCTGGGGGTCAGAACAGAGGACCCTTAGAGCCAGTGTAGTGAAATAGATATTACCGCCGAGTATATTGGCCGAGTGGCCTTGATCTATTCCACTGACATTTGATTACTACTAGGAAGGAGACACCTCACCAGGCGAAGGGAGACGCGGAGAAGTGGGATCAGGTCTTAACAGGATTCTTTATTAAAGTTGACATCAAGGTACAGCTAGTAGACAGCTTCTACTTTCAACACATATGTTACTTATTCATTACAATCATTTAGATCTTACCAGAATTAACCTACTCTCAACCGAACTTTGAAAAGGGGAGCCCTGACCCACAACCATGACATCTTGTTCCTCGGGCGATTCAGCGCGCCTAGTCTCAATGCACTATGGCCTTTTATCAGCCAGGTTGGGTGTGTGTGTTTGTGTGCGTGTATGAGTGAGAGTGTGCATGTGTGTGAGTGAGAGTGTGCATGTGTGTGAGTGACAGCATGCATGTGTGTGAGTGAGAGTGTGCATGTGTGTATGTTTGTGTGTAACATATCTAATATCAAATCTAGGCTATTTGTAGTTTGAGATGTTGTAAGTGTGTTCCTATCTTTCTGTGTCTGCAACAGCTGTTGTTGTTGCAGTTTGTGTGCTGTGTGGCAACAAAGTTAACCTAAGGTTGTGTTGCTTTCTGGTCAACTCCAAGTTTGTACTAACTTCTTTCAAAATGATAACATAAATGTTGGAAATTCCTACACCAGCTAGTGTCTGGGGGTCAAAGCATAGGAAAATCAGAACCAGCGAGAACAGCCTGGGACTCAGAACACAGGAGAAGACCCAACTGGATTATAACATAGGCCTGTCATACTCTACAACTAGGCCTACTGTACATTCCAGCCCTGAAGGTTACAGGGAAAGATGAGAAGGTGCTCTTTCCGTGTGGTTGCCCCAGGTCGTCTTCCTGGTGTATTTCCTTGGCATGATGGCTTTTCTACAATGTGTATGACATTAAAATAAAACATATGTCATATAATATTACATTAAAATATGTTTAAGATTAAACTTAACTTGTGCCTCATGGTGGGGGAAAGTGAGACAGTGGCTCACTTTCCCCCACAGCATTTGGCTCACTTTCCCCCACCACCACAATTTGAGAAAAAATTACCTCTCTTAGCATTTCAGGCTAATCTTCAGTTATCAGCATCACATGGTTTCATATGTTGGTAGTTCATCAACACGTATGATAGAAGTTTTTCTACGTGAATACATTTGCTTTGGCACAACAGTTGATTAAGTTGACAGCAAGAAAATTTACTTTTACATGCAAAATACCTATTTTGGTGAAAAAAACATGCTTACCACAGCACCATGGGGTCCTCTCTTTCAGGGCCATGGGGAAATGAGAGGGGCTTGAAAACATATATCTCACATGACCACAAATGTTTTCCGTTGCCTAGATACAGGGGATGGCTCACATTACCCGATGCCTCAGATTCCCCCATTCTCCCCTATTATCAAGAATGGTTATTCCTGATTGATTTCCCATTTTTACTTTTGTCCCTTTTCCTCCAGAACGTGGGCTTCATTGCTGTTCACGTTTCTTCTGGTTTAAATATTTTAATCATTTTCTCTTTGTAGGATCACTGTGGAATACTTATATGGTCTTGCAAGTATAGGAATCATGGTTTTGATGAATAAGAAAAGGTCTGGGGTCAACCAAACTCCATTACTCTACAGTCCAGCGCCATATTTGAAGAAACCATTTCACCCCACGTGGAATGAGTCTGGAATAACAGGGCATTTTCTTTTAAATTGATTCCAAAATCATATCTAATTTGTCTCATATTTTCAATATCTAGTGGGCTTTTACTTTGAAACTACACATCAGAATGTCCTGAGACTTCTTGTGTGACCTCATGGGGTCGTGAACTATGACCCTGAAGTGGAATGAGTCTGTAATAACAGGGCATTTTTGTTTAAATTGATTCCAAAAGCATATCTAATTTGTCTCATATTTTCAATATCTAGTGGTCTTTTATTTTGAAACTACACATCAGATTGTCCCGAAACTTCTTGGGTGACCTCATGGGGTTATGAACTAAGACCCTGAAGTGGAATGAGTCTGGAATAACAAGGCATTTCCTTTTAAATTGATTCCAAAATCATATTTAATTTGTCTCATATTTTCAATATCTAGTGGTCTTTTATTTTGAAACTACACATCAGAGTGTCCTGAAACTTCTTGTGTGACCTCATGGGGTCGTGAACCATGACCCTTATGTGGAATGAGTCTGGAATAACAGGGCATTTTCTTTTAAATTGATTCCAAAATCATATCTAATTTGTCTCATATTTTCAATATCTAGTGGACTTTTATTTTGTAACTGCACATCAGAATGTCCTGAAACTTATTGTGTGACCTCATGGGGTCGTGAAATATGACCCTTAAGTGGAATGAGTCTGGAATAACAGGGCATTTCCTTTTAAATTGATTCCAAAAGTATATCTAATTTGTCTCATATTTTCAATATCTAGTGGGATTTTATTTTGAAACTACACATCAGAATGTCCTGAAACTTCTTGGGTGACCATAGGGGTTGTGAACTGTAGTGGTCTTTTATTTTGAAACTACACATCAGAGTGTCCTGAAACTTCTTGTGTGACCTCATGGGGTCGTGAACCATGACCCTTATGTGGAATGAGTCTGGAATAACAGGGCATTTTCTTTTAAATTGATTCCAAAATCATATCTAATTTGTCTCATATTTTCAATATCTAGTGGACTTTTATTTTGAAACTGCACATCAGAATGTCCTGAAACTTATTGTGTGACCTCATGGGGTCGTGAAATATGACCCTTAAGTGGAATGAGTCTGGAATAACAGGGCATTTCCTTTTAAATTGATTCCAAAAGTATATCTAATTTGTCTCATATTTTCAATATCTAGTGGGATTTTATTTTGAAACTACACATCAGAATGTCCTGAAACTTCTTGGGTGACCATAGGGGTTGTGAACTATGACCCTGGAGTGTAATGAGTCTGCAATAACAGGTAGTTTCCTTTTAAATTGAATCCAAAATCATATCTAATATGTCTCATATTTTCAATATCTAGCTGGCTTTCATTTTGAAACTACATATCAGAATGTCCTGAAACTTCTTGTATGACCTCATGGGGTTGTGAACCATGACCCTTACGTGTAATGAGTCTGGAATAACAGGGCATTTTCTTTTAAATTGATTCGAAAATCTTATCTAATTTGTCGCATATTTTCAATATCTAGTGGGCTTTTATTTTGAAACTACACATTAGAATGTCCTGAAACTTCTTGTGTGACCTCATGGGTTCGTGAACTATGACTCTGAAGTGGAATGAGTCTGGAATAACAGGGCATTTTTGTTTATATTGATTCCAAAAGCATATCTAATTTGTCTCATATTTTCAATATCTAGTGGTCTTTTATTTTGAAACTACACATCAGAATGTCTCGAAACTTCTTGGGTGACCTCATGGGGTCGTGAACCATGACCCTTACATGGAATGAGTCTGGAATAACAGGGCATTTTCTTTTAAATTGATTCCAAAATCATATCAAATTTGTCTCATATTTTCAATATCTAGTGGGCTTTTATTTTGAAACTACACATCCGAATGTCCTGAAACTTCTTGTGTGACCTGAAACTTCTTGTGTGACCTCATGGGGTCGTGAACCATGACCCTTACGTGGAATGAGTCTTGAATAAAAGGGCATTTTCTTTTAAATTGATTCCAAAATCATATCAAATTTGTCTCATATTTTCATATCTAGTGGGTTTTTATTTTCAAACTACACATCAGAGTGTCCTGAAACTTCTTGTGTGACCTCATGGGGTCGTGAACTATGACCCTGAAGTGGAATGTGTCTGGAATAACAGGGCATTTTCTTTTAAATTGATTCCAAAAGCATATCTAATTTGTCTCATATTTTCAATATCTAGTGGGCTTTTATTTTGAAACTTCATATCAGAATGTCCCGAAACTTCCTGGGTGACCTTAGGGGTTGTGAACTATGACCCTAGAGTGTAATGAGTCTGGAATAACAGGCAGTTTCCTTTTAAATTGAATCCAAAATCATATCTAATTTGTCTCATATTTTCAATATCTCGTGGGCTTTTATTTTGAAACTACACATCATAATGTCCTGAAACTTCTTGTGTGACCTCATGGGGTCGTAAACTATGACCCTGAAGTGGTATGAGTCTGGAATAACAGGGCATTTCCTTTAAAATTGATTCCAAAATCATATCTAATATGTCTCATATTTTCAATATCTAGGGGGCTTTTATTTTGAAACTACAAATCATAATGTCCTGAAACTTCTTGTGTGACCTCATGGGGTCGTGAACTATGACCCTGAAGTGGTATGAGTCTGGAATTACAGGGCATTTCCTTTTAAATTGATTCCAAAATCATATCTAATATGTCTCATATTTTCAATATCTAGTGGGCTTTTATTTTCAAACTACACATCAGAGTGTCCTGAAACTTCTTGTGTGACCTCATGGGGTCTTGAACCATTACCCTTACGTGGAATGAGTCTGGAATGACAGGGCACTTTCTTTTAAATTGATTTCAAAATCATATCTAATTTGTCTCATATTTTCAATATCTAGTGGGCTTTTATTTTGAAACTGCACATCAGAATGTCCTGAAACTTCTTGTGTGACCTCATGGGGTCGTGAACTATGACCCTGAAGTGGAATGTGTCTGGAATAACAGAGCATTTTCTTTTAAATTGATTCCAAAAGCATATCTAATTTGTCTCATATTTTCAATATCTAGTGGGCTTTTATTTTGAAACTTCATATCAGAATGTCCCGAAACTTCCTGGGTGACCTTAGAGGTTGTGAACTATGACCCTAGAGTGTAATGAGTCTGGAATAACAGGCAGTTTCCTTTTAAATTGAATCCAAAATCATATCTAATTTGTCTCATATTTTCAATATCTAGTGGGCTTTTATTTTGAAACTACACATCATAATGTCCTGAAACTTCTTGGGTGACCTCATGGGGTCGTGAACTATGACCCTGAAGTGGTATGAGTCTGGAATAACAGGGCATTTCCTTTTAAATTGATTCCAAAATCATATCTAATATGTCTGATATTTTCAATATCTAGTGGGCTTTTATTTTGAAACTACAAATCATAATGTCCTGAAACTTCTTGTGTGACCTCATGGGGTCGTGAACTATGACCCTGAAGTGGTATGAGTCTGGAATAACAGGCAGTTTCCTTTTAAATTGAATCCAAAATCATATCTAATTTGTCTCATATTTTCAATATCAAGTGGGCTTTTATTTTGAAACTACACATCATAATATCCTGAAACTTCTTGTGTGACCTCATGGGGTCGTGAACTATGACCCTGAAGTGGTATGAGTCTGGAATAACAGGGCATTTCCTTTTAAATTGATTCCAAAATCATATCTAATATGTCTCATATTTTCAATATCTAGTGGGCTTTTATTTTGAAACTACAAATCATAATGTCCTGAAACTTCTTGTGTGACCTCATGGGGTCGTGAACTATGACCCTGAAGGGGTATGAGTCTGGAATAACAGGGCATTTCCTTTTAAATTGATTCCAAAATCATATCTAATATGTCTCATATTTTCAATATCTAGTGGGCTTTTATTTTCAAACTACACATCAGAGTGTCCTGAAACTTCTTGTGTGACCTCATGGGGTCGTGAACCATTACCCTTACGTGGAATGAGTCTGGAATAACAGAGCATTTTCTTTTAAATTGATTCCAAAATCATATCTAATATGTCTCATATTTTCAATATCTAGTGGGCTTTTATTTTGAAACTTCATATCAGAATGTTCCGAAACTTCCTGGGTGACCTTAGGGGTTGTGAACTATGACCCTAGAGTGTAATGAGTCTGGAATAACAGGGCATTTCCTTTTAAATTGAATCCAAAAGTATATCTAATTTGTCTCATATTTTCAATATCTAGTGGGCTTTTATTTTGAAACTACACATCAGAATGTCCTGAAACTTCTTGGGTGACCATAGGGGTTGTGAACTATGACCCTGGAGTGTAATGAGTCTGCAATAACAGGTAGTTTCCTTTTAAATTGAATCCAAAATCATATCTAATATGTCTCATATTTTCAATATCTAGCTGGCTTTCATTTTGAAACTACATATCAGAATGTCCTGAAACTTCTTGTATGACCTCATGGGGTTGTGAACCATGACCCTTACGTGTAATGAGTCTGGAATAACAGGGCATTTTCTTTTAAATTGATTCGAAAATCTTATCTAATTTGTCGCATATTTTCAATATCTAGTGGGCTTTTATTTTGAAACTACACATTAGAATGTCCTGAAACTTCTTGTGTGACCTCATGGGTTCGTGAACTATGACTCTGAAGTGGAATGAGTCTGGAATAACAGGGCATTTTTGTTTATATTGATTCCAAAAGCATATCTAATTTGTCTCATATTTTCAATATCTAGTGGTCTTTTATTTTGAAACTACACATCAGAATGTCTCGAAACTTCTTGGGTGACCTCATGGGGTCGTGAACCATGACCCTTACATGGAATGAGTCTGGAATAACAGGGCATTTTCTTTTAAATTGATTCCAAAATCATATCAAATTTGTCTCATATTTTCAATATCTAGTGGGCTTTTATTTTGAAACTACACATCCGAATGTCCTGAAACTTCTTGTGTGACCTGAAACTTCTTGTGTGACCTCATGGGGTCGTGAACCATGACCCTTACGTGGAATGAGTCTTGAATAAAAGGGCATTTTCTTTTAAATTGATTCCAAAATCATATCAAATTTGTCTCATATTTTCATATCTAGTGGGTTTTTATTTTCAAACTACACATCAGAGTGTCCTGAAACTTCTTGTGTGACCTCATGGGGTCGTGAACTATGACCCTGAAGTGGAATGTGTCTTTAATAACAGGGCATTTTCTTTTAAATTGAATCCAAAATCATATCTAATATGTCTCATATTTTCAATATCTAGTGGGCTTTTATTTTGAAACTACAAATCATAATGTCCTGAAACTTCTTGTGTGACCTCATGGGGTCGTGAACTATGACCCTGAAGTGGTATGAGTCTGGAATAACAGGCAGTTTCCTTTTAAATTGAATCCAAAATCATATCTAATTTGTCTCATATTTTCAATATCAAGTGGGCTTTTATTTTGAAACTACACATCATAATGTCCTGAAACTTCTTGTGTGACCTCATGGGGTCGTGAACTATGACCCTGAAGTGGTATGAGTCTGGAATAACAGGGCATTTCCTTTTAAATTGATTCCAAAATCATATCTAATATGTCTCATATTTTCAATATCTAGTGGGCTTTTATTTTGAAACTACAAATCATAATGTCCTGAAACTTCTTGTTTGACCTCATGGGGTCGTGAACTATGACCCTGAAGGGGTATGAGTCTGGAATAACAGGGCATTTCCTTTTAAATTGATTCCAAAATCATATCTAATATGTCTCATATTTTCAATATCTAGTGGGCTTTTATTTTCAAACTACACATCAGAGTGTCCTGAAACTTCTTGTGTGACCTCATGGGGTCGTGAACCATTACCCTTACGTGGAATGAGTCTGGAATAACAGAGCATTTTCTTTTAAATTGATTCCAAAATCATATCTAATATGTCTCATATTTTCAATATCTAGTGGGCTTTTATTTTGAAACTTCATATCAGAATGTTCCGAAACTTCCTGGGTGACCTTAGGGGTTGTGAACTATGACCCTAGAGTGTAATGAGTCTGGAATAACAGGCAGTTTCCTTTTAAATTGAATCCAAAATCATATCTAATTTGTCTCATATTTTCAATATCTAGTGGGCTTTTATTTTGAAACTACACATTATAATGTCCTGAAACTTCTTGTGTGACCTCATGGGGTCGTGAACTATGACCCTGAAGTGGAATGTGTCTGGAATAACAGAGCATTTTCTTTTAAATTGATTCCAAAAGCATATCTAATTTGTCTCATATTTTCAATATCTAGTGGGCTTTTATTTTGAAACTTCATATCAGAATGTCCCGAAACTTCCTGGGTGACCTTAGGGGTTGTGAACTATGACCCTAGAGTTTAATGAGTCTGGAATAACAGGCAGTTTCCTTTTAAATTGAATCCAAAATCATATCTAATTTGTCTCATATTTTCAATATCTAGTGGGCTTTTATTTTGAAACTACACATTATAATGTCCTGAAACTTCTTGTGTGACCTCATGGGGTCGTGAACTATGACCCTGAAGTTGTATGAGTCTGGAATAACAGGGCATTTCCTTTTAAATTGATTCCAAAATCATATCTAATATGTCTCAGATTTTCAATATCTAGTGGGCTTTTATTTTGAAACTACACATCAGAATATCCTGAAACTTCTTGTGTGACCTCATGGGGTCGTGAACTATGACCCTGAAGTGGTATGAGTCTGGAATAACAGGGCATTTCCTTTTAAATTGATTCGCCGTCGGAGAGGCTGGAGGGGGCGGGGACACGAATCTGTTTGGTGTGTGCCGTGAAATCGGTCGTCATAGATGTCGTCGGGCTTCTTTTGAGCGGGCAGTCTTTCAGTTGGAGCAATTTGATTTGTGGAGGGCTAGCGAATCAGTGAAGCCCGGAAGTGAGGCGGGTAGAACAAACAGCTAACAACAGCTAGCCATTGTTTTAATGTGTTTGCTTGTTTGTTTGTTTGTTTCGTTCAGCGAGTACTCACATGCATCAACCCTTGTTGACTGCTCGACACCATGCTCGACACTCTCTGCTAAAAATTGTGCTCTTTATGGTCCATAAATATAGATACGTATTTATATCTATGTTTATGGTCTAGAGAGTTGAATAAATGATGGCAGATAGGCTATTAATACAGGAATCACAGTGATGAAGCCTTTAGCTCCATTTAATTTCCTATGAGTGGTGAATCTCTCGTGAAGACCTTGATGAGGCAGTTAGTGAAAGGAAGAAAATGATGACGTGGTTAAAAGTCTAAAACAGTTAACAGTTATGAATGTAAGTTAAAGGTGATGTAAGCGGAATGGTTCTTTAACCTAACTTCCTGTCAGTTACTGCAGTTAGCAGTCCCCTCGCTCGTCCCTACGTCACCACATTAATGCATTGCGGCCTTCAAGCAGCAAGTTATCTAGCATCATCTCAGATCTATAAGTGTGATAAAACCGGATAAAACATGATAAGAACCATCAAAACAGACATTAGGAAGGATTTTTACCTACTCCGCCATTGTAGGCGCAAACACATTCACCCATCTGTTGCTCTGGCATGCACCGGCAGTGAGACCATGGAGTGTATACAGTATATATGAGTGAGACGAGTGATGGTTTGTAGCGTTCTCTCTCCTGATTGGATAAAAAATCGGGATACTACAATATTTTAATTGGGCTATTACTGCAAATCAGAATGAGGAATATGGAGTAATATAACACATATATTAACACAAATAAACCGCTTACTTCACCTTTAAATATGTATTTGGCAGTTTTTTCATTTCATGAGGTGTGGCTTCATTTAGATGGTGTTTTCTGTATAATCAAACATTCATCTTTTTACAAAACTGTACTCCAACAAGTATTGGCACTGAATATACTTATGAACACATTTGTTGCTATTGTGGAATTAATGAATGTCTCTCTTTATTACAGATCTGTCAGATAAGATGTTCACCTTCCCCAAAGAATCCAACACAGATTTTGTAACGCTGATTCCAGCTAAGGCAAAAGACTTGGACGCTATAACCGTCTGTTTCAGGTAGCATTGAATATACACAATGAATGAAACAACACACTGTATCTTTGACAATAACAATCCCCATGAATAACAATGTTTTTGTTATGTCTACAGATCCTTTACAGACCTCCGTAGAGACCACGTCCCTTTCTCTATTGCCACACACTCTGCTTTCAACGACTTTGTGGTTTACATGGATGTTGAAAACAATGAGATTGACCTCTATGTCAGGAATCATAGGGTAGATTTTGCAGGGTTTGAATACAATCTGATCAAATCCATAGCAATTTGTGCCACTTGGGACTCTAGGACTGGACTGGCACAGGTGTGGTTAAATGGAAAGCCCTCAAGTAGGAAATACGTCAGCTCTGGATCCCCCATCAAAGCGGAAAACATGATTATTTTAGGACAGGTAAGCACCATTCTTATAGGAATAGTTAAATATTGTTGAAAATTGGCCTACACTGCTTAGTTTTATTTGTCCAGAGAGTTAGAATAACAGATCAATACCAAATGTGGGCTACTGCAAAATGCTGTGATGGAGAGTAACATTACGGAGTACATTGACTTCAGTACTGAAATTTAGTAGTTTTTTTGCTAACCAAATGTTACATGCTCAGCTCGAAAACAATTCCCCATTTTATGGGGGCAGAATATTTCTAAACCAGGAGCACTAACTTTCTGGAGTAGGCTCTCTGCTGTTTTTCTTGGCAACTACTGCTGGCCAAGAAGAAGTCCAGTCCAGCCCATGAGTCCTTTCAAAGCAATACATTTTGGTATTATAAAAGTCCTTGAATATTGCTTTAGATAAAGGGGCCTGGTAACACTTTACAATAAGGTACACAAAAAAGAGTAGTTACTGTTCCAAAAAAGAGTAGTTACTGTTTTAAAAAGAGTCTTTACTGTTCCAAAAAAGAGTAGTTACTGTTTTTTGGAACAGTAACTACTCTTTTTGAAACAGTAACTACTCTTTTTATTTTAAATTTTTAGGGCAATCTAAAATGCATTAGATTGATAGTTAGGACAATCTTGTAAGATAAGACTGCAGCAAAGCTAAAAAAAAAAAAAAAAAGTGCATTTCCCCAAATGGAAAACTATTCCCTTTAATTTAATGTGCTGTAAATAAATATTTTGTGATATGTTGAATGTCTTTTGATGGATTTGTAACAGGAAAAACGATAGCATAGTGTAATAAGCTGTTATCTCTATATGCACTCTCTACAGGACCAGGATTTCTTTGGTGCAGGGTTTGACATTAGGCAGTCCTTCGTTGGCAGTATTACCAACGTCCACGTGTGGGACAGTGTCCTTACACCCTGTCAACTGAAGAATTACATAAAACATGTCGCCAAACATGAAGGAGATTTCATCAGCTGGAAAAAAGTTTCAAGTGTTGTGGTAGGAAACGTGAAATTGGAAGCTGTGCAGGACACTCCATGTCGGGGCCTGCCGGGACGCCCGCTCGCCAACTCAGGAAGCAAGTCAGGAAGCATGTCAGGAAGCAAGTCAGGAAGCCAACAGGAACCCGCCCGGCCCGCCAACACAGGAAGCAAGTCAGGAAGCCAACAGGAACCCGCCCCGCCCGCTAACTCAGGAAGCAAGTCAGGAAGCAAGTCAGGAAGCCAACAGGAACCCGCCCGGCCCGCCAACTCAGGAAGCAAGTCAGGAAGCAAGTCAGGAAGCCAACAGGAACCCGCCCGGCCCGCCAACTCAGGAAGCCAGTCAGGAAGCAAGTCAGGAAGCCAACAGGAACCCGCACCGCCCGCTAACTCAGGAAGCAAGTCAGGAAGCAAGTCAGGAAGCCAACAGGAACCCGGCCGGCCCGCCAACTCAGGAAGCAAGTCAGGAAGCAAGTCAGGAAGCCAACAGGAACTCGCCCCGCCCGCCAACTCAGGAAGCAAGTCAGGAAGCCAACAGGAACCCGCCCGGCCCGCCAACTCAGGAAGCCAGTCAGGAAGCAAGTCAGGAAGCAAGTCAGGAAGCCAACAGGAACCCGCCCGGCCCGCCAACTTAGGAAGCAAGTCAGGAAGCAAGTCAGGAAGCCAACAGGAACCCGCCCGGCCCGCCAATTCAGGAAGCCAGTCAGGAAGCAAGTCAGGAAGCAAGTCAGGAAGCCAACAGGAACCCGCCCGGCCCGCCAACTCAGGAAGCAAGTCAGGAAGCAAGTCAGGAAGCCAACAGGAACCTGCCCGGCCCGCCAACTCAGGAAGCAAGTCAGGAAGCAAGTCAGGAAGCCAACAGGAACCCGCCCGGCCCGCCAACTCAGGAAGCCAGTCAGGAAGCAAGTCAGGAAGCAAGTCAGGAAGCCAACAGGAACCCGCCTTGCCCGCCAACTCAGGAAGCAAGTCAGGAAGCAAGTCAGGAAGCCAACAGGAACCCCCCCGGCCCGCCAACTCAGGGAGCCAGTCAGTAAGCAAGTCAGGAAGCAAGTCAGGAAGCCAACAGGAACCCGCCCGGCCCGCCAACTCAGGAAGCAAGTCAGGAAGCCAACAGGAACCCGCCAGGCCCGCCAACTCAGGAAGCCAGTCAGGAAGCAAGTCAGGAAGCAAGTCAGGAAGCCAACAGGAACCCGCCCGGCCCGCCAACTCAGGAAGCCAGTCAGGAAGCCAACAGGAACCCGCCCGGCCTGCCAACTCAGGAAGCAAGTCAGGAAGCCAACAGGAACCCGCCCGGCCCGCCAACTCAGGAAGCCAGTCAGGAAGCAAGTCAGGAAGCCAACAGGAACCCGCCCGGCCCGCCAACTCAGGAAGCCAGTCAGGAAGCAAGTCAGGAAGCAAGTCAGGAAGCCAACAGGAACCCGCCCGGCCCGCCAACTCAGGAAGCCAGTCAGGAAGCAAGTCAGGAAGCCAACAGGAACCCGCCCCGTCCTCCAACTCAGGAAGCAAGTCAGGAAGCAAATCAAGAAGCAAGTCAGGAAGCAAGTCAGGAAGCAAGTCAGGAAGCAAGTCAGGAAGCAAATCAAGAAGCAAGTCAGGAAGCAAGTCAGGAAGCAAGTCAGGAAGCAAATCAAGAAGCAATTCAGGAAGCCAACAGGAACCCGCCCGGCCCGCCAACTCAGGAAGCCAGTCAGGAAGCAAGTCGGGAAGCAAGTCAGGAAGCCAACAGGAACCCGCCCGGCCCGCCAACTCAGGAAGCCAGTCAGGAAGCAAGTCAGGAAGCCAACAGGAACCCGCCCGGCCCGCCAACTCAGGAAGCCAGTCAGGAAGCAAGTCAGGAAGCCAACAGGAACCCGCCCCGCCCGCCAACTCAGGAAGCAAGTCAGGAAGCAAGTCAGGAAGCCAACAGGAACCCGCCCCGTCCTCCAACTCAGGAAGCAAGTCAGGAAGCAAATCAAGAAGCAAGTCAGGAAGCAAGTCAGGAAGCAAGTCAGGAAGCAAGTCAGGAAGCAAGTCAGGAAGCAAATCAAGAAGCAAGTCAGGAAGCAAGTCAGGGAGCAAGTCAGGAAGCAAGCCAGGAAGCAAGTCAGGAAGCAAATCAAGAAGCAAGTCAGGAAGCAAGTCAGGGAGCAAGTCAGGAAGCAAGTCAGAAAGCCAACAGGAAGTCAAGAAGCAATTTAGGAAGCAACTCAAGATGCAATTCACGAAGAAAGGCTGGTAGCCAACAGGAATTCCGTAAGCAAGTCAGCAAGTCAGGAAGCAAGTCTGGAAGCCAACATGATGACTAAAAAAAAAAAAAAAAAAAAAATTCTTTAATAAATCAATTTTTCATTGATTCCTTAATAATCATTTGCAAGCGTGTGTGCCTGTCTTTACAGCCTCTCATTTGATCATCCCATCAGCTGATCTGTGTCTCTGCGTGTGTGTGCAATAGTATCCAGCTGCATCCCCGGAGAACAATACCCTGACGCGGCGGAAGTACTGTGGCTGGGCGGAAGTTACCTAAGAATTCTTTTTTTTTAGACAAACTTATTTATCGCTGAAATTAACATATCAAAAAAATCAAAAAATATTTTGAACGTTATTTAGACAAATACCTCAGGAGTTATTTAGACAAATTATATTGTTTTGGCGATTATGTTCAGGCATCACAGCTGGGTGGTTAGGGTTAGGGCAAGGGGACAGGGAGAGGTTAGAATATATATAGATAGATAGATCATTAGATTATGTTCAGGCATCACAGCTGGGTGGTTAGGGTTAGGACAAAGGCACAGGGAGAGGTTAGACATAGATAGAACATTAGATTAGGTTCAGGCATCACAGCTGGGTGGTTAGGGTTAGGGCAAGTTAGTGACGTAGCAGCAGAGATGTTATGGAAGCTAAATAGTCAAAAATCACGTCTGTCACACCACTTCCGCCCAGCCACAGTAGGCCTACTTCCGCCCAGCCACAGTACTTCCGCCCCACCCGGGTATTGTTCTGAAATGAAATATAATGGTCTGATGTAGCACACATGTTGATAGGCTAATCATGATGTGTAGCCTTTGTTAATTAATTTATTTTCAACAAGGCTATTTGCATAAAAAATAATAAAGAAAATGTTTCAATAGGCTAGCTTCAAGGTGAGGTTATTCAGATTATTCCAGAAATTAGTTCTAGACAGGACCTGTCTATATTAGAGCTTAGTGTTTATTGTTTTTTATTGAAATCCACGTGTTTTTCTTCAGTAGTTTACATGGCTTGTGTCTCCAAATTATTACAGAAAATAGTTATAGGCAGGAATCAGATTTCGCCTCTCAAAGTGCACCAGATTGATGCATTTACAGCTTTTACCAAATGCTTACTCACATGTTGCAGACTTTGGCCCTCTGTGTCAAAACTTAACACACAGGCCGAATATGACACAGCACATGGAGATAAACTTCTAACTTATACGGCAAAATGAAACTCTTGAATCAAAACCTAACAATCCCATTTCAAAACTGTTTTTAGCATCAAAACAATACACACATGCACCTTTGAATTACTCCTTCCTAACAGCAACAACACAGAGATGTGCTTTATGCAAAACACAGCTGTATTCAGTACTTTGGATGTTTTTAACTTTAAAAGTATCATACAAATTTTTTGTGTGAAAGATTGATTCACTATACAGTAGTTCATCTAGACACATAAAAAGTGTATTTTGCATGGGTTTGGCCAACAAAAAAATGTATAGGTAGGATTGCAGTTCAACAAGCTATACAGTGTATCACTATACACTCTAAATAAATTACAGTTAAAAAAAAACTGTGTTAGGAATGGGCCAGGTGGATAATGAATCCTTTGGATACGGCCTCCCGTTTGCGTCTAGCCACATCGCCTCATCGACATCACATGCAATGTCATCCTTTGAGAACCAACAGTGAGAATATTCCTGATATCCAGTCCAAATGACCTAATTATGGAGCTAATTGTGTAGTTGGGCTGGGCTCTTTGCCCAGGCTCCTATTTTGTTAGGCCATGATCTATAACATGGTCCACTATAGTGACCCTGTCACTGTCTGTTGCCTTCTTTGTCCTTGTCCTCCTGCCGCTCTATCTTGTCCTCTTCCCTTCACTCTTACTGTCTCACAAAAAAGCTGAGCTCACCTGAAGTCTAAATGTATTGCTGAGGCTCACACTGATTGGCATTCAATTAGTTTTATTTTTTATATTTTATGTGTGTGAGTCTGTGTGATTTTCCAAGTTAGGTTGTGTTTTGTATTTTACAGTTTTCCCCAATTGTTTAAAACACATTTTTTGGAACATCAGACACAATGTGCACAATCTGAAACTAATTTACCAAGTGCTTAACCAATTCTGCTGAACTCCAAACACATTTCCTGCCTTAGACTCATATTCTCATTCCAAAACACAAATTTCACAATTGCTTTAACACATTTCTTGATAGACTACCTCACTTTTTCAAAACCCTAAACACAAATCTCAAAACTCAAACACAAAATGCAAAATCCTTCACTTCTCTTGCAAAAGCACACTTTACCCTCAAAACATAACACTGTCACTAAATGGTGTTTTCTTTTCAAATGACAAACACATACATCATATGCCTAGACATTTCTAGCACTCATTGAACACTGGTGTGCGGAATGGAAAACACTATAGTATAAATGCAAACCACTCTATGAATACTTTATCAGTAGAATTATGCTTTCGCATGTTCATACACTTTCACCTATAACAACAAATACTTTACAGTGTTTGCTAACACAATGAATAGGTAAGACTGCAGTTCAAGCAATTCAGTGTGTCAGTATAAACTAAGAAACAACTACAGTGAAATTAGGGAACAATGGTAAAAAAAAACAGTGTTGTAAGAAATTTGGTGGTTGGATTATGAATCCTTTTATGGATAACGCCTCCTGTTTGTGTCTGGCCACATCGCCTCATCAACATCACACTCAATGTCATCCTTTGAGAAGCAACAGGGAAATGATCACCTGATTAAAGGTTGAACTCTGATTTAAACAGTACACCATTTAGCCTAGTTGAATGATAATCCTACACTTAATAATCTGATTTAAATCTGACACTGTCCCCTAATGAATAGCATAGCCTATGTTGAAAACCACTGTAGTTTTGGGCCACATCAAAATTAATACAATTTTGATTTTGATTTAGGCCTTTATTTGCATCTTATAAATATCATTAAAATAAATAGCCTAGATACAAAACCTGTAGTCTGTATTTTCCGGACAAATATGAATCTACTGTGAGAAGCTTCACCTGTGAGTCTGCAGCGATGTCCGAACTGTGACAGCTGTCAACTGTCACGTCCCAATGATCACCTGAAATGATCACCTGATATCCAGTCTAAATCTCCTAATTATGGAGCGACTCAGGTTGGGCTGCAATCTCTGTCCAGGCTCCCTCATTGATAGGCCATGATTTATAACATGGTCCACTATAGTGTCCCTGTTGTATGTGTCTCCGTCTGTTGCCTTCTTTGTCCTCTCTCCTCCTCTTCCCCTGACTCTTACTGTCTCGCAAAGGAGCTGAGCTCACCTGGGGTCTATTTTTAGTGCTAAGGTTTAGACTGATTGGTATTCAATTACTGTGGTTTAATTTTTTTTCAAGAAGTGTGTTGGAGAATTTCAAACACAGTGCAAAGCATATATCGTGTTTGTCCGGTTGGTGCTTTGGTTTAGGACATGGTTACAAAAGAGGTTGTGATGCTGTGGTCATAACAGTCACTTTTAGTGTTTACATTATTCTGCAAACAATTCAGGGAGAGTGTGCAAGATATAGAGAATTGTGTGTAGTGTTGTGAAAAATGTGTGTTTTGGAATGAGAATATGAGTCTAAGGCAGGAGATGTGTTTGAAGTTCAGCAGAATTGGTTAAGCAGTTGGCAAATTAGTTTCAGATTGTGCACATTGTGTCTGATGTTCCAAAAAATGTGTTTAAACAATTTTGAAAAACTGTAACTCAACTATAAGAAAAACCCCATAGCTACAGGAGAGAAGGGGTTGTAGCCGATTCAGTGGTATGTACACTGACCATGGTCTCTGCCGCAGACCACTGTGTGCCATCACCAGGAGGTGCTGGAGGTACTGGTACGGACCACTCAGCTGGTGGCACGGACCACTCAGCTAGTGGCACGGACCACTCAGCGACCACATACAACTGGTCATGACCACTAAGGACCAGTGGTCCTTGCCACTAGGGGCGCTAAACTAGTGGCACGGACCAGACAGTGACTGCTCACTTGTCTCACTTTCTCTTCATCTCTGTACATGGCTGTAATAGCAATGCTTTTAAACATAGAGATCCATTGACTCTGCACGTATGTCATTATTGTAGCTCTCTCTGATTTGTTTATAGCATAACTGAGGAAGAAGTTTAAAAAAAATAAAAATAAAAAGTCAGATATTTTATTGTAATTAGCTTATGCTGTACTCTGATGCTTGGGCACACACACACACACACACACACACACACTCACTCACTCACTGACGGCACGGACACACACTACTCTAGCACGGACCAGTCAGAGACCACATACCACTCACTGGTCATTACCACTAGGGGCGCTCAAGCAGGTAGCACGGACCACTCAGCTAGTGGCACGGACCACTTAGTGACCACATACTGGTCATTACCACTAAGGACCAGTGGTCCTTGCCACTAGGGGCGCTAAACTAGTGGCACGGACCAGACAGTGACTGCTCACTTGTCTCACTTACTCTTCATCTCTGTACATGGCTGTAATGGCAATGCTTTTAAACATAGAGATCCATTGACTCTGCATTCATGTCATTATTGTAGCACTCTCTGATTTGTTTATAGCATAACTGAGGAAGAAGTTTAAAAACAAAAGAAGAAAAAAAGTCCGATATTTTATTGTATTAGCTTAAGCTGTAGGCTACTCTGTCGCTTGGGCACACACACACACAAACACACTGGCGCAAAAAGTGGGTATGCTCTATATGCGGCGCATAGAAGTAGAATGAATGCAGAGGGATGAAAAATACATTTCAAAGTGGTTGAATAAATAAATACACAGAGTTTGCCAACCGTTATTTTATTTGACCGATTGTATTGATTTATCACGGATTGTCACTGCAGTTTTTAACGTGTCACCTCAAAACATTTTTTTTGTTGAATGGTGTGTTCTGACCGACACACCTTAAGTGAAGGTCTATATTATAGCAGATCAGCGCAGAAACCACACACTCAACTGCTTTCTCCACTATCATCATATTTTGCACCGTTATGTTCCAGCGCACTACTGAGTTGTGTGTGTGTGTGAGAGAGAGAGAGAGTCTGTGTGAGCGTGAGCACGAGATAAACTATGGGTGAATAGAGAGTGTATTTCTATGTTTGATTGATGGTTGTGTAGCAATAATAATCAAAATCCGTTTGCCACAATCTTAAAACTCCCACAATCCTTTGCTCTCACATCAGCATATTTTCAAAAGGAACTGCTCCCCCCAGTCGCTACAATCTGATTATACTTGGATAACATCAGCAGCATTCCCTTATTGCTGAATCAAATGTCAAAGTATATTAAAGCCACTACGAGTAACATGGCACGTTGGCGTCTCCTTTGGACAAAAGCGGTAGTATTTTTACGACGCCCGCTGTCGCAAAGCTGTTTTGTAGCTCGTGCCAGGAGCGTGAGTGTGAACTGAGAAGGGAGCAATATAGTGCATGTCCGTGTGTTGAAAGTGTGAGGACTCTTTTCGGCTCCGTGAGAGTGGTTTTGACACTGCATGAACTAATGCCAGTCACTGCCACACGCACCTGATTGCAATGAGTTGATACAGCAGTGTCACCTAACTACTCTCTCCCACGGAGCTGAAAGATTAGGCTACGTGTCCAACTCCTCACAGAAAGCGAATGAATGATAGATGGCAGTTAGTATGGATCACGATGAGGTAATGTGTTTATGTTGTAAATAATTACTATTTCAGATAATGGTTATCTGATGATGGTGAAGCAAAGCAAACTTTGTGTTAGTACCAACCACTTATTCATTTAGGAGTAAACGCTGCAGTCTAGTTTCGCTCTCGTGAAATTGTATACACGTTGCTTGGCAACGCCCTCGTCCCCCCACCCCCCGTAGCCTATATCACTCTCCCTTTTAGCTTTTCTTCATTGCATTTTCTTTTTTTTCTTTGATGGTTCAGCCCCGTTATCAGTCATTATGACGACAAATAACTGTATCAAACAAGGCTCCCGTTCCCCTTCCCTCACCTGGAGGGATAGGCTTCTCAAATGGCATTGCAGCGCCACACTGAAATCTGCGACCAATACGGATATGTGACCATAGAGCCTGCACGAGCGAACCGAAAATCGGACTGGGTGTGCGACCAGACCAAACGCAGTAATAAAAACTATTTAAAAACGTCTTTCTTTGCACTGATGGTCTCATTTGCTGTTAAAGGTAATTTATGATTATCAGAGGAAACATGAGGCTGTTTAAAAGATATTTAAATGTTACTCGTAGCCGCTTTAATATTGGGTCATCCATGGTAGGCATACTACATGTCTGAATGCAGTTGATCAAGATTCGAGATACGAGAGTAGCGTGTGTGTGTGTGTGTGTGTGTGCGCGCGCCCAAGCGACAGGGTGCAGCACAAGCTAATGTACTGTAAAGTGAGCGATAACCGAAAATAAAGTAACCAGCTTCTCAAGAATCAGTGGGCTCATTTCGTCCAACTACCGGTAAAAGTAAAGGGTGTTACCCCCGAAAGAGCATCTGCCTTGGTGCAGGAAAGGTGTAATGTGTTCCTCGACTAAAAGTAAAATATCTGACTTTTTATTTAGTTATTTAAACTTCTTCCTCAGTTATGCTATAAACAAATCAGAGAGTGCTACAATAATGAAATAAATGCAGAGTCAATGGATCTCTATGTTTAAAAGCATTGCCATTACAGCCATGTACAGAGATGAAGAGTAAGTGAGACAAGTGAGCAGTCACTGTCTGGTCTGTGCCACTAGTTTAGCGCCCCTAGTGGCAAGGACCACTGGTCCTTAGTGGTCATGACCAGTTGTATGTGGTCGCTGAGTGGTCCGTGCCACTAGCTGAGTGGTCCGTGCTACCTGCTTGAGCGCCCCTAGTGGTAATGACCAGTGGTATGTAGTCTCTGACTGGTCCGTGCTAGAGTAGCGTGTGTCCGTGCCGTCAGTGAGTGAGTGAGTGAGTGTCTGTCTGTCTGTCTGTCTGTCTGTCTGTCTGTCTGTCTGTCTGTCTGTCTGTCTGTCTGTCTGTCTGTCTGTCTGTCTGTCTGTCTGTCTGTGTGTGTGTGCCCAACCGTCAGAGTACAGCATAAGCTAATTACAATAAAATATCTGATTTTTTTTTTTTAAACTTCTTCCTCAGTTATGCTATAAACAAATCAGAGAGTGCTACAATAATGACATAAATGCAGAGTCAATGGATCTCTATGTTTAAAAGCATTGCTATTACAGCCATGTACAGAGATGAAGAATAAGTGAGACAAGTGAGCAGTCACTGTCTGGTCCGTGCCACTAGTTTAGCGCCCCTAGTGGCAAGGACCACTGGTCCTTAGTGGTCATGACCAGTTGTATGTGGTCGCTGAGTGGTCCGTGCCACTAGCTGAATGGTCCGTGCCACCAGCTGAGTGGTCACGTGGACTCAGTACCTCACACAGCACCTCCTGGTGGTGGCTAACTGCAGTTTATGTCATCCACACTGAATAAAACACAACAAAACACACGGTCTCCCACTAGCGGTTTGTGTCAGTAGAGCCATGGTACACTGTTTATTCAACAACAGACCACCACATTTAATCTAACGAACGGCGTACGACGGAAAGAATTGTAGAACCCCTGCTGGAAATAGAGTAACCGAAGGGTCCCACACTGTTGACAAGTATTCGAAATAATAGAACAAAATAGTATTTATTTTATTTTATTAAACATTGCAGCTCATTAACAATATTGCACATAAGACCCATGGCATCAAACACATGCTGACAGATTATGTCTCTCCTCCACTCTTCTCTCTATTGTACCACTCCAGTGTGGATATGAGAGGAGGACAGAGGCCCAAATAAATACATTTACACATCTGAGATTATGACATGACAACACACAAAAAAAGGTAGTCAACCAGAGGGGTATACTACGAAACAAACTCAACAGAGCCCGGCTCTCTTTTTTTGATCTGGTTCAACATAACACATACCCTCGCTCAGAGCTAACCGGTATCACGAAGGCATTTATCAACCTCTTATGTTGAACGAGGGTTTCAGCTTCAGGCGCTGTGCGAGTCCCCATGAGAGGGGACGTTTGGCCGTCATTTGACTCTGCTTCCGCACAGACTGGACTGATCTTGTGCCGCTAACTTTACACTAACGGACTGATTGCAAGCAGCTCACTTCACTCAAGAGGAAGAGTTTGTCAGTCTGAATTATCACAGAACAGCAGAAAACAGAGAGCCGAAAAAAACTCTTACTGCAAATAAGGAGAGAGTGGAATGTTGTCAGAAAATTGGGCTACTGAATTGATTAATTTATTTTACAGATCGTTCTCGCAGTGCGTAATGTGACATTATAAAGCAATTAAAGGTTGAACTCTGATTTAAACAGTACACCATTTAGCCTAGTTGAATGATAATCCTACACTTAATAATCTGATTTAAGTCTGACACTGTCCCCTAATGAATAGCATAGCCTATGTGGAAAACCACTGTAGTTTTGGGCCACATCAAAATTAATACAATTTTGATTTTGATTTAGGCTAATAGCCCTTTATTTGCATCTTATAAATACAATTAAAATAAATAGCCTAGATACAAAACCTGTAGTCTGTATTTTCCGGACAAATACGAATCTACTGTGAGAAGCTTAACCTGCGAGTCTGCAGCGATGTCCGAACTGTGACAGCTGTCACCTGTCACGTCCCAACTGTAATCGCTACTGATGAAAAGAAAGAAACCTACAGTTGCCTAATGTTGCAACCTGTGATTTTATAGAACGCTTCATTAAGAGCCAGTGTGTGTAGATCGCCAGGTAAAATCATTTGAGGTGAGAGCATAGAGTGGCGCTGCATACAGTAGGTCTAGGCTATTTTACATTTTCTGCATCAATAACTATGCATGTGGCAAAAAGCCGCAGCGCGACGTTACAATTCACTCTAATGTAAGCCTTATGCCACGGCCTCGTTTCGTTTCGTTTATTTACTTATTGATCAATAAGTTTACTGATTTAACTAGTTTACTCAGTGAGAAGTATCGCTCAGACAATATAGTCAGGTCCGCGGCATTTCAAAATGTGTAGTTTCCTAAAGGGCAGCGCTCTAAGAGCCGAATTTAAGCTCAAACTCTGCAACAAAAACTGGTCTGGGCAGGTTAGCCGTGCAGCCTATGTTACCACGGTGATCTAGCCAGGTAGAAAGAGAGCCACCTTTCGTGATACTGAAAACTCTGGCTTCAGACTCAACAGACCTCGCTCAGCCCTTAATCTCGCTTCGTAGTATACCCCTCAGGACAACCAGCGCTTGAGGAATAGGATATGTACACAACATATGCACATTTGAAATGAAAAACAAAGGCACAGTCTCTTAGTTTCAGTATTATAGCTTAAATGGGCTTTCAAAAGTATCAAGACTCATGTAGATCTGATAGGATTGTCTTTAGCCACAGCAGATAGTATGCATTGCTGAACTTGGGAGTGCAGTTCAGCAGTAAGTTCTTCCAAATCACTAACATTTGTTGAAACAACCCTATTTGCCATTTGCCAAGTTTAGCAACAATTGAAGCACAAATATTTTTACTATGTTCTTTGTAAAGACCAGGGTCCGGTTTCCCGATAACGTCCTCTCTTAGCGAGTTACGAAGACTCCTACCTTATGACTTACCAAAGTTGTTTACCTCTGTAGTCGTGGTTCCCGAACAGTCTCTTAGGAGAAACACTCCTTACGTTGTTCGTACACTGCTGAAATCGATTGCTCGGAGTTCAATTTTCCATTTCCTGCTCATGTCATGCACAGCTGCATGACAACACTAGGCTATATTATAAAACGTATTGCAGTCTTTGCGATTAAAAGATTGCTAGAAATCCTTCTAGGCCAAAACATTTATTTAAAGGCCAGGACACACCGGTCCGACTACCCAAAAATGGAGTCTGCCGATTCAGGCAGCTCCAGTCTGCCCGTCGCGGCCAAAAAAGTGCCAAGAACACACCGAACCGACTGCTGACTTTCCGTACGCTCTGCGCTTGCGCGGGACGTAATGTCTCCATAACAGCAGGCGGCGCTAATCTGTATTGTGGCCCAAAAAAAATACGGAAGCCGGAAATGATGGGAAAGCTCTCTAGACCATAAACATAGATAGAAATACGTATTTATATTTATGGACCATAAAGAGCACCATTTTTAGCAGAGAGTGTCGAGCATGGTGTTAATAAAACTATATTAATTCACGTGTTCGTTTCTTAAGAGGAAGAGAGGATGCAAAAATGTTGGAGGAGACGTGGATAAAAAGTTACAATGGATGGTTTAATGAAAAAGTGATGTCGGCAGATACAGCTTATGCAGGTCAGGCATCAACAAAACAAGCAGCAAAAAAAAGAGGAAGTGCCCTTTCTCTGGACATTCAACAATATTTATCAATATCAAATATACATGTCATTGGTTTATTTAGTACACGTGTTCTTCAAAATCATCCAATCTTCTGGCTCCTTGCTGATGGACCTGCTCTATGCGGAAACGCCTACGCTATCTTGCCGATGTTCCTCTAATGTAACAATGTTTCTAACCTATGGTCAGGTCTGCTGATGATCTGCTGAGTACTGTTTTACAGAGGGCCATTGTTGAAGGAAAAGATACATCCTTAGCCTCAAGGTGTGGGAAAGTACATTAAAAGGTTTTATACAATTGCGTTCTGTCTCTACCATTTTATGACTTTGTGCTTGTGACTTAAAGAGTGTTAGTTGACCTAAAACATAACATGTTATCGATGGGCTTAATTGTTAGTTAGATTATATAAAATACATGGAGTAAATGCATTAATGATGGGGGTATATACATCATTAATTATTAGAAATTAAAAATTCTATCAGTGTCGAGCAGTCAACAAGGGTTGATGCATGTGAGTACTCACTGAACGAAACAAACAAACAAATTAAAACAATGGCTAGCTGTTGTTAGCTGTTTGTGCTACCCGCCTCACTTCCGGGCTTCACTAATTCGCTAGCCCTCCACCAATCAAATTGCTGAAAGACTGCCCGCTCAAAAGAAGCCCGACGACATCTACGACGACCGGCGTCACGGCACACACCAAACAGATTTGTGTCTCCGCCCCCTCCAGACTCTCCGACGGCGATTATCGGGCCGATGTGTCCTGGCCTTAACACTACAAGCGCCAGCGTTCTCTTTATATGCTGCATAATCAAATCTACCCGTGCATTTCTAGTGTAATATAAAGTCATAAATTAGTTTGTTTAATCATCATCTGTGTTTTGGACCTCTTGTTTTATAATCTAAGTATCTTTAAGAACACTAATCACGTTTTGTGGTGGGTCAGTAAGGAAACTGAAAGTAGATCGTCTGCCCCGTCGCCTGGTTCTTCCTGGACATGGTCCTGAGGCGCCATGATAAATATCCTGTGTTTTTCACCCCATCATAGAAGTGCTCCTGTGAAGATGTTTTAAAATACTATCACGGTTTCTTTTATTGTTTGTTTTGAAGTGTCATAAGTTGTTTTTATCTGTTCTTTTCATTTCAACCTGTGTGTAACAAGGAACAACCTGGCACTTCTCATACCATAAAACTAAATAAAGAGATTTTGATTTAAAAAAAGGCCTATCACTAATTGATTTTAAGTTATTTTTTGTCTTCATGACCATCTTCAGTTTTTAAACAAACTTTGCTCAGTGGTACTATGTCGTGCAGCTTTTAGATCAGTATAACAAAACAATTTTTTTGTTTTTATAAGTTAACAGTGCATTCAATCATGTAAGCTAAACCCCAAAGCTCGTCTGTAAAACTTTATTGGAAGGTAACCTTTTTTTAACTTTATTCCTTCAGTGAGGGAAAGAGTGTAATGATTCCCAGGGCATTTTTGCTGACGTGAAGGAATCCTCCTTTAGAGAAAAAACAATTCAACATCAAAATCCAAATGCTCCACTGATGACTATAGCAACATAACTCTGTTACTTCAAAATGAATTACATTCCTTCTTAATAAACAGGGGGCGTGGAGTTATGGCAGGGGGGGGCGCGGATCATAGATAGTATAATAAAGGCGCGGATGAATATGTAAAAAAAAAAAGGAATAGGGGAGAGTGGCCTAAGTTGTGCAACTTTTCACTCAAAGTGACTTTAAAGTAAGGCCTTGAAAGTAAAGTCTCCAACTCAAATATGTACATATATTTCAGGGTGTTGTGCATCCCTGGCAATAAAAACTTTGGATCTGGAATAAACTGTTGAAGAAATATAGCTTTCGGAAAAAAAGTTGTCTTGATGCACAACTTGCCCCCGGTGTGGTGTAAGTTGTGTGGCTGGAGAGAATACCATAGGGTGAATTGTGCCATTGATATATATCTCATAAACTGTAATGCAAGACAAATCCATTAGACAATCACTTATTTAAGGTGTATTTAAAGTAAATAAAGTATATAGTTGACAAAGATTGAAGGACAATTTTCTTAAACAAGGCCTAGCAGATCTAATGGTTTTACTTGCAAAGCTCACAATGACAAAATCACCATCATCATCTTTCTGGCCATCTGAACTCTCATCAGTGGTGTCGTTAAGTGGAATTGAGATGTCACTCTCTTCTGAGCTACTGTAGACAATCACTTTCTTTTGGTGACCAGCGTATACAGCCATGCCACTGGCATGGCTGTACTCTCAGAAATGTACTTTGCACTAGTTGCTCCGTGCTTGTGGAACCAACTGCCACCTGACAAATGTGATTCCCCTACATTTCTGCCTTTAAATCAAGGCTCAAAACCCATGTGTACACCCTGGTGTTTCCTCTCCATTAACTATCATACCTCTGCACTACTATCTGTGTTTATGTGGATGTATGGGCTTTACGTCTTTTATTTTGGTTATTGTTATTTTACCTTCATTGTTTACCTACTGAATGCACTATGTACAGCACTTTGGACAGTGCAAACTGTCATAAATGTGCTTATATAAATACATTTTACTTACTTACTTATAACTCACCCAGGCCCTTTGGCACAAATCACCCCAATCCCAGGAATTTGGATAATAAGCATGATGCAGCAATTTAGGGCTGACATCGTGCTAACTGTATAGACTCAAAATGTAGCATACCAAAGCACTAAAACATGTGTCAAATGTTTTCAAAATTGTCTATAATTGTTCAGACACAATAATCAAAAAAGCTTGATCATGGAAATTTTACTTTAAAAGGCAAAACACAGTTTTCTGAGCTTAAATGTGCTTATATCTTATTCCTTGTGTCTCCCTTCTTTACAGGATGAGTCAAATGGATGGCTCTTCTTAAATATGTGGTCATATTTCCAATTTCTTCCACGGTTTTCTAGAAACAAGGGGTGGCACAACTTCCAAAATGCACAACTTAGGCCACTCTCCCCTACAATATTTTGGTCTAGATAGTTAATAGCCTAATAATTGAATCAGATCATCTGGGAGATAATCCGAGGTTCACGTCCTAGCACAGTGTGTATTGAGTTTATTTAAAAAACATTTGGAAATGGGGCTGCCTTCAGTTTCCCATGCACTGTGTATAGTTTATAGCCTATTTCAGCCTTGTCTTTGGAAATAAAGATTGCTGGACAAAAGTTCTTCTGCTTCGTTCCTCTCACTGCATTTAAATGCATTCACTATATTACAGAGAAATATGTCTTGTTAAAGAAAAAGAGCTCCAAGCCCAACCCAGAGGACCCTGCATAATATTTTATTTTAAATTAAATTAATATTTTTATGGAAAATGTATGTGTCTTTCTTCAATAGCTTCTAATTCATCCGACCCAGTGTCTCCAAATTATTTGTTCACACAAAATTCCTCATATTTAGCCTCTTAATTTTCCTCTCAAAGTGCACCAGATTCATGCATTTCACTTTAAAAAGGTAAAACAAAATCTCCCGGGGGGGGCATACTCCCGGACCCTCCTAGGAGGGTCTGGTTCTCCGCTGGCTAATATTTTCCCCAGCAGGACATTGGAGGCACTAGCTATAAAACACTGGGTGTGTGAAGGACATTTAATAATACTCAGATATTTGGGCCAGTCTGTCTGCCTGTCTTTCTCACTCCGCTGCACACTCAGTCACTACTATCCATGCTTAAAGGAAGCAGGATTAAACCACTGGTTTAAGATGTTCAAATGTATTTAAAAAAAGCAAAACAAAAACATACTTAGATAAAAATGTTAAAATGTTTTAAACACACAAAGATGTTTAGGATGTTTAAAAAATATGTTTAAATGTGTAAAATAGGAACAGAGTTTTTTAAAATGTGTAAAATAATTAAAAGATCTTTCAAAACACACAGGGATTTAGAACTTTTTTAGGGGTGAGGGGGGCTCAGCTGAAATGTGTTCTCTGAGGGGGGGCTCACTCTCTCACACTTTGAAAACCCCTGTAATAAACCATTTCTAAACAGAAAAGTTTCTTAATAAAATGTATTTAAGAACCACGTACCCATTCATTTCAGTCATATGGCTAGCCAGAATGTTAACAAGGTGTCTCCGGGTGCTGTGCTTCAACATATTTTCTGACTAGTACTCTTCCAGGATATCCTCACCTCCAGGTTTCCTTAGCAAGGTCCTTTCTACTATCTTCCCACATAAGAGAAATAGATCAGTCAGTGAATATTTCAGTCTTCTGTGATAAAATACTTTGAACAATAACGCGCCACGAAGTCCCTGTTCCGATTTAAGGTTATTTCACTCAGCAGTGCTGCATGAAAGAAAAAATAGGTAGAGCCGCAAATAACACTTCTTTAATAACGGGTCTAACCAAAAGCCAAAATAAGCCAGTGTGGTTTCAACTACTGACTACATCAATTACAGGACTGGTCTTGCAGGAGAGAGTTGACCCATGTAGCCGAATGATAAACAGATTTAAAGAAAGAAAGGTAGCACAATACATTGTTAACCCTGGTTTATTATTATTTATGTGTTTATTTATTTTTTACTTTCCTCACTAAATGAAAAATTCTAATTCAGGCACTATTCTAGATGTCAAAATACTGATTGGTTAAAATCTCAATTTAAATGAAACTGGGTCTGTTCGAAACGGTTTACTAATTACTACCTACTACCTACTCTACATTTAACGGTTGAGTAATCCATTTGAGTAATCCATGTTCGGAAGACCGTTTGCACTTAACCACCTCAGATGACGTAAATCACATGACGTGTCAATATTTACCGGCTTGTTGCCGTTTATAAAATATTATAAATAAATATATATACATCAAATTTAACTTAACATTACATCTTCAACCTATTATTTTCTGGTTATATTTTAATTAAACACTTTAAAAACATTTATTGATAATCAATTATGATTATTTGATATGTTTTATTGTTGTCTGATTTCCCGCGTTTCCCCGATACAGATACAGATAGATACACATAGCAGATAGATAATACAGAGTTAAGGTGCCAACACACTGCACATCGCCAGCCGCTGCCAGGGCTGGGGAGAGTGGCTACGAACAACGCCGCGAGAGAGGCCATCAGGGTTCGGGAGACCTTCGCCTCTTTCTTCTCCTCAAAAGGAACGCTGTCGTGGCAGATCAACGTATAGTGCGTACGCACTCCCAAAACGGCTCTTTTAAGAGCCACCCACACATAACAAATGAGCATAAATCCTGCAATATTGCTGTATTTTTTTTTACAGTATCACAATTTATATCTGTGTTTGTGCATGCTACATCTTCAATACATCAGCATTCATTTTGCCAGGTTACACTGAAAGGATGTGACGAAAGAAAGTTAAAGAAATATATATTTATTAATTGATTACAAAAAATAAAGATTTAAACATAAAAATAAAATAAATATTGATTTGCAAAAAAAAAAAAAAAAAGCAGGCACTGGTTCATTCCCTGCAGAGATTGTCACCCGAGCTGCTAATAAGCTACTACCCCAATGGTTCCAAATTGAGCGTTACTGTGCTCGAGTCATAGATTAATTTATGTATGTGAAATTTCACATGTTCTTTGGCCTCGGGTGTCAACCTCTGCAGGGAAGGAAGCAGGCCATTTAAAAACTGCTGGTCCTGGTGGGGGTGGCTGGAGGGCTTGCCTTCTCTGCAGGGTTTCCACCAGCAGCTGCTCCAATGTGTCCTGCCTCTCGGAGAGCTCCCTTGGCCTCTTCCTGGTCCTTCTTGTTGCTGTGTGAACATTAAATCAGACTTTATTAATGTATTATAACTTTGTTATAACTTATTATAATCAAGCCACAATCACATGACAAGGAAAGTCAAA
Organism: Hyperoplus lanceolatus; assembly: GCA_026929865.2. Lineage (NCBI taxonomy): Eukaryota > Metazoa > Chordata > Actinopteri > Uranoscopiformes > Ammodytidae > Hyperoplus > Hyperoplus lanceolatus. Next base: position 18,486,846 of record CM049401.1, read on the forward strand.
CAGCAGAATTATCATGGGGACAACAACAATCATGCAACACAGCATGAACAAAGGGTAAAAATAAAGGCAATCCAGCTTCTGTTTGGTACATACCGTTACGTGCTCTTGGTGCAGCAGCAGCAGGACCGGCAGGAGTTGTGGCTTCACTGCCTGAGGACTGATCTATGGTAGTGAGAAAGATTTGTTGTGTTTTTGCATAGGAGTATATATAAATTATTTAAGTCATTTCAGGGTGTCTATTATAACACATGACACATTCTACAAATGCACACATTTCTACAGGTTATAGTTCAGCTCTGACATGTGATATCTGCCAAAATCATAACATATTCATGTAAATGTGTTTTGGGAGAGAACCGTGATAAAAAAATATTAAAATCCCTGCTCTTAAAGCTGCAGTTGATCGTTTCAGCCGTTTTCAGCCGTTGGGATCCCAACGGCTGTTTTCCCAACGCTCTACCTGCTGTAGCTCCTCCCTCTGAACGACAGCTACGCGCGTTCATGTGAATTCAGTTACATTGACAGGAGACAAACACCATGTCCAATTCTGAGGTGATTAGTATAATGATAACTACATACGTACATATTGAGCATACATTTTAATCACAGACATACCATGTATGTTAGCTTAAAATCATTTTAAGTGTGCTGGTAGTAGGCCTAACAAAAGTAGCTGTAACTGCCAGGCAAGATAGCAAACTAATTGTAACAGAGCGGAGAGGTGTGTGTGTATGCTCTTGCTCTGACCGCAGCTGGGAGGGGCTGCTCGGGCAGTGTTGCCAACTTAGCGATTGTGTTGCTATATTTAGCTACTTTTCAGTCCCCCTGGCGACTTTTTTTTCAAAACAGCGACAAGCGACACATCTAGCTTTTTTTCTGGTGTAATTGGTGACTTTTTCGCCGAAGCAAATATCACTTGTAACGCTTCTCAACGAGCAGCGGGAGCCTCCCAGCCCGTCCCCCGTCACAGAGCACTGACAGACGGCCCGGTCCTCGCGCAGCAGCCCCTGCCAGCTGCGGTCAGAGCAGGAGATAGGCTACACCTCTCAGCTCTGGGCTGCTGCGCGAGGAGCGGGCTGCGTGTCAGTGCTCCCGCTGCTCGTTGAGAAGAGATGATACTTGCTTTGGCGAAAAAAGTCACCAATAACACCAGAAAAAAAAGCTAGATTTGTCTCTTGTCGCTGTTTTGAAAAAAAGTCGCGAGGTCGCGGTCGGAGAGGTCTTGATGTGATAGGGCAAGAAGACATGGCCGGTGTACTTTTTTTCAAGCTCTCTCCCAGTTAACTTTTCAATATTCGTCTTTCCTCGTTGTTTTGCTGTCTTAGCGGTGTTAGTTGTTAGTATCCTGGGAATGGTAAATTGAGGGTTCGTTTGTGAAGACATTGCTACTCGCTGTCCAAAGTAGTAGCCTTGTACCAAACAGTAGGCTAGTGTCAGACTGCTAGGGTCGTGAACGCTCACGCAACTGACGCATCAACGTCGTTGCCAAGGTCCCACAGCCAATAAGAACGGAGAATCTGACCTCGCTCTGATTGGTCAAAATTAACATGAGTGGTGGCAATTTTGGGGGGCAGCACACAGAGGCAGGGGGGAGCAAAGTGATAAAAAAATATTTTCAGACCACTTCACCTACATATAGCTGAATGGCTATTATGGCAGTTTTGCCAAATATTACAGTAAAAAAAACTCTCAACTGCCGCTTTAATGGTAATATCAATCAATACAAATAATTACAAAACGTATTTTCTTAAAAGTGCAGCCCTATTAAAGTTTTTTCAAAACAGGTTTATGTCACAATAAGCCTGCACTTGTCGACAAACCTCCGTGGTCAATTGAGGATGGCCCTGCTGCTGCTGCTGCTGCTGCTGCTGCTGCTGCTGCTTGACCCTAGTCCTCATCCTCATCGTCTCCTGGCCCTGCTGTAGCATCAAGGCTGTCCTCTGCGATCATGTCTTCCTCGAACCCCCGAGCCATGTTGCCACTGGACTCTCTCGGGGCAATAAAGGGGTCGAGAAATGACATGATCGCAGAGAACCTCCACCTTCTACCTTGCCCTGCTGCCTGCCCACTCCTCGTTTCTCCCTCCTTCCTTTTCTCCTTCAGGTAAGTGTCCCTCAAGTTCTTCCACCTCCTGCGACATGCCTCGACTGACAAGAAACAGAATATGCACTCACTGACAAGATCTTCACATGTAGACTACATGTGCATATACTGTTGCATCGGGTAGCGTGACAAGCTACAGCGGACTGTCCGAAAAGCCCCTCCTGACTGCGGCCCGCAGCCAACGTTGAGGGGGAGGAGACATTGAGGGGGGGAGCCTAAGACCACATTGAGGGGGACGGCGCTCAGGGCTCTCACTACTGTCCGTTGTGAGTACCAGATATGCTCGGCTGCCAGATAAGCTCGGGTTGCACAATGATGACGAACTTCCAGTAAATTATATTCAAATAAACTTAAAAAAAAACAGTTTTCTCTACCTTTTCCTGAAGCGAAAATGTATTTACTGTATCAAAACCAACATTAAGCTTACAAGTTTGGCATTCGCCTTTTATTAAATAAAACAGAGAAAAAAGTTTCATGTTCGGGCTGTATTGAACGCTCTCGCGAGATCTCTTGTAACGCCGCGTGATCTTGGGGACAATAATGACATTTTCCACAATCCCTTTGCTATTACGAACGATAGCTTATCTATTTTTTCCGAAAACTACACGTACTTTCTTTCTACATGTATCTTTATTGTAATGTTTACATTGTGAATGATAATATTATAATAGATTGCAGTTTGCAATAGATTCGTAAGAAAGAAGTGGATCTCGCGTAGTACAGGAAGTGCGTCATCATTATGCAACCCGAACATATCTGGCAGCCGAACATATCTGGTACTCACACCGTCACTCTCTCACATTCACTCCTCAAGCAGGCTAATGCTAGCGCTATGTTAAGCTAGCGGGAGCCCACGCTGTTAATTAAATACAAACACATGGCACGGGAGTGTTGTGACTGGCTATCTTTCTTGCAGGGTACCTATTACAATGTTAAACATAGCCTATACTACTTGCTGTAGTTTGGTCTGACTTTGGCAGTTGGCATTGTTACATCCGGTTTAGTAATACCAAAATAAGAGTCCTTGTTACATCCAGTTTAGCAATATCAAAATAAGAGTCCTGCATGGAGCAGTAGCATACACAGGGAATGGGCCCTTTTTGTGCCAGCGTCAGAGCCGGCCCAAGCCTTCAGGGGGCCCTAAGCGAAAAATGATTCGGGGGGCCCCACACCAATGTTAGCGCTGCTGATACTATAGATCTGTGTTAAATATCATTCACACACACAGTGTTTTCCGCTAGTGCCTTCACTGTGTAGCTGTGCGAAAAAATTTGACAGCCGAGATTCAGACCCTACTAGGGGGGTTCGGGGGTATGCCCCCCCGTGAGATTTTTTAACCTTTTTAAAGTGAAATGCATGAATCTGGTAGCCTGGCTCCGCCCGCCCGCCTACTTCCGGCCAAATTTCATTTTCCCTTCAGTAGTCAGTCTGGGTGTACAGCGCATTTCCCAGATTCTCCGGAGAATCTACGATCGGCCAATCAGCGAACAGAGCGAGTGGCTGAGAACGCTCCAGTTTCAGTTGAATGCTGCGTTGCTTTATACTCGGAAGAAGGAGATTTCCAACTTGGTAGTTCCGAGTTCCGACCTGTCTGTGTTCCAGTGCATCTGCTCGCGAAAGTATGGACGCCTAAAACCTTTCTCGTCCAAATAACTAAACGTTAGGCTCTAACAAGTTACTGTTGCCAGGTACCGGTAGATTCATAGACTACAATATGTAGTGAAGTCGGAAATTTCCGAGTTCCCTGTCCAACTGGAAGGCACCATCAAAAGCCGGCTCATGACACACGTGATGACCAAACGTGATGCGATTGGTTGGCTAATCCAGAGTGGCACTGGGCAGATCCAATAGTTTTAAACTTCGACAGACACCCGCCTCCAAGTGAGTTAACGTTTGCCAATTACAGCACTTCCAGACCATTTGTACAAATGAAATGAAGTACGGTGGTCTGGTTGGACCAGGCTATGAATCTGGTGCACTTTGAGAGGAAAATTTAGAGGCTAAATCTGAGAAATTTTGTGTGAACAAATAATTTGGAGACACTGGGTCAAATGAATTAGAAGCTATTGAAGAAGGACACATGGATTTTCCATAAAAATATTAATATAAAATAAAATATTATGGAGGGTCCTCTGGGTTGGGCTTGGATCTCTTTTTCTTTCACGGGACATATTTCTCTGTAATTTAGTGAATGCATTTAAATGCAGTGTGAGGAACGAAGTAGAAGAACTCTGTTGTCCAGCTACTGTATCTTTTTTTCCACAGACAAGGCTGAAATAGGCTGTAGACTATACACAGTGCATGGGCAACTGAGGGCAGCCCCATTTCCAATTGTTTTTAATTAAACTCAATACACACTGTGCATGGATGTGAACGTGACATGATCAGATAATCTCGGATTTCCTCCCAGATGAACTGATTACATTTTTAGGCTATTAATTATCTAGACCAAAACATTTTATTCCTTTTTTTGTATGATCACCCACATTTGCATAATATGATGATAATATCAAACACACAAACTAAAAAAAAAAAAAAAAAAAAAAAAAATTTTTTTTTAGGGGGCCCCCCAGGCAGTCGGGGGCCCTAAGCGGCCGCTTAGTTCGCTTATGCCTCGGGCCGGCTCTGGCCAGCGTTCACACCATTTTTGACCAAAGATGTGGTTTTACTTCATATTTTTAACTAAAATCAATATTCTTATGATTGCCATAAATATTTAAGACATAGTTAAACAAACAGTATATATTTTTTATAAGCTTAAAGGAATAAATACCATAAAGGTGTGACAGGGTTGAAACTAGGGTAACGGGGTTAAAAATGGTAACGGGGTTGAAGGGGACATATACAAATTAGAGTTTATTTTAGACTCAAATTGCTTTCAACATGCATTAGGTAAAAACAATTCTAATAATTCATTTTAATGAATAGATAACTTCACGATCACAGTACCGGATTGGTGGAATGACTCGAATAAATTTTGTGAAACAACATTTTATCAAGCTGACCTGGCATATTAAATACCCCTTTCTTGTGAAGAGTGAAGACCCATAGCTATTATGGATTGTATCCACAGAATATACATGCTCTTACAGCCATCCTGTTCTTTACCTTGAATATGTGTGTATTAATTATTAGTAATATTAATTGAATTATTCGATGGCAAGGGGCGTGTTTTGGGCCGCAAATTCGCCTGAGAATGGCAGCCGGTGTCAGTCTGGCAATGTCACAATCAAGTGCAGACACTGTGGAAACATAAGTTTGACCGCTTTAATTTAAATGTTTGTTTTCCAGCACCTTAACACCGTATATTAAACACCACAGTTAATGCCCCGGAGGCATCGCTTCGCCTTGCTGTGACACATGCATACATGTATCCATGATCAGTTAAAGCCTCAAAGTGTTATATGCCTGGAAAATCCTGTCTTTGTTCGGGAAGGAAATCTTTTCAGTAAGGGTTCACAAGTGTCATCTATAGTCTACTTACAGCAGTGTGTGTCTGGAAATATTGTAAAAAATGCAATTAATCATTTAACAATTCAAACATCTTTATTTTAAGATACTCTTGTTATTGAGTCACATTTTAGGTCAGCCCTGAAACACTACAGCTTGTGAAAATAAACAATATTAACGGTTTTAATAGATTGTGCAATTGTCCCTTTGTTGCTGTTAAAATAGACTCATCCATAGTGAATTATGGTGACTATGGCAAGAGAGAGTATAAGGTAAAAATAAGGACAATATGTGTTATTTGATTGTTCTATACTTTATTGATTAGTTATCTTTTCTGTTAATAGTTTACTGTGTATTTTTTGTAGTTGTTATTTTTACATTGTTCTGTTGAATAAAAAGACTGTTGTTGGGGCTGCTGTGATTGGTGTAACTTAATGTGCGTCACACCTGTAGCATTTAGTTATGTCTAATTGAGGTATATTTTTAAGCCTTAAATGTGGTCACATTGCATCTGTTAAGGTCATACCTTGGGGTCACAGTGACCCCTTCATAGTTCCCCATATCTTATTTTGACTCTTACTTAATTCATAGGCAGCTGGGCCAGCAACCATCACAGACAGACAGGTACAGGAGTTCTCTTTAGCACATGTCACATTGTTTACAGTGCACACTTAATCATTTTACATACATATATACTTGCTTTTGTAAGTATAGATCTCATTGCTGACCCTTGGGAGACACAATACTAATTTAACACTCACAGGATCATCTATGTCCTCATAAGTGAACTGTTACAAGATAGCAAAAGCAATCAACATATTAGGAAGGGATGTCCATTGTTAACCTGTCGACCTTTAAGAAGATATTTAACCGGTTAATACTATAGGTTAAACATAAAATTATCTAAATGTTTCTTATATCCGGTTATTATTCCAAGTAGGGCCTTTGCTACTGCTACATGCAGGACTCTTATTTTGATATCACTAAACCGGATGTAAGAATGCGTTCTTCATGCAAATAATTAAACAAGTCGTTAAGGCTATGCTTAACTTTATAATAGGTTGATGGTACGCAGCAAGAAAGATAGCAAGTCATAATACTCCCGTGCCATCTCTCTGTAACATTTAATAAAGAACGTGGGCTACCGCTAGCTTAACGGCTGCAGCGGACCTCTACGAGTGAATGTGTGAGAAAGAGACGGACAAGCAGACAGCGAGTGCCTGCTCAAGCTCCCCCCCCTCAATGTGCCGGCCCCCTCAATGTCTCCTCCCCCTCAACGTCCATCTGCGGGCCGCAGTCAGGGGTACTTGGACTGTCCCGTGTGATAACCGGTGCTAATGGAAGCCTGAACTACGCTGGGGCTTTATGCTCTTGATATAGCCTACGGTGGTAATAAGCAGGAATGCCTGCTCTATTCTGGGGCTTTATGCTGGTGCTGACCGGTGCTGAGCGGGAAAGTCTGCTGTGCTGATGCTGCTCTACCCAAATGCTAATAGGTGCTAACTTGGTTTATATAAAGCAAAGCTGATAGCTGTACACAGGCAACAGACAAATATTCACATAACTTACCAGGAAGCCCGACCTCCTCGCTCAACGCTGATTGGCTACCGCGGCGCGGCCGGCGGCGAAACGTTCAATATTTTCAACTTCTGCGGCGGCCGCGCCGCCCCATTTCGCGCCGCGCCGCGTGAACCGCTCCCAGCCAGCCGCCGATTCGCGCGGTTGGCACCTTTAGCCTAGATAGATTTAGTTAGACAGCCTTTTATAATTTAATTTCTGATTTAGTTAGTTCATTTATTTATTTATTTATCGATCATCATTAATTTTTCTTCTTGAAAATGAACCTTTCTCGCCGGAGAGCCGTAGCAGCACGGAGACGACGGAGGGATTCAGCTCGCCGTCAGCGAACCATGGTTGCTTTGTATGCAAATGTATGTCCCGCTGAAGTAAGTAACCTTTTATTTAGATACACTACCTATACCATTGTGCTGTCAACAATTGATAAGAGATGATGACAATCCTACAATCGTAGATATCTAGTCAAGCGTCCAAAACACCGGCTTTTTTCCTCCTGACAGATTATGAGTAAAGTCGTGTTTAAAACTCACAAACACATCTCAAAAGTGAAAAGACAGCGTACTATTAAATAGATAGACATGTAAATAACATTATATAAGGCAAAAGAGATTATAAAGAATAGACAAAGTATAATAATAAATAGTCATTGTTAATTTAATACTGAGCAATACACATAACTATTCATAATTTGGCAGAAACATAGGCCTATATGCTATAAAACAGTAGGAATACATTTAAATAAATAATCTAATAAATGCATAGTAAGAATAAATAGACATGAATAAATCATTATTAACTTAGTACACAAATAATTTGATGTGATTAAATACTTTTTTTTAATATATAAGAACATACATTTTAATGAACAATGAATAAATAAATATATATTTATAATATATATAAATATAAATAAATACATGATTGGAATAAATAATGATATTGAATGTATGATTATAATTTACAGGTTGGTGCAAGAGGGCCATATTGCAGGCTGAACATTCATGTTCCCCTGGTGCGCCTGTACTTTGAGGACGGTGACCTAAGGAAGGACTTCCGCCTTTCCAGGCCCACCATGGATAGCCTGGTCCACCGTCTTCAGGGGCCGGTTGACCATGGATGAGGGAAGGCCTTTGAGGTGCTGGTCTTCCTATTTTGACTGGCCTGCAGAACGTCATACCGGGTGGTGTCGGAAGCTTTCGATATTCCCCGGACAACGTGCTATGACGTGGTGCATAGGGTGAGCACTGCCATCCAAAGGATCTTCCGTCACCAGATTCACTTTCCCAGCAGGGATGAGCTGCCAGAAATTGGCGCTGGGTTCCAGCAGCTGGCAGGATCCCTGGCTTTTGGCAATGTGGCAGGGGCCATAGAAGGATGCCACGTACGTTTTGTGCCCCCTGGAGCCTATGCTGCAGATTATTTTAACCGGAAGCTGTTCCACTCGATCCAGTTCCAGGCCATCTGCGACCTTAAAGGTCACTTTCTGGACGTGCATGTGGGCTTCCCTGGCTCGGTGCACGACGCCAGGGTCCTGAAGAGCAGCCCCTTTTACGTTCACCAGCTTTACCCCCCTCCAGGTTGGTGCCTCCTTGGCAACGGAGGGTATCCCTGCCTGGCTCAGCCTATCCGTCTGCTGACCCCCTACCGGGAGCCTGTCCGCGACGCTGTACAGGGTCGTTACAACGCCAGGATGTCGAGGGCAAGGTGTGTGGTGGAGAGGGTCATTGGGGTGCTGAAGACGAGGTGGCGCTCCATCTTTTTAAAGGCCGTAGAGGTGAAGGTGGAGTTCGTCTCGGAGGTCATCATTGACTGCCTCTTCCTACACAACCTGTGCATCGGCACTGGGGACATCCTGGAGCCTGAGGGGGAGGACGACAACCATGACGGGGATGAGGTTGCCAAAGAGTGTCATCAGCAGTCGGGGGACACTGTTAGGGACAGGCTCGCAGCTCAGTGTCTGCTGCTCCTGCTCCTGAGCTCGGGGTACCTGTTCTTCAGGAACATGATTATTGTTGATTTTGTTGATTGTCTTTTAAATGTACATAGCATAACAAATAAATGTAAATAGTTATACATGACAAACAAATGTAAATTGTTATAAATGATAACAAATGATAACATAGTTATATTGTTTTTATTTACTTCACTTAGATTTTTCTGATCAGTTTTTATTCGATCTAACATGATAACCAATTAATGTAGAATGGTTATATTGATATCTCTTTATTCTAGCCAAATCAATGCTTGTTATTGTACTTATTTGTCATGTTTTTCTTTCACCTTTGACTTTTCTGATCAGTTTTAATTAGATCTAACATGATAACCAATTAATGTACATAGTTATATTGATATCTCTTTATTCTAGCCAAACAACAACTATGCTTGTTATTGTACATATTTGGCATGTTGGCAACCAATAAATGTCAATAACTTAGATTCATCTTGGTAGCCGTCTCTTTCATTTTGCATTTTCATTAATGTTTGTTATCAAGGTTTGATCACTTTATAACTTTCACTTTTAGTTAGGTATTGCACCACAGGTGCATAATATCAAAACAGTTAAGACTGACGTTTTATGGACATAACAGCATATTTCCAATAAAAAATAGTAGGTTCATCAACATGGGTAGGCATTGGTTCGTTGTAAAGACATCTTCACGCGAGAAATTTTAAGGATAATAAAACATAAAAAAGACGATTGGCTGAATAAAAATTAATATCCTAGAGATATTAAAACACTAGGCCTACTTAAATCCATCTTTACTAATATCTCAATTTCATGTATAGTTAATATTATACATGCACACAGACTTAAACCTTACTACCTTGTGGAATCCGTTGCTAGCTTTCAAGGGCTCACAGCTTCCAGCAGGTGCATCTTCATGCCATTAGGTGGCACTGTTACCTCATTTAGCAGAATTTTATTTGAACTAGCTTAAAGCAGCTACGAGTAACATTTAAATATATTTTTAACAGCCTCATGTTTCCTCTGATAATCATAAATTACCTTTAACAGCAAACGAGACCATCAGTGCAAAGAAAGACGTTTTTATATAGTTTTTATTTCTGCATTTGGTCTGGTCGCACACCCAGTCCGATTTTCGTTTCGCGCGTGCAGCCTCTATGGTCACACATATTGGTCGTAGATTTCAGTGTGGCGCAGCAACGCGATTTGAGAAGCCTATCCCTCCAGGTGAGGGAAGGGGAGCGGGAGCCTTGTTTGAGACATTTATTTGTCATCATAATGACTGATAACGGGGCTGAACCATCAAAGAAAAAAAAGAAAATGTAATGAAGAAAAGCTAAAAGGGAGAGTGGTAGACAGGCGGGAGGGCGTTGCCAAGCAATGTATACACAATTTCACGGAGACTGCAGTGTTAGCTCCTAAATGAATGAGCAGTAGCCTACTAAAACAAAGTTTACTTTGCCTCACCATCATCAGATGACCATTATTCATCTGAAATAGTCATTATTTACAACAACATAACACATTACCTCATCGTGATCCAGACTAACTGCCGTCTCTCGTTCATTCGCTTTCTGTGAAGACACGGAATCTTTCAGCTCTGTGAGAGTGGTTAGTGACACAGCATCAACTCATTGCAATCAGGTGTGTGTAGCACTGACTGGCATTAGTTGATGCTGTGTCACAAACCACTCTCACGGAGCCGAAAAGAGTGCCCCCACACTTTCAACACACGGACATTAGGGTTGCCGCGGTACTGGGTGTTACCGGTGTTACTTGGTGTTGAGGCTCACACCGGTGGGAGCCTCAACACCGAGTAACACCGGATAGTCTAGGCATATGCCGATTAAAAAAAAAATAGACATAAAAGCCAATTGGTTCAATGTTGCGTGACGGCGGCAGTTCATTCGGCTAAATAAAAAACTAGTATGCCTAAGGCTACTCTAAATTCTAAGTCATAATGAGGCTACTCAGAAAACAATGAAACTGAAAGTGTCTGCTCTGCTCCGTGCAGCGCAGAGCCGCGTCACAGCAGCGGAGTCTCCCGTAGAGAGTTTACAAGACGATGGGGGAGGACTTGGCTTCAAAGCCCAAAGCAAACGCGCCTATTTGGCAATATTTTTTATGAAACCCCAATACTAGGGAACCTGAAAACGTAGGCTAAACTAGGTAGTCTGCAAACTGTTGAAGATTCAGTCGGAGGTAACACACACACTCACACACCCGCGCCTACACAGCGGCAGGCTGTCTGTGTGCTGCTACTCCGTGTCGATGACAGCTTGCGGTGAAAAAATTATAAATTGTAAAGTGTGGGGGGGGGGGGGGGGACATGTTAAGTCCCCAGTGGAAATCACGCCGCAAATATAGGCCTATCCATGGTAGCTTCACCGACACACCTCAAAGTGCACGACAACAGTTATTGACAACACTGTAGAAAGATCATATGGGATGGTATGACTCAAGGATCACACCGAGTTTAAACGAGTGAATTTAATCCAAGCATTCAATAAACTGCGCTCCGATCATGGCTCTGATAGCCTACAGACAGGTGAAAGTGAAGTAGCCCACCAGTCATTCTGATTCGACGAGGCAACACAGTACGGTGGCTCTGATGGCTCATATTGAACAAATTGCATAAAAATTTAACCAAATGATCTACAAACACAAAGCATTTTTTTTGTTCAAGAATAAATTGCGTGATCTAATGTTTAAGATCGAAGTAAGCGCCTACAGAGCCGACGGACCGTCTTCTCTTGAAATCTGCGTTGAAGCCTAATAATTATTTTTATTTAAATTTTTTTAAGACCCTGTCTGGTGGTGTTACCGGTAACACCGGTGTTGACGCACGTGTATTACTCGGTATGAAAATGTCCACACCGCGGCAACCCTAACGGACATGCACTATATTGCTTCCTGATCATTTGAATCTCGCACGCCTAGCACGAGCTAGAAAACAGCTTCACGACTGCTGGCGTCGTATAAATACTACCGCTTTTGTTCAAAGGGGCCGCCAACGGACGATGTTACTCGTAGTGGCTTTAAAACTACATCTATGAGCTATATACACATACATCATTTAATTATATTATATTCAATATCATGTTATTAGTGCCTACCTTTACTCTTTATAATCCTTCAGAATTATCTGCAACAAAAGAGGAAACGGTTCAAATTAACTTTTTATTTATTTATTATTTTTTGTAATTTTTTGCAAGCAGCCTTTCCTCCCTGGCCATATTGTCCCTGTCCCTCTCTGCTCTCTCTCTTCTTTCCTCCCTTTGCCTCGCATCCATTCAGTCTCGCCACTCTCTCTCTCTCTCCTTCTGTCTTCCTCTCTTTTTTCTCTCCTTCCTCTCTTCTCTCTAGTTCCTCTCTCTCTTTCTTCTCCTCTCTCTCGTCCGCTCTTCTTTCCTTTTCCTCTTCCTTCTCTTCCATCTTCCTAGCATAGAAGAGCCACTCCGGCTCCCTCTTTCTCTTGGAGTACAGAGTGGACTCACCCTCTGCCTCCTGAGGAGAGGCCACTGCAGCAGAGTTTGTTGCCATGGCTGAGGAGATGGGGTTTGATGGAGTGATAGATGGGCGGTGCCCCATCACCTCATCCATGAGAACAAACTACTTCCAGTTTGCTGCAGTGGCCTCTCCTCCCTCTGTGCTCACACCTGTCCTTGGGGCTTCCAGTTCCTAAAACAAAGAAACATCTGATAACTATGATTTAATTGTCACCACTGGTATTATATTGTACTCTGATTGAATTACAGCAGGGCCGAGATCCTCCCAGTGGCATCGGCAGGTCTGTTGCAAGTCCGTGGCATCTGCGGCACTTCCGGTGGGATCTGTGGCAGTTCTCCTTTAACTAGCTGCAAATAAGGGCGGGACACATTTCCTGGGTAAAACCCCTGTAAACAACAGCCTCGTTTGAGTAGGAGCCATCTGTCTCAGACCCGTGCAATTATGACGCGCGTCTTGCTGAGCACACAGCAAAAATGCAAACGCTCAGCAAAACGCACGTCATAATTGCGCAGGTCTGAGCCAGACGGCTCCTACTCAAACGAGGCTACTGTGTGTGTGAAATGTGTCCCCGCCCTTATTGGCAACGAGTCAAATGCCACAGATGCCACCAGAAGTGCCGCAGATGCCAGACTTGCCGATGCCACTGGGAGGATCTCGCTGTCTCTCTTGAATTATGGTACCTGGTAAAACAATACTGTATGTATCACATGGTAAAAGCATTTGCCTGCATTGTTTTACGATATTGTAATCACTACCGCTTAGCATGTTTAAAAGGAAGCAATCATTATCATCACATTATCATTGTGCCTAGCGGTGGGCTGTTCTACAAGCGAGGTCTGTTGAGTCTAAAGCCAGGGTTTTCAATATCTTGAAAGGTGGCTCTCTTTTTACCTGGCTAAATCACTGAGTTAACAGAAGCGTCAAGGCCAACCTGCTCCAACCAGGTTTTGTTCCAGAGTTTGAGATTAAAATAGGTTCTTAAAAAAGAAGATGACATTCTCTATGATACATGCCTCGATTCACAGGTTACAACGTTAGTTGCGTATGTAGTTTACTAGGATATGAAATGCACTATACACACTGTCCCCTTCTTAAATAAACTGAAGTCAATTGAACTGTGTTATTTAGGGGGTTGCATTGTTGCTTGGGTGCACTCTCACCTAAAGCTCAATTGCCTAGCCTACTGTAACTTGCTTTACACCGCCACTGTATTATTCTAGCGGTGTCACACCGTGGCTCGGTTGCTCTCGCCTGAAGCCCGGTTGCATACCTTAATTGGAAGCATATTTTAATTGGCTCGACAGGTCGCATTGTTGCTTGGGTGTGCCCGCCTAAAGCTTGATTGCCTAGCCTACGGTAACTTGATCGCCAGTGGGCGGCATAGTTTTACACCGCCACTGTATTATTTATTTATTTTATTTTATTTATTTATTATTCTTTCGGACAATTCCACACAATACACAATTTTCTCTTGCAAATATTCATACATCATACTTTGTGTTGTCCGAAGGGAGACGGAAGAAGCCAAAGGCTTATCAGGTCCTGCCCCCATTTTCATCAAATTCGGATTCAGATACACAGTTACTGTTACAGAAAATAAAAATAAAACAAAAAACATTTTTTTATATATATAGCTATATAGGGGAAGGTGGGGTGATTTGTGCAACATTTTACTCAAAGTGATTTTAAAGTGAGGCCTTGACAGTTATGTCTCCAACTCAAATATGTACATATATTTCAGGATGTTGTGCATCCCTGGCAATAAAAACTTTGGATCTGGAATAAACTGTTTAAGAAATATAGCTTTCGGAAAAAAAGTTGTCTTGTCGCACAAATCACCCCACGTAGTGGGGTGATTTGTGCGTCATTGTGTCACAATGACAAAGTCACCATCATGTCACTCTCTCCTGAGCTACAGACTATCACTTTCTTTTGGTGACCAGCGTATACAGCCATGCCACTGGCACAACTCTCAGAAATGTACTTTGCACTAGTTGCTCCGTGCTTGTGGAACCAACTGCCACCTGACAAATGTGATTCCCCCTACATTTCTGCCTTTAAATCAAGGCTCAAAACCCATATGTACACCCTGGTGTTTCCTCCCCATTAACCTCTGCACTACTTACTTACCTCTGCACTACTATCTGTGTTTATGTGGATGTATGGGCTTTACGTCTTTTATTTTGGTTATTGTTATTTTACCTTCATTGTTTACCTACTGAATGCACTATGTACAGCACTTTGGACAGTGCAAACTGTCATAAATGTGCTTTTATAAATACATTTTACTTACTTACTTACTTATAACTCACCCAGGCCCTTGCGCACAAATCACCCCATCCCCAGAATTTTGGATAATAGGCATGATGCAGCAATTTAGGGTTGACATTGTGCTAACTATATAGACTCAAAGTGTAGCATACCAAAGCACTAAAACATGTGTCAAATGTTTTCAAACGTGTCTATAATTGTTCAGACACAATAATCAAAAAACCTTGATCATGGAAATTTTACTTTGAAAGGCAAAACACAGTTTTTTGAGCTTAAATGTGCTTATATCTTATTCCTTGTGTCTCCCTTCTTTACAGGATGAGTCAAATGGATGGCTCTTCTTAAATATGTGGTCACATTTCCAATTTCTTCCACGGTTTTCTAGAAACAAGGGGTTTTGCAACTTCCAAAATGCACAAATCACCCCACCTTCCCCTATATACATACACCCATACATTTTTTTTTTTTTTTTAAAGAATCTGCAGTCCAATACACAGTCAATTTTAATCTAATTGCTTCAGCTTTTAAGATCAGTTCAGCACAGTTCAGTTTTTCTGTGACAATGCCAAGTGTATAAAGTGTGAAGTGGCCTTGTATTTGGCCTGTTCCATTTCTTAACTGGTAGTCTAAACACTTCTGCAAAAGTATTCAAAAACAAGTCTGTCTGCTGGCCTGTATTATTCTTTACAATATTGTTATGTAAGTGACATTGACATTGTGCTCAGGTTATTAGTCTGTAATTTTCAATAATTTTTGAAACATAATTTGCTTTGAAATTGCGCAAACTGCAACTCCCTGTGACAACTTCATCAAGTCCATTCCACAGCTTAATACCCTTTACAGAAATCGAAAAGGATTTAAGTGTGGTCCGTATATTTTTCTCAGTGAATTTATCTTTTCTTCTTAAAGCAGTTCGGAGGGATTTGAGTTTGAGCATTTCAGCACAATCATAATATCCCGCCTTCCTCCAATGCAGCCCCACCCCCTCATTCTCAGCCCCGTTTTTTTTTTTTTTTTTGAAAACTTTATTCACACAAGCAGACTTACAATACACTGCCTCCGAGCGACAAGCAGACTTGCAATACACTGCCTCCGAGCGCGCACGTGAGTTTTTGTTTACCAAAGCAAAACAATGGAGTCGGATTCAGAAGCACCGGTAAGTCATATACATTTACACATATATATGTTTCAGTTCAATGGTTGTTATATGCAGTTCACCATTTACTTGCTTTATGTTTTTAGTTACCATATTTTTTTGCACGCATGATAATGTTAGCTAATAAGCGGTCTCAGCTTGTTTTTAGTGTAACGTCGGTTACGGGTTAAACTTCTAACGGCTACCGCGTGGTTAACTTTATCACTCTGTTCTAAACATTATGCTTCAATGTCGAAAGCTTGAACTTCATAATAAATAGACATTTGGGTCCAACATGTGGGATCCTGGGGAGTTCTCCACAGCAAGAGTAATAACACACTGCCCTATTTATGTAGAAGAAGTCATACTGCACATAAAATTAAACAGAAGCAACTCCTCTACAAGCACATATAAATCATTTTCACACAGACCAAACACAACTCCAACACCAAGCATTTTATTATCAAATATCAAAATCTGAATAGCGTCAGAAACTCAACCCACTCTCCACATTTCCATTTCTAGTGCTCCGATGGTTCATTCACCTTATATGAAAGCTAAGCCCCTGATGAATCCAACACTACCACTATTATTCCAGTATGACAAAAACCTATATAACCAGCAGCCAAATAACACAAAGTTTTAAATACAGTGAGTTCTGTGTAAATACATCGAATAACATGAATTCTTGTTATTTTGCTCTGCCTCACTACATAATATTCAAACTTGGCAGAGATATTGGAAACACATTTTGCTATTCTTTTGATCTAGAATTTCAGCTTCATCAGAATAATTTCAGAGATCTGATTTATAGTAAAAAAAATATATATATATGCAAAAGTGTTCCTATGTCTCTCTTCACCCTGATATTCTTATAAAGTTAAAACATTTTCTGTCTTTGTTTTTACATGTTGGTGCTTCTAGGACGACAGTGTTGACGTAGTCAGAGTCTTCCTCTGCAGTGTCCTCCTCTTCCGGCAGCAACTCTGATTGCGCCTCCATGTCTGGATGCCAAGAAGGATCGTATTCATCCTCATTGTAGTCATCGTCATCATCCTCTTCAGCATAGTCAAGGCTGATGACAGACAACCCCAGTTACATTATGTTACACATTTACAGAAATAATAAACCAGAAAATATCATGAAAAGTCTCATCTTCTGTCCTTGAAAACACTTACATAGAGTTTGTAATATCATTGAATTCGTCCTCATTGATGTCACCCAATCTTTCATGTGCTGATGTAACACTGCATTTAGGAAATCAGAAAGAGAAGTCAGTGTTACGTAATTCTAAGTTTGAATGAGTGAATAAAATGTCTGTTCACTTTAAAAAGATGTTATTTTTAAACATTTGATAACTGTACCTTGTTTGTATTGTGTGAAGTGAGGTCTCTGGTGAGCAGCTGTGCAAAGCCTCCACTCCATGAACAGAGAAATCCTCCTCTCTACAGATGTATACCGGAAAAAATAATGGGCATTTTTCACAACATTAGATACGTTGCTGTTGTTACCACACAGCACATGAGTAGAGATGATTTATAGTGTTCTGGAAACATCAGTTACATTTCTCATGTTCTGATGGGGGTAGGGAAAATGTTTAGCATAAGCTCTAGGCTTGATTACACACCAATAACGTATCACTTTTAACAATTTACTTGTTCACGTCATCATCGCAAAACAAAAAACATGTGTGATCCAAGTTGATGGGCAGACAATAACATTAACAAACAAGGCTTACGTTCTGAAATTGATTCTGCAATGGTGGACAATGCTGGCGGAGGAGGCCTCTTAAAACCACGTCTTATTGGCGTCGACGTTGTATTTCCGTAACTAAAACACAAACACACACACACAAATATTAACGTGAGTTGGCGGGTTGTAGCAGAAAGTTAAATTATGATAAACTGTGCGTACTGAACATGGAAACAGCGACAAACACGGATATGATATCACGTAGCCTACTATGATTTACCACATGGACAGTTAGCACCCTGCTAACTGCTGCCTTCGGTGTATGAATGTGTGTGTCAATGAGCCAAAACAGTTTAAAGCACACTAGTGCTGTGTGAAACGGTGAGGAAGACTGTAAGCGGAGAATATGTCTTTATTTCCCGAGCAAACTGCCTCATTAGCTGGAGCTAACGGTAGGTCCGTTAGCATTATGCTATACGTGATCCCGGTAAGTGGCTGCAACAAATGGTGAATCGTAAGGTTATATGAGGTTGTAGGTTAGGTTATGCAAAATAAAAAATACCTTTCCAGCAGGAACTCCGCCACCATTTCGTCCGTTGTTAGCTCGGGCTGCTGCTTCATAAGTTCCCTCCATTTCACAAAAGCAGACCCGATGTTTATCCGAGTTTTTCCTCTTGCAGCATCAAGCTCCTTCTTTCTTGTGGCCTTTTCTGCTAAACTTGTCGTTTTTCCTTCGGGCGGCTGGTTCAGTGATCCACTTTGGTCTTCCATGTTCAGTCGCTACTCGCTACTGTCTGCGTAGAATCAAAACAAACCCTCTACTTGGGCGGCTTGATGACGCGCGCGATGCGCATACGAAGCAGGGAAAACAGACGGGTCGGCAATCAAATCGTTCGGTCCGAACGATTTGATTGGTTGTAGTTTTCACCTAATATTATGAGACTGAAATAATTGTTTCTTTTTTTCCTGGTGGGTCACCTGCATTTTAGAGTGTAAAAACCTTATTTATACCATTTTAAAGTCATTTAAAATAAGTGTAAAAACCATACAAAGGTAAGAATAGCTTTAAATCATGCAAAACTTCTCTGTCTTCAAACATTACTTGTAAACTGTTAGGAAGGCTTTTTTTTGAAGCCTTGTAAATAATTTGTACTGTGTGGTAATTTACCACATCACGTAATTTGAGAATTCTACCTTCAATAAAAAAGTTATTAGTGTATGCCCTGTAATTGGCTTGGTGAATAATTCGTATTGCTTTCTTTTGAAGAATCTCCAACGGGTGCAATGTACCTTTGTAAGTGTTTCCCCATATTTCAGCACAGTAATGCAGATGTGGGGAAACTAACCTCCAGTATAATACAAGTAAGGCCTTTTGATTGAAACAATGTTGTGCTTTCCAAAGTATAGAAATACTCCTGGCTATTTTGCCCCTGAGATGGCTAACTTGTGGTTTCCAGCTTAATTTATCGTCAATTATTACCCCTAGGACTTTGTGTTGCTTGACCCTTTGAATTTCAATCCCATTTACCTTGATTTTTACAGCGACATCTGATGCTCTCCTGCCAAACATCATGCATTTAGTTTTTTTCTAAATTTAGTGATAACTTATTTCGGTTTAACCACTCATGTAACTTAGTCAATTCAATGTTTACGATCTCAACCATATTATTCAGATCTTTCCCCGAATAGAAGATGTTTGTGTCGTCAGCAAATAAAATTAACCTTAAGACTTTTGACACTCTACATATGTCATTTATATAAAGCAGGAATAATTTCGGCCCCAAGATTGACCCCTGAAGGACCCCACAAACAATATCTAAGCATGTCGATGTGAACTCCCCTAATTTCACAAATTGTTTCCTGTCATGTAAAGAACTTCTGACCCAGTCATGTGCCAAACCTCGAATGCCATAATTCTCCAGTTTATTAAGAAGGATGTCATGATTAATAGTGTCGAATGCTTTTTTGAGGTCTAAGAAAATTCCTATAGAGTACAATTTGTGATCAATAGCATTACTAATAATTTCTACCGATTCAGCCAAGGCCAGTGCGGTGGAATGATTCTTTCTAAAGCCGAATTGACTGTCATACAGAAGTTGATGTTTAGTAATGAATTCATCAAGTCTATTGCTGAATAACTTTTCCAGAATTTTAGAAAATTGTGTTAAAAGTGAGACTGGTCTATAATTTGTAAATGAATGTTCATCATCATTCTTATGTAATGGTATAACCTTAGCTACTTTCATGTTAGAAGGAAAAATGCCTGTTTGAAAAGATAGGTTAAAAAGGTGTGTTAGGGGTTTAATAATACTTTCTTGCACTGATTTGATTACTTTCATGTGAAACCCAAGCGCGTCTCTAGAGGTCTTTGTTTTCAATCCGAGCAATATCTCCCTTATCTCGTTGGCCTCGACTGGCTTCAAAAACAAGGAGTGTTGAAGAGACGCTTCGTTTTCACTAGACTCCCCTACACTCTTCCCACAGATCCCTTTTGCTAAATTAGGTCCAATATTAACAAAAAATTCATTTAGTTTATTTACCGCAGTGTTCATGCATTCAAACTTAACGTATTTTCATGGAAATACTGAGGATAATTATGTGGTCTGCTGTCATTTCTTAACACTGTATTTACTATGTCCCACAATTTTTTGGGTTGATTTGCATTTGTTTCTAACAACTTACCATAATATTTCTTTTTACAGTCTCTGAGAATGCTATTTAGCTTGTTACGATAGGTTTTATATTTTAACTCCGCCTTTGGTGTCCTTGCTTTTATGAATCTTTTGTACAATGTATTTTTCTTTTTGCAAGCATTTATCAAGGATTTAGTTAGCCACTGTTTATCATGTCTTTGCTTTAAGGCCCTTTTTTTTAGTGGACAATTTTTATCATACAGCCTTTGAAATATCTGCAGGAATAAATCGAAACTTGCATTAACATCCTTCCCCATGTATACAGAGTCCCAATTTTGCGTCAATAAGTCATTTTTCAGTGCTTCTATCCTCTCATCAGTTTCCAACCTTACAAATATATCTTTGTTTGTTCTCTGCTGCAACTTTTGTTTCCAATCGAAAATATAGCAAATACAGGTAAATGGTCGCTTATGTCATTAATCAGGAGTCCACTTTCTATTTCATCCCCCATAACATTTGTAAATATGTTGTCTATTAACGTGGCACTATTTACTGTAATCCTGCTTGGCCTTGTAATTAAGGGCTGAATACCCATAACATGCAATGTATTTACAAATTCTTCAGTCAGTGAATTAGTAGTATTTAGTAAATCAATGTTTGTATCCCCACAGATAAATATCTTCTTTTGATTTGACTTAGAAAATAGTTCTCCCACATATTCTATAAAGTCTTCCATTTTTGAATCGGGTGTTCTGTACACACAGCTGATAATTAAACACTTATCCTTCATTAGAATTTCAATAGTCACACATTCCAAAAGGTTATCAATTGCAGTGCACATGCTATTTACGATTTCAAACCTTATATTTTCATCCACAAAAAGGGCCACTCCTCCCCCTCTCTTGTTCATTCTGTTGACACAAACCAGTTTATATCCCTTTAATTGGAAGTCCATGCCTTTGCCTTCATTAATCCATGTTTCTGATACGGCAATGATGTTAAACGGGTTGCTGAATTTCTGTAGATATTCCTTAATCTGTGAAAAAAATTTGTGTAGAGACTTCTGCTATTAAAATGAATGATGGACGATTTCCCATTTGAATGAAAGCGTCTTATGAATTGATCCTCAGTATGGTAATGACAGTCTTTTTTCCCGATATTGTAGAAATGATTGTCTGGGTCAATTATTTCATTTGGGTCCGAAAATGTGGGTTCCACATAGGGTTGCAAAATTCCGGGAATTTTCAAAGTTGGAAACTTTCCATGGGAATTAACGGGAATTTATGGGAATTTTGGGAATTAACGGGAATAAACGGGAATTTACTAAATTTAAAGCAACCCAAATGCACTAAATTCTCCTAACTATGTTATTTCAGTCCAGGCAAACGTTCTAGACAGTAAAAAGCAGTTTTTTCAACTAAGTTTTAATATATTTTTGAACATTTAATTTCAAATCAGATTTTTTCAGAAGTTTATTGAGACACCCAACTTGATATCATACATTGATTTCTACTAGACCAGGTTTACAGAGGC
Source organism: Hyperoplus lanceolatus (assembly GCA_026929865.2). Taxonomy (NCBI): domain Eukaryota; kingdom Metazoa; phylum Chordata; class Actinopteri; order Uranoscopiformes; family Ammodytidae; genus Hyperoplus; species Hyperoplus lanceolatus. The sequence goes on from CM049401.1 coordinate 18,508,717, forward strand.
TTCAACTGTGATTTTAAATATAGTTGGGGAAAATATATTTTAGCATAATCTTGACTAAAACAACCAGATTTTATTGAAGTACACTTGGCAAATTGCACATAGCACACATCCTACTGCAGGGGTACTGAGGCCACGCCCCCTACATGCGCTGTGCATTCCTCCATCACATGGGGTGCATTTGACTTTATTTATTGAATGGGTCGGGTCAGACAGATGAGTAATATTTTACTCAACATTCATCTTTTTGTTGTTCAGTGAAATTATTGATTGTTCATAAAATAATCAAAATTTGATAAAGTTCTTCTTACAAATAAATCTGTTCACATGTAATGTATTTTGATTGTATTATTTTGCATGGATGTCTGCCTATGACCAAAGATAGTGTTTAAATGTTTAGATTTAAGTTTGGTTATGAAAAAAAAATTATTTAAATTACCGCCATTTAGTTAATTCCTATCATTTCCAATTTTGAATATTCCCAAAATTCCCGAGCGAAAGTTCCCGTGGAAACTTTCCGGAAACTTTCCGGTAATTTACCGGAAACTTTCCACCCCTTTGCAACCCTAGTTCCACATAATGATTAGCTAATAACTCCAGCCTTTCATGATCATTTATTCAATCAGTTGTGTTACTCATCCTCGCTGCTTGAGACGTTCAGGTCCTCTTCCCTCCGGAATTGAACCAGATCTTCCTCGGTTCTGATTTGCACAATTTTAGCTTCTTCAGGTGTAGCTCCATTCATTTTGATGAAGATTCTTCCATCTCTCGTCCAGGTTTGTTGGACCTGTCCACCTTTTTTTAATCCTCTTGCTTGGTAGGCCAGATAAGCGTTTCTCTTGGTTAGATTTTCACTCATTCCAATTAGTTTGCCTTTAAGCTTCCTGCCTTGACTGAGCAAATTTATCTTATGCTTTCTACTCACGAATTTCAGAATGACAGCACGCTTTTTGGCGAATTTTCCCTTCGGGAGAAGAAAACAGGAATCCACGTTCTCCAGATCCAGACTAATGCCTTTACTTCTCAGGAACATTTCAACCTGGTTTTCCACCGACACATACCCTGTATCGCCCTCTTCTTCTCCACTCACGGCAGTTGCATACGACCTCTGTTTTTTGCTTGTTGATCCTGTTCATCAATTTTATCTCCAAGCTCTTTCAAGAGCAGATCTTTCTTCACATTGACGGCATGAAGTTCCTTCAATTCGATCATCAGTGGCTTCAGACCAGCAGCAATTTTCTCTCTGATTTTGCCTCTCCGGGAACCATCACCTTACCGTGGTGGAGAGGTTTGTGTGCCCCTGTGAACCTGAGAGCTGTGTTGTCCGGAGCCTAGAGCTCCTGGTAGGGTCTCCCAAGGCAAAGTGGTCTCAGGTGAGGGGCCCGACTAAGAATGGTTCAAAAAGACCTCATGGAACAACACAAACGAGGAGGAGAGACCCTGCCCGGAGGAAGCCCGGGGCCCCCGGCTGGAGCCGGGCCCAGACAGGGGGCCCGCCTGCGAGCGTCTGGTGGCCGGGTCTGCCACGGGGCCCGGCCGGGCACAGCCCGAAAAAGCTACGTGGCAACACACTTCTCTACAACGGATGGGCCCACCACTCATCGGAGGAACCGCTGGGGTCGGGTGCTCTGCATACAGGGTGGCACTGAAGGGCGGGGACCACGACGGACCAGACCCGGGCGGCAGAGGCTGGCTTTGGGGACGTGGAACGTCACCTCGCTGTGGGGGAAGGAGCCGGAACTGGTGCGGGAGGTGGAGCGCTACCAATTAGATCTGGTGGGGCTTACCTCCACGCACAGTCTTGGCTCTGGAACCGTACTTCTGGACAGGGGTTGGACTCCATTCTTCTCTGGAGTTGCCCAAGGTGTGAGGGGCCGGGCCGGTGTGGGGATACTCACAAGCCCCCGGCTGGGCGCTACTACGTTGGAGTTTACCCCGGTGGACGAGAGGGTCGCCTCCCTACGCCTCCGGGTTGTGGGGGGGAAGACTCTGACTGTTGTTTGTGCGTATGCACCAAACAGCAGTTCGGAGTATTCGGCCTTCTTGGAGACCCTGAACGGAGTCCTGCATGGGGCTCCGGTAGGGGACTCCATAGTTCTGCTGGGAGACTTTAACGCGCACGTGGGCAATGATGGAGACACCTGGAAAGGCGTGATCTGAGGCCGCATGTTTCGGACACTCGGGTGAAGAGAGGGGCGGAGCTGTCAACTGATCACCATCTGGTTGTGAGTTGGGTCAAAGGGTGGGGGAAGACTCTGGACAGACCTGGTAAGCCCAAACGGGTAGTGCGGGTGAACTGGGAACGTCTAGCGGAGGCCCCTGTTCAAGAGATCTTTAATTTGCACCTCCTGCAGAGCTTTTCTAGCATCCCTGTGGAGGTTGGGGGCATTGAACCCGAGTGGTCGATGTTCAAAACTTCCATTGCTGAAGCCGCGGCAGGCAGCTGTGGTCTCAAGGTCTTAGGTGCCTCAAGGGGCGGTAACCCTCGAACGCCGTGGTGGACCTCGGTGGTCAGGGAAGCCGTCCGACTGAAGAAGGAGTGCTTCCGGGATATGTTATCTCGGGGGACTCCTGAGGCAGTTGCAAGGTACCGACAGGCCCGAAGGGCTGCAGCTTCTGCCGTGTCAGAGGCAAAGCAGCGGGTGTGGGAGAAGTTCGGAGAAACCATGGAGAAGGACTTTCGGTCGGCACCAAAGTGTTTCTGGAAGACCGTCCGGCACCTCAGGAGGGGGAAGCGGGGAACTATCCAAGCTGTGTACAGTAAGGATGGGACGCTGTTGACCTCAACTGAGGAGGTAGTCGGTCGGTGGAAAGAGCACTTTGAGGAACTCCTGAATCCGACTAACACGCCCTCTATGTTGGAGGCAGAGCTGGAGGCTGATGGGGGATCATCGTCAATTTCCCTGGTGGAAGTCACTGAGGTAGTCAAACAACTCCACAGTGGCAAAGCCCCGGGGGTTGATGAGATCCGTCCAGAAATGCTGAAAGCAATGGGTGTGGAGGGGCTGTCTTGGATGACACGCCTCTTCAACATTGCTTGGAAGTCGGGTACAGTGCCGAAGGAGTGGCAGACCGGGGTGGTGGTTCCTATTTTTAAAAAGGGGGACCAGAGAGTGTGTGCCAACTACCGTGGTATCACACTTCTCAGCCTTCCCGGCAAAGTCTACTCCAAGGTGCTGGAAAGGAGGGTTCGGCCAATAGTCGAACCTCAGATTGAAGAGGAACAATGCGGATTCCGTCCTGGCCGTGGAACAACGGACCAGCTCTTCACTCTCGCAAGGATCCTAGAGGGAGCTTGGGAGTTTGCTCATCCAGTCTACATGTGTTTTGTGGATCTGGAGAAGGCTTATGACCGGGTTCCCCGGGAGATACTGTGGGGGGTGCTGCGGGAGTATGGGGTGAGGGTGTCTCTTCTCAGGGCCATCCAATCTCTGTACGCTCAAAACGAGAGCTGTGTACGGGTTCTTGGTAGTAAGTCAGACTCGTTTCCGGTGGGGGTTGGCCTCCGCCAGGGCTGCGCTTTATCACCAATCCTGTTTGTGATATTTATGGACAAGATATCAAGGCGTAGTCGTGGTGGGGAGGGGTTGCAGTTTGGTGGTCTGAAGATCTCATCTCTGCTGTTTGCGGATGATGTGGTTCTGATGGCATCATCGGCCTGTGACCTTCAGCTCTCATTGGATCGGTTTGCAGCCGAGTGTGAAGCGGTTGGGATGAGGATCAGCACCTCTAAATCGGAGGCCATGGTGCTCAGCAGGAAACCGATGGATTGTCTACTACAGGTAGGGAATGAGTCCTTACCCCAAGTGAAGGAGTTCAAGTACCTCGGGGTCTTGTTTGCGAGTGAGGGAACAATGGAGCGTGAGATTGGCCGTAGAATCGGAGCAGCAGGGGCGGTTTTGCACTCGCTTTACCGCACTGTTGTGACGAAAAGAGAGCTGAGTCGTAAGGCAAAGCTTTCGATCTACCGGGCGATCTTTGTTCCTACCCTCACCTATGGTCATGAAGGCTGGGTAATGACCGAAAGAACGAGGTCGCGGGTACAAGCGGCCGAAATGGGCTTTCTCAGGAGGGTGGCTGGCGTCTCCCTTAGAGATAGGGTGAGAAGCTCAGTCATTCGTGAGGAACTCGGGGCAGAGCCGCTACTCCTTTGCGTTGAAAGGAGCCAGTTGAGGTGGTTCGGGCATCTGGTAAGGATGCCCCCAGGGCGCCTCCCTAGGGAGGTGTTCCAGGAGCGTCCAGCTGGGAGGAGGCCTCGGGGAAGACCCAGGACTAGGTGGAGAGATTATATTTCCACGCTGGCCTGGGAACGCCTCGGGATCCCCCAGTCAGAGCTGGTTGAAGTGGCCCGGGAAAGAGAAGTTTGGGGTTCCCTGCTCAAGCTGCTGCCCCCGCGACCCGATTTTGGATAAGCGGTTGAAGATGATGATGATGATGATGATGATGATGATGATGATTTTAACATCAAAACGCCCCATCCATTCTTCCATAATTCCAGCCAGCTCATCCTTCCGCTGTGCTCGCTCCGTCTCCCTCTCACTTTTTATTTCTCTCTTCAACTCTGCCAACATTCCTTTCCTCAAGTCTGCCAACTGTTTTTTCATTTCTTTGGCAAAGCCTTTGTCCTCTTCCTTATCAGTGTTTTTTCCTTTTTTGGACATCTCCAGAGAATTTTAGAGATTTTCAGAATCTGAATTCTCCGCTGCTCTCAGTAATAGCTGTTCACCCTCGACAAGCCGGAAGTGATTAGTGCCCTGTTATTATAGCGATGTCGCACCGAGGCTCGGTTGCTCTCGCCTAAAGCCCGGTTGCATACATTAGTTGCTCGCCAGTGAGCGTCTTGGGTTTCCAAAAGTCGCCTTCACTGTGTTATTATAGCTGTCACACCGTTGCCGTGTCTGTGCAGGCTACTGTAATTTGTTCGCCAGTGGTCGGCATTGTTTTACACCGCCACTGTATTATTCTAACGGTGTCGCACCGTGGCTCGGTTGCTCTCGCCTGAAGCCCGGTTGGATAACTTGATCGGATGCATATTTTAATTGGCTCGACAGGTCGCGTTGTTGCTTGGGTGTGCTCTCGCCTAGAGGTCGATTGCCTAGCCTACTGTAACTTGCTCGCCAGTGGGCGGTATGGTTACACTGCCAATGTATCATTCTAGCGGTGTCGCACCGTGGCTCGGTTGTTCTCGCCTGAGGCCCGGTTGCATGCCTTAGTCGGATGCATATTTTAGCTGGCTCGACTTTTGGCTAAATTCTAGCATGTTTTACTGTAACTTGCTCACCAGTGGGCATAGTTTTACACCGCCACTGTATTATTCTAGCGGTGTCGCCCTTCTTATATGTCCATGGGTGTCGCACCGAGGCTCGGTTGCTCTCGCCTAAAGCCCGGTTGCATACTCTTGGGTTTCCAAGAGTCGCCTTCACTGTGTTATTTTAGCTGTCACACGGTTGTCGTGTCTGTGCAGGCTACTGTAATTTGCTCGCCAGTGGGCGCTATAGTTTTGCACCGCCGCTGTATTATTCTGGCGGTGTCGCGCCGTGGCTCGGTTGCTCTCGCCTTAAGCCCGGTTGCATACCTTAGTCAGATGCATATTTAGTTGGCTCGACAGTGGGCAGCTTACGCCTTCATGACCTCCATACAGTGGGGAATGGCCATGACAAGTGCCCTGCAGGTCTCAGGGTTGAGCACCTGAGGGAAGCGCTGTCAGATAACCCATGCATGAACTGTAGTTTCATGTCTCAGGCACTTAGGTTGCTAGGTAGAGGCTCTTCTACTAGCCTCCATCCAGCTCATGGTACCAATGGCAGCCATGCACAATGCTGATAGTTAGGGCTTGGACTGGTTAGCTCCGATTGAGCCTGCTATAGCATCCCTGGTTGGCTCCCCAGACGAGGCTCTGAGAGCCGATGTGCGCTGCCCTCGGCCCCAGTGCCGGATTTCAGGCGACCTCCTTACTAGGAGTTACGACATTGCTGCCTGTGTGGGCCATCTGGGAATTTCGGTCGCAAACCATACAGGGGTCAGGTGCTGGTCACTCAGCATGGACCCTCAGTGATGCTTCACTGCAGACTTCGCATTATGACTTAGGGAGCTAGGCAGGTTGATGTCAACTGTGACGTGGCGCGCCGCCAGGGTTGGCTGGCGCAGTCGTCCCAGTCGGAGGTGTGTTGACAGACCCTCCGTTTTCTTCCAGTGATCCCAGGCCAGACGTTCGGCCAGCTGCTCTTCAGGCCCGGTGCGAAGTGTTCAGGTTGACCAGGCTAGACAGTAGTTGCACGCTATGACGTGCACCTCTGCCTGATTCCAGGCCGGGAACCTCTGTGGTACCCCGTGCCAATAGCTTCAACCCCTGTTCAGGTGGACAATCAAGGGGCCAGTGCTTCTCAGCACATTCTGTACAGCGGCGTAACACTGCGCTACAGCTGCATTTCAGGCGCCAGGAGGTCGGCGTCCAGCCTCCGCCCTCCCCAGAGTCCTTGGGGGTGCTACTCGATGCTCGGTAGGTTCTACTCAACCGAAGTTCAGGTACCAGGAGGTGGGGCGGGGTCGCCCCGTTCTGGACTAAGACGGCGGAATCAGTGCCTCACAATTCTTCCTTTCCCCATGCTGCGTGTTCCAGGGGTCCTCCAGTCTATCGCTCAGGCGGACTAGGTTGTGTCATAGCCCTGAAAGATGCTACTTTCAAGTCCGTACTGCCCAATGTCACAGGTGGTCCTCCCCTTTGCATTTCTGGGCAAGGTGTACCAGTTCAGGGTTCTTCCGTTTGGGCCGTCCCTGGCTCTGCGTATATTAAACAGTGTGTGGCAGTATCCCTGCCACCATTAGAGCTCAGCTGGTGCTCGACTCGGCGGCCATGCAAGCCTGCCTTTCTCCGTTGCGCGTAGCTACCGTTCAGCAGCTACTACAGCACTTCATGCAATGGAGGCTGCTGGAGTACAGCCTCTTCCTTTGACTGATAAGTATGCTGACCTCAGCATTATCTAATTATCATTATCTAAGCTGTCCAAGTTCCAGGTGTCCGGAACACAGCGATAGAAAAGGGCCACCCCCGGGGAGTGGAGACTCCATCCGGAGGTGGTGGGCATGATTGGGACAAGTATGGCAGGGCAGTGGCATATCTCTTTGCTTCCGAAGAGATGACCCACTGTCCCCCTGGGTTCTCCTAGATGGAGAGGACCAGTCCCCTAAGGCAGGAGGCTCTGGCTAATGCTTGGCCAGTCAGCCTGCTTTATGCATTTCCTCCAATTCTTTTGTTACTGGCAACACTGGACGGGGTCCAGCATTGCAGTTACAGCCTACGTTTGGTGGCTCCACATTGGCCAAGAAGGCCATGGATCCCAGCGTTACTAAACTCCTCAAGGAGAGCCTTGGTGCCTTCCAGGGAGACAGGACCTTCTGTCTCAGGTAGGCGGACACATGTGGCACCCGAACTCGGGGCGCCTGCAGTTGTGCGTGGGACTCCTGGTAGCCAGGACCCACTGTTGACGTATTGCGACCAGTCAGAGGTCCATACCTTTTTAACTTCAGGGGCACTCTCCACTACATGGCGCTATGCAAACAGGTGGAAGTTGTTTTCACAGTGGTGCATGGCACATGGCGAAGTCCCATGGACTTGCTCAGTGGTAGTGATAGTACACTTTCTGCAGTCTGTGTTGGGCAGCAGGAGAGCTGCTTCCACCCTGTGCGTCTATGTGGCTGCGATATCGGCCGCACATGCAGGGGTGGATAACCAGACGGTAGGGTCCCACTACCTAGTCAGGCAGTTTCTGAAAGGAGGCCAGAGGCTTCATTCAGCCACCATGGCCCCTGAGGGCACCATCATGGGACTTGCAAGTAGTCCTGAGGGCCTTAGGTCTACCCCCATTTGGGCCGCTGAGTCAGGCAGACCTGACGCGGCTGTCTATGAAGACGGCATTCCTCCTTGCCATTGCAACTGCAATCTGTCGGTGAACTCCATGCCTCGTCAGTGAGCCAGGCGTGCTTGCTCTGGCATGCAGAAGGGTCAGGAGTGGTGTTCTCGCCAAATCCATCCTTCCTATCCAAACGATTGTCTCCCCACCATGTAAACCAATAGATCGAGTTGGCTGCTTTCAATCCCCTGGGCTCACCAGGGGGTGCAGAAAGAATGTCAGACCCACTGTGCCCGGTGCGGGCGCTTAGGGCATAGGTTGTGGCAACAACCACCTTGCGTAAGACAAATACCTCTTTGTCTGCTATGGGAGCTGCAGGAAGGGGGCTGCCCTGTCCAAACAGAGACACTGCCACTCACTTGTGGATGTGGTCTTGAATGCATATAGAGCACAGGGGCTCCCCATGCCTTGGCCGTTGAGTGCCACTCTACCAGGAGTATGGCTACATCATGGGCTGCCTTGAAGCAGATTTCACGGCAGGACATTTGCGCCACAGCTACATGGTCTTCATCATGTACGTTGCGTGGCTCTACAGAGTAAATGTTGCTGCACCTCATCCGGTGGGATGACAGCTGTCTTGTTGATGGCTGCAAGCCCTTAATTGATGAGTACTCTTCGTGACCTTTTTGGTATAAGTCATCCAGTGCTGTAAGCACCGCCTCTGGCGGTCAGTAGGAACGAAATAGAACGATAGTTACGTATGTGTTACCACGCGCCGGCCCGCTACGGCAGAGCGACTCCTCCGGTTTTAAACAAACTAATCTTTTTCTTTCAAAGGTTTTTTTTATTCATCAAAAGATTTGCGAAGCAAATACAGTACAATGATTGAGTTTTTTCCCCTTTTTTCTTCCCACCCCATTTCCCACCCCCCCACCCAACCACAAACAATCCTGCATCAAAAAAGAAAAAAAAAAACGGCACACACAAAAAAAACAATACACAATGTTAAAAAATTACATAAACGAAATACACGCTACAAGAAACAAATAAACAATCGATATGGAAAAAAAACCCCATAAAGAAATAAAATTAAATCAGATCAGGGGAGGGGGTAGCTACTCTTGTATTGTTGTTGTTGGTTTTTTTAAATAATTTAGGAAGGGGCGCCAAATTCTGTCAAATTTATTCTCGGATCCCGGGGTAGTATAACGTATTTTCTCTAAATTCATACATGACATAATGTCTCTAATCCAATGTGAGTGGGAAGGAGGAGCAGGATCTTTCCACTTGAGTAAAATAGCCCTACGAGCAAGTAATGAGGTGAAGGCCAGTACCTTCAGCTTCACTTTAGGCAAGCCCGGATTTGGAGCAATGCCAAAAATTGCAGTGTAAGGGTTTGGCTCAATTTGATGCTGAAGTACTTCAGAAATTGTTTGAAAAACTGATGTCCAGAACTCAGTCAAGGTGGGACACAACCAGTACATGTGAAAGAGTGATGCCGGTGCGCTCTTACAGCTATCACAGGTCGGGTCTACATCGGGGAACATACGAGCTAATTTAGTTTTAGACATGTGGATACGATGTACTACTTTAAATTGCACAAGAGCATGTCGGGCGCACATGGAGGTAGAGTGTATACGATCCAGGACTAAATCCCACATGTGATCTGTGAAGGCAGAACCTAGGTCCTGCTCCCACAGGGTTCTTATAGCTGCTAATGAGGGGCTATGCAACTTCGAAATAAGGTTGAAAAACACAGAAATTGAGCCTTTTAATGTGGGGTTTACCGAAAGAAACCAATCGACATGATTGGCTGGCGGTTTGTGAGGGAATTGGGGAATTAACAGCTGCGTAAAATGCCTGATTTGCAGAAATCGGAAAAAATTAGTCTTTTCGATACCAAAATGTTTTGTCAATTGAGAACAACTAGCAAATAGATCATTAATAAATAAATCACCAATGCATTTTAAGCCTTTTTTATGCCAGATCTTGAATGCACCATCCACTGTCGAGGGAGTAAACAAATGATTAGCTGCAATTGGGCTGAAAAGTGAAAAATTCTGCGTTCCAAAATTCTTCCTATATTGGGTCCAAATTTGAAGGGAGTGCTTAATCACGGGACTACTGTTGGGAATAGCCGAAGAGAGTGGAGGTGCGGCGCTTAAGAGGGCAGATAGAGACAATGGGCTAATAGCGCTGGACTCCATTGTTACCCAGACTGGGTCTGAGGTAAAAATCAAGTCAAGGTGAAAATGCACCCAATACACTAAAGAACGGATATTAGCAGCCCAGTAATAGTATTGGAAATTAGGGAGGGCCATTCCACCTGTTTTTTTGGGTCTTTGAAGAAAAGCTTTCCGTAACCGAGGGTGTTTACCATTCCAAATATAATTTATCATTAAAGAGTCAAGGCCTGAAAAAAGGATTTGGGAAGAAAGATGGGGAGACATTGGAATAGATATAGGAACTTTGGGAGTAATGTCATTTTAATTGAATTTATTCTACCTATGAGAGAGAATGCCAGAGGAGACCACTTCGATAATATTTGCTTCGCCTGATCTAATAATTTGAGGAAGTTCGATTTAAATAGGTTTTTAAAATTTCTGGTAAAATATACCCCAAGGTAACTCAGCTGATCTGTCACCACTTTGAGTGGGAGAGCTGTATAATCAAGTTTAAGAGCTTCTTTATTAATCGGAAAGAGTTTGCTCTTACTCAAGTTAAGTTTATAGCCAGAAAACTGATTAAAGACCTCCAACACAGAAAGCGCCTCCGGTAAAGAAGTAGCTGGCTTGGCGACAAACAAAAGTAAGTCATCGGCATATAATGACACCTTATGTTCAATTCCTCCTCTCCATATCCCCTGAATCTGTTTGTTACCGCGAATGGCAATTGCAAGTGGTTCGATTGCAATAGCAAAAAGGAGCGGGCTCAAAGGACAACCCTGCCGGGTCCCACGGTGCAGATCAAAACTACTTGAGTAACGGCTGTTTGTTAATACTGAGGCAGAAGGGCATGCATATAATAATTTAACCCAAGAAGTGAAAACAGGACCCAAACCGAATTTTTCAAGGGTGAAAAACAAATAATTCCATTCTACTCTATCAAATGCTTTTTCAGCATCCATAGAAGCGAGGCATTCTGATTCAATATTTCTGGGGGAATATAAAATGTTCATTAGCCGGCGGGTATTATAAAATGATTGGCGTCCCTTTATAAACCCAGTTTGGTCGGGGGATATGATAGAGGGGAGAGCATCCTCCAATCTATGGGAGAGAATTTTAGCAAGTATCTTCACATCCGTATTTAATAGTGAAATTGGTCGGTATGATGCACAATCTAGAGCAGTGGTTCCCAACCTGGGGTCCGCGCCCCCAGTAGGGGGCGCCAGAGATCGCAAAGGGGGCGCACAAGTTTGTCTGTGCTGAGGTTGTGACTTGTGAAAAAAAAAAAAAAAAAAAAAATTGCAATTTTTTTTTTTTTTTTTTTTAACCTTTATTTATACAGGTATATCCCATTGAGTCCGAAGACTCTTTTGCAAGGGAGACCTGTTCCCATTTACACGTTACCATTCACACACATTCATACACCGATAGCAGGCTAACTATCGACATTCATACGAGGCAAGGTGGGTGAAGTGTCTTGCCCAAGGACACAACAACTATGACACAGGTGGCAGGGCGGGGATGGAACCTCCAACCCTTTGATCATCGGCCGACCCGCTCAACCAACTGAGCCACAGTCGCCAAAACATTAAATTCATAAAACCCCAATAACATCAATTGGATAATCAAAACGATGTTTAATGCTAATTAAAACATATTATTAGTCCACATTTAAATTCATTATTATATGACCTCTGAACTTGCGTAAGCAACCTCCCGGTCGGCTCGTGGGTGGCGGGCGATGCTGATTGTTTTGCTGTGGTCAGCCTCACTTTACACAGAAAAAAAAATGTCTGTGAAACGTAAATGTAGGGATGGTTCGTCTGAACCAAAATTGAAAACAAAGCAATGTCTCCAGAGATACATCGATTTTGGTGTTATGGAAGGACAGGACAGTTTTCGGCCAGAATGTGTCATTTGTGGCGAGAAGCTAGCTAATCAAAGCTTGAAACCATGCAAACTGAAACGACACCAGGAGACCAAACACCCCGAGACTATTGGTGAAAGTCGAGAATATTTTGAGAGAAAGAAGCAATTGGCACTATCAAGAAGATCCACGGACATCAGAAAAGCTTTTGAAAAAGCAGATACTGATTTACACAGAGCCACGGAGCTCTGTGTAAATCAGAACCTGTTTATTTTTTTTGCAAATAAAAGTTATTAATCACTCTCTTCTTTTATTGTGTGTAAGTGGGTCGGAGTTAGGGTTGGGGGGGCCTTGCTTGTCTTGGACCCTGGCACGGGGGTCCTCAGGGAAAAAAGGTTGGGAACCACTGATCTAGAGGATCTTTATCCTTTTTTAACAACAAGGCAATACAGGCCTGGTAGAACGAAGGCGGGAGTTTACCTGAGTCAAATGAGTCTGAGAATACTGAACATAAAAAAGGCAATAATTCGGCTGAAAATTTCTTAAAAAAGTCAGATGGAAGTCCGTCTGGACCAGGGCCGGCGGTAGCCAGGGGCCAGGGTGGGCCGTGGCCACCCAAATGTGGGCTGTGCCCATCCAACCAAAAAAAAAATATATATATATATTTTTTTTTTAGTTGGAAGTCCAGACCCACTATCGGACGACCCTGTTCATTCGCTGTCCAAGAAAATGTCAAATAAAATTCAGACAATTAATTAATATTAAAGAATATACCATTACCATGCATTGCTTCTAATTGTATTATTGGGTGGGCAGGACAGCCTGCCTCCAAGTTACCCACCCGCTTATAGTGGTCACTGGTCAGCAGAGCCGGCCCGAGGTATAAGCGAAATGAGCGGTTGCTTAGGGTCCTGAGGGGGGCCAGGGCCACCCCCCCAATTTTTTTTTTAGTTTGTGTGTTTGATATCAACATCATATTATGTAAATGTAAATCATCATACAATAAAAGGAATACAATGTTTTGGTAGATAGTTATTAGCTTAATAATTGAATCAGTTCATCTGGGAGGTATTCCGAGGTTAACTGATCACGTCACGTTCAAGTCCATGGCATGCACAGTGTGTATTGAGTTTATTTAAAAACATTTGGAAATGGGGCTGCCCTCAGTTGCCCATGCACTGTGTATAGTATATAGCCTATTTCAGCCTCGTCTGTGGAAAAAAAGATAACTGGACAATAACTGGAGTTCTTCTGCTTCGTTCCTCTCACTGCATTTAAATGAATTAATTATATTACAGAAAAATATGTCCCGTAAAAGAAAAAGAGCACCAAGCCCATCCCAGAGGACCCTGCATAATATTTTATTTCAAATTTATATTTCTATGGAAAATCCATGTGTCTTCCTTCAATAGCTTATAATTCATCCGACCCAGTGTCTCCAAATTATTTGTTCACACAAAATTCCTCAGATTTAGCCTCTTAATTTCCCTCTCAAAGAACACCAGATTCATGCATTTCAATCTAAGAAGGTAAAAAAAAATCTCCCAGGGGGGCATACCCCCCCCCCCCCCCCCCCCCCCAGGAGGGTCGGGATTTCATCGGAGCCAATAGTGGAAAGACTATATATCTATATAGTGTGTATAGTATATAGCTCTGGACTACCACCATCCAGGTTGCCCAGTCCCAAAGCTTTCTCTTCAATCAGCTCAAGCTGCCTACAGTTAATACTGCGATTAAAAAAATAGATACATTATGCTGTATATAAATGGATATTATATGTTATTCATAAACATTTGGGAAAAAAAAACATGCAAGAATTAAATCTCCCACACAGCAACACTCAAAGTTTATTGCATATTGTGTTCTACACAGACGCAGAGATCTTACAAGGGCAAAAAAATTTGGCTCAGGTCCTGAGAAAGGGAAGGCATGTTCAGGCCACTGAAAAAGGTTTCTTGGCGGACACTTGTGTCAAATTGACACAGGTGTCCGCCAATCAATTAAGTCCGGAATGGAGGAGCCAAACCTACAAATGAGAGTTCCATGGAGTTTGTTTCCCGAATTATAAATGAAACGTTCTCTTACCTCAAACAGACATTTGATTGATTATTTTTATGCATAGCCCTATATGACGGAACCGGAGGGTATAGCCTAAAATATCGGAATTAACATGTTGTTTTACACTTGTTGATTTGACTATGCCACTTGTCTACCGTTAGTGTATTTTCAAGGCGTAGGTAAAATATAAAACGAAGCAGATGAAGAAAATGCCCACAAGTTAATAAGGGACAGTGATTATTATTTCCTTAAATTGTTAGTAAGATTTGTGTTACTGTTAAAGTAGTCTGGCATGACCACTTCCGCCAGCGTCTATTCGCTTGCGTCGAAAAGCAACGCAGCCCTGACGCAGCCCCCTCCTTTTCCGGTTGCTGGCTTTCCCCTATTGTGATCCCCCTCAAATTCGGAAACAATTCGCTCACAGTCAACCCGTGTGCTTATGTGCAGCGCTCTCTCTCACACACACACACACACACACACACACACAGGGTGTGAGAAGTCACATTACTGTAGACGGAAATAAAGTGTGGCTATACTTCGGGATAATAATATTGGCGGCGGCGGTCCGGGACGCAGCCTAGTTTAGCCTAGCCTAGCTGTCCAACTTCATTGTACAACTACCCCCGGGCAGAAATACCCTCATAAACTCTGGAAAATGAAGCGTGGGGGTTTGAATTGAGCACCGGACCTTATAACCAGCTAGATTAAGATCCGCCGTTCCCTTTCTTTGGTGAGGGACTAAGCAGCGGTGTTTTAGCGACGGGGAAAGATTCCAACGGCTTCCACTATCACCTAGCAACTCTTACGGCTACTTGCTGCAGTTGGTGTAGCGCTCACAACGTCAAAACCCTGTTCTGCCTGTAAACAGACGGACTACGGCTCTGACTACAGCGATAGGAGGTGGTGACATAAGTTCTCGAATGCTAAAAATTCTACTCGACCGCCGTAGCCGTCCTCTCAACCGCCGATGATAATGTTACCAGAGATAACACTACGTGGCTAGTTAACTCCGGTTAAGTTATCCCGTGAGCTCCTCGGGGGCTAAAGTGTATGGTGTCTTGACATGCTGGTTAGAAAGCAACACACTATGTATATTCCTTTTGTCTTTAATAGTTTTTGTGTGGCGTTTGCGGGTTTAGCCATTTCTCTGACGTCTGGACGTGAAGACGTTCCATCAAAATAAGTCCCCCCCCCCCCCCCCCCCCCCCGCACTATTTTGCAGGACACCGCTGCTGCTTCCCGGCGTTAGCCCCGCCCTAGATGATTGTGATTGGTTTAAACAAATACAAACAGGCTAGTCCGGTTTCCCCCGGTTTCCCCACCCGAATAGACGGCTCTAAACCGAGTGCTTCCAGACCATACTACGTGCTGTAGTTTGGTCTGGCTTTGCGAGACTACTGTTAAAGCCAATGAGGGGTAGTAATAGCGGCGGTGACGTCAGTCAGCTGGAGCGCATGACTTTTCTTATTTATGACCACCCTTGCAGTGCATTATAATTTATGCACGCTAATTAACTGCCGCGATTCGTGGGTCGAAATGGCAGATTAACGTATCATGACAAGTGGAGTATGCTTTAGCACACTATTGTTCTTTTCCCTGGTTGTGTATGCTGCTGCGCATGTAAACTAAAAGGATAATTAAACAGCGGATCAAACACCCACCCGTTTTCTCCACTACAGACTGAGCTGGTAAAATTAAGAATATGCAGTTACAAAATGTTTAACAAAACATTAATTATGCAGCCAAAAAATCATGGGAGTGTTTGTTTTTATTCAATGCTACATTTTACTCTCACATGCGTAGCTGAATATGAATGTAAAGAGTGTTTCAGGTCAAATATAAATGTGCTGGAATTGTATTTTAGGGTGAGAAATAAAGACTTAACAGTTTAACTAGTGTTAGATAGTCTTCCTGTTTCCGTCTGACAGAGGCGAGGTCTTGCCGAAGCCGCGCCGTTGTTATACCCTCCCCTTAATGATCGAGTGGCACTTCACAGCCGCGACGGTGACTCCACAGCAAGTCACACTCGCTCACGGAGTGGGAGTGCCTAGGGAGTCGTTTGGGAAAGGGCCAAAGTGTTCCAAACACACCTAGGAAGTCGTATTTTTTCCACCTACTAGGCTACCTAGCTAGCCTAGGTCCATGCCTACTACCTCTTAAAATACGACTGTAACGCCGTTTAAAGTCTTAGTTCCTACTCGTATAGGCTACTCGGAGCATATCCATCTAAGGCATAGATAGTAGAAAGGTGGATCTACCCCGACTTTGGGGTCGGAAATCGGAAGTTGCAGCTGGGAAATCCTCCACTTCCGAGTTGTGTTATTGACTATTATAGTGGAATGCAGCATAGCCCCCACGTCTGAGAAGGCGGGGCGTCGGACAATTTTTGTCCAAAACAGAGTTAGCTTCACTGTAACCGAGGCTCATGTGAGGAAACATTGTCCGATTTCGTTGAGTGTATGGCCACCAAGAAACTCTCTCGTCTGGTAACACCCGCACCACATGTAAGCGAACACTGTTTGCATTAATTCATTTAGGCTAACTTGCTATGCTTATTTTTTTGTCTAATCATAGTAGACAAACTCTCAATCAAAACAACCGGTGTTGTGTCTGATGCTATATGCTACGCCCGTTTTCATTGTGACGTTGGCAGTGTGCTTAAGTTGTCTGTATTCATCATTAATTCGCTATGCCTGCTGTACAAGATCAGAGAGTGTCAGAAATAAACTGTAGTGGTGTTGCGAGGAATGACGTGTCTTCTTTATCACCTTCTTTGGCTTCATCCAGTGGGAGAGATGTTCTCCACAGCTTCCACAAACTTTGTGGAGGAGGTGGATCATGGAGGTTCGCTGATCCCGGTGTCCAGCCTGAATGACACTATTGCTCTTCTGACAGTGGTGGTGAAGCGCAAGCGTTTCTGGATCTGGCAGAGGCCCAAGTATCTTCCCACTGATTTTACCCTTAATGACATACTAACAGGAGACACACCTGTGAAGCCAGGTAAGTAAACATCAAAACCATTTTTACTATGCCTCTGATTTAGGTGCAGTAGGCCTACATTTAGCATAGTTAGTGAGTTGAACTGATTTATTATTTTAAGATCACAGAAAAAAACGAATGTTCCACTGTCAACAGGGGTCGTAGAGACAGACTTCATCAAATACAATGGGACATACTGTGACAACATCCAGGGAACTCTGGGCACAAACTTTGTTCAGTCTAACGTGAGCCTGGGTGGCAATGACTCTTCAAAACTCCAGTCGTCCTTTGGCAGTTTGAAGAAGGAGGAAGTGGATGTGCAGAAGCTGCTTCGAGACTCGAAAGACAGGTTGGTTCCCCGCCTGTTTCTAAGCCATGTTTCTACCGAAAGTCCCAGGAACTAAAGGTTCCAGGAACTCATCTTCCAGGAACATACAAGTTCATGTGGCCTGTTGTTGTCTGTGTTTCCACCTGGGTCTGAAGTCCTGGGGAGGTTGTGCATATCAGGCCGCTGACATATGGAGAGGCAGTAAAAGTAGACCTATCAACACTGCACTTCATAAGCTACACTTAAAAGATGTTGAGTTTCAACAGAATCAGTGTATCAGAATCAACAGATTATTTCTCTCTATCTATTGTAGCAAAAAAAAGATGAAAAATAAAAGGCGAAACTACTGAGCTGAATGAAGTGTTGCATTGCTGCAGTGCCGAGCACGCTGTGCTGCTGCTCTACAGACTGTACCAGCTGCTATAATCTTAACACGTTCGTAGAGGAAATAAATATGGTTCTGTCTGATATGGCTTGTTTAATTGCAGCTAAAATCAAAGAAGAAACACTGTGATATCGCCGGACATTCAGTCTGTTAAAGGTCTGCAAACACGAGTGATCTTTGTCCAACCATAAAGTTGCACCCAAAACAGGAGGCTTGGTTAAATATTAACACTCACAAGAATACTGCTTGTTTTTGTTTTGGATGAATTTTAATTTTATTTTAAATCGGTTTGAGACAATATTAGCAGAATTCCAATACAAGTTCAAATGTCCATGTGAATCCTAACACGTTTCTTCAATGTGTCAGGGTCCTGGACATGTCTCATGGTCTGGTGCGACAGACAAAGGAGAAACACAAACAGGCATTTGGGATTGTGAAGGAGCGCATTGTGACAACTCAGCCTTGTTCTGTCATAGAGGACGTGCAGCAGGGAGGACAGTGTGGAGGAGGACTGAGCTTCTGCGGGAGCAAGAGCCCAAAGGTGAGGCATTGGCACTCGAAAATCTTGTTAATTCTGATGAAATGGAAATTAATGTGAGGTAAGGCTTGGACTCACAACAAAATAAATCCCTCTTTTACTGATACGTCATCAACCTATGTTATTCCAGTAGTTTTTAGGGATGAAGTAATTCTCCTTTTTGTTTTGTCAATATGTATGGGTATTTTTGCTCATCAGTTACTGGCTTCCTACTTTTCACGGAAGGATTCTTGGTTCTGCATGCAGAAAAGAAGAAGTTGAAGAAGTAGAACTTGGGCCATTTATACTGCAAAATGATTAGATTTATCTTCCTCTTGCGATCAGAGAGAAAGATAAATCTAGAAAGAGGAGGAAAAATATTGGTCCTTCTCTCTTGTTCTTGTGCACTTTGGATTCACACACAACAGCACTATGGGTCCACTGACGAACGTTACATCATCAACAACTGTTCAGCAGCAGTTAATTTTTTTTTTTTTTTGTGGAAATTTCATTTGAACACAGACATTTCTGAGTTGGGGCTCACATGTCTGCGGCCTTGTCACAAATCTGCAGGTTTCGCTGAAGGAGAATGCCACTTTGAGTAAAGATAGTAACATAACCATGGAGATTCCCATCCAGACGACCATTGCCTATGCCCTCATCGAGCTAAAGATTCAGCATGATGGACGCTATGGTTAGAACTCATTCAATAAAGGACAGTCTTTTGCAGATTTGATGACGGCTCATTGAACCCTTGCTGCAGTTGCATTTTATATTAGGCTTTTCTAATGCAACATAATGTATTTTTCCACAGAGCTTTGTCTGATGTCTGACACCACAGGAGGTTTTGAAGTAGATGGCCCCACTAGGAGAGAACTGATTGGTGTCTCTGGAGCACCTGCCTACGCTTCTGAAAAAACCTGCCTTGGAGAAGGTCAGTCACTGTTTTCACTTATTTAGCTTTTCCCCTCTGAAGGATTGAAACGTGACTAACTACAACTAGTAGTATGGTCTGGAAGTACGCTGTATCATTTTGGGGATTGGAGGGGGAAAACTGGTCTGGCCTGTTATAATTTCCTTAAAGCTCCCATATTGTGCAAATGCACTTTTCCGATGTTTTTGAACATAATTATGGGTCTACGGTGTGCCAACAGACTGCCAAAGTATCAAAAAAAAGAAAGCTCTCTCCTTTTCTCACTCTCCCCTTTTCTGAAACTCTCCACCCAATATACTCCAGTCAGAATTCTCCCCGTTTCTGACGTCAAAAACTGGAAAGCCAGAAGCTTCCACTGTGCAGTCCACCCCCCTATTTCTTATTGGTCCACGGCCCCGAGATCCTCTCGAAAAATATTCCTTCACCCCCTTGTTGTTTGCTTGTTGCTAAGCGACAAGATGCCTGTAGTACGGCAAAACATGATGAATGTTGCATAATCCACTAATTTATCTTAACCACAGCAGCCTCGTTTTTAATAACACAACGGATAGGAAGCTACTTGTGCTTTTTTTCAAACAGTGAAACTGAAATAAATGTTTTTATTGGTACTTTTGCCTGACTGGTGTATAGCTATTAGCTTTGGGACAAGCATTCAGCTTTTGCTCATAAAAACATATTTCTATTCCCCACACCAGTCCGGAAATGCCTCGTTTTTAACAGGACAAAGGATTGGAAGGTATACTGAAGAAGTCTGACTTTGAAGATAATTTTTTCACTGATTTTAGTGGTATTGTTAGCAGCTAGCTCCCGAGCTAGCTTCGCAGTAGCCACCATCTTTTGCAGCATTTTTATTGTGAACATGCCGTTTCCATTAGCGTGTGGCTGTTAGTGCATCTGTATGAACATAGTCTTTCAGGATAGGTCATGTCAAACTGTTCAAAGTGTGTTACTAGCACTAGACTTGGTTCTTCTGATGGGTAGGCTAAACCTAACTGTGCTAACAGGCTATACGTCATCATTGTTTACAAACAGACAGAGGGTGAGGCGTATCTGGCTTCGCTTCCGGACAGGGGGCGGGGGGAGCTCAAAGATTGTATATTTACGAGGGGAGCTGCAGCTCTTTTTAAAAAATAGGCCATTTTGAGATTAGCTGAACATCAGCATAGTACAATAAATTATCTGAAAGTTTTTTTCAGCAAGCAATTGAAGAAAAACGTATTAGGGACCACTAAGACCATATAATATGGTGTATAATAGAACCGAAAAGTGTATAATATGGGAGCTTTAAACAAATCACAATCATCTTGGGCGGCGCTAAGCCCAGGAAGCCGCAACACGTCCTTTCAAAATAGTGCAATTTGATACCGACTTTGTGGACCTATTATAAAAGATGCCGACCAACACCGTTACTGACACGCGGCGTGTGTGCAGCAACATTATGAGCTGGATACTATCAAACCGTATCAAACACACAATCGCACTTTCTGTTGTCTCCGGTTCTGAGTGAAGCATAAACTAGGCTGCTCCCGGTCGCTCCCGGCTTCATTTTGTGGGAGCGCGATCCTAGTTGTCTATATCCGGCCAGCCAGACTACGTGACTACAGACTTTGCTCACGGCTGATGACGTGTCCAGCAATGCATGTTGTTTTGATAAATAACCAAGGACTTCTATAGATTACAAGCCTGGCGCTTCCTTATCACAGCGATGTGAAAACTGTCTGTCAGGGGGTGCCTTTAGCTCAGTTGGTAAGGCGTCCCCCTCCCGGGCCGGGCCCAGCAGCAGGCCCGGGTTCGATTCCCACCCGCGGTCATTCTCTGCATGTCACTCCCCTCTCTGCCCCATTTCACCTCTGTCTCTCTGCACTATCAATAAAGCATAAAAATGCCCAAGAAATATCTTTAAAAAAAAAAAAAACTGTCTGTCAACATGTGCTCTGACCATGAATCCATGTGGTTAGCCCATATTGTGCTGTCAGTGACTTTCTTTCTTTCTTTCCGTTTCCAGATCTGGAGCAACTCAGCCATCATTTCCAGTTGCTTTCGTCTCTCCCCACCCCCATAAGGTCCTCTCTGCTCCAGCGAATCCCACAAGTAATGGAGGACCGAGGGGCCGTCAACTTGCTTCAAAATGTGGTGAGCGCGATCGATAAATCTAATGTGCAAATCTAGAAAGAGGAGGAAAAATATTGGTCCTTCTCTCTTGTTCTTGTGCACTTTGGATTCACACACAACAGCACTATGGGTCCACTGACGAACGTTAAATCACCAACAACTGTTCAGCAGCAGTTAATTTTTTTTTTTTTGTGGAAATTTCATTGGAACACAGACATTTCTGAGTTGGGGCTCACATGTCTGCGGCCTTGTCACAAATCTGCAGGTTTCGCTGAAGGAGAATGCCACTTTGAGTAAAGATAGTAACATAACCATGGAGATTCCCATCCAGACGACCATTGCCTATGCCCTCATCGAGCTAAAGTTTCAGCATGATGGACGCTATGGTTAGAACTCATTCAATAAAGGACAGTCTTTTGCAGATTTGATGACGGCTCATTGAACCCTTGCTGCAGTTGCATTTTATATTAGGCTTTCAAAATGTGGTGAGCGCGATCGATAAGTCTAATGTGCACAAAAAAAACGTTAGGAACAACTGTTAACAAGAGTCTTCCTCTGTCTCAGTTGGACCGGATGTGTGAGGAGAAGAGACCTCCCCTGTGTGACCTTACAACCACAGAGTCTCAAAAACAGAACATCCAGGCAGTTCTGGACCTTGTGGAGCAATCTGGTCAGGTGGAGTTAGCTAAGGACGGCCAGTCCACATCAGTCCTCACAGCCCTTCACCTCATTGCCAGTGCTATGGATGGTGAGATGATGATGATGATGATGATGATGATAATGATGAGTTCCCAAGGTATGCCGTGAACCTAATTTTCCTGTCTTCATCCTGGGTCTTTGTTGTCCAGAGATGACCAGTGATTGCCTTGCTTTGTTGGCAATGTGCTGCAGCCGAACAGTGGTGCAGGCACTGGAACTACTGGTAAGAAAAGTATTTTTTTTTTTTACAAATAGGAACTCAACTCGACAACATGTTTTGTGACGCTTTTCTTTCAACTTATCACATTGATTTAGCTGCCTTTTCGTCTTCCTCTCACACCTGTTCCAGGTGCAGTGCTTGTCTAAGAATAAGGAGCTGCCTCTGAACAGTGCAGGCCTAGCTGCACTTATAGAAGATGACTACGAAAAGACTCGATCCCTGTTTGCCTGCTTTAATGTGTCCTTGAGGAGAGATGGGGACACGTTGAGGACAGAGATAAACCAGCAGCCAGGAAACCTTCCTCTGGTCCTCTGTATTGTTGTCAGAGGTCTTGCATCATTGGCTTGCTGCAGTTGAACTAAAGGCGCCTATACATTCACCAGAACTTGAAATACTACTCTGGAATTAGCATCACGTAAATAGGTGTTATCACCGTTTTCTTTTTTTAACTATATTTAGTGCAATAAATTCTCTAAAATACTTACATTTTACTTAGTAATTGTATAAAGGCATTGTGGCCACGACAATCAATCAACGCACAAGTCAATCAACAGACAATCAAATCAGTTCAGGCGTTGGATTTGGACCTTTTTGTGTTGGACGAAACAAGCATTTCAAAGACCTCATCTAAGGTCATGTTGACACCCAATAGTCCGCTTCTTTGGTGCGCACCAGTTGAGAGCGGATACATTGTTTTGTTTGATAGATGTTTCGGTTCGTGTTCACAAAGGCAAAACTCAATCGGGCTATACATTGTAAACAAAATTCACATGCACAAAAATGCTGTCAGACAGTTTTGCGACCAAAAATGCAAATCGCTTGCAATTTCTACCGTCGCCTACATCACAGAGCATCGCCCACTTATTTTCATGCTTAAAGGTTCAGTAAGCGGAATGGTCAGTTTAGCTAACTTCCTGTCAGTTACTGCTGTTAGCAGTCCCCTCGCTCGTCCCTACGTCACCACATTAATGCACTGCGGTCTTCAAGCAGTGTGTTATCTAGCATCATCTCAGATCCATAAGTGTGATAAAAACCATCAAAACAGACATTGGGAAGGAATTTTACCTGCTGCGCCATAGGCGCATACACATTCACCCATCTGTCGCGCTGCACGTGCGTTCTCTCTTCTGATTGGATACTAGTTTCGGGATCCCCGAAAAGTTTATTTGCCGATTACATGCAAAGCGAGTGACTGAGAGATCAGCTTTATGAAACGCGCACACTATATAAGTGATCACTGTACGAATAAAGAGCGATTTAACACTTATATTAACATAAATAAATTGCTTACTTAAATCGCTCGAAACTAAATGTAGTGCTACTTTCCTCTCTCAGCCCATGTTACAATAACAGCAGACTGTAGTCGGCGGAGCATATGCGTTTATGCTCTTACAACGTGCACTGAATAACTTAACACGTGCATTTAATGAAAGACATTATGCAATAGGTGGCAAAATGATGCATGTATACTACGCTGCCTGTAATTAGTGCGGACGGGGTTCACACCAGAGATGATCCGCTCTAGAGTTCATTTGCAAACGTCCCGAGACCACCTCTTTCAAGCGGAGTAGTCGCCTTGTTGAGATCGCACCAGTCTTGGACTGCATTCAAACCAACCCACATTAAACGCACCAAGGGCTTACACACTTCAGGGTTCGTTTCAACCATATATAGTATATTCAACCGCACTAAACAAAGCTGGTGTGAACACGCCCTTTGTAAGGTAAATGGTTAGGGGAAATTTTCACTGATTTCTGATTTGAATGGAAAACCAATAGAATGGTGGACTTTGAGATTATTCATTATTAAAAGTGATTCCACACCTAGCCAATAGAAACCTGGAATTTTCAGTGGCTTGTGTATAGTTAAAAAAAACTAATATCTAAAACAAAGATATAGGCTACTGTTATAGAGTAATAACTAAACCCCCAATTAATTTACAAAATCTTTGATTTAGAACCTTGACTAGAATTTACATTTTTAATGACGGCTTCAGCATCAATGTAATCAAATGATTGAGGGAAAATGTTAGGAAAAGGGGTCCAAGACAGGCCCCTTGTTTTTACCGTCTTCATTTTGCATAACGGAAACACATTTGTGCTTTGTGTCTAAAAGAACAATCACCTTTTTTCATGTAATTGTACTTTATATACAGTCATATTTGTATGTAATTGTCAAAATTTTCAAAGTCTTTAAAATAAAGTCTTTTTTGCTGCCATATCAAGGAATACATTTTCATTTGACCATAGCTTCTCAAATTGCACCCCTATTGAAGAGCTACGTCTCCTTTCTTTCATCTTAACTGCTGCAAAGACATGTCAATGCAAAGCATTATTGCTTTTGTCAGGAAGCCACTAGTGCTGCTCCTCCATGGCTAATGGAGCGAAATGGGCATTTTTACCTGGCATGTGTATGACATGTATTCTATTTAGTTATACTTCGCATCACATGTAGACTTGCGTCAATTGGATCTTTTTTTCTTTTTTGGGTGAACGAGCGAGGAGAGCGAGCGGTAGTGTGTCAGTCAAATGAGTCCGACTGTGTGCACACGAGAGGAGCAGGGTCCGTGTATGAAATATTATTTTGAATTAAGGGCCGAGTCCAAAGTGACATAAAGGAATATAGCCCCACTCGTAATTTCGTTTTACCGTTTTCCAGCTGGAATGCAGAAACGAAAATTCCATCCGAATTTTCCTTTCTTGTTTATTGGTACAAAACGAAAAACAAATATGACAGAACAAGGAAATGGGTGAACAGAGGGTTTTGTTAATTTGTATTAAGAGCTGAGTCCAAAGTGACATAAAGGAAACGAAAGAACGGAGAGCTTTTATTTCCTACATTCAATTCTGACAGTAAAACAAATAAACGAGCCTCATTGGCTTTTCCGTCTGTGGGCGGACTTCTCCTGATTGGTTGCAGCGCTCCGTCAGTTGTGCCACTGAGCCTACTTCTGTATTTCCAGCATAAAAGTAACCTTTATAAAAGGATCGAAAACTGATACATTTATCTTCAGATTGTGATCAATGCTTGCAATAAGAAAGTAGGGAACTCAGAAAGCAGCACATAATAAGCCTAAATAGGCTATAATCAACCTCTAAATAAAATGCGTGGTTGGACATATAATAAAAGGTCGGAACATTGTTAATTTTTTCATGTGAATATGATTTTTTCCAGATAATTTTTTTTTAACGCCACGTTTTGCTTCAATAGCGTCCATAGCAACAGGGGTGAACACCTCGCCAAAGCCGCAACATATGCCGTGACTATAACCTGCTGGATAGATGGTTAGACCTACTCTGAGTTTGTTTCACTTTACGCTGCAGCTCCAACTGAAGAAAGAGTCACTGTCTGTCACAACGCGACCCTGTACAGTTTAAAGCAAAATCTCCATCGGGATGTTTTTATCATTTCTTGATGATTTTACGTTTGATCGATCATTTATCTGATCAGTAGCCTTGTTCTCAGCCCTCTTGTCGTTCATATAGGCGGCCACCTGACCTTACACATCGTGAACATGCTCTACATGGGATCATCCCTATGTTGCCCGGGTGCTATGTTCCCCGCTTTGTATGTGACCGGGTAACATTCCCCGTTTTTTCCAAAAAAGGGTCCTATGTTCCCCGGTGGTTCATGCGCCGTAGTTGGGGGCAGCCGCTCCAGCCCTGCCCGACTCGCTGGCTCTCCCAGCGGAGAGAAGCTCCAGTGATGCCCGGCGCGCAGTCGCCCTCTCGACCGAGCGAATCTACGAGTGGCCGCCCCCTGCCAGATCTGCCTTTTCAGCTTTGCTTTTCAGTCCAGAGATTCGACTATTCGGTGGCAGTGCGGGGCAATTGTAGCCAACTTATTCCTGTCGTGTTTTAATTAGAACACAGCACTGTGTCGCAAGACTGACTGCGTGCCTATAGAGAAAATGTAGCCTTACTGTGAGGGGAGACAGTCGCTTCCCTCTGTGAGATTCTATCGAGCAAACAAAGTTACAATGAATCAATCACCACCGTCACATGGACAGTGTTTAAATAAAGCTTCTCTTTATCATTATCAATAGAGCTAAGCAAATGGTGAATATTAAGCCTGCGGTGCACCTGTAAGCGCGCATTTTGCAATTTATGTTCAGCAACTACTGCAGCTGCAGAAGAATAATAAAAAATCACAATAAATGTGTCGATTCATCTGACACGTCTACACTAATTACTCAAAAAAAAACTCTTAGAAAATACACAATGTAACGGTCCTCCTTCCTGCGCGCTGCATTATAATGTGTGTGATTGCGTGTTGGTAGGGGTCCATGGCTGGTTTGTGTCCAGGGCCCGTGGACATGTTAATCCGTCCTTGCCTGTGCGGTGGCACATACCTTGCCAATGTACTGGCTATAGAGGTAGGCTATATTATTGCACGTCGAAAAGTGACTCAAAGGGACACTGACCATTCGTCAATGAGGACGAGTTGGGGAGAAATGTTGAGTGGTTGGGAGTGAGAATCAAGGCCGGATTATCCATTTAAAGGATCGGGCGAGTGCCCTGGGGCACCAACCAAATATAGCCAATAGGGGGGCACCAAATGATCAGAACAATGATTAGACCCTAAACATTTTTTTTCATATTTTACATCAGCCATATACTGGAAGAGACACAAACATGTACAAAATGAACCATTGTTAAGATTATTAATGAACAAAATCATTATTATTTTGACTTGGGTGTAAGAAAAGTGCCCCCCACCCCCATCATGGACCAGTCCACAGTGACACGGCGGCAGCGGCGCCAAATTTATGTAAACAAAAGCCGCGATTCAAATTGTTCCTTCAATCGGAAGTTTTTTTTGCCAGCAAGAAATGGAGGAATAAGTTATAAAAGGTAAGGCTCATCGACCATTATTTTTATCTGCTAATGTGTAGCTGTGGTGATTTTATAAGCCGATATGACGCCACGAAGGTGTGGAGAGGTGCAAAGAGAGAGACACTAGGCTCATTAGAGCCCAGTTGCGGCTCGAGAGTAGCCGAGTGCAGACGGGGGAGTGAGCAAAAAGCCTAACTGCAGCCCGACAGCTCCGAGTTGGCTCGACTTGCATGTGCCGTGGGAGTAGCGTCTTTATTGCGGATGCAGTTAGTTTCACAAATCAGAAACTATGTTTCCTATAATGTATAGCCTCACTGTGATATTCTAGTCCAGATTTGAAGAGTCTAGATGCAGTGGTTTACAATCAGGACCAGTTCTAATGTGGTCTAGACCCCAAAAAAGCGTTGACATGTATCTTTATTGCATTTTCACAAATAGAATAAAGGTTTCACAAATCAGAAACTATGTTTTCTATAATGTATAGCCTCACTGTGATATTCTAGTCCAGATTTGAAGAGTCTAGATGCAGTGGTTTTCAATCAGGACCAGTTCTAATGTGGTCTAGACCCCAAAAAAGCGTTGACATGTGCCTTTATTTCATTTTCACAAATAGAAAAAAAGTTTCACAAATCAGAGACTATGTTTTCTATAATCTATAGCCTCACTGTGATAATCTAGTCCAGATTTGAAGAGTCTAGGTGCAGTGGTTTTCAATCATGACCAGTTCTAATGCGGCCTGGACCCCTAAAAACCATTAAGATGTGCATTATTTGCATTTTCACAAATAGAATAAATGTTTTACAAATCAGAAACTATGTTTCCTATAATGTATACCTCTCTGTGATATTCTAGTCCAGATTTGAAGAGTCTATGTGCAGTGGTTTTCAAGCAGGACCAGTTCTAATGCAGTCTGGACCCCAAAAAAACCTTGACATGTATCTTTATTGCATTTTCACAAATAGAATAAAAGTTTCACAAATCAGAAACTATGTTTTCTATAATGTATAGCCTCACTGTGATATTCTAGTCCAGATTTGAAGAGTCTAGATGCAGTGGTTTTCAATCAGGACCAGTTCTAATGTGGTCTAGACCCCAAAAAAGCGTTGACATGTGCCTTTATTTCATTTTCACAAATAGAAAAAAAGTTTCACAAATCAGAAACTATGTTTTCTATAATCTATAGCCTCACTGTGATAATCTAGTCCAGATTTGAAGAGTCTAGGTGCAGTGGTTTTCAATCAGGACCAGTTCTAATGCGGCCTAGACCCTTAAAAACCATCAAAATGTGCATTCTTTGCATTTTCACAAATAGAAAAAAAGTTTCACAAATCAGAAACTATGTTGTCTATAATGTATAGCCTCTCTGTGATATTCTAGTCCAGATTTGAAGAGTCTAGATGCAGTGGTTTTAAATCAGGACCAGTTCTAATGTGGTCCAGATGCAAAAAAAAGCAGTGAAATCTCCCCTCTCTTTCTTTTAAACAAACTTAATAAAGGTTAAATCAATTTTAAACAGTTTTTAAATAATGGTTATACTCTCTTAGATAATCTAGACTAATTAATGTGGCTTTACCGCGGCGATTTAGGAGGTTAAACAACGGAGAATCAGTCGCTCCGCAGCTCCTTAAGAATCCCTTAACTTTTCCTTAACTGCCGAATCGGCTGCTGCGAATCAGCTGCCAACTTCAGCGTCGCATTGAATATCCAACATGTAAGGACTATACTTACAGGTATACTTGCCATGGGGTTGGTTCTAACAGGTGGCAGCCAAGTAGGGCAGACATAAAGGCCAACAATGTGGACCTTCTTTCCCTGATCAAACATTGAAACACAGCCTTAATTTAATTTCAAGTGTTAACACCTACAATGGCAATGTAACTCAGCACATAGCAGATACTTAGTTTGGTATACAAACAGTGCTGCAGAGCATATGGCACCTTAGAAACTGCAATCCTCCCGATCATGTCAAAGCAGGCATTTCCAATCTAGGAGAAAAAGTTAATTATTACTTGGGTATTATTTTCATAGCACCATGTACCACAAACAACTTACTGTTGACTCCATCTGCTGCCGCAGGCCTAGTGTGTGGAAGTCTGAACGGGTTAGACAGCTGTCGCTGTTGCGCACTATAAGTTCATGGGCCGGTTTGTTGGGGTCCAAGACGTAACGTAGCTGGAAAACACACAAGTACGTCTTAAATAATCTTAGATGATCACTTTAAAGTCTTCTTTTATGTACAAAAAACAATCGCAGTACCACTTCTTCTTGATCCCGGTGCAAATCAAAGGACCAGCATGACCTGTTGGCCTCTATTGAGCCCACACTCAAAACATCTGCACAGTGAGGCCCACACGGCATGCCTGTCATTGAAGTGATATTGAAAGACAAAATGGGAGAACAGTAATGAATCATACATACACACACTATTTATGTGCTGCTTGAACAACAAAAGCACATACATGTACTGGTACCTGCTTTAAGATCCACTTTGGTCATCTCTTCCAGTTTTGTTGGCCCTTGCTCTGCTGACACATGATGGTTGACTGGCAGAGATTGCGCATAAGACACATTTACAAAGAGATAAATGCAAAAAACAATGTGAGGAAATGCCAAAAAAGTAGGAAAGAAATATATACAAAATGTGTCATGAAGGACAAAAGTTATACTTCTGTACAATGTTATACAGTTGTACAGTTATTAATATATCGACACACACACTTGTACAACACCAATGAGTCATACATAAAGATTATGTCCTCCTTCAACCATGATACGACCTAGACGTACCTGCTTCAAGGGTGTCCACATCAGTCCAACCTTGTTGAAGTGTGGAGGAGTCTGTGATTGTGAAGATAAAAATAGATTTTTTACAATACAAAAATAGAATATCACAAAAACCAGCCTCTCATTCAGCTTTCTGCTTTTGTGCTCTAGGATATTGCACGCCAGACTTTTTGGGGGAGGTTCCATATTGTTAAAATTTTAAAGGCAACATTTGTGTGAATTAAAATACATACCCAACACCGCTTGGCCATAATGATTTAGCGTTACATCCTGGCCAAGTGTCTTTTTCAGCTTTTCCATTTTAACAGCATTTTTGCTGCTGTTATAATGGTGTAGGATGTTCCGCATTAGGAAAACATGTGACGATGGCGTCATCATATTCATGAAATGGTTATTACGCCTCATCCCGGAAAAGAGCTGTTCGGCTGTTTGACTGTTCACCCAGCCTAAAATTTCAGGAACGAGTTCCATTTTCCGAAGGACATCGCTCTTGTCCTTCGTATTGTCTTCGTGGAATCTATCGTAAATGGCGTAATGGGCTGAGGAACCGGTGAAAGGGTGTCCATCTGGGTCTGGCACCTTCTTCTTCTCGTGAATCCATGGCAGGTTTACTTTGAGGTCACCTGCGGTTGCACGTGCAATGTTGACCTCTGTTGGTTCAAGCAACCTTCCACCATGGGGCCTGAAAGTATCTGGGACTCTGTTATTGGCATGGGTTGCCAAACCACGGGCAAAATCGTACAGCGTGACATTTGGGAAGTGCTTCATGGAAAGAAGAAGGTCAGTGTAGTCACGTGGACTTTCAGCTCTGATGTTGAATTTGACTGCATAGACCACGGCACAAGGACAGGTGACAACTGCCCATCCACCTATGAGAAAAAGCCAAAATGAAAAATGGAGAGAGAGAGAGAGAGAGTAAAAAACTGTAAGTACCACTTAAAAACATTTGGTTGCCAGACAGGTCTGGTTACCTGAGGCTCCCCAGATCTGAGAGAAGACCTTGTCATATGTGTCTCTGTTCTTCATCTCTTGTTGAAGTCTGCTGACAATGTCCATTCGTGAGCCCTGGGGGTCCACACCACACTGCCCACACAAGCCACGTAGATCACCCATCTGTGAAACACAATATATACATGCAGTCCATTGGAGATCAAAGCATCATTATCAACATACTCGTCCAAGGCAGGAACTTTCACATGCAAATCGTGGTTAAAGACAAACAAATACAATAACTAGACTGACAAATGAGCTACATGACAATTAAAAGCCTATGCATTTTATGCATGGACAGCATTGCACCAGTTATTTTGAATACCTTGACTTTGAGAAGCTCATCTGTTAATCTGTCCTCTGTGACGGTCAACTCCAACTCTTCTGCTGGACTCTGTGGGGAATGCACCTTTTTGTATTCCGTATTGAGGACTACATTGCCACTCCTGGTGTGGGGCCCTATCCATGGCGCCCAATTGTGATAGCTAGGAGGCACGATAAAAGGGTTTTCCTTCTTACCTATGAGGAGGGGTGGAGGGTGGTTTAGGAGTTAAGAGATAACACAACAGACATAATTTATGAACATCATAGTAAAAAGGAATATTTCACTCACATGACACCAACCCACGGGAAATCACTTCCATGGACACCTTCTCCCAGAACTCTTCAGCATCCACCTTGCCATCAAAATCTGCTGGTGGTTCCTCAATAGTGCTCACTTTCAAGATGAATTAAAATTTCAAATTACAGTCATGCCATAATCTGTATAAGCCAAATATGTAGTGCTTGAAACACACACACACACACACACACACACACACACACACACACACACACACACACACACACACACACACACACACACACACACACACACTTACCAGGCATACTAAAGACTCCTTTCTTGTGAAGGTCCATAACCACCGTCACCGGATGGTAGCCGCATGAAACACATGCAAATGTGTAAGTGTGGTCACAGAGAGCTTCAAATGTGAGGTAAGCCTGTAGAATTTTTTGCGCTGATGGGTAGCGTTTACCAGACGTTTTTTCCAGCACTTCGACGACACTACCAACAGCCTGGTGAGTCTGCAAAATCAACATGGACATTATATCTTTACTTACTGCATGTTCTAGGCAGAAGAGACAAAAAATGTGTTAATGAAGTGAGTGAGTGAATCACATATAAATGGAAAAAAAGATTGTCCTACCTGAAGACTATTTCTAAGGAAGAGACAAAGGTGAAGAGACAACAGTGTGTGATCGTCGAAGTTGTGGATACCATCAGACCACTCCTGGTATCGGTAAACAAGGCCACACTGGTAGCACCACTTGCTGTATAAGGAAATTCCTGTTCACAGTGGATTTAATTGAAGAGATGGATGAAACATGAACCTGTGCAGCTTTAAGTGTAAAATAAGCAAGTCATAATAACACATTTGCACTGATATTATACCGAGGGAGTTGTCATAATTTAAAGCAGAATGGCATTAAACCCTTTTATCACAACATACAAACACCCTCAAACCAATAAAAGAAGGACCTACCCTCAATGACATCTGTCATGGTGACAATCCTTGCCTTTGCTGTGATTAGTCCTGGTTCACTCAGCATTGTATGACACTCTCTGCAGAAGTTTTCTGGGGGGACTAAGCCAAACGGGAATGAGCTGGTGTGGACGGTGTCATGTGGAAGAACTGCTGGGATCTTTTTATTTTTGTACATGTCCCGAACCATCTTCACCAGCTGTTTTCCTTTTGGTGGATAACCAGCTCCATCCTCCACCGTTGCACCTCCCATGTCTGTGCTAAAGAGCTCTTCTCCTTCTTCTGCCTCATTACATTTTGTTCTCCTGAAAAGGGCCTGCTCTTTCTCAAATAAATGCCACTTGGCAACATACTTGTGAGTGCAGGACTGACGGGGCTTTGCACATGGACAGTGCCAAGTTATTGTTTTGGCATCATAGCTGACCATGACCCGACCAAGCCTGCTATAGTATGCCACCATCGGCTCAAAAACAGATATGTATTTCTTTGAAGGAGGGCCGGAGATGTTGACAAGACAAGACAGTGGAGTTCCAACCTCAACGGCAGCCCTCTGCCGTGCCAGACACCTTTCTTGTTTGTCCTGCCCAAACCATTTCTCTGCCACCATCTGTAGCAGCCCTCTCTCTGAGAGAGGAGACTCTAAATGGGATGCTGGAGGGCAGTATGACACAGATTGAATGTGCGGACATTCAAATGTTCTCATACGCGAGCGCTCAGCACACTCCATATTTATTCTACACGCTTCCATCTCACATGATGTCCTTTGGCTTTGCCCCCAAGTCCGCTTAATTACATGAACTGGGGTGGAGGGGGATGAAAAGGATTTATTCACAGCAAAAATACCGTTTTCGAAATCAATGCACTGGCATTTTAAGTGGTGTTGGGACGTGATATCTGGTTTAATTAATGTATGGAATCTTTGGAGGTGCAACCGTAAATTTCGCCTATTTAAAGTAATGCCACAGTGTGGACAAACTACTGAATCTTTCCCCTTGCGCTTGGGTGGTGGAGGTGGTACAATTGAAGCATGTCCTGGGGCTGGAGGCTGGGTGATGTAGATGGAGGTTTGTCCAGGGGCTGGATGTCCTGGGGCTGGAGGCTGGGAGATGGAGATGGAGGCATGTCCTGGGGCTGGAGGCTGGGAGATGGAGATGGAGGCATGTCCTGGGGCTGGAGGCCGGGAGATGGAGATGGAGGCATGTCCTGGGGCTGGATGTCCTGGGGCTGGAGGCTGGGAGATGGAGGCGGGTGAGGAGCCTGGAGACAGGTGACCACTTAAATGGTTGATGAACTGGTCTTTTCTTATGATTGTAGATCTGCAGAGAATGCAATGGAAATGGGCAGCCTTCCTGCAATCACGGTTGCATTTATAGATGAGAAACCCTGGAAAACATAAATATAAATCTGACATCATCAGAATGTCATGGATTTATCACCTATAGCAGGCCTATATGTAAGGGATCATTTACATCATAAATGCCATACAGATATTGTGCGTAACAAAAAACCCTACCTTTGTATTGCACGGCCATCTGCTTGTGGTTCTCCATGTGCAGATTAATTTTATATTCCTGCTCAGTGGAATAAAAACAGCAGGGGCATTTGTAAACTCTACCCTCAAGGTAGGATCCAAGGTCCGGGGGTCCATCAAAATGTGTAGGGTGCTGAGGAAACAAAGAGAAGTTGTGTGACAGGAGGCGGTATCCAAAGGGTTCATGATCCACCCACCCCATTTTTTACAACACTGTTTTTTTATTTTCTCGTAATTGTTTCAGAGTTTACAGTATAGTAGTGACACACTGAATTGCTTGTTGAACTGCATCCTATACCTTTTACTTTTTTTGTTGGCCAAAACCATGACATTGCAAACTACACTTTTTTTCAGAAGCTTTTTTTATTTTTGAGTGTCTAGATGAACTGTAGTGAATTAATCTTTCACAGAAAAAAAATCAGTATGAGACTTTTAAAGTAAAAAACTATCCAAAGTACTGAATACATCTGTGTTTTGCATAAAGCCCATCTGTGTGTTGTTGCTGCTATAATTCAAAGGTGCATGTGTATATTGTTTTGATGCTAAAAGCAGTTTTGAGATGGATTGTTACGTTTTGCTTCAAGAGCTTAATTTTACCATATAAGTTACAAGTTTATCTCCATGTGCTTTGTCTCATTCGGCCTGTGTGTTTTGACACAGTGAGCCAAAGTCTGCAACATTTGTGAAAGCAATTGGAAAAAAACTGTAATCTATTGGTTCCTTGTGCGTATATCTTGAAATGTTTCACTTTTTGTGTCTTTTACTTGTTGGTGCTATTTTCACACATATGCCATAGTTTTGGTTACAGGCAAAAATGTCATTTTGCCACTTAGGCCACTGCGGGCCAGATGAGTTAAGTATTTTTGTGTGTGTGTGTGTGTGTGTGTGTGTGTGTGTGTGTGTGTGTGTGTGTGTGTGTGTGTGTGTGTGTGTGTGTGTGTGTGTGTGTTTGCCTTTGTGTATCCACTAACAGACAGTGAAATTCTCTGAGAAATACAGCTCAATGTAAATCCATGAAAACAGCATGTTTTGATTCCATGATTAATTGAGGATAAATTTGTGAATATGGTAATATTGCACTGAAGGTTAAATAAAAGTGAAGGGAAAAGGGAGGGTGAAATCTGGGGATAGGTAGGACTATTCTTTTAATAAATTAATACATAAAATAGTCTAATTATATTTCTTAAAACACATGACAGACTACATGTAACTGGAATACTCCTTTTGTAAACTCTGAACACGAAATACATGTGCATAACTAACAGACAAGGCCTACGGATGCTTTACACAAAGTCAATAATTTTTTTTAATAAAAAAAACACAAATTAA
This sequence comes from Hyperoplus lanceolatus, assembly GCA_026929865.2. Lineage (NCBI taxonomy): Eukaryota > Metazoa > Chordata > Actinopteri > Uranoscopiformes > Ammodytidae > Hyperoplus > Hyperoplus lanceolatus. The sequence continues at coordinate 18,543,841 of CM049401.1, forward strand.
TTGAAAGCAAAACAATTAGTCTAAATTTTATTTTTTTGAGGGGGGATTATAAGTATAAGTGTATATATATATTTCTTATGTTTTTTGAAATCACGACCAGAATATGTTAATGCCTAAAGTAAATTTACCATCGCAGCAGTCTTTTTCATTCCGAGTTTGGCGTAGTGGATAACTGAGTCGTCTATCATTTTGGAGGCCGGGGTTCGAGTCCAGCGTAATGTAGTTTCGTTTTTGTAGTTCTCCCATTTGTTATCATGTAACTTGTGTATAAGTTATATTTCACCAAAAATCCTTTTAATTATTTATAATTTTTCCTTTATACACTTTTGTATACATGTACATTTGTTTTGAGAACTCTTATTTTGATACCTTCGGATCATGGACATGCTTCGGATGTGTGATTCTGTTGTTAACCGTGAGGTCACTTCCTGTTTATCTGATAAATAAAATACTCTTCAGAGGAGTAGGAATGTAAAGTGCACATCTGAATGAGTGTATAAAAGTGATAAAACACGGTAAGACGTGTAACGGACATGTACATTATATTCCTTGGAGGTTGCAGTTACTGTTTACTAATGTTAATACGCTCGTTTTAGTGTGTAAATGTACTACATTACATGTTATATCCAGTGTGGCAGTTGTATGATGGATTCTCATTTGGCGCACGTGTCTCTCTGTTTTAGAGGAATGCATGTGGGAACGGACATTTTTTAAATCAAGATTCGATTGATTTAGCTAACTTTAATAAACAAGAACCTCACCTTTAGTGAGATATATTCAGATATTTTCCTGTATGTGACCCGTCAGTAAAAACCTTTTATATGCTATCTATGGTCAAAACACATGGACATCCATAGTCTAGCATTATTTGAGTGACAATAATTTGTGTACTTGGTGTTGGAGCTATTCAGTTGTATGATTTAATTATAAAACATTTGTTTAGTTTGGTGGCTTGATGTAAGATAATTTGATTATTTAAATGTTTATTTTCTCGTTTGCATTATAAGTTAAAGTTAATTTGAGTTTGTCTATGCTTTTGTTTTGTAATTAGTGGCCAGCTGTGGCGCACCAGGTGCCTATATCATATAGGCATATGGTAGGCGGGCATGTGTTAGATAGGCACTGGGTAGGGTCATGGTTTTTTACCAGATACAGGAGAGAGACAAATGTGCTTTGTTTACTTGTAAAAGCCAGAAAATAAACCATCAAAAACACAAAATTCCCGACTGGACAGTGGACTCTTTTTCCCTACCATGCGTACGATTCGCCCCCCCAGTGCCCATTTTTATTACGTTGTTTTGTTTGATTTCTTTATTTTCAAGTTATTGTTTTATAGAGGACAAATGGCCAATACACTTGGTGTCTGATGGTGTTGACACAAAACGTGATCACAAGGTACAAAGGAGAAGAGTTGGATACACTTGTTTAATTTGTCTGCACATACGTAGGGTTTTTATTTTTCAACATTGCACCCTGGTTTGTCCCACTTATCAAGTTCATGGATTGCTTGTTTGGCATAAAATTAAAATGATAACAAGCAAATGCAACAAATCATCAAAATTGAGAAGCCGGAACCATGGCTATCTATCTAAAAAAAATTAAATAATAGGATTATCAAAACAGTTAATAGCTATGTAATTTTCTCATGTTATTTAATAATTGATTAGTCAAAAGTCAAAGTCTTTTAATGTCAGTTCTGATATATTATTAGTTAAGAACACTACTGTAAATTAATTTAGTTAAATAACACCTCTATTCAGAATATTCTACACAATTAAATTCCCCCCCCAAAAAAAGGTTTCCAAAACCTCTAATAATAATATTATCATGTACTCTGATGTAGGAATTTCTTCAGAAGCCTTTCTACTTTTTTTTCATGTGTTGAGATGAACTGTAGTGGATCAATCATTGGCTAAGCAGCAATAGGAAGATGAACTGCATACTGCTGGATTGTAATGCTTGACTTCAGCGCCTTGTGATTTTTCAGACGGCTGGTGTGACTTATTGCGTTAGCCATCGGTGAGGGCACTCATTATCTACTCTGAATCTTCATACATACACAAGTAGTGCGTATCAAGTGTCCCCATTGTTATGAATGTTTCAATTTTTGTAACCATTAAAAAAAAAACGACTATATTGCTGCTGATGCTTCCGGGACTGGTTACTACAAAAGGCATGCGAGCTGTGTCCTGCATAGAGATCACTGTCTGGATCGATGAATAAATGGAAGCTGTTGTTCGCAGTTGCAACTTACCTGTGCTCTGGGTTCTGCCTTAAAGCTTTCATGTATTGTTTACAAAGTGTAGGCTTAGTGAATATGACCTAGTAATGTATCGTCTTATTGTATTTAATAATACTAGAACTCTGGACCAACACAAATATATATTACCAAGTAGGCAAACTGTTTGTTCGGTTCGGTGAAAAAAAGACAATGTACTTTATACTGCAGTATAGAAAATGTGTTTATTTACACACTGCACTCATTCTCACAACTCAACATCCACACCTCTTGGTGGCAGAGACCCGTCACCATGATATAAATCACCATCACCATCAATAAACACCGCTAAGCTACACGGGTAATGTAGTCTTTATAAAAACAACTACCTACCGGTAACAAAGCTGGTCTAGGTGGGCGTAATTTCTATCAATTCAGACATTTTATTTATTATTTGTGATAGTAGTCAATACGATTAATAATATTTTACATAACTTGTAGTGGTACAACCAACTGACGTACCAATGATAACATAGCATGAAGGTTAGTTAAGCTAACACTTGGGCCAAGTCATTGATATAAATACGTATTTATATCAATGGAGCCAACCACCGTTAGATTGTTTACAACGTTTATTTTCTTAGCATAACACAGTTGAGAAAAGCCAAGGTCTAATGTACAGTTATGTGACTGATTTGATTGAAGTTGGCTTACCTCCATTGTTCATGTCAAATAAATCGATAAATTAACGGCTGGAGGCGCGCGAGCAACCGTTGACTGACTGACTTGGATGTGGGCGGGGCTTGACATCCAGCCCCGCCCACATCCACATATCCCGCAGGTCGCAGCGAGATGCTTCTCGAATCGGCTGCTGCGAATCAGCTGCCAACTTCAGCGTCGTCTTGAAATTTCACTCCCCATTTAAAAGAAGCGACCGTCTGTTCTGTTTACTGCACAGTAGGCTTTAGGCACTCTCAGCAATGCTGTGCCGCGCCAGCTTTATTACTTTACAGCTGATATGCGTAACTTTTTAAAATGGCTAAGACTATGGCTTCTCATACGGAAGCGAAATGATTATCTTGACAAAAAATGTTTGCTCTGTTTTTTTTCTGAATTGCCGAGGATCGAGGATTGCCGAGGATTAGATCAGAGTTATGAGACAATATCCCGTTAATTCTTCTCCATAGGCTACCATAAGCTCATTCGTTAATATTTCTCACTCTAGTGGGAGGAGTGGAGATTTCTTTTTTTCTTTTTTGAGAAGTGGGAGGATCAATCAATTTTTTCTTCTGTTTCCATGGTGAATCATGTTATCAGCGATCCATTGACGATGGCTTTTATGCACACGCTCCACCCAGAGTGAACACGCTCAGAGTTGATAAACCCAACGCTGATCCACTGTTCTGAAACCGAAAACCCAGAGTTGCTTATCAACCCTGCGCTCTGAGTTTACCAACTCAGAGCGCAGGGTTAAAACCAGAGTATGTAAAACCAGCTACCTGAAACAGGCCCCAGGAGTTAAGGTGGATTCATATCTCCGGATTCGGACGAAAGGGTCCCTATCCGTATTTACCGTAAGGTGTGAATGGGCCTTTAGCTGATGTAGGCTACTGTAAAGTGAGTGTCATGTCAAAGTACTGTAAGTAGTGTTCAACTTCTTCCAGTGGGAATTAATGGGTATTTTGCAAAGAAGCTATATGCTTTTTAAGTAGATTCCCCAACAATGCACTACAAAAAAATAAACATCACCTGTGATTGTTTTAAAAGAAAGAAAGAAAAGTACCGTATTGCATAATTCTACAAGAGGAACACAGCAAACCTATGCGAATCATTAGAAAACCAGTTATTTATTTGACATCTGAAAATACATCTTTGCTGAAATGTTGTAAAATATACCCTGTTATAGGTTGATATGAACTTTATTTCAAAGAGTTTGGTTTTATTATAAGTTATAAATCACATCAAAAAGGGATGGTTCACTGAGATGCAGTACCCTATTTAAGAGTCCTGTGGAAAGTTTTACTTTCTTTCAAACAAACACAGCACCATACAGCTGGGTCGGACAGTCAAGAGACACTAACATGATCCAAATGCCTGACAAACAATCAACAGAATTAATGTAATCTGTTGTGCTTGAGTGAAAGAGAAACAATAGGTAAACACTGCAGTATGAATAACTTCTTCTGACCACATCTAACTGACTGACATGACATTTGTCATTTATGAGTTTGGGCTGCAGAAGTGACATACGTCATAAACACCACCCAGGAGGAGGAAAATAAAGTCTCATGACACTATTCTACATGAATGAGTGTGAATGTTTATACATTGGTGACAAAGAGAGATGAATTACTGTAGGCATATGCACTGTAAACCGTGACACTGAGGTATCGTTATGTTCGATGAGCAAGCCCTTCTCATTCTTAAAGAATAAATACACTTACATATCTTATAGACGGGTGTAAAAATTAAAAACAGGGCATGAAAAATATCTCATTTGCTTTTAAAACATACATAAACAAGGGTTGAGTATTCTCTTCCATCCACATGAATATAACGTATTCTTTAAAAAATATTTTGCCAATAAATAAGTACACTTCCTGTGTGGTGCGAGTGGCATAGTGTGCTAGAAAGGGATCTGGCAGTTCAGATCGAGGTGACAAGGTGACTCAATGCAGGTTTTTCATACAGCATTGTGCAAGACCCAAAATGTCAAACATTTTTATCTGTGTTTTAAGTACAGTGTCCTCCTTCCTTCAGATGTCCCCTTTCATTCCCAGTCCTGTAAGCTTGGACAGCCATTTCTGTCCAGTAGTTGGTCAAACATCAGTAGACCCAGCTGACAGGAACCCACTGCGGCTCTATGAATAATCGCTCTACCACCTCCTGCAGCTTGTCAAAGGCCTTGTCCAGATTGTCGTTGACAATAGTCAGGTCAAAGTAGTGGCTGTATGCCCGGCGAATCCTGGCACTCTCGTCCACAGTCTTCTTCAAATCGTTTTCCTATTACAGAAAGGGATGAAGCCTGTTAGGATGACAAGTGTAGTGTCTGTTTAGGATGTTTCCGTGCCGCCAGTTGAATTTTGGTGCGGATCTATTGTGCTGTTACTGTTACGATGCATTCTTGTCCATTTTGGAGGCTCCAAGGAGCTGTTAAAGCAAAAGCACAGCTAGATGTGCACCAAAGTCCGGCTGGCATGACCCGGTTTCCACAGTTTTCTACAGAACCGCTGATCCAAACCACTTCACACTCGGCACTGCACTCCCTAAGGTCCTCAGCAATACACTCATTAAGTGTGAAGTAGATCAGATGAAAAGTTGTCGAGAGAATCACAGGACAGAGACACAAACACACACAGGGGCCGGTTTCCCGATAACGTCATCTCTTAGCGAGCTACGAAGACTCCTACGTTATGACTTACCAAAGTTGTTTACCTCTGTAGTCCTGGTTCCCGAACGGTCTCTTAGGAGAAACACTCCTTACGTCGTACGTACACTGCTGAAATCGATTGCTCAGAGTTCGATTTTCCATTTCCTGCTTATTTCATGCGAAGCTGCATGACAAGTCTTTGCGAATAAAAGATTACTAGAAATCCTTCTAAACCGAAACATTTATTTAACACCTCTTGCTTTATAATCTTAGTATCTTTAAGAACAATAATCACGTTTCGTGGTGGGTCAGTAAGGAAACTGAAAGTAGATATAATATCGCCAGTAGCCTATATCAATAAAAACAGACGGCCCAAACAGCGTCCAAATGAGCTAAAATCCTAATTACAACAAACAGTAACATGGCACACTTATTTTAAGGTAAGCTTTAATTGATTATTCATTAATTTTTTCACACGTTTACATGTTTTGAGACGGAGAATCCGACGCACTCTGCTGTCAGCTGAGCCGGCTCTGCGGAGCTGTCAGCCGGCTCAGCTGACAGCTCCGCAGTGCGATGGTTCTAGTGTTAACCTTGGTCGAACGTACTACCATAGCCTATACTGATTTAAAAAAGGTAGCCTAGGCTATAGAAAAATATAGAAACAGTGGAGGAGATTAAGATTGTTTCCAGCAATTATTTTCTTCATGAATGACTTGTGGCAGTTCCATGCGCAACAGGGATGTCACTCGTGTCCGTTTTACGCATGGTGCTTACGGAAGGATATGTGGGGGTCTGTAGTAGCCTATCTCTGGCGATGCCACAGCGATCGCAGGGACTTCACTTGTCATTAAATTTATACATCTGACTGTATTTCATATCAAAGGGACACAGCGATGACTATTAAATATCAAACTGATAAAAACGATCTGACTGTAGGTTATAGTGTATCACGTAGGCCTTATAAAGTATTTTCATATTGACGGACATCGCATCCAATCAGTTAATGCTGATTGTCAAGTCAGTTAGATGACTATGTACTTGTTCATATAGTTTGAACACTTTGTGAATCAGAGTGAATGGTATTCTGCTAAAATATATAGCTTACTTTAAATGTGATATGTACGCTATATACAGTTATCGTTTTTAACAGTTTGTCATTTAATACAGTCATCGCTGTGTCCGTTTGATATGAAATACAGTCAGATTTATTAGTTAAATGACACAAATGAGAGCTGAAACATCCCTACGGTAGAGCTAAGAAGGCTCTGAGGGCGCTCCAGACCAACCTTACCAACGTATGACGTACGAAAGAGATTCGTAGCAAAGAACGTTTCAGGAAACAGGCGAAACGTTAAGTAGGAACTCTACGTAGGGGTTACGAATGACGTAGCGTTAAGAAGGCTCTACGAAGGCTTTGGGAAACCGGCCCCAGGTCTTTTAAAGAAAAACAACCGTTTGTCAGCTGTCATGACGACTGGAAAATCAATTAAGTATGTATGGAACCTTACATCTTCTAAAAACTTACTGTGAGTAGTTTGGTAGTAAGTCCAGCATCTATCACAGCTTTGTGCATAGCTCTTAGAGTGTCCAGTTCTGGAGCAGCAATAAACACCACAAATGGCATAAACTCAGCAGTCTTCAACACTTTCAGGGCCTGGGCAAAAAATGCAATGTCAAAAACCAAAGCTTCAGGAAAAAAATATCTACACGTTGGGAGTGTGAGCCTTTGACACACCTGAGGATTGACGTCCAGGATGCAAGTACGGCCTGCTTGCACCACTTCGTGGATAGAGTCGATCTTGGTGCCATAAAGGTTGCCGTCGTACTCGCCATGCTCCAGGTAGCGGCTCTCCTTGATGTCTTTCTCCATGGTTTCCCGCATCACAAAGCAGTAGTTCTGGCCGTCCCTCTCCTCTTCCCTCGGATGGCGTGACGTGACTGGAGGTGAATTAAAAGGACAGGTTTTTTATGTACCCTTGCAGGAAATCTACTATTTGCATTGAACACAATTGCCTCAGCTGTCTTTCTCTCGAATACTTACAGGGTACGGTGGTTGCGTATCGCAGAGGGTTCATGACAATGAGTCTGTTTTTCAGGCTCCGCCTACCAACTCCCTGGGCTCCAATCACTATCAGCGTTTTCCTCTGAAATGGCGGCATCTTGGCCACTTCCTCATAGATCTGCAGCTCATAACGGTCAAATTCTGTTCAAGGCAATACATAGATAAATGAGTACCACATTGTCATCTATGAACTTACAATTTAACACTTTTCATTTTATCTCTTGTACGTAGGAAAGGTAGAACCGGTTGAGTTACACACCTGCATTCTTCGAAGTGAGGTACATAATTTTCTTCTTCTTTTTCTTTGCAGTAAGAGTTCCACAGAGTATCCCTGAGAAAATTTTTAAAAAGGGTGACAATTGGTGCTGCCGAAGCCAGTGGTTTTCTGACAATATTGTTATAACGGTATGAAAGAGTTCACTTGTGTGAACAGGATTCGTACCGACCTGTACCAGAAGTGTCCCAGTCTCTCCTCACAAAGGCTTTCCTCTTCTCTTCTAAGAACTGACTGGGTATAAGACCTGTTGCTCCACCGTCAACTTTGCGTGCCTATGTGTAAAACAGAGTGCAGAGGCCCTGAGAGAAGATTTCACATAGACTAAGAATAATATGCCAATGAACTATCTTCTTCCCCATATAGCCTACGTATTCAACAGTCAATTTTTCCACCCCAATTCTAATTACCGTACTTTTCGGCCTATAAGCCGCGACTTTTTCCCCGTTTTTCGACCCTGTTATTACACAGCACAGTATATGTTCTGTAGCTACTAGGGATGGGCGTTAGTAATCGAGTACTCGAGTACTCCTCGTTTCAAATGATCTCGATTGGTGGATGAGGAAAATCGTTTTGTGTTTTTTTTTAGTGTTTGTAGCCTTTAGGCCGGCCGGCGGGCCGCCCCTATTTTAAAATGTTATATACGTGTACAAAACGGCACAAAACGGATAAAATAAAGTTCAACAAAATTAAATAGTTTGATCCAAGTTAAATAAACTAAGCGCTGTGTCAAACAGCAACCGCAAATAACTGCCACCTCTGTGCAGTGCAGCCAGTGTGTGGTCTCCACAGCACGGCGGAGCTGAATGCGTTGCTGGAAAACTTGGAAAGTCACGTAAAGAAGCCAAGCTGACTTCGGGCACATTCGAGCAAACGACAGTTAAACCTGCAGTGTGTAAAATTGTGGGTTTTATTTCCTAGCAGATTTTGTAGAAAGTAATTATAATATCCATAAGTACGTTTAATTTAGTGCACAATAGCTGATTTTTTTTTTTAGAATTATTATTTTTTTCCTTAGAAAGAGTCTCTTATATGTCCATATTTCTCCATATTTTGGACCAAGGCCTAGTGCCGCCATCTTGAAAGTGTCATAGTTGGAATGTCATCAGGTGCATTGTTTAAACTTTAGAATTGTTCTTGTCCTTGAAGGCCACTGTAGCTTCTGTTATTATTCTAAAGGGTTGGGGTTACCCAGGGAGCGTTGCATTCTAGAACTTTCTAGAACTTATTTGATGATGTCATATTACACACTGCACCTTTAAGAAGCCTTTATTATGGAATATAGGATTGAGATTCAAAAGCCGACCGGTGCAACGTTCCGTTAACGAGGAATTAGTCGCGGTAATTAGTCACGGACACGGAGTGGGCATTACGCGGTTGGATATACAACTACTGCTTCTACTGCTTCGGTGAGTTATTTAGCCTATCTATGTGTTTAAATTGTAGGACAATAATTTTATTGTAGCCTATTTGCTGCCCTTCTTATTTTAAATGGTGTCTATTTTGATTGTTAGCCAAATACAGCCCATGCTTTTTTTTTTCTCTCTTTTTTTTCTCTCCACCGCAGACCTACTCGATCGGTTTAAATTGTGGCCCGCTTATTTAATTACTTTCAGTTAGGAAAATGTGTTTTAAACTTGTGGAAAATAAATCCTTACAATCATAAGGCAACTGTGACTGTTTGACAAGAAGCATTAAGCGCAGGTTATTGGCTTTATTGCGATGCACCGTTATTCTGCAGACAGATGCGCTGCGATCTAAAAATTTAAAAAAGTTTAACGAGGAATCGATTGATCCTTGAGGTGGTAATGGTAACACTTGAATACGTTATGCAAATATGCAACTTGTTTGTTGAAATGTTAATAAATGGGAGCTCAAGCAGCCATCTCTTTCCCGACAATCCCCTCTGTGCACGAACACTTACATATGGTAATTAAACATTATAACACCTGCGGCTTATAGTCCAGTGCGCCTTATAGGCCGGAAAGTACGGTAGCTGTGCACCTCTGGTCGATCTGTGTGTTACCACTGCTGTGCAAAATGTGCCTACTCACCTGCCACCAGTTGGGGTCCTCCTTGTTGACTACATGAAGGATGTCTCCCTTGGAAAAGGCCAGGCCGGCCTCTTTACAGGGAATCAAGTTGTCCGTAGCCGGATTGTAGTTGAAGTATGGCTTCAGATAGACCTGAAAGGTAAGGTGTGACCAATATATCAGACATTTAGAGAACATACACAACCGGACGGAGCAAAACCATCATTCTTAATTTTAAAATATATTGTCAGATTTAGCTAGATAATTGTGATGAAAAAAACTAAGCACTTACACTCTTCATATTAATTTTGGCAGTTGTTCTGTTATGTTTGATTATTTAGTAAAGTGCTCTTTCAGTATCAGGCTTGAATTGAAGATTTTTTCTGTCAGTGCTCTATAAAAACCAAAAGTACATTCAGGCTTTCTGTAATTTCAAAGTAAAAAATAAAACCACAATCCCTATGGTCACTGGACAATATGAAGGGCTGGATATAAACAAGAGGATCTGTAACCTTGGAATTGGCAATTGTGTTGGAGACTAATATCAGAACCTGCCAGAGTATTATGTGAATTGCCCATCTATTTTTAAATTACTTATGAGGTTAGATAGGTAAAACGTTGTTGGTTAAATAGTTGCTTTCTTGAAATCTGTCCTCACACTGTTTAAGTAATATCTGTTGTATTTTGACCATGACGTACGCCATTGTTTTGTTTTGTGATTATATTGTGCTTATGCTCCATACCATGATATGATGGTCACAAGCCGTAAATAAATAGATTAAATGAATAGCAGGAGCAGGATCAAGAATGAGGTGGATGAACATTGACCAAAACTTCAAAAAATAGACCAGTGTGTGAGTAGCTGAGAAAGTTTTTTTTACCAAACCAGTAGATTCATTACATTTCTTCTTTTTTTTAAGATTTTTTTTTTGGCATTTTTATGCTTTATTGATAGTGTAGAGACAGAGTTGAAATGGGGCAGAGAGGGGAGTGACATGCAGAGAACGACCGCGGGCTGGAATCGAACCCGGGTCCGCTGCTGGACGAGGCCCATGGGGGGGACGCCCTACCAACTGAGCTAAGGGCGCCCCCTACATTTCTAAAATACACCCTGACACAAGCACCTAACCAAACAGGAGAATTAAATAATTAATTTCCTCCTGACATAACACCACATACTTATACTCCGTGTCAGCTGCTGTGTGTGTGTGTGTGTGTGTGTGTGTGTGTGTGTGTGTGTGTGTGTGTGTGTGTGTGTGTGTGTGTGTGTGTGTGTGTGTGTGTGTGTGTGTGTGTGTGTGTGTGTGTGTGTGTGTGTGTGTGTGTGTGTGTGTGTGTGTGTGTGTGTGTGTGTGTGTGTGTGTGTGTGTGTGTGTGTGTGGTGGCTGTAAAGGGGGGGAATAGAGTCCAGTGAATAGAGTCGTCCATGTCCCAGATAGTGTGTAGACTGTTATTAATAGACCCTCCTTGGGGCTCAATTTTCAGAAGCCTGGTATTCTGAGATCACCCGGGTCAGGCAGCTAACCCAGCCAATCCCTGACAGGTACAGTATGACTGCAAACAGCCTTTTGCACATCTGGACCTACAAATCCTGTATTCCTTTGCGCTTAATGCATGGCACACAAATAAACGCAGCCTTATTTCTCCTCACCCGAGGAGGTTGCGGTGTGTCTCTGTAGCTGGGCAGAACCTTGAGCGTGACGCTTCCACTGCAGTCCCTCAACAGCTCCTGCAGTTCACTGGGGTCGCTACCGACCTCACTGCCGTTCACCTCGCGGATTATATCCCCTGTGTGCAGCATGCCCTGCCTGTCAATCGAGCTGCCGTGCAGGATCCGTGCAATCACCATTTCTCCTCGCTCCACGCGGAACGTTACCCCCTGAAAGAGAGTGAGAGTAATTTGGTATCGTAAATCCACACTTCATAAATCATACGGGAGGTCTACTTCAGTGGTTGGCCTCGGTAACTTGGAGAGAAGCCACTTCCATTTAGCAGCCTACTAGGAGCATCACGTGGTATTACTGTAAATGTCTGGCCAACTGACCAGTGGTTCCCCAGCTTTCTTCTGGATACCGATCATCCTGACAGCATCGGCTGGCATAAGTGTACTCGTCCACGAGGCATCGCTGTTCACCGCGGCGTGGGGCATTTCATAGCACTTTGCAGCCACTTTGTCATGAGCCTCTATCAAAGACTGAGGCAGGGAAAAAGCAGAAGAGAGAGAAGTAGAGACAGAAATGAGACCCAATCTGGTTCACTATCTCTGTAAAATACACAAGCCCTTTTTCTGACTAGAAAAGACAACAATCACTGCTACAATGTGGTTCAAAAAACTAAACAAGTAACAATGTGACATATCAGAGAGTAAGAATGAAGACAAATCCATTTACTGTACAAATTATTTCATAAAAAAAAGCATTTTATGAATGTATTGACAGTTGACTTATTGATATAGATAAATAGTTATAGAGAGGATACGTAAGTCATGTTCTTACCCTAGCAGCCACAACATACAGTTAGAAATTGGTCAGACTACAAACTGCATCGGCAAATGTGAGGATTTACTGAAACAGTAAGTGACACAGTGTTGTCCCCCCCCCCCGACTTTACCCACATAACTCAGCCTGCTATTGGCCCAAGAAGATACACCCCCACCCTTCTCATACCACAGCTTGTAACTGGTGGAGAAAATATAAAGGACGACAAGGAGACATAGCAGCATGGCCACCGTACACATCAGAGAATAACAGACAACACTTGGTGTAAACAGCTCTGAAATCCGTTCCCACCACAACCAGAACTCGAGCTGGACCATTCACACCAAAAATCTCCAGTCTCTTTTTAGCCCTGTGTAACCCAGCAACGATTGTACACATGAGGAATAAGGTCCTGCATACCTTAAAGTGAGGCTCCTGAAGGATGTTGGCGAGCTCCGTGGTGGCAGCATCCTTTACTGGTGTGTTGTTGAGAGAATCCAGGATTTCATTTACCAGCTGAACGTTATCATCACGCACAGCTTGTAACTTAACTTCCTCAAGACGGTCATGGGCCTACACGCATGCAAACACACACACACACACACACACACGTAAACGCACAAACACACAGGTAAACGCGCGCACACACACACATTGTTTGTAGAGAGCTTTGTTCACCACACAGTTAGACTAAGTATTTCTCACTCAAGCCGAGATGTAGTATAAAAAAAAATATCATAAAATCCAAAATGTAATAACTGGTCTATAATGTGAGAAAATGCTGAGCCAATATTTTGCCAATAATCTAGCAACTTGTGACATTTTAGGACACTACTTACATTAAAGAGTGAGCCACATATTTTTGTATTATAGTATCAAAGCTTGTGTATGAACACTTTGAGCCTTGAATTACAATTGAAAGAACACTTGATACTACACTCTACATTGATGCAATTAGCCCTTTAATTCATATGATTGACTCACTCTATAATATAATACAATTATTACACTATTAAGAGAAAAATATTTAGCTCCCTCCATAATGACCCAAAGATAGGCATTTAAGTAATGGGCTCAGCATTTGGTTACATCATAGACCAGTTATTACATTTAAAAAAAGGATGAACATTTCAGGCTCATACAAGCCCACAAAACAATAAGCACTTGCCAATAACCATACTGCCTCAAATATGTTGTTTAGCCTCAAGAAGTAAACTAACTGCCAGGAAGAGTGAGTCAGCACCTTGTATGGTGACATGTAACACAGATTACACCTTCAATTCCTCTGGCTCAGTTACATTTGCCACTCTTCTCAAGTGTAGCCACGGCTTGACGAGCAGTTAATGAGATAACACCTTTGTGTGTGTGAGAACTGCGCGCACACTTACTACATAGCGCTGGAGTAGCTGTGTGTGTGTGTGTGTGTGTGTCTTACCTTTGCAAGGGAGCGGACGATGGGGCTTTCCATGATGCCTCTGAGAAAGATGAGGTCAATGTCTTTGGCTCCTGTGCCTGATGGCAGGTCTTTCAGGTTGTCCAGTACCTGCTGCATGGCTGTGGGGGGGAAAATAGACTTCAAGGACTGGGCTACTTTACTTTGAGTGTTTAGAATTTCAGCTATGGGAATGCAGGCAGAAATGTTCTTGAGAAACAAAACTCATTGTCAGTAATAAATGAAAATTCATTAAAATTCTGAGCAACTGAATACAACAAAACAATAAAAGCGTACAAGGCAAGAAGAAGTGTACAGTCACTCAATGGGCCATTTGACAGAGAACATCCCTTATTCCCATCACAACAGCAACAAGCAGATAGAGTAACAAAGGAATTGTTCTACTAACAGATCTGCCTTGTAAAGGCTGAGAGCACACAGCAATAAACTGGAGCCATAAATGACGACACATACAGCACAGCCAGCCACTTTATTGATCAGCCAACTTGAAACAAGAGTGGTAATAATATAATAGCTTGCTGTACTTCCCAGTAATTATCTTTCCCATTAAAACAGGATTATTATCTATTTTTTTCAAAATGTAAAAAGATGGATTCAAAGAAATAATTAAAGTCACCATGAAAGCCAGAGAGAGGCAGCAGTCGACACCCACACAACTACTGTATCTCTGGGCAGTGGGCCGAGTACTTACTAATGAAAAATGTTTGCACAAAACTTTGCAACAAAGTAGTGCAAAAAATCAGTTAGGATTTTATTTTTCTTGGAAAGCTTACCTGTGCCAGACTTTGCATTGGCCACAGTCATGTTTATTATTCCTTGGTTTCGGGACGGTGTACTCTCTTATCACGGTTAAAACCGGCACAACTGCCCACTAACAGTAACCAGAGTAACAGTCAGTATACTGTAGTGGCTATGTTCGCCATACTGTACAAGCTATGTCATGAAATGATTCATCATCCACTAGCATGCGTTGCTGCTGTTGAACAAATGCAGATAAAGTAGGGAAGCATGAGGCACAGAATAGTACAGAAAACATTTGTTAACACAGAGGGAAGGACAAAGAGGGCCATTGTGGGACAAAGGATGACTCTCCCATCCTTCTGGCTAAAGGTTGTACCAGCCACACACAAGGAGGCCCCTGGACAAACATCATCTCCAAACAGAGTGAGGCAAAAACAGCCTGCAATGCCTTGGTGGGGTAGGTGGACAAACAGAAGTATGGGCATTCTGAGCATAGGCAGCCCAGTTCATCTGTAACTGTGAATTGTATAATGTCATAAAAGGCAACAATGCACATAATGTCAACTAAGACAGCGAAAAGGCAGGTCAATCATCAGCCAGAGCCAAAAAGATACAAGAAAGACACAAACTCACCTACAGACTGTGTTCAAATCATCAGTGCAGCACTTTGCGGCAAAGCCACGTTTTCTAAAAAGCACTCATCTGGTACCACAGGACTAAAGAAAAAATTAAAAGACAAAAATAGTAATTGCATTCTTTTTACTCGATGAAATTATGACAGACTGGCTAAAAGCCCGAGTTCATGCAGGTAAGTGAGCCTATCCCAACCTGCATTCAACTCCCAGACTTCGCTCTGTTCGTTCATTAGCAATGTAATTCAGCCATTATGATTGTGCACATTTTCATGAAATGTGTTGTGCAAAAAAAAAAAATAAATTATTACCACGCAGATGAAGCTCAGCTCAGACATTGTAGATTTTAAAAGATCAAAAGTTGTAACCAAACAAAGTCCTTCATGTGAAGTTTCTAGTGAATAAACATGAAGCTTGTTTCAGTTGCTGTAAGAGAGCCAGACCGATCCATTTGGTGGGTTGATATATGGAGCGTTGTTTCTTATCTATTAGTTTTTGTATACATGTAGGGCTTTGAGCAACAACCACTATCTGTAGCCTACAGAAATGTAATTTAGAAACAGTGTCATCACCCTTATATGCACACAAAGCAAAATTCTCAAATCTAATGAAGGTTTATGAAGATGGTTACATATAAGTTTGTTAAATGTATTTATCACAAATATCGAATATGAAATACAAGTATCGGCCTTAAAAATCCAGCATCAATCGGGCTATCATTAGTAGGACGGACCACTTTCTAATGTGCCACTGGTTGGGAAACTTATTTGCATATGGGTAAACGCAAAGAAGGCCCATAGGCCTACTGTCATTATATAACTTCGTGGTACCGGTCTTCGAAGTTTCAAGATGCATTAGTATTGCATCAATATTTCTTCAAAGATAGCCTAATTCATTAGAGTAATGTGTATCAGTCGCCCATTTTGAGCGTATTTAAGAAAGGCTTGATGAATGGGGCTCAGTTGAAGCAAAAGGCACACAAGCACAAGACCACACGAAAGCCCTTGATTGCAGGAACAGCCAGGTAGAAAGTGCACGTGCTATGTTGCGTTAACACAAAATGGGCCGATATTATTATAAATATGCAACAACATGCGGCCACGTTCTCATTAGTGTTCATGATAGCGGTGTGCCAGTCCCGTCAACGTTGGTGCTAGCTAATTAGCAATGCAAACACATATAAAGTAACTTCTTAGAATGTCAAACACCGCTACTACAAACTAACAAGGAAGCCAACAAAATGACCCGGCGAATCTCACTTGATAACTATCATATGCGAAGTAGCAGCGAGGTAGTCTTTAGCCAGTAGCTAGCAGTGATATCATGTGGTTCAGGCTAGCTAGTTCGCAGCTGGTGGAAAAGCGAACCGAGAAGCTAGGGGGGGGGGGTCCCATGATGAGAGCCTTACTTAAGTGTCTGGTAACGTGAATGAATGGACAATACTTTACCTAATTCAATCAGTCGCCTCCAATCACGATTTAATTCTTCCCCTCATTTCAGCGCTTCCTTATTCACAGATCACTTGCGCAACAGTAACTTGTTAGTGTATTTTCCAGTGTCTGCCTGCGTCCCTGCCCTATAGGCTCAACGTTCAGAGAGACTGCGCAATGCTAATGACACCTAATGCCGCTCATGTTATCGTAGCCATTGAAATCTTGCAACGCCAACGTTACTCTAAAATAAATATCGATCCAGAAAAGTTGTGTGTGTGTGTGTGTGTGTGTGTGTGTGTGTGTGTGTGTGTGTGTGTGTGTGTGTGTGTGTGTGTGTGTGTGTGTGTGTGTGTGTGTGTGTGTGTGTGCGCTTCATCCGTGGTTTCGTCGAACACTGTTTACACATCAAATTCAATGACCCCTAAACAGAAATGTGCAATACCCTATGGCTGCTTTTGAGTTCACTCTGTACACACACAAACACGATTGTGAGTTGATGTTGCCATCTGACCTTGTTCAGTTTGTCCAGCTACCAGGACTTTAAACCATAGTAGCATAGACTAGTTCTGCAGCTGAACAATCTGCCATCAGAATAGATAGTTATATTGGATTTTTTCATTGTGGACTATCACTATCCTAGTTTACCATTAATAACACATTTCGTCTCTTACCCCCCTATTGTAGAATGGCACCTATGACCTGCTATAACCCACACACCCATCATCTGCCTATAGAACCAGATTTACCAATACATTTATAGAGTGTGTGTAGCTTGGACAGGAGTTTCAACAGAGTTAACCAAAGTATCCATGTTGCATTACTCAGTAGCTCATACACAGCAGCAACCATGCATTGATCATGCTATTTGACCCACTTGGGGAAATCCCAAAATGCTTAGGTGCTTGTCAACCAGTAGAGTGCACTGTTACTCCATCAGTGTTTAACATAGGTACCTACTGCACTTAACAGGTTAAGTAATAATAGCTATAAGATGATGGGCACGCATACCACAAGTGTTTGCATTAAATCACAATGTTTATTCCATGCAGCACAAGTTAAAATCATGTCAGCAACAGACATGGCAGCAGCTTTGTGGTAGTCAGCCTTGATACGACGGATACAGCAGCATCACCACAGGGGCAGCCCATCATACCTGCAGCGTGAGGAAATCACAAGTTAAGTAAAATGTGTGTTTTTGACCAAAACTATTTAAAATGTTTTTTTCCCCTATTCATATATAACATGTAAGTGTATTAGAAACATATCTCAATACTATTTCATTCAATACAATAGACCCTCAATTAGAACCCTAAACATTTCTACGTTTCAGAAACACAATGTTAACAGCGCCACAAGAAGGTATTTATTGCATTGCTTTTTTAATTAATACAAGACTAACATTAGTGTGCAAGTTTTAATTGTTCTGATATTTCATTTGACATACTGTAACTTGCTATACCTTACATTACATAGCATACAATTGACAAAGCACACATTTCAGAAGTAACAAACAAATTATGAAATAGATATAAACAACCTGGCACTGTTATTTTTGAAATGTTTTTACCTGACATAGTTTGATCCTGGAATACTTTCTGCACTCTCCCTCATCAACACTTCTGAAAATAAGGTATCTGGAGTATCTCTTTTCCCATACCTAAGCATAAAAGAAAGAGACAAGCAACATCTCAATAATGTGCATATACTTTCAATAATTTTCAGAAAAGTATTGTAAAAAAAATTCAGGAACTAACCTCTGCCTTGTAATGAGATTGATGTAGTGTCTGAGTGCTGAATAATATTTGGCGAGCTCCTCAGGTGGTGCGCCATCCCGGGGATTTGCAGGTTTTACTGGATATGCATTCATACCAGAGTCAATACAAGCCAGCAGACAGATAGCAAGGATACCCAGCGACATCGCAACACTGGAGCGAATCCTGGATCAAAGGGCAAATGATAAGTCAAATTTCAAACTATCCAACAATGTCACAGTGACAAAAATCAGAATATCATCCATATTGGATTGATATTCCACCATAAAGACTGCCAGATCAAACATACCATTCTGAGTTTTAGTCTGTCAATTAAAGAAGGAAAAAAACAAGTTTTGCTTACGTTATAATGTAATACTGGAAAATACTTGTGCAGTTGGTCTTCTTCCCAGCCAAGGCAACTCTGTCAGATTCACAACGTTGTCCGTGTTTTATACAGTGAGTCAGATGGGGAGAGGGAGGCGGGTCATTTCATTTACTTTTAGGGTGCTCCTGAGAAATATCTAGTGCCTCATTAGTTTAGTAATCCCTGAAAGTCTAGGCGGTGAAACAAATAGATATACTGAATTACATTATGGCAAAGAGAGCAAAACATGACAGAACAACAAGGTGTCACGACATGCGAGTCATTCAGATGTTAATAATTGACTTGATGTTGTACATGCTGTGTATTTTATATACAAATTAACTGCATTAGGAATGTACTGCAGATGGTCAACATGTGTGTTTTGAGGATTTCATTATTTCTGAATTACATTACCACAAATGTGTGTTTTACAACATGATCAACTTGTTTGCAGCAAATAAAGAGTTTGATTACACATACAGAAAGGCACACAACATTTACTCATGTACATTCATCATGTCATTATTTTGTCCGCCGTCATTAGGTACAGTAAAGGAAGGTCAGGGTAGAAAAGTGTTCAAATTAATTGCATCAGATATCCCTTTAGTTAAAAAAGAAATGTAATTAATAATACATTTTATTTGTAATGCACTTTTCATTGCTTAAGAATAATCTCAAAGGGCTAAAGAGTAAAGAAAAGGAGACATCATGAGACAACTAAGAGAAGAAGAAAAAAAGTCAAAAAGGCATTTTTAAAATCTGGATAAACCACTTACACAAACGGAGACCAAACATTTTTTTGTTTTCAAAGTCCACTTAAGAGTCACAACCAGCATGAGACGTCTCAATAAAACTGATGATGTGTATCTTTAAATGGCTGATACTGGTATGTCGTTTTCACATTAGCTGTAATGTGTGAGGATTCCCCATGTGTTTGGAAAGATAATGTTTCCATTTAACAGATATATGCAGAGGGGGTCTGCATCAAGAAACAAAAAAACATATATTTAAGTGTGCATAAATAATCTGAAATATATGATCTGTTTAATAAAGGGCAGTTATAGTCCTTGTTAATACTGTACATTAGTATAGAAGTGGCTTTTTACTGCAGAGTCTTGGGATATTAATGATATACAATTGATCCAGTTGAATGTACTTACTGTATAACCCTCATGTTTAGCCACTGACACGACTGACTGATTGACTGATTTAAATACAGTTGTCTAAAGAAAATTACTAAACAATTTTGGACAAACCAGCAAGCATAGCTCCAAATTACACCAAATCATACATGAAAGGGCAGTAAAACTCTCAAACACATACATTTTCAATCCCGGTTGATAGAGGACACAAAAAGCCTCATTTTGGTAAGATGACTTTAATGGCAACTATTTTCTTTGAAGAGCACTCTGCGGAAATTTGACAGTAGATTGGTGCTGTTGTTTCCTCTGACAGTCATAGAACTCTATTCCGGAGAGACTGCTTTGCAGGAAACATTGCTACGCACAAACTAAACATTTTCAGCTACGCATTAGGCACTGGTATTTGCATGTAACATGCCAGAATGATATACCATTCCATATCAAAGTATGACTCCCAAGTTATCCTGAGATGGCAATACAATACTGTCAACATGCCTGCTCCATAACTTCTAGAGAGTGTCACAATGAAATCCCACCAAAACATAGGCCTAAATAAATTGAATATGCAGTGAAAAACTAAATGTCCTTCTTTTTCTCCACAGCAGTGACTCCTCCTGCCACCAAGAGGATCTTATAATTAGTAGAATTATAAGCACGTAAAACAATAACTGTTTTTTTTAAAAACCTTTATTTATACAGGTACATCCCATTGAGTCTGAAGACTCTTTTGCAAGGGAGACCTGTTCCCATTTACACGTTACTATTCACACACCGATAGCAGGCCAACTATCAATATTCACTCGAGGCAAGGTGGGTGCAGTGTCTTGCCCAAGGAACAACTATGACACAGGTGGTAGGGCGGGGATCAAACCTCCAACCCTTTGATCATCAGCCGACCCGCTCTACCAACTGAGCCACAGTCGCTGTGAAATTTTACTTAATTAACATTCATTACCTGTGGTTTTGAATAATGGTTGTTCTGAATGGAAAATGGTCAGTATTAAGTGCCTGATTTAAATACTTAGAGCCCATTGTTACCAAATTAAGGCCAGGTGGATATAGCACCTGGACACTTTAAATGTCATGTCTGATATAGTTGATGTGCTCTCTGGTAATACCCGTCATAAACATCTTCCACTGAGAGCTCGCCAAAGACTGCACCCAAGTGCCAACCCACCTGCAGCACGACACAGACTGATATCAAAGGATCACTTATTTTGCAACTGCAATATTAGAACGCTAACAGCATAGGGGGTCGATGGGCTTTTAGAATGGGACAAAAGTTGAATATCTTGGTAAGGGGTTGCTGGGAACCCAGGTTATAGCATACTAGGAAGTTCCAGTGCTCTTTGCTCTGTGTAGCATTAGTCTGCCATGCACATACACAGATTAAATTCTATCAGCAAATAATAGCTAATTTATTAACTTGAAAACAAGTGAAATTAAATTAACATGTATGTGCTGCTCAATCGTTGCCTGATACAGCAATAAATCAACCTTGCCAGACAGCTATTGCCTGTTTCCAGAAGACAAACTAATCTCCCCCTTCATAGAATATATTAACACCATGTTAATGGCTTGACAACGGCGGGTAAAATGGCTGTGCAGCAAATGAGAACATTTCCCATAGTAGCAAGATTGGAGTCAAACACAGCACACGTTTTCCTTTCATTCAGTTTGATTTGCAAATCCACTTGAAAGCAGCTGGTTTATTATACACTCAACAAAAATATAAACGCAACACTTTTGTTTTTGCTCCCATTTTTCATGAGATGGACTTAAAGATCTAAAATTCATTCCAGATACACAATATTACCATTTCTCTCAAACATTGTTCACAAATCTGTCTAAATGTGTGATAGTGAGCACTTATGCTTTGCTGAGATAATCCATCCCACCTCACAGGTGTGCCACATCAAGATGCTGATCTGACATCATGATTAGTGCACAGGTGTGCCTTAGACTATCCACAATAAAAGGCCACCCTGAAATGTACAGTTTTGTCTCACAGCAAAATGCCACAGATGCCACAAGCATTGAGGGAGCGTGCAATTGGCATGCTGACAGCAGGAATGTCAACCAGATCTGTTGCTCGTGCATTGAATGTTCATTTCTCCACCATAAGCAGTCTCCAAAGGCATTTCAGAGAAAATGGCAATACATCCAACCGGCCTCACAACCGCAGACCACGTGTAACTACACCAGCCCAGGACCTCCACATCCAGCAGGTTCACCTCCAAGATCGTCTGAGACCAGCCACTGAGACAGCTGCTGAAACAATTGGTTTGCATAACCAAACAATTTCTGCACAAACCCGTGTCAGAAACCGTCTCAGGGAAGCTCAACTGCATGCTCGTCGTCCTCATCGGGGTCTTGACCTGACTCCAGCTCGTCGCCGTGACAGACTTGAGTGGGAAAATGCTCACATTCGATGGCGTCTGGCACGTTGGAGAGGTGTTCTCTTCACGGATGAATCTCGGTTTACATTGTTCAGGGCAGATGGCAGACAGCGTGTGTGGCGTCGTGTGGGTGAGCGCTTTGCTGATGTCAATGTTGTGGATCGAGTGGCCCATGGTGGTGGTGGGGTTATGGTATGGGCAGGCATCTGTTATGGACGAAGAACACAGGTGCATTTTATTGATGGCATTTTGAATGCACAGAGATACCGTGATGAGATCCTGAGGCCCATTGTTGTGCCATACATCCATGAACATCACCTCACGTTTCAGCAAGATAATGCACGGCCCCATGTTGCAAGGATCTGTACACAATTCTTGGAAGCTGAAAATGTCCCAGTTCTTGCATGGCCAGCATACTCACCGGACATGTCACCCATTGAGCATGTTTGGGATGTGCTTGACCGGCTTATACGACAGCGTGCACCACTTCCCACTAATATCCAGCAACTTCGCACAGCCATTGAAGAGGAGTGGACCAACATTCCACAGGCCACAATTGACAATCTGATAAACTCTATGCGAAGAAGATGTGTTGCACTGCATGAGGCAAATGGTGGTCACACCAGATACTGACTGGTTCTGAGTCCCCAGACCCCCAATAAAGCAAAAAAATGCACATTTCAGAGTGGCCTTTTATTGTGGACAGTCTAAGGCACACTTGTGCACTAATCATGATGTCAGATCAGCATCTTGATGTGGCACACCTGTGAGGTGGGATGGATTATCTCAGCAAAGCAGAAGTGCTCACTATCACACATTTAGACAGATTTGTGAACAATGTTTGAGAGAAATGGTAATATTGTGTATCTGGAATGAATTTTAGATCTTTAAGTCCATCTCATGAAAAATGGGAGCAAAAACAAAAGTGTTGCGTTTATATTTTTGTTGAGTGTAGTATTTGCTACAAAAAAGGTCTAGTTAAGGTTAAGTAGGGGATTGCATTGATTGGTTCATTCAATCATTCTTAAATACACTTTAAACATGTGATTATGATCAACAATTTTGAGTCCACATGGTGTAGTTGCATTTTATCGTGTTTTTGATGGGTCTAAATTAGCAAAGCCTATCAAGTGATGCTGTTGAGATTTATTATTCTCTCAGTAGTGAGAATAATTCTTCATTTCAGAACATGATAAGTTCAAAAAAAATCAAACAAACCAACCAAATCCTGTCAGGCTCTGTTTAGGCATCATTACATTTAGCTAATGGTTCTGATGCAGCAGGACTTACAGCAAGTCAATTAAGTGGAATGGTCACTTGCCAAGAAGTGATGAGGCTATAATATTGTATTTTCTTCTTTTAGTTCTCCAATCAGGCCCTGATGCTCCACACAAATGCAGGTATTTGGAGCTTTAAAAAAGGTGCACTTTTTAAATTTATATTGAGAATTTATCAACGTATTTCAATGCGATATCAATACATGCTAAATAAAGTTTCCTAAATGCTGGTTATTTACCAAAGACTGCACAGTTGCAGATGAAGCTGTCTGCTACCATTTCACTGAGCAATCTTTTGTGAAGAGTGAATGCATGATGAATACTTTGGCCTGTATGGGGCAATTGGTTACAACTGATTTGGTTTGAAAGCATCAAATGGAATAGCTTGTTTGAGTGGCTTCCACACCCACCCACCCACCCACACAAACACACCTTTGGAAGATTGTTTCTGAAACTTGCTTTGAGACATAAAAGTGATTTGGAACTACAGGTGCAAGTTGAACAACATTCTTGGATACTTCCTTTTCATGAAATTGTATCTCTACTGCATATTGTCATTATTTTGTTAAAAATATCACTTTGCCAGTGGGACAGCTACAAGTACTTATAATTTCAATAATGATGTAACATGGGGCGCTCTGGTGGTGTAGTGGATAGAGCGTGTACCATATTGGCTCCGGCCTTCGTTGCAGTGATCGCGGGTTCAAATCCAACCCATGGACCTTTACTGCATGTCATCCCCTCTCTCTATCTCTCTGTCTCCCCATTTCAACTCTATACTATACAATAAAGCTTTAAAAATGCCCCCCCCCCAAAAAAAAAACATGCTGAAAATGCATTTAAAAAAATTAAAAAATAATAATGATGTAACATGTACTGCTTGAAATTTGAATGCAAGATTTCTACTCCCAGGCATTTAGCTGGTTCAAAAGACTCAAAGTACGTTGATAAGTTTTTGATATGTGTTTACTTGTCTTTACACAACTAAAAATGCATATTTGGCCAGCTAAAAACCCTTTCACAATAATAGGATATATGAAGATAATAATTTAAAAGACATCTAAAATTGTATTAAAATAATTTATTTTTAACTGTCAAAACATGTTACAACATACACATTTTCTTCAGCAGACTCAACAATCATTCAAACATAAATCATGTTTAACAAATACCATCTGCTACCTGGTAATGGTCAAATAGCAAAGGTGTAGTTAGTGATTATTATTTGGGGAGGAATTCGGAAAGTAAAGCTGTTGTGTGATATAAATTCGAAAATTAGAAAACTGTGTTTTTTTTGTCCAAAGATAATTTAAAAATAAGGAAGAACATTTTTTATTTCTTCTCACAGGGATAGCAAAGCATGCGTCTAAAGCCCAGTTCAGACCAAAGATTCGCCTGGCAACTGCTTGCAACTCGCAACTCCTTGCGACGAGATGGTTGAGACGTTCTAAAACTGGACCTTGTGATTTGACATGTTTAATCTTCTGCCTTGCAACGCGCTGCAACGAGCAGGTCACAGCGTTGCGATTTCTCCCCCGCGACGTTCTAAAACCGTCTCGTCGCAAGCAGTTGCAAGGCGAATCTTTGGTCTGAACTGGGCTTTAAGTTACAAATAAGTAGTCTAGTCTGTGGACAGCTTAGAAAGATAAGTCACTTTGTGACTTCAATGTCGTAAATGAAATCTTCTGGTATCGTCTCAGCAGGGATGCTCTTCAGCTGCTCATCATAGCTGCGCAGAGTCCAGAGTTTCTCTAGTTCGTAAACTTCTCTAGCCTCTGGTAGCATGAAGTGTACGACCATATTCCCTGAGACAGAGAGGAGCAGGAGCAAAGTGAACACTACCCACCGGCAACTCTAGTGGCAATCATCATCAGTATACAAAACATTTGAACATTAGAAGATGGGAAATAAGGAGTTCTACATACCAAAGTCAATACACATCCAGTCGTCTGTATCCTTTCCTTCAATCTTGACATTAGGTGCTCCATCTTTCTTCATAAACTTGTGCTGCAGGAAAGAATCATCCTCTGTGTGAGTTTAACATCAAACACAGGTTGCTCGACGTTTCACAATGAGACACATGAAAGGTAATTACCACTTTGATGGCGTAAAGTCCCATAGCGCGGAGGTGTCTCGGCGATGCACCACTGACAACGATGAAGTACTCTGCATATTTGATCTGTTGCTGTACTTTAATCACACAGATGTCAACTGCATTTTCCTGACGAAGAAGAGCCACCAGCACGTCTAGAGTGAAGGTTTCTGGAGATCCTGGAAAAACAATGAGCAAAACATTTAGTCTGTTAACGCTACAGTGTGTGGTTGTGTATAGTGATATGCTATTTGTGCTGAAACAATTAAAGTTATGCAGGTCAGGGTGAATAAGGCACCTAATCCATTACAGTTACTTAAAGCTGGGGTATGTGATTTCTGATTGGTCAAAGTTAACATGAGCTGTACACTTTGACCAATCGGAGCGAGGCTCCGATTCTCTGTTGGGACTGTCCATTCACTGTGGCATGACTTTGTTGGTGTTGTACAGCATGTCAGGGAGGGACCATAGGGGCGAGACCAAAGAGAACAAGGGGAGCGGTTGAGGTATTTGGATTCAAATCTCTATCCCAACTGCCATTTTATCCCCAAATCCTCCACCCCAGCTTTAATCTCGATTGTCCTGGTTAAACATCAGAAAGCAATCAAAATTCACAAAGCCTGAATCTGAACCAATTACGCATTCATTAATTGACAGAAAACCACAGAACTATTTGAACAATAGTCATTTAAATGGCATTTTCCAAGCACAAACTCTTAAGAGTGTGACATTAAACTTAAAGCCACTACGAGTAAGTCGGCACGTTGGCGACACCTTTGAACAAAAGCGGTAGTATTTTAACGACGCCAGCTGTCGTGAAGCTGTTTTCTAGCTTGTGCAGGGAGTGCAAGATTCAAATAATCAGGAAGCAATATGGTGCGTGTCCGTGTGTTGAAAGTGTGGAGGGCACCGGACTCTTTTCGGCTCTGTGAGTCTATGGGTGACACAGCATCAACTAATGGCAGTAAGTGCTAAACACACCTGATTGTAATGAATTGATGCATTGTCACCTCTCACGGAGCTGAACGAGTCCGTGTCCTCACACCAAGCGAATGAACGAGAGATGGCAGTTAGTTAGTATGGATCACGATGAGGTAATGTGTTTATGTTGTAAATAATGACTATTTCAGATGAATAATGGTCATCTGATGATGCTGGTGAGGCAAAGTAAACTTTGTTTTAGTAGGATACCGCTCATTCATTTAGGAGTAAACACTGCAGTCTAGGTTTGCTGCGTGAAATTGTGTATACGTTGCTTGGCAACGCCCTCCCGCCCGCCTATCACTCTCCCTTTTAGCTTTTCTTCATTGCATTTTCTTTTTTTTCTTTGATGGTTCAGCCCTGTTATCAGTCATTATGAACAAACAACTGTCTCAAACAAGGCTCCCGCTCCCCTTCCCTCACCTGGAGCCATAGGCTTCTCAAATCGCGTTCCTGCGCCGCACTGAAATCTGCGACCAATACGGATATGTGACCATAGAGCATGCACGCGTGAACCGAAAATCGGACTGGGTGTACGACCAGATCAAATGCAGTAATAAAAACTATATAAAAAAGTCTTTCTTTGCACAGATGGTCTCGTTTGCTGTTAAAGGTAATTTATGATTATGAGAGGACACATGAGGCTGTTTAAAAGATATTTAAATGTTACTGGTTGCTGCTTTAACATCTGTGGACAAAAGATGCTATTTGAAGACATTTTGTCAGGTTTAGATTGATTGGGAAGATAATCAACAGATTAACACATAATAGAGACAGACACCTGTGATTGTGTGTGCAGTCCAATCAGTTTCCAAGAGCACAAGGGGATTTTTGACAATAATAATAATACTAATTAAAACTGCGAGCAGTGATGACCGGGCCCTCGCACTCTCGTGCTGGACGCCGCCCCGGCGCTCCGAGCGACCGGACGAGAGGACGCGCTGCGGCCTCCTCTTCTTCGGAGCGCGCGGCGCAGCGACGCCTGTTGCCGGAGGTTCGGAAGTGGCCGTGACGCGCTCGATACGGACGCGAGGACGTCCTCGGGCCTGGGCTCTTACCAGGCGGGTGAAGTCTGGAGCGCGTGGGACGGCGCGGAGCGCAATCACGGCGACTTCCTGTTTCGCGGCGACGACGCCGAGAAACTATGAAGGCCACGGAGCCGAGGGAACCGGCTTCCTGTGTTATAGTTGTCTCTGGACATCCCTAAGCTGCTTTAAGGTTGATTTGATCAAGTGTGTAGGACGTGGAGGTAAATAACCAACGTGCGATATTTGCTTTGTCCAGCAGGTGGCGCTCTCACTTTATATGAATATTAGCGTGCGGGCCTCCTCAGGCCTTGGGTCTCATTGACCATAAAAAAATTGGAGAAGATGAGACTGCAGCTATGTCCCATTACAGAGACTACGCACTTGGTAGGACGCGGGCTCGCGGTCTATGAAGGCTATAGCCTATGAAGGCCAATTTTAAGGCCGATTCCAAGGCCAACGAGCCTTGTTAAATGAGACGGTCTCCGCAGGTCTTCGTTTACGAGCATTTCCGGTTTACGTAACAAGCTGTTACCTTGCGTGACGACTCGCCGCTCCTGTGCTGCCTAGCAACCCTGATTGCTGCCAACGGAGACAGCCTTGTCAATGGAGGAAAAAAGAAAAAGAAGTTGCCTACCAGACGAAAAGAAAAAAAAGTACAAGAAAAAAAGAAAGGAAGATAAAAGTTAAGAAGATGGAGCAACACGTTGCTGTTTGGTTATTTCTTATTTTATTTTAGGCTATGCAATCTCTGAAAAAACCGCAATGAATCTTGGGATATGTTGGGCCACGAAGGATACATCTGATGCAGCCTTCAAAACCGTGAAACGAAGGCTGCATTTATCGGCCGCATATGAGGAGCCTTGCAAATGGGACAGCCTTTGCGCGCCGCTATGACGCAATCGGTCTTCAAATGCAGCCTACGTAGGCTGCAACCCCTGAATCAAGACACAGCTAGAGTATGGTGGAGTTAGGCCAACTTCCTGTTTTTTGGGCGAATACGTCAAAATAGAAGACTTCCTGTTGATTTTGGGGCGGGGCGTCAAGAGGCTTTTTTGTTTGTACTGGGATTGTACATTGCTGTATAAAATGTGGGGCATCTAAGTGTAACACAGCCTGAGTTATGATCAATTAAAGGGTTCATGAGGTCCGTTTTTTGGAGAACGAGGCGCCGGTGCTGCAAGACGGTAGTTCCGGATAAAACGAGCTTTCGGGTATATCATCTTCCATGTCGGAGGACATACCCTATCGTATTTTTTTTTGCACAAAAAGTTATTATGTGTGCACTTTACTCTGCAATCCTGCAGTTTAATGTGGAGTTATGACATGAGTGAATTTTGGCGAATATTGGCCAGCATTTCATCATAGTTATTCAGAATCAAACAAAACTTTTTTTGGTGTATCTTCCATGTCTTATGAGTGTCTCTAGAGTTTTCGTTTTGCTAAATATGTTCCTGCTAGGAGTTGTGAATTTTTGAACATTGTGATGATTTTCGAGTCAGAAATTCACATATTTCAAATTAAAAGACTTCCTGTTGATTTTGGGGCGGGGCTTCAAGAGGCTTTTTTGTGGGGCCTGCAAAGATACATTTGGGTCTTAAAGCGGCTACGAGTAACATTTAAATATCTTTTTAAAAGCCTCATGTTTCCTCTGATAATCATAAATTACCTTTAACAGCAAACGCGACCATCAGTGCAAAGAAAGACGTTTTTATATAGTTTTTATTACTGCTTTTGGTCTGGTCGCACACCCAGTCCGATTTTCGGTTCGCTCGTGCAGGCTCTATGGTCACATATCCGTATTGGTCGCAGATTTCAGTGTGGAGCAGCAACGCGATTTGAGAAGCCTGCCTATCCCTCCAGGTGAGGGAAGGGGAGCGGGAGCCTTGTTTGAGACAGTTATTTGTTGTCATAATGACTGATAACGGGGTTGAACCATCAAAGAAAAAAAAGAGAATGCAATGAAGAAAAGCTAAAAGGGAGTGTGATATAGGCAACGGGTGGGACGAGGGCGTTGCCAAGCAACGTGTATACAATTTCACGAGAGCAAAACTAGACTGCAGTGTTTACTCCTAAATGAATGAGCGGTTGGTACTAACACAAAGTTTGCTTTGCTTCACCATCATCAGACCATTATATGAAATAGTCATTATTTACATCAACAACACAAACTAGGGCTGCTCGATTATGGCAAAAATGATAATCACGATTATTTTGATTGATATTGTAATCACGGTTATTAAAGACGATTATTCATTGTAGGGATGCACCAAAATGAAAATTCAGCCAATTCTTTCAACATTACATAAACAAAACTCCCAATTGTGCTCCTCAAACATAGCCTACAACTAAAAAGCCACACAAAATAAATAATCAGTAAAACCTTCGAATCTAAGAGTAAAATTAATATTTCACTAGGGATGTGATTGTGAACCATTCATTGATTTGTACTTCGACTTATAAGAGGTAGGCTATGAATCTACAAAAAGATCGACTTATTGCCTTCTTTTTTTTGCAGTGCAGGTTGAGGTGCTGTAAAAAAAAAACTACACCACAGCTGACACCGTAATGTTCAGACTTCAGAATTTGCATCAGAGTGCTGATCATAAAAATTAGACGCTTTATTTAAACGAAGTCCATGCTTAGGTGCTGGTTGTAACTTTTCGTCTGTAGACTGAAACTAACAGAGGGGGTGTGTCTCACTGTATATTTGCTCTTGTCGCGCAGATAGTTTGCCGACATGGCACAATATATTCAGGCTCGAGAAATGCTATCAGAAAACGGAAGCCTTTCCCCTCAACAACGTTAACGTGCAGGAATCCCCGACAATCATTTTACCCGTAAAGCCACAGAGCTTTTCTGCGCGGCGGCTCACACCGGCAAGTTCTCACAGTGAATGACACATTTACCCACCGCCATCACAGTGTCTCACTCACACCATGTTTCACCGAGTGAAACGCTGCTTCTATCGCGCAAGGCTTTTGTGTTTCGGTGTAACATCCTGGACGAGCGTTTTAACTTTATGCTGAATAAACAATTGCACTGGAATCGCTGAAAGCGACAGTGTTCGGGTGGGGGCGGGGCGGAGCGCAGGTGGAGACAAAAGGGTGCCAGGGTTTTTCTTGCATTCAAAAAATTTTGGCGCCCATTTTAGCGCCCCCCAAAGGAAAATCCTCAGCGCCAGTGTTTTTTTTTATTATGTAGATAAATAAATAAAAATCTACTTAAAACGGCTCCAAATGTGTTTCCATTTCCGCGCCATTCCAGTCATATTACTTGCAATCTCAGTTGTAAAAAAAAGAAATTAGGTCGGGGATAATCGTTATTAAACTATCATTGTTCCGCTCGCCGGGGCATGCAGGCTTGTAAATGCAGCAAACCCTTTCAGCCGTGAGCTCCGCTCGGCCCCTCCCTCACCTGATAGTTTCGCTAACGGCTAGTCCAGAGAGAACGAGGGAGATGTTGCGCATTGCTGGGTGTTTTGAAAAACTTCTAGATGACGAGAATAAAGGTAAAACTAATTGTGTTGTCTGAAAACACTTCAGACTCACAACAAACTAAAATAATGTGCAAGATTTGTCACGCGCGGACACGCGAGTAACATGACATACGCGACAGAGAGACAGAGAGAGAAAGAAAAGTGATAGGCTATACGACCTGATCTGCACCTTTAAACATCCCGACCAATTTGTTTATTCACTTTAAGTCGAGTCATAGTGGTCTATGACCAAGCAATCAATGAATAAAAACACAGGAAGTTTAAAGCTCCTTGACTCCTGTCAACACAACTGTCAACACTACAATGCAACTGCTTATCCACCCTGCTCCTTGACATAAATAAATCATGCCCTTACATTCAATGCTAGCAAAAGACGTGCCCTATCAACACCATTTACAACTGGTTATTTTTATTTGGACATATTTTTATTAAATTATTAAAAATATGTTTCACTTATTTAGCCTATTTCTATTCTCCCTGTTTTCAGTTCAATTAGGCCTTTGTTTAAAGTCCAAAGTCATGGTGTTTTTAGAAAAAAACCTTGTTAAAAGCAAAATAAATGCATAATGTTCTTAAATCAATGATTAACTGTCTTTAATAATCGTGATAACACAATGTGATTACTCAAAATAATCATGATTATGATTTTTTCATAATCGAGCAGCCCTACCTTCTTCCACGGTTTAGATCAATTAGAAACAATTAAAGTATTAAACAGGTAGGCCTAGTCATTATTAGTATTTTGACTTCATATCTACAGGTTGTTTATTGTGATTTCATAAGCGTCAGTGAGCTCCATGGTAACGCAGTGATTGACAGGCTGACTGAAATGCTCTTGAGCTGGACAGAAACTCCCCTCTCCCAACCCAACACCCCTCTTAAAATACACAAACCGTTTGCCTTTACTGTCGCGACCCCATAAAAAGTCGGTCGCGTACTGACCCCCCAAAGGCCCATTCTGAGCCAGGAAAAACCCTGGGTGCGCTGCATTTACTACACATGACCCGGCGTGCCGCACAATAACCGTTTTATTACGATTATCTTGTTTTCATGATCGAGGGAAGCCAAAATTGTAACCGAAATTCAATTAATCGCCTAGCCCTAACACAAACACATTACCTCATGGTGATCCATACTAACTGCCGTCTCTCGTTCATGGACACGTAATCTTTCAGCTCCGTGAGAGAGAGTAGTTAGGTGACGCTGCTGCATCAACTCATTGCAATCAGGTGTGTTTAGCACTGACTGGCATTAGTTGATGCAGTGTCAAAACCACTCTCACAGAGCCGAAAAGAGTCCTCACACTTTCAACACACGGACACGCACTACATTGCGCCCTTCTCAGTTCACAATCGCACGCCTGGCACGAGCTAGAAAACAGCTTTGCGACAGCAGGCTTCGTAAAAATACTACCGCTTTTGTCCAAAGGGGACGCCAACGTGCCATGTTACTCGTAGTGGCTTTAAATTGCCGCTAGGTATAACACAGCCTGAGTTATGATGAATTAAAGTTTCATGAGGTTCGTTTTTTGTGATGTGTACGTCAACTTTGACCCCCTTTAACTCCCTGGTACTATGCAAAATTTGAAATCTTTCCGCAATTTAACATCGGGCAAGCGCCTTAAGTACTTGAGCAGTGGTTTGACGTCCCTGCCGTAAAAACTCTAGGAGCCTTTCGTCGAAATGCGAAATGATGTAATATGGCAATTTTAGGCACTTAATCCAAAATGGCCGACTTCCTGTTGATTTTGGCCCAGGAGCACGCATTTCCTGAAAAACTGTTTGTGGCCACAGGGGGCGCCGTTTTTTTTGGCCCGGTCTTGAAACCAACGATAACTTCAATTTTTTTGCAGGTCTGATCTGCATTCAAAATATTTTCAACTATTGCAGGACGGGAAGGGGGTGAAAAGTGTCAAAAACGAGTCGGAATAAAAATCATACCGATTTCAATAGGGTCTTCGCACCACTCGGTGCTCGGGCCCTAATAATAATAAGAATAATAATGCAAAAAAGATATATCATTTCCATTAGACTGCAAAATATTATTCTCAATGATATTTAGGCTATTATTACATTTCAGAAAATAGTTTCAAATACGAATACCTTGTTTGGTTCAACCAAAGACATTCGGCTTTCTAAAGAAAGGAAAGCAACTTCTCACTCTAAAGATCATAAAAAATTAATTGAATTGTCCATTGTCCAATTGTTGAACTGATTCTGACTGCATAAAAATGGGAAACTTGATTGATCGAATAACTGCTACTTACTCTGATGTGAGTCTTCTTGAAACAGGCCAGTGCTCATCTTTGAATCACTGCTTACACTACACATCTGTTTATATAATATCTTGTTGTCGATGGGACTGGTGGGTATATGATGCCACCGGTGCTGACTGGAGACATTCACAGGCAAATGTCGAGGCCATCTCAGACTGTGACAACGAGCTCCGGGGACCGAACACGTGCTTCTAAAAACAAACCTTTGCTCCAGCAAAACGCAACTTTTGAACACAGATGATACCAGTTTTTTAGAGCAATTGATAAAAGTCATGATTCTAATTTAGTACATCACATTCTGTGGAGTGCTATCCACGGACGGGTTTACCATGGGCTAAAAACAGGAAGCAAGTCTCGTCCTTGGCTTTTGATTGGTTTTACAGCTTCTTCGTTGGTTTCTGGGACTAAACTAAAGCAAACTCTCCCCCTGTCGACTGCAAATGGTATGTATTTAAAAAATGCTTTATAAAAAGTAAAAAAGCCCAAATGCCCCAAAACTTAATAGTCTTATCTGAATACAATTTACTTTGGCCACTTGCTCTTGCATTAATGTTATCTGTTTTTTCCCCCATGATATTTCATGTATAGGCTACACTATATCTACATCATTATGTAAAACCTTTTATTTGATAAGGTGTGATTTTTTTGTTACGAACAATTGATTGTAAAAATCTGAGAAAATGTCATAATATAATGTGTTGAAGTTAAAAAATATTCATATTTTTTTTTTAAATCTATATATTGTTGTGTGATATTGTATATCAGAAACCTGTATTTCACAAGTAAGGATTATACATTGAACTGTGAGTTTGCTTCATCCTGGAGATTCTGCTTATGATCAGTAAAACAAAACATCATGTTTGATATCTGCTAATTAAAAAAAATCTCTGGATATTTCATACAATCCTGCTTTGTAAATTGACCCTCTGTGCAGAAAATTGCTCAAATGAGATAGTGAAATGTTGTTGCTGTAAAGCTGTGTGGTGAATAACCTCTGCTGTGTCACACATTGTGCACTATAACTGGTGGAAAATGAAACGCAGGAGACATGGTACACAATTAACTCTTTAGATTTA
The DNA here is from genome assembly GCA_026929865.2 of Hyperoplus lanceolatus. Lineage (NCBI taxonomy): Eukaryota > Metazoa > Chordata > Actinopteri > Uranoscopiformes > Ammodytidae > Hyperoplus > Hyperoplus lanceolatus. The sequence continues at coordinate 18,578,421 of CM049401.1, forward strand.
TATCTGTAGGAAAAATTTGTGATTGAAAAATACATAGTTTTAAGAAATCAATACTGCTGGCCTGAAGATGTCTAGATACATAAAAATTGTAAACATTATACAATGTAAATAAATCAATATATATTCCTGAGGTGTCATCTCATTGGACAGTACATAGTCATTGAAATCGTAAATTCAAAGTATAAACATACAACCGAGCAATGTGTAGTGTGTTGTTCCCTTTGTGTGAACTTGACGTGCAGTCACATTGGTCCTTATTCAGCCGAACGGTCAGTGTCCATAATGACATTCAGTCTCAAGCCCACAGGAATATGGTCCGTAAGGCCTGCCAGCTGGGTTACAAAGGTCACCTCTTCGATTTCCTAGATGGAAACAAAGACAGTGTGTGTTTAAAAAAAAAAAATCCTTTATTCTCCTCAAGGGGGGATGACTCTACGGTGGCTCGGAGAGCCCTGCACACTGCAACTGAAAGCAGAAGTAAGTGTGATGTAATCATTTTAGCTAACTTCACTCTTCCCAGTCCACTCCCTCTTCCCAATGTCACCACATGAACGTGCAGCGGTCTTTGACAGATACCACTACAGCGAATTATCTAGCGTCACCTCAGATCCGTAAGTACAATTAAAAACTGATAAAACGAACATTGGGAAGGATTTTTACCTGCTCCCCATTGTAGGAGGGTAAACATTCAGCTCTATTTGCATTCACTGGCACAGAGACCCGCTTCTTGTTAGAGTTCTCTCTCCTGATTGGATAAAGGGTTGTAGGATCCCAGAAAAAAAAGTTTCTCTGCTGCTTACTGCAGAGCGCACAGAGACCTGTGTTTTCAACCGCGTACACTATATTGCTGTACAAATATAGAGCAATGTAAAATGTATATTCAGTGTTTCCCTGCAGGATTTTTTTCAGCAGCGGTGCTGTGGTCCCCGAACCCTCTAGGGGGGTCCGGGGGCATGCCCCCCCGGCCGATTTTTTTTTGTACCCTGTACATTAGAATCCATGAATCTGGTGCACTTTGAGAGGAGAATATGCACTTAAATCCTATTCACAGTCCACAGAGTATTACTGTAGATAGGTTTATTGGTGTTGTAACTTTGCCTTTTGTGTCTTACAGATTTTGACATTTTTGTATAGAAATTAATATTTAAACAAAAAATGCCACAACGCAAAAAATAATTTGCACAATTTATATACAGATTTTTGCCTAATGCTTAAACACTAAAAGTGGTTGCTATGCCCAAAGCATCACAACCTCTAACTTTGGTGACCATGCCCAAAACACAAGCACCAACCCTACAAACATAATAAGTGCTTTGCACTGTGTTTGAAATTCTCCAACACACTTCTTTCAAAACACTACACACTGTTTTTTACACAAGACACATTGTTCAAAAATGAAATCTCCTGCAATCATGGGCAAAACACCTCTCAGGATCTACCACTGCACCCTCTCTCTCTTGTTCTCCTTGCTTCTCTGTCACTTCTCTTTCCTCCCTTACTTGGTCTACCTGTATTTTCTTTAATAAACTTGAGCACTTAAACAACAAGTAAGAAATGCTAGAAATCTTATTTGTTTCCTTCAAATTACCCTATATACATGCATTTGTAATGTTCAAATACTATCACCTAACGCGCCCCACACACATCCTACCTCTACTGCGCGTCTACTGCGCGTCTACCTCGCGTCTGCGTCTGGCTTTTTGTCACTGACCGTGTAATCAACGTAGAACGGACACACATCCAACCTCAGACGCACTGCTGATGCACGTCGGAGGCACATCTGCAGCGACGCTCCCCTTTACCTCAGGAGGCTCGCCTATTTTTTTCTGAGAGCAGCGCGTCTCTCTCGGGTCTCTGTGCTTTAACTGATAGAGAAATACTCTGTTGACAGTCATACCAGCAGCATTCACTCTAGTTACGCGATTTCCCGGTGTGTTTCTTTCAAAATAAAACATCCCTCAGTCGTATACAAAAATAATCCCTTTATTTCACGATTTAATTGTGCAATCGGCTGTTGGCGCAACAGAGCTGTTAAGCGGAAGTGGCGGAATTACGGGGCATGGGACCTATCGGCTGAAAAAAAATTAATGGGCGTCTATGGAAAGTAATCTACTATTTTCTGGTCCCAGTCATTAAATGCCCTGGATTACATATATGTTTCGTATGGGTCTAAATGATAATTTTTCATGTGAAGAGTTTTACGGTATGTTGTATGATTATTCGTCTAACGGCTTTTGAAAAAATGTTACGAGAACAACTACAAGTCTTGTCGCCTCTGTGACGTCACCTCAACACATTCCCTCCACTTCTCGACTGACAGTGCTAATGCTAATGCTAATGGCTGGCGTGGACAACACCAACAATCTCCCCACTCGAGAAATTGAAACTCTCCACATGTCCACTTGAGTAGTGGTTTTCGCCACGCTGAAGACTTTTGTCTTGTCATTGAAAGAAGGCGGTAAAGTGCATTAAAGACACAGCCATGTTTCTGAGCTAAGTGGGTGCCAGTGGTGGTGACGTATATCATAAGTGTCAAGAGCAGCGAAGAGCTGTAGTCCACAAAAGCGCTCTGCACAAAACCTGACCGTATCCAGCTTCTACTCGCTAAATTGTTCCATTCTTTGCACAAAAAAATACCATCTAAATCCATACGAAACATATGTGTAATCGAAGGCATGTCATGACTGGGACCAGAAAATAATACATTTCTTTCCATTGACTACCGTTGTAATTTTTCGAGCCGATAGGTCCCATGCCCCGGAAGTAAGCCACTTCCGCTTAACAGCTCTACTGGTCTATCTATTTCCTCTTGAGTGCTTTTATTATGAAGGGGCAGAATGTAAGTGTCAGCCGTGTAAATGTGTCTGACTAAAAGTTCGATGTTGTGAGCGCTAGAATAAAGTGCAGTTCAGTGAATGGAGTTCCCGTATCTTTATTTCTACAATGACAAAGTAGGACACACTATACACCCTCTGTTACAATGTGAACGAGAATAATCAAAGGGAAACAACAGAGAAAGACAGTGATTTTGAAGCAGCGCTGCAGCAGCAGCAGCAGCAGTAGCAGCAGCAGCAGTAGCAGCAGCAGTTGAGACGTTCCATGTGTGTCCGAAAAAAGTCCGAGAGACGCAGTAGTGAGGTAAGGCGACGCCCTCCAGAGGTAGACGCAGGATGTGTGTGGGGCGCGTTATGCATTCAAATCCAAAAGAAAATTCTCATTAGCTTGAAAGTTTGCTTCCCTAATTTGCTTCCCTAACCTCAGCTCCTCCATTGTCCCCATCTGCCTTTCTTTTTCACCCAGCTTTTTAGACTCATCTGCAAATGTAATATATATTATTTAACTATGTATATATACATTGTGCACAGTGCATCCCTTATGAGCTTGTACCAGCCTTTTAAACTCTGAGCCCTAAGCCATTTTTGAGATGTTTTGGTTTGCCTGGATTTATTCTCTTATTAAGATTGCATTCATAACCCCTATAATGCATAGCTGTCAAGCTATCATTTATTTGGGCCACAACCTGGACTATAAGAATGTGTGCTGCAGTGATGTCGTTTGAATGTAGGAAATTATCAATTAGACAGTAAAAAAGCTAAAAATATCTCACAATTATTTATTGATATGCCACAAAAAGACACATTGATTAAGCTTGTTATTGCTTAAAACACTTCTTCTTAGTCTTGGGAGTCAAAAAGTGATGAAAATTCTAAAATAAATATAAATTATACATAATAGAAACTATTCATAATCTTTTAAAAAGTCCATAGGCTTTTTCCCTGCATTTATGCTAATGACCGCATGCTTACAGGCGATTAGCATAAATCCCTAACTAAAATACTTGATGAAAACGGATTTTATGAGTTGTGGAATCACCCGTGTGTGAGTAAGATTGCTGTTATAGTTTTATGCATGTTTTAACGGCAGCGATTCGCGGGTCGCAATAACAGCTGTTCCAACGTCTCATCAGGAGCGGAGTTAAACCCTTTGTTCTTTTCCCGCGATCTGTGTGCCGCTGTGTCTGTGAAAGAGAAGAAAATAAAGAGCGGATAAACCATACTCGTCCTCTCCTAGTCTCATGCTTATAATCTGACGTTTTTGGCCATAAGTGGTGTTCTGGCCGACACCTCTGAAGTGAAACCAGTGATACAAGCAAATCAGCGCGGTAAGCTACATTCACCAGTTTCCTCGGCTACACTTCGCTCTTCCGCTTCACTCGCTGCTGGAATCAATGTAACTTTGCAACCGTGTAGGCTACTACTGCCAACACTGCCACACTCGCTGTTAGGTTATTCTTCTTCTTAGATGTTGGCTACGTGATGATGTGCCGCGTGTTGCGCAATTTACGTTACGCGCTGCCCATTTTCTAAAAGGAGCTACGTAGGCCTACAAAAAAAAATAGAAAATGCGGAGGAGAAGGATTTTTATAGAAGCAGCGCACGTTCACTCAGTTATAGTTCACTCAGCAGCGGCGCAGGAACGTGCGGGAAACACTGATATTAACAAAAATATATTGCTTTATTCTGCTTTAAAGATCTCCTATTATACTACTTTTCTGGTCTTAATTTCTTGTTAAAAACTGCTATAGAGCAACCTGACACGAATCACATCACAAAAAACCATGTAAATTTTCGGGACACTCTTCCTCTCACCCTAGCGACACAGCAGTCTGCTCCACACACTGCCTTGAGCTTCTCCACCCCTCCACCACCCCCCCCCCCCCCCCCCCCTGCAAACCCCACTGCAAACATCCGGGGACGTGACGACACGATACCCGGAAATTTGAACAAGTGAATTCTCGACCGGCTGCCCTAGTGTTTAGTGCTCTGCATAACCACCCCAGACGGTAAGCAGGGAATACGTCTAAATGCATGTACGTAATTATTTGATACGCTAGTATGGTTAAACATGACTATAAATCATTATAACAACGTTTATAGGTCATAAAAGTCGAAAAGTATCATAGATCCTCTTTAAGAAAACACATGCACAGATACAAAACACAAGCAAATTAATAAAACATGTTCATCTATTTGCAGCACTATTCTTAATGTATTGAGTATTTGCATAACGTTTAAATGCTGTGCTAGTGTTGTGCAATTGAATGTCTGGGGTTGGAGTTATATTAATGAAGAGGTTTTCTTGATTTGCTTGCCTTTTGTCTACCTGCATGTGTTTTTTGAGCTCTCAGGGTCACAGCACTTTTCTCGTATGATCTTTCTCCTGTATGCAAATGTCTCATGAAGTATTTGTAGCATCTCAAAGTAACTTGTAACTTCAGTGAAACATAAGCAATGGAGAAAGAGGACAAGACTTGAGTGAAAGAAATAGTAAAAACCATCAGGGACACGTACTGTTTGGCAGTGCTTTGAAAGGGAGCTTTCGCGGTACAGGATGTAATCGATCCGACGTCCGATCCAAGGCTCGTCAGTCTCAGGGTAAACCAACGGGCGGCCCTCTGCTGGAACAGGAGGGGAGATGTACTGCTTTCTCAGTTCCTCTCTCTCCAAAGTCCTACACAGACACACAGTGAAAACAGACTTGGTCTTCAGTTATCTCCGGAGAATAAACAGAGAGTACAAAGGTGTTCTTGTCTTATCACATTAGTGACTCTACACAATGTTGGTAAAGTGGAACGGAGTTTACCTTTGCAGATTTTCTGGAGTGTTAATGTCATCTTCATACAACGTGGGCTGCTCCAGCAGAGTACCTTAAGATGCAAAACTATTAAATAACCAATGAATTGTCATCATTTGTCTTGCACGTTTTCAGTGTTAACTGTAGTATAATGGTTTAAAATGATATGCACCAATGACCCAGGGTTGCTCTTTTCCAGGCCCTGCCCTGCATGGATCTCTGTATTCCTCAAACAGACAGTGATTCTGTTCCAGGGTGTCATCTAGACACAATTAAAACATACATGAATAATTATATACAAAAAACAATTTATGGGAGAATGTTTTTGTATGATTATGTAATGATATGAAATAATATAAAATCATCAGAGACATAAACGCACCAGGTGAGCAGTTGTCAAAGTTGAAATCTCCACAGAGCACATCAAAAACAACATCCTCGTCGGGCTGTTTGTTTGCAGCTTGAAAATCGCCAATCCACTTGGTTACCATGCTCAACTGCTCACAGCGAATTTCTCCTTCCCCTGATTAAAGAAAACACAAACCAGCCAGTCGCAGACCTAGCTTATCTTTGCTTCTTAAAGAATAATGCACAATTGTGAGTTAACCAGAGCGGACCACATCAGTAAGGCTGGCTTACCCTCTGGCGCATGAAGATGGGTGCAGTTTAAATAGCCAACAACATTCCTCTGTTTTTGATTCCGCCCGATAAGCACCTGAAAAAATATCAATAGATCACATTTGAACTGTGTTCATACTGTGACAAAGTAATCAGTATATACATTCTGCAAAACAAAAAGGACAAGAAATAACTGATAGTGGCTTAGCACATGTATAATGCAAGTTACCTTAGCAGAAAGGAGGCCCTTGGCAGCCAGTGCGTCTTCCCCACGGCCGTTGTTAAAGCAGTGGTACTGGGCCTCGAGAATCGGGAATCGGCTGGCTAGGAACAGGCCACTGTTAAAGAACTTGAATGAGGAACAGCTGCATGGTGGCTGGCACGCATACACACCAACATCATACAGTATGTGTCCAAACACAGGTCTTAGTGCTTGGATGAGCTTCTGCGCTGCCCTTTTATCAAAAACCTCCTCTAGGCACACTATGTCCACATTGGCTGGAAACAATGAGGACACTTCCCAGGGAATGTTGTCCTGCGGGCGGAGACCCTGGGAGAGCAAAGTTTGGGGAGCACTACAGTGACCTGTTCGGCCCTGCTGGTTTGAGTTCTGGTTGCAATTCAGAATGGGAGAAGTTGGGTCAGTCACTGACTCTTCTGTGTTATCGCAGGGCAAACAAACCACATGGTTATTGGACTGTGATATCGAAACACATACCTCAGCTGAGTCCGAATGGTGACCCACTGGGGGCTGTGCTTGCGTTTTAGGTGCCCCATCTGAAGATGAGTTGACCGCGGGGAGTATGCTGTCGGAGGGGCTTAGAGTCGCACAGCTGCTGGGTGAGTCGACAAAGATGCGGATATGGGGTCTGCACACACCATGCTCAATGCACTGACCAATAGCCGTTGCCCTGTGCTGGGTGTGCCCCAGGTTGTTGAAACGAGCCAGGCTGTCAGGCAACAGACATAGGTTGGCTGTGGCAAATCCAAACGATGCCTTTCCTACCAGCTCAAAGCCCCTGTGTGTCTCACTCTCTGGTGAGGAAGGCGACTCTCTATGGTAGGCAAAGGGCCTGCGGAAGGCCTGCAAAGGTGCCCAGAGCAGAAAGCCAAGGAAGGCAAAGGGGGCTGCAAGGAGAAAAGCTATCAGGAAGATTATAGAGCCGAAGAAGACCTTGAGGGGCTGGAGGTAACATTCCTGCTCCTGTCTCTGGGTTTTCTCCAGGGTGGTGGACTTGCAAACAGCAATGAGGCGATCAAGAAACCAGAAACAAGGAAGGATGAATGCCCATCCCACAGCATGGATGCCTGCAACAAACCCATTAGGAAATGGAGACGTCCGCAGGGCCATGCCTCTGCCCCTTCTCTACGCAACGATCAGGATAAAAAAAGATAAGGACTTCCAGATCTCATTCCTCATTCTTTTGCAGTCGTTCTTTCATGGGCTACACTGGACACTAAGACAGGAGAAAGAATTGAAAATGTTATAACTTGGCTCTACTCCAACAACCAATATACACATTACCCTGAGGCCCCCTCATGAATCACTTGCTTTTATTTTCACATTCATGCATACTGATGATGCGATACCTACATATGCAGTTCTGAAATTATATGAAGCAATTGACAGCTGTACTGACATGAACAGAATGCAGTCAGATGCAAAGGGGAAATCAGACTTGTGTATGCGTAATGCATTGCATCACCATCAGTTTAGGAGTGGCAAAGGGAAAACATGGTGTCAACAGCCTAGCCACTGGTGAGAAGAGACACTGCATTAAAAAGCCTGTTTGAACACCACACCTTAGTCATGTGTATTCACAATGCACATATCAGTCATAGACTTGGGTCATTGGGTGTGTCAAAGGTAAAACCTTACAAACAAAATATATGTTTTAAAGTTAAATCTCCTACTTTCACAACGTGTGATATAGTGACTTAAATTCAAGGGGTCTGACTCTGGATACTATATATTCTGCTATGAAAAGTCACACTATAATGTAAAAACTATTTTGGTTCGAGTTTGCCCTTTAAGTGAGTTTGTTCAAGCGTTCACTCCCAGTCGCGCTTTTGTCACTGACTCCTGAACTAAAGCTGGACAAAATAGGACAGAACAGAACCCGGAAGTTTAAAACCTGGAACCATGGACATATAAAGAGCCTGGAACACCCGAATCGTCATATTAGGTCCATCATATATGTTCATGCAAAGACCCCATTCAAAGCTGACGACCCTAACTTCAACTGTCATGTAGTACTACCTTTCTGTTTCATTGAGACTCCTCGGTGGACGGTTAGTTGGGGTCTCAGCTAAGCTCACTGTAAACGAGTTAGCCTTTTAAACCTGCATTGACGTTGGGAGTAAACGATTGCATAACGTTGCTGTGTTGTTATAGCACCTGGTTGGTGAAACTTCACACTTCATAAGTCCGGTATTTACAATTTACGTTGTATAAAGGTGGTCACTGTGGTGTTTGCGTAGCTAGCTTACGTAGCAGCGTTCAGCTAACGTGGCAGCCCCTGATGGTCTTACCTTAGCACAAGAGCCGGGACAGACCGTCTGGTGAACCCGCACAGCAAGCAACCACTAATACGTACTTCAATGCATGTTTTATTAAAATAACAAATATTCAACGGGAGAGATAGTTCAGTGAGGAGATTTCTTCAAGAGCATAATGGCATTGTCACTACCCGATCTGTCCTCCCGGAAGTGTTTTTCGCGCTCTTCCGGGTTGGAAAAACTAAGGCAACAGACATGACGCAGACCCGGAAGAGTACGGATCGGGTAGGCGGTACGGATCGGGTAGTGACCAGGCCCCCAGGATGCTGCCTTCTCCGAGCAGCCAGCATGGACATGTGGCCAACCCATTGGTACTGCATGGTGAGGGGTGGAGCTTATTTTCATGCGGCCCGTAGGCAGATGTCCCTGTCCACACAGTACAAGCGGCGAACAAGATTGTGTCTCTGCACATTTTTTCTGGATATCAATCATAGGCTCATACTTATCTTTAGACCATATACTATTAAAATGTAAGTTTTCTCATTTCAAAACGCCACCTCAAGCGTTTTATTAGCCCAACGGCTTTTAACGGCTTTCAGTTGGTTTTCGCCAGGCTAGATGCTACAGAACGAGACACCCGCCTCCAGTCCGCTACGCTTGCCGCCCTCTTTCTTGATAGGTCCATAATGCCGCTACGTCTATGCTACGTCATGCTTTGGGCCGTATGGAATTTCCGGATTATACTTCCTTGTTGCTTCTCTGCGCCTATGAGCAGCTTTCATAGGAATGAATGGGCGCCATGTTTCAATACGGTGTCCATTTCTTTATATGTCCATGGTAGTGACAAACACCACTTGTTAATACAGCAGGGGCATACAGTGTTAAATTCTAAACTCAAACAACATTTAATAGCTTGATAGCAATAGTTTAGCGCAGTGCTTCTCAATTATTTTCTGTCATGCCCCCCCTAGGAGACTGAAATTTTTTCGCGACCCCCCTAAATTGAAATACTATTGAGAACCTGCTAGTCTGGCTTGACCACTCCCGCCAGCGTCTATTAAGCGCTGGCGTCGGCAAACAACGCTACGCCTCCATTGGCTGCTTCCCGGGGTTAGCCCCGCCGTAGATGATTGTGATTGGTTTAAATAAATAAAAACAGGCCAGCCCAGTTTCCCCCCGAATAGACGGCTCTAAACGGAGTGCTTCCAGACCATACTACTTGCTGTAGTTTGGTCTGGCTTTGCGAGACTAAGAACCTGCTAATATTTATTTATTTATCTGTATAAGAGTTATGTATGAGTTTGAGTTGCTAGCACCAGCATTCTGCATACAATCACCTTATTATTAAAATAGATTAATAAAATTTGCTGACATCTGCAACATCTTAAAACAATTTCCAAGTTTATTAATTCAATTTGTAACATTTAAACAAGACCGTTCAGTCTGTGTGAATCTCAAAACACAGAAACAAGAGCAAATGATTCACTGGGGTTTTCATTTAATTAATAACATTTTTAAACAGTAAACATTGGTCACTTGTCAGTCAGCTTCATCAGCTTATTCCCTTTCAAAAATATATATGACTTAAAAATAAACATTAGGCCTACTCTTTGTGTGCAACATTTGCAACAATATTTAATGTACAATTTGCATACTTTCCCTGAACATAACACAAGACATTAAAAAAGCCTTGAACCCTGTACTATTTGAAACTGCCAGCTACATCAGTTTGAGCTTTTTTAATATAACTAAATTCACCTTCACAATTATTTTGAACTTATTTCCCTATTTGTCTGTTTTATATGAACACATTCTGCTTATAATACACAAAAATACAATTTGCTCTGTATTTTAGTGGCTGCAGTGAGCCCTCTTTGCAGTGCACATCATTCCAAATCTGGGCTTCAAACTTGATACTGCTACTCTTAACTCTTGCTCAATGTTAAGCTGGGACCTGTACTTTGTCTTGAGTGCAGCAACAGTGGAAAAGCCCATCTCACACAGATAGGATGTGGCAAAGGGTAGTAAGATGTTGACAGCCTTCTGTCCAATGAGTGGATACTCCCTTTCTTTGTAAGATCTAAATTCTGTTACACTTCTGACCCTTGGTATAATGTTTATTTAAGAAAAAAAAATATATATATAAAAAAAAAAAAAAAAAAAACACTAAGTCCCCCCCTGCCGCTCGCGCCCCCCCTGAGACCCCACCGCGACCCCCCAGGGGGTTGCGCCCCACCATTTGAGAAGCACTGGTTTAGCGAGTAAGCTAAATAGATTGATAGTGTGAAAACTCAAACAACATTTAAAAGATCGCGTTAGCTGATAGCGCGTTAGCTTATCGAGTGAGCTAACTATTGATAGGTTGATAGTGTAGGGGGGTCAAACCTATGGACAGCTCTGTGCCGCCACCGTGCGGCCAAAACACTGCAGTACACCTTTACCTCTTCAGGTGGGCGTACCCAAACGCTAGCCGGAAACTCCACCCCGGTGGAAAGCCGGGACCTTTAAAAGGATGCCCCGCGGCTTATTCTGTCTTTCTGGGGGCGGCTGTTGGCTGGCCCATATAGAAACAACGAAGTCTGTACAGATCTACAGGGGCCTCTTCACCTCTGACCCAACCCCCACGTGTTTTACTAAAGCTATCGCGGCGATCTCTCTTTCGCCCGTCCTGGAAAGGAGTGGCCTACCCGCCTCAACGACGACGAAGCAGTGGGAATTAAGTTTCCCCAAGTGAGATTTTGGCTTTATAATTACCTGGGCAGATGTTTAGTTATTAGTTACTTTTAAAGTGTGAACAATACTGTTTATTTTCGAATTTGTGTTTGCTATTTTGAAACAAGCTGTGTGATCAATCTCCGTTTGTCCTCTTCCCCCACGGAGAGCCAGAACGGAAAGTTGGTCATTTCATTCAACGCTGCAGCGTGGTTTTAAGTCTGCTGTATGTTTTAAAAGCCTAACACCTTTCTTTTTCCCCCTCTCCGCGTCCGAGCGTGGCCTTTCCTCCTCTTCCTCTCCTGCACGCACGTACACACACGTTAGATGGTAGCCTTGATCAGATAGAATTGGTGCTAAGATCTTTGGTAGAATCCCTTTTAAATAGCTAGTAGCTCTTCGAAATTCCCCGCCTCAAATCCCATCGTCAGGTCCTTTGTTCTAAAGATAGACGCCCTTTTGAGTACTTCCCCCTTCGGGTGGAAGTAGAATAGAATAGCCTAGCCATCCAGGGACGCAATTTTGTGTCATTAATAACCTGACCTAGATAGAATTGGTGCTAAGATCTTTGGTAGAATCCCTTTTTAAATAGCTAGTAGCTTTTCAAAATTCCCCGCCTCAAATCCCATCGTCAGGTCCTTTGTTCTAAAGATAGACGCCCTTTTGAGTACTTCCCCCATCGGGTGGAAGTAGAATAGAATAGCCTAGCCATCAAGGGACGCCATTTTGTGGCATTACTAAGCTAGCCTATTTTGGGTCGCCATTTTGTGTCTGTCGTCCCAAGTCACGTGGGAGCTTCCCCGTCCCCTTTTTCTTGCTCCACACCCACACACACCCACACACTCACTCACACACACACACACACTCACTCACTCACTCACTCACTCACTCACTCCCACACACACACACACACATTGGTACATAGCTGTATAAACAACAATGTTCTAGACGTTTTTCTTTGATTAAGTGTATTTGCTTCATGCGTGTATAAAACAGATGTTACCTTAAGTTTCATCGTGGTTAAAATAAATGTTCTTATATTGTAACCAGAAGTGTTTGTGATTTATTTGTGTGGATATTATTGGAGTGTCAGCAATCAACAAGTGAAAGACTCTGTAGCCTTCAGTGTTAAGATCATATTACCAAATTTATAATAGTAACTACTTGATTACATTATTTATGGAAATGATCTTTGAGACTAGGATTTGCTAATGTTGATTTGTTTAACTGAGCGTTAGACTAATCAACGTTTCTAAATAAATCCTTTGATTAAACGAGACAATTTGCTATTACTTTTCCATTCTTGAATGAATGGTGGTGCCCCTTTTGAACTTTAAGGAATTATTAAAGTATTATTAATCATCAGATTAATTTCTAATAGCTGAATTAATCTGAACTACCTGTACCCGCTACAATAGATAGATAGATAGATAGTTTTATTTATCTTTATGAAAGGTTTAATTTGACTGTTACATTAGGCTTACAGATTTCATCTCATTATGTAAGTTTAAATGACATTTTCTTTTTTTACACTTTGTTTTTATTGATATTTTATACTAGGTTGAATCGTTGTAACTCTGCTTGATTACAGAATTAGATATATTATTACTTAAAACATAAAATAGGCTAATACAAAAGGTGTAGTGTAGTTTAACGATAACCATGACGATCGGATCTCCACCTGCCTGCGGAATATGGCATCAACACAGCTTTGCAGGTGAGTGTTCATGGTATTGTCCTACTGTGTATATGTCATCTATTGTTTTTGGCAAAACTGTTCTCTCAGTAAGGAAGTAAATGCCACTTGAGTGCCCTACAAATTCAACTTTTAAGATCCATCTAATAAAAAAAATGCTCAAGGCAGACCAAATGTGAGCACTTCTAAACTGACGTTTATTTACTGTATTTTCTCTTTTCTACTTGTGTATTTGTATTTGTTTATTGTTATTTGTAATGCTTATTTATTATTGTTATCTGTTTTTGTGACAGCGTACATCAACTACTGATGTACATTTTTGCAATTGCAACTTGTGTACGATATTAACATAGGAAGCCTATACATTTGACCCTTCATTAATGCAAGGCAAATTTATCTGCTCATAAACACTCATGGTTTAAGGTGCATTAGGTTAGATTGTTTTAATTGGTACAATATTTTTCTTACTCTGTGCTTTGCTATTGTAGCCTAACCTCTTATACATTGCATAGAATATGAAAAAAATACTATATCCTATGCACAGGATTGAGTTAAATTATATTTGCTTTAGGGATGCATTCTTTATAACAATATTAGACCTGTAAACCTAAAATTCATATTGCACAAAACAAAAACTAAATAGATAAATCTAACATACCATGTCCAAGAATATTGACATCTGAAATGGCTTCATAATAGACAAATATTTTCTGGTCTGTTTGTTATCAGATCATGGACTGACTCGGGTGGCGTTTCACCATGACCATCAGTATTTGATAGAAATGGAACCATCCGCGGACCATCCTTATGCATGGACGGGAGTCAAATGGAGGAAGGGCTTGTGTCCTCTATAGAATAAACAGGTAATTGACACATCCATCTAATCATGAACATATGGCTAAGGCCAACTGAATGTGCATGCAGAATGAGAGGGGGTTAATCAAGTGTTTGGTTAACTCATGACATAATACTGATTTTTGTTGTTGTTGCTGATTTATGTCATTTATGATCAGCTGATTTTAGCTGATGATCAAGGATGGAGAAGTCTGTGTCACCCGTGAAGAGTTCTGGGCTGGTTCAAGTCGCCTTATGGATTCCAATGTGAGTACATACAGTGTAGTGTGAAAGTTTGTGAACCCCTTGAACCTTTTGGAATTTTATTTATTTTTACCATTATTAATTAATTTTTATCAATACCAGTATTTTTTATATGAAATAACAGATGTTTCTTTATCAATTAAATGTTTTTCTTTTCCAGAAATCAATTGTTAAAAGACATAAAACAAATGATTTGCCAACTGTTGTATGTGCAAAAGTTTGTGAACCCTGAGCTGCATTGCTTAAATCGAGCAGGTTAACACAATCAATTGGGCCAAATTGATTGATGAAATAAACCAATGTAATGAGAGATCTTTAGGGAAGAAATTGGGTGGCACTAGATAAAACAGAGATAAAACCAGGTCAGTTTTGGCTCACCAAAGTGAACCCATACAGGTCAGACATGCTAAAAGGGAAAAAAAATCTCAGAGGATCTCAGGAATAGAGTTTTGATGTTGCACATTTGTCTGGGGACAGCTATAAATTCATATAAAAAAATTTGAGCTCCATCGGTCCACCATGAGGCAAATCATCTACAAATAGAGAGCTTTAAGAGTGACTTAACATCTGCCTAGAAGTGGACTTCCTTCAAAAATATCCTCAAGCGCCACAAGAAAAGGGATTTTTCAGGTAAAAGCCAACCCAAACATTCTGGAGATTTGCAGACAATTTGACACCACCATTCTTCACTTGGGAGAAGGTTCTCTTGGTGGTAGGCAGAGTTACGTTTTTGCCCAAACATGGCGGTTTTGGTTATGTCCAAACAGTTAAATTTTGGACTAATCTGTCCACAGAATAAGACTTCAGGTATCTCCAGGTGCTCTCTGGCAAAGTTGTGACAAGCAGTTTTGTTCTTTTTTGAGAGCAGAGGCTTCTTTGAGAGGCACCTATGCAGACACATGGGGAAACGGAGCTCCACCGGAAATACGAAATTTCTTCTTCGTTTTTTTTTACTGGCGGCGATCACCCAGCGTTTCTTCTTCTTTTTGTTTTACTGCCGGCGTTCACCTAGCGGTGAATAATAACAAGACACAGTTTCCATCGGTTATGGTGCTAGTAGACAATAAAAGACAGTAAAATAAGTCAGTTTGTTAAGGGTCCCAAGTGGCCAGGACGGTGGTAAAAAGTAGATGTTGAGGTAGAAGATGAATGAAGCAACGAAGCTTTGGGTACATCTTCCGAAATCCGTCTCTTTAATTCACAATGATCACAAGTAGGTCAATCACATACAAATATCAACTCTTATAAATGAAACACAAAAAGTTGAACTTTTATCTTAGAAGTCCTGGAAACAAATGCTTGTCTTTTCCTCTTAAACAAAGCTGTAAATAGCCTTTAGGTAGTGTCAGTTGGAGCCTTGTTGCAGCAGTGCAGGCTAATGCTAACTGTGTTCGGATTAAAAAACCTATTGTATTGTATGTAGCCTATCTCATTCTGCGGCTGCATGCGATCGTTACTGTTCACTTGCGTGATCACAAAGTCACAGACGAGCCTCGTTAAATAGCCTAATATGAATATAGAAATTATATAATAATTAAAACTGTGATCACTAGAGGACAATGGGTCTGGTAATAAATCAATCAGGATCTACAAAGGAAACTGTCACTCCCCATTTTTTAAAATGTGTTGTTTATTTTAATGTGGTGGCACTTTTTGTGTTTTATAAGAGTTTATATTTGTATGTGATAATGTGAATTAAAAAGACGGATTTCTTAAGATGTACACAAAGCTTTGTTGCTTCATTCATCTTCTACCTCAACATCTACTTTTTACCACCGTCCTGGCCACTTGGGACCCTTAACAAACTGACTTATTTTACTGTCTACTACCATAACCGATGGAAACTGTGTCGTGTTATTATTCACCGCTAGGTGAACGCCGGCAGTAAAACAAAAAGAAGAAGAAACGCTGGGTGATCGCCGCCAGTAAAAAAAAACGAAGAAGAAATTTCGTATTTCCGGTGGAGCTCCGTTTCTCCATGGGTCTGCTAATAGGTACTCTTGGCTTCTTTAGCAACCCTCCCATGAAAGCCATTTTGACTGAGTTTTCTTCTTATTGTGGAACCATGCACATCTGTCCCAGATGCTGCAAGAGAGGTCTGCAAATCACTAGATGTAATGTTTGGGTTGGCTTTTAACTGAAAAATCCCTTTTCTTGTGGCGCTTGAGGATATTTTTGAAGGAAGTCTACTTGTTGGAAAGGCCGAGCCTTATACAGTCCACCCATTCAACACTACTTCTAGGCAGATGTTCAGTCACTCTTAAAGTCCTCCATTTGTAGATGATTTGCCTCATGGTGGACCGATGGAGCTCAAACTTTTTTTTAAATAATTTATAGCTGTCCCCAGACAAATGTGCAGCACCACAACTCAATTCCTGAGATCCTCAGAGATTTGTTTCCCTTTTAGCATGTCTGACCTGTATGCGTTCACTTTGGTGAGCCTAAACTGACCTGGTTTTATCTAGTGCCGCCCAATTTCTTCCCTAAAGATCTCTCACTACATTGGTCCATTTCATGACTCAATTTGGCCCATCTGATTGTGTTTATTTGCTCGATTTAAGCAATGCAGCTCAGGGTTCACAAACTTTTGCACATACAACAGTTGTCAAATCATTTGTTTTATGTCTTTTAACAATTGATTTCTGGAAAAGAAAAAATTTCAATTGATAAAGAAACATCTGTTATTTCATATAAAAAATACTGGTATTGATAAAAATGAATTAATAATGGTAAAAATAAATAAAATTCCAAAAGGTTCAAGGGGTTCACAAACTTTCACACAGCACTGTGCATGTTGCTGTATTTAGTCACTTTGAAAATAGTGTGGGATGCTGCTCAGAGACAGGTAATTAGTTTTAGTCCCATTATGTCAAATGTTTTAGGTAGGCTGCATGTTCTTTGTAGGTTTATTTTGATGCAAATTGTCATAAATACTGCTCTTAACAGGGAAAAGATGCTCACATTGTGGACATGTTTGTTGTGCCCACCTGGAAAAGCACATACAGTGGCTTGAAAAAGTATTCATCCCCTTGAACTTTTCCACATTTTGTCACATTAAAACCACACACGTACATTTATTTTATTCGGATTTCATGTGATATAACAACATAAAGTGGCGCATAATTGTGAAGTGGAATGACAATGAAATATGATTTAAAAAAATTTTTTATACAAAACTGAAAAGTGTGGCGTGCAAAAGTATTCAGCCCCCCTGAGTCAATACGTTGTAGAACCACCTATCGCTGCAATTACAGCTCCAAGTCTATTTGGATATTTCAATTCTTTCCAGATATTCTCAATTGTATTTAGGTCTGGACTTTGACTGGGCCATTCTAACACATGACTATGCTTTGATCTAAACCATTCCATTGTAGATATGGCTGTATGTTTAGGGTAGTTGTCCACCCAGTCTCAAGTCTTTTGCAGACTCTAACAGGTTTTCTGCCCTGTATTCGGCTCCATCCATCTTCCCATCAACTCTAACCAGCTTCCCTCTTCCCTGCTGAAGAAAAGCATCCCCACCACCATGTTTCACGGTAGGGATGGTGTGTTCAGGGTGATGTGCAGTGTTAGTTTTCCGCCACACATTGCATTTTGCATTTAGGCCAAAAACGTTAAGTTTGGTCTCATCTGAATATGCTGTGTCCCCCTAATGGTTTGTGGCAAGGGTTGGAGGAAGATGCTCTGGTCAGATGAGACCAAAATTGAAGTTTTTGTAAAATGCAAAATGCAATGTGTGGTGGAAAACTCACACCTGAACACACCATCCCCACTGTGAAACATGGTGGTGGCAGCATCATGCTTTGGGGGTCCTGTTCTTCAGCAGGGACGGGGAAGCTGGTTAGAGGTGATGGGAAGATGGATGGAGCCAAATACAGGGCACACAACCTGTTAGAGTCTGCAAGAGACTTGAGAGTGGGGTGGAGGTTCACCTTCCAGCAGGACAATGACCCTTAACATACAGCCAGATCTACAATGGAATGGTTTGGCAATGTTGATGGTGCCAGACGGGCTGGTCTGAGTATTTCAGAAACTCCTGATCAATGGGATTTTCAGGCACAATCATCTCTAGGGTTTACAGAGAATGGATATTGTTTGGGTCACTTGTTTTCACGTGAGAGATATAAAAAGGCTGTCAGTTAAGCTGTCGCGGTACTCCAGAGTGGATGGAAAATGACGGACAAAAATATGTTAAGCTAACTCTCCTGAATATTGATAAAGAAGGCGCACACTGTATATTTCTTTATTTTGTTTATTTTTATAACATGTATACTGTATTTCTGTGTACTTACAGTATTTCTGTTTTTGTATTCATTTAGTTTTTCACGGTGATGTTGATGAAGCCAATTAAGGAGGAATAAACAAGTCAACTACATCAGTGAAGCGTAGTTCATCTGTTATACTAAGTTTGGGAGCATCACTTCTAGCAGGAGCACTTCAGCCTATTCTTAGGCTACCCCGCCGACTTACCCTGCACGCACCGAAGGTAGGGCCAAAACTCACATGATAGTGTGTAACTAAGATAGGCCATTCTGAATATTTTCTGCCACTGCTGTAACTTGTTATCTTTTGTTAAGGACACTTGAGGAAGATTACAACGCCTAGGCCAATGTGAGGGTATCACAGGAGCCGCTGTGATCCCAGCTATTGGATTATTTCCAAACCCATCTGTAGAGCACCTCCACGAAGAGGCGGAAAATATTCTACGCAGATGTTCCCACTAGCCCGCACTAGCCCGCACATGGGTTCAAAGAAAATATGGACTCTGCCATAGGCAACACCCATGGATTTGGGAGAGCATACATACCTAAAAAATGTAATCAGAGAGAAGGGAAAAGGGAGGGTGCAATCTGTCTTGCACTGACTGAAATACCCACACACTAATATTCTAAAAGGTAATAATGAACCGTCCAGAGCCCTCAGGTCGTCTGGGACAGGTCTACTTACAGTCCCCAGAGTTAGAACAAGGAGACAGACAGGCAGACAGACAGACAGGTCTACTTATAGTCCCCAGAGTTAGAACAAGGAGAAGCAGCTTTCAGTTTTTATGCACCAAATCTCTGAATAACAAACTCCCAGAAAACTTGAGTTCTGCTGCAACTCTCAGCTCTTTTTAAATCTGAAGACTTTTCTGTTTCCCTTTTAACCTGTCATTTTTATTTAATTTAAATGTTTTATTTCTATTCATATTTATTTATTCACTTTTCTAATGTGTATTCTATACTTATATACGTATTTTAATCTTGATGTATTTCATGGCCCTGTAAAGCACTTTGAATGGCCTTGTGTCTGAATTGTGCTAAACAAATAAACTTGCCTTGTCTTGAGTTAATTTATAACTGGACAGAATGATATGAGCATTATGAGCATGTATACTTGTTGACTATTGAAATCACCATTTGCTGTTCCACTGCGCTGCAAAACACTACAAAAGGTCAGTCAATTACCTACTGCAAGGCTACAGGTGCTGGAAATTGTACATCAGAGCTACGCTTTTAAATGTTTTATATACTATCTATGGTTTTAACTGCTAAATATCATGATGAAACTCCCACTAAATACATTTTGTTCAGTGATGTAAAATAAAATAACAGTTAACCCAGGGATAGATGTTCTTTTAATAAAATAACACATAAAATAGTATTTATATTTCTTAAAATACATGCTAGAGTACATTTAACTAAAATACTCCTTTTGTATTGTTAAATGTTTATAGTAATATTAAATAAATATTTATTTCTGCAATCAAACAGGGTTAACACGGTGGTTAAATCTTGCTTAACTATAAATACAAACCAAGTGTAGAAAAGAAAAAAATAATTTAATCTTACATAATGAGAGATGACTACTGTAATAAACCTTGCCTCTTGGTTAGAGGAGATAGAGAGCACCTTAACAATTATGTATGGACACAAAACGAGGACACTGAAGTATCACAATCAATTATCTTTATTAAACACTATTTAGGAGACAACGCTACTACAAGGCTAACGTAAAAAACGTATTCAAACCTTACATAAAGAGAAATAAATAAATCCATCTATCTCTCTAGTTAGCATACTTGCTAAGCGATCGCGATTAAGGCTAACGTAAAAAACGTATTCAAACCTTACATAAAGAGAAATAAATAAATCCATCTATCTCTCTAGTTTGCATACTTGCTAAGCTATCGCGATCGCGATCTTTTAAAAGTTGTTGGAGTTTCACACCATCTATCTAGTTATCTTACTCACTAAGCAGCTATGATAGCAATCAAGCTTTTAAATTGTGTTTGAGTTTAACACTGTATGCCCCTGCTGTATTTCCAAGTGGTGTTGCCGTAGTTTTTCCAACCCGGAAGAGCGCGAAAAACACTTCCGGGAGGACAGATCGGGTAGTGACAGGCATAAATGCACCCTGCTCCCAAAGCCACGCCCCCAAGGCGTTGTCATGGTGTCAGACGCGTGACCTTACCTGGTGGTATGGGTACACCCTGTTAACAGTAGCAGTCTGTTCATGGACGTCGATTTTGCTAAACAAGTGGGGGGGACAAAGAGGCATTCTGGAGTGCATTTTCAAAAGTGGGGGGGACAATGAGGAAACATCTTTTTTTCTCTTTAGTACAGGTAATGAACGGTTCTGAAAGACGGCGTACCCGCTCACTAATGAATAAAATGTATACAAAACACTGATGTCTGACACATTTGATGAAAAAAACATTTTCAAAAAGCAGCGGACATATGAGCCACTAGCTGCTCCCCGTAGCCCAACCAAACTCAAGAGTACCTATTTGCAGACCCATGGGGGAAACCATTGAAAGTGGAGCTCCACCGGAAGCCACGACCCGAACTCATTTCATTGGTCAGAATTGTAACCTACTCTGAATTTGTTGTCTTCTTTTTGTTTTACTGCCGGAGTTCACCTAGCGGTGAATAATAATACACAGTTTCCACCGGTTATGATGCTAGTACACAGTAAAATACGTCAGTTTGTTAAGGGTCCCACGTGGACGGTGGTAAAATGTTAAGGTAGAAGATGAATGAAGCAACGAAGCTTTGTGTAAATCTTCTAAAATCCGTCTCTTTAATTCACAATTATCACACTAGGTCAATCACATACAAATATAAACTCTTATAAATTAAACACAAAAAGTGCCACCACATTAAAATAAACAGCTCATTTTAAAAAGCGGGGTGAAAGGCATTAACGTCTGACACATAAGGTGACAGTTTCCATTCTAGATCCTGATTGATTTATTACCAGATCCCTTGTCCTCTAGTGATCACAGTTTTAATTATTATATCATTTCTATATTCATATTAGGCTATTGCACGATCGATGCTCGTCTGTGACTTTGTGATCACGCAAATGAACGTAACAATCGTGTGCAGCCGCAGAATTACATTTCAACCAGACATAAATAGCCTATGTTCATATTAGGCCATTTAACGAGGCTCGTCTGTGACTTTGTGATCACGCAAGTGAACAGTAACGATCGCGTGCAGCCGCAGAATGAGATAGGCTACAATACAATAGGTTTATTAATCCGAACACAGTTAGCATTAGCCTGCACTGCTACAACAAGGCTCCAACTGACACTACGTAAAGGCTATTTACAGCTTTGTTTAAGAGGAAAAGACAAGCATTTGTTTCCAGGACTTCTAAGATAAAAGTTCAACTTTTTGTGTTTTATTTATAAGAGTTGATATTTGTATGTGATTGACCTACTTGTGATAATTGTGAATTAAAGAGACGGATTTCGGAAGATGTACCCAAAGCTTCGTTGCTTCATTCATCTTCTACCTCAACATCTACTTTTTACCACCGTCCTGGCCATTGGGACCCTTAACAAACTGACGTATTTTACTCAAGCCCCAACCTCAGCGATTTTTACCAGTATCCAATAAGGAAGTGACCACAACTGTAGTAACCCGGAAGTGCCACTGGGGGCTGTATGCAGAAGAGAGCCATCTCTCATTGACTCCAATGTTAAACATGCCGTTTTCACAGCATTATTAATCCTATTTCAGGCCTGGATTGAAAAACCATTCTAGTCTGTATGTTTAGTTCATATCTCCATGACAACTCTGAGGGGGGTGAATTTTTTTCTAGCAAGCTAGTTTTTATTCTATTGGAAGTTAAAATATATGAATTTTAGGGGCGTGGCCTCTTGATTGACAGCTAGCCTCTGTCCCTCACTCAACCTCGAAGGCTAGTTGTAAGGGTTAGCATGCTAACTCAGTAGACAGCAGTGTGTTCATTCCTCCATCCCGTGTGCTGCTTGGGGCTGTACCAACGATGGATTAAGGACTGTGGTTTACAGTTTTTTCGGTGAGTAACACTGTATTTACAATTATTATTGTTATGTTACAACTGTACACTGTAGCCTATAGAACCAATTAAAAGCTGTTAGTTTCGCGAGTGTCACAGTGACAGTAGTCTGGCATGACCACTTCCGCCAGCATCTATTCGCTTGCGGCGGCAAGCTACGCAGCCCTGACGCAGCCCCCTCCTTTTCCGGTTGCTGGCTTTGCCCTATTGTGATCCCCCACAAATTCGGAAACAATTCGCTCACAGTCAACCCGTGTGCTTATGTGCAGCGCTCTCTCTCTCTCTCTCACACACACACACACACACACACACACACACACAGGGTGTGAGAAGTCACATTACTGTAGACAGAAATAAAGTGTGGCAATACTTAATAATATTGGCGGTGGTGGTCCGGGACACAGCCTAGCCTAGCTGTCCAACTTCATTGTACAACTACCCCCGGGCAGAAATACCCTCATAAACTCTGGAAAATGAAGCGTGGGGGTTTGAATTGAGCACCGGACCTTATAACCAGCTAGATTAAGATCCGCCGTTCCCTTTCTTTGGTGAATTAGGGACTAAGCAGCGGTGTTTTAGCGACGGGGAAAGATTCCAACGGCTTCCACTATCACCTAGCAACTCTTACGGCTACTTGCTGCAGTTGGTGTAGCGCTCACAACGTCAAAACCCTGTTCTGCCTGTAAACAGACGGACTACGGCTCTGACTACAGCGATAGGAGGTGGTGACATAAGTTCTCGAATGCTAAAAATTCTACTCGACGGCCGTAGCCTTGCCTCTCAACCACCGATGATAATGTTACCAGAGATAACACTACGTGGCTAGTTAACTCCGGTTAAGTTATCCCGTGAGCTCCTCGGGGGCTAAAATGTATGGTGTCTTGACATGCTGGTTAGAAAGCAACACACTATGTATATTCCTTTTGTCTTTAATATTTTTGTGTGGCGTTTGCGGGTTTAGCCATTTCTCTGACAGTCTCTGGACGTGAAGACGTTCCATCAAAATAAGTCCCCCCCCCCGGCACTATTTTGCAGGACACCGCTGCTGCTTCCCGGGGTTAGCCCCGCCCTAGATGATTGTGATTGGTTTAAACAAATACAAACAGGCTAGCCCAGTTTCCCCCGGTTTCCCCACCCGAATAGACGGCTCTAAACAGAGTGCTTCCAGACCATACTACTTGCTGTAGTTTGGTCTGGCTTTGCGAGACTACAGTGACAGTATTAGCTCTGTTATGCCAGCTAAATAAATAGCTAGTAGCCACTACCATGACTTGAGCACCGGGAGGGTTCGGGCGGTGTTTGGGCCGTGAGGGTCGCTGTTTTACAGTGTATTAAGGGCATGGTACTGTGTTGAATACGTGTGGAATATCGGTTTAAATCATATCATAAATCATGTTGGCTGCATGCTTGTGGAGCCGGTGTGTCTCTGCTCGGGCCCGAGGTTTTTTCAAGGCTCCATGCCGCTAACGACTGTTTATGGTCAGATGGGCACGTAATGGAATCGGTTCAGAAACAAAAGTTGGGCTGAGCGGTCCAGTTAAACCTTTTACTATCTATGGGTTAAACATATGGCATAGGAACACTTTTGTGACAAAATATATGCTCACAAGTTTGCGCTCAATAATGTTTATAGATGAAGGGGCTATGTGCATCCGTAAAACCGGCTCCGTTCCACGGTTACTACGATGGTTATTTTTTTTATAACAGTCGTATAAACTCAAATTAAATATACAATTGTGGCTGTGTTTCCGCATCTGTGTTATCCGTGGATATTATGACGGTTATCGTACTGCATTAACTCAAAAATAAATATACATTTTTTGTTGTTTCTTCCTTTATTCCAAACGCTATTTTTCTGAAAAAAATGATTGATTGCCTAGTGCATTACTTTTATCTGACTCTTTCTGTATTGTTTGACTCAGTGGTTGTCTCTCTGTCCTCTTCCAGGTTAACATGGAGGAATGAATGTGTGCCTCTGGTCTCCCTGATCTCTACGTGAAAGAGCAACGGTGTGGCCCTTCATCTGGCAGCAACTGAAGTCAACCTACATTCACACTATCCTCGTCTTATCTGCTTGTGATAATTGTCATTGATTGTGATATTTTGTGATATATCTTGTTCTGCACTGTCCGTCTTTGTAGAAGTATTCCTGCTCTGTAGAAAATCTTTCAAGTTTTTTTTTGTGGGATTTTTTCCTAACTTAAGTAAAGTGTTTTACAACATTACATAGCCCTGATTAGGCCTATATAAAAAAACATAATTTTATTAATTGATAACTTAACAGCCCCAAATGTATTATCTTTTGACTATTTTTGTGCAATTTTTAATGAAAATATGCCGAGAATGTTTCATATAGCTTCTCCTGTTAAAATTTCAATGCAAAACTTTTACTTGTAACCGAGTAATTTAACAGTTTGGTATTTGTACTTTTACTTCAGTAAAGGATGTGAATATTTCCTTCTACACTGTTTAATCTTTACCTGGGTCATCTTTGAGTCTTACATACAAGCAAAATCATTTTCATAAGTACTTTTAATATAACATAATGTTCTACTTTTACTCAAGTGATATTGTAATTGGTGACTTGTAAAAGAGTCAATTCTCTGATATGATGATGAAGATACTTTTAATGACCACACAGCCAGGCTGGTGGAATTTGTTTTCAGTACAGCTCCTTGGTACAGGTTCCAACTTTACATTGAACATTAGACATACAGACAGGCACATTACATAATACAACAGGGCCATGCTTAATCGTCAGCGTTCAGATTTTAGAATGTTGGAAGGCATAGTGTGCAGGGTGAGTGGGATCAGAGATGTGTAGTGTCAGTTTGCGGGATAGTAATTCAAGGGATGGTAGGGTGTGCCAATAATTTTGGATGCTGTTGATGCACTGTAATTTCTTCCGGGAGAGTGAGTCAAGGCTGGCAAATCAGACTGATGGATGAGGTGAGGATGCTTTCAACGATGGCTGTATAGAAGCGATAGAAAGTGTATTTAATCATTTAATTCAACTGTTGCACCTTAAAATAAAACCCTGCTCTAAATATTTTATATAATATATGTATATTCAAAATCATAGGCTATTAAATTAGTGTTCTCATCTGTTTATAGATTGAATGTGTCCTCCCTTATCATGTATTACTGTTAATAACATTTTCAGTCTGGAGACCAAAATACAATTAATATTATTACAAATACATTGAGATCAGCTTGTTCAGCCCTTAGTCAACACTAGGAGACATTTGTTTCAGCTACGAGCTTTTTAATGCCCTCTCTCATGTGCTCGGAGGTGATATTGAGAATATGTTCAGCTCTGTTGGAGTTGTTGGACCAAACTGGAGGCAGGGAATTACGTGACTGAGGCTGAGCTCGTCTACCGGTAGGCTAACAAGTAGAGCGAGTGCTGTTAGCGTAGCTCCTGGCTCGAGCTAATGTTGCTAACTTGGTGCACGTCACAGTACTTCGGCTAGATGGGACTATCTCCCTCCCCCCAACGTCGCTACATGCCCGTTTTTGGTACGAGGAAGTGAGGCGGAGTCAAACTCTGGCAAGATGGCGGCGCGCACACGCCAAGAAAGAAGGGATACTCCTCGGTGAACTGAGGTCGGCCATGATGCTTTATCCATTATATTATACTATCTATGATTTTACTGTGTACTAGCATCATAACCGGTGGAAACTGTATTATTATTCACCGCTAGGTGAACTCCGGCAGTAAAACAAAAAGAAGACAACAAATTCAGAGTAGGTTACAATTCTGACCAATGAAATGAGTTCGGGGCGTGGCTTCCAGTGGAGCTCCACTTTCAATGGTTTCCCCCATGGGTCTGCAAATAGGTGCCTCTTGTCACTACACGATCTGAGGAGCCTGCACGATATGAGGACCGCATGCGCAGAACGGCCGCCATCTTGGAAAGCCCGCAGTCGCCTAGGCAACGCACGTCAGCGTCCTCACCCCCACCCCCTCCTAAAGTTCCCCGTGAGCACAAACACACACACACAAAGTCCGTGGGTCAGCGGCCCCGTAACTGAATTTAATTCCAACACGTAATCTGTAGCATGATTAACTGTTCTATCTTCATAACAAACTAAAGGTCATGAAAATCGGTTCAGAATTGAGCGAGTTACAGTCTGCTTTTAGTGCAGTCTGTGGCTCTCCAAAACACTTTGAGCTAAGCGGGCTGTCAATGATGGCGGCCATTTTGCGCACGCGCACCTCATACCGTGCAGGCTCCTCAGATCGTGTAGTGACTCCTCTCACCAAACTTGACGTAAACAAAAGGAGCTTGGGAAGGTAGTTCCGACTGAGCAATCTGATTGGTCGAAGGCACTTTGACCGTGCTCAAATCGAGCCGAAGCACGGCTGGACTGTCGCACAACAATATTACCCCGCCTCGGTCTCCATGGCAACCTAGCTAGTAGCATTTCTTTATTCGGCTGTTAAGTCGTGACGTAACACCCTTTCAAAATAAAACTTCCGGGTCCAACCGCTCCGTCGAAATCAAAACAAACATATTGCTACAATGCCGCAGTGCTGTGTTCCCAGCTGTTTGAACAGATCTGAGTCAAAAAAAACGAAGGAATTGTCTTTTTACCGCTTCCCCATTGATGAAAAGGAGAAGAGGAAATGGCTGTAGTTGATAAGGTAAGTTACACTTCTTAAACAAATGAAAAAAAAAAGTTTTAGCGCTAGTGTTTATCTTATTTAACGTTAACGCTAACGGCTTACTGTTGGCTGTTTAAGTTAACTGGAATTACTCGCAAAAGGTAAACCCTCAAAAAGATATGTGTTTAAACTGTGTTTTTGTCATATTAATTATACTATCTATGGTCATAATAACCACCCAAGGCTATTACGGCTATTATTGTCTACAGCCAGCCAGTTAAATTCACCTGTTTACATTAGGCTACACTCGGCGGCTCAGGTTACTGAACCGTTTCTAAGTCATTATGCGCACCTTGGTCGTGATTGTGAATCTTTATGCTCTCCGAGGCTTTTATCATTGGTACCATTATATTATATTCTGATTGTGCACATGTCCTATGAAGAATTTAGGTAGCCTAATGATGATAATTTTCTCTCTTTCCTTTTTTTAAATAGGCGCAAGAACTTCACCCCAAACTGCAACTCCAGGGTTTGCAGTTGGCATTTCAAAAACGGCAAAGCTGCTGGCCCATCGCGATTTGCCTGGAATGAGGGGAAGACTTTCCCAACAACAGACAACCTCAGCAAGACCATCAAACACAAGAAGCAAATGGTACCCACCACCAATGAGGAAACTGAAGCCACAGATCAGCCACACTGCCTTGCTAACATTACAACTGCAGATACCCCTAGCACTTCTAAAAGCATTGTGGTACTTGAAATCGAAAATGATATGCTTAAAAAAGAAAATGATAAACTGAAAAAACAATTGGACATTCAAAAACAAGCTTTTTCCTTCAGGCAGATGTCATCCAACTCTCACAGAGTTCAGTATTTCACCGGATTGCCCGATGCTGCCACTGTTTTGTTTTTACAAGCACTTCTTTCTAAATTTGAGCTTCACTATCATTTTGATTGGTCTGTCCAATGTATGCCCCTAATTGATCAATTGTTCCTGACCTTAATAAAATTAAGACTAAATTCTGGCCATGAAGACCTTGCAACACGATTCAATTGTAGCACAGCTACAGTAACAAATATCTTTACCACCATTGTTAGTGCGCTTTATCAAATTCTGTATGTCGGTATGCTTGAGAACAACATCCCCTCCACAGCAAAAAATCAAACGTCACTGCCAGAATGCTTTAGACCATTCCCAAACTGCAGAATAGTGCTTGACTGCACAGAGGTTGCTGTGTCCAACACCAAGAGACTTGATACACAAAGTCACCTGTACAGCCAGTACAAAGGGCGGACCACACTCAAAGCACTGATTGGTGCGGCTCCCAATGGCTTCATCACCTTCACTAGTGACCTGTATGGTGGGAGTGCCTCAGACAAGGCAATCACAGCTGACTGTGGACTTCTCCATCATCTGCAGCCAGGTGACATGGTCATGGCAGACAAGGGCTTCACCATATGGGACATTTTACCAGAGGGAGTTCTGTTGAACATCCCATCTTTCCTAATCAACGGACAATTCACACAGGAGGAAGCAAAGAATAACCGCCTAATCTCCTGTGCAAGGATCCATGTGGAGCGCTCTATCCAGAGACTGAAACTCTACAACATCTTGCGTCACATTCCACACCAGTTTAGAAAAAGCATTAATATGGTTCTGAAAGTATGTGTGTGTCTAACCAACTTGCAGACACCCATTCTCCGTGAAATTGAATAAGTTGAGCGTGATTATTTACTTCTCCCCTTTTCAGGGTGCTACATGTTCCCCTTCAAACATATCAAAAGTAATACAGTATACATTATTTGCCGTTTGTATAAATAAACATTTTATTTGTCGAAAAACATTGTGTGACTTAATTTATCATTACTGTACAAACTACTTCATTTATCATTACAAACTACTTCATTACTGTAAAAACTACTTCATTTATCATTACTGTACAAACTACTTAACAGGACATTAAAGCTGAAGTTGTTAACATATATTTTTCACAGATCATCTAATTCAGCATCAGTAGTGAAAGTGTAAATAAAATGTACCTACTATTTACAAATTATTAATTCATCTCTGTACAAAAAATAAGGACCACAAATCATTAATGAACCTGCTCTATATGTGATGGTTGACTTGACAGAACTATGACAGAACATAGGGAAGGAAACACTCTTTATAAAATGTCTCCAGGGTGTTGATGTTTATGGCCCATGATGGGTCTTTGAGGATGGGTAGGATGACAAGATCCACAGGAGTCCATACAATGAGGTGACAGCTGCTTGTTCCAGTCAGATGTAGGTTGCCCTGGATTTGATGCCAATAATTGTGTGTTGGTTTTAGTGTCAGGGTATCAGTCACTTGGTCCAAGTAAAGATAAAACTCCCTATTCTCTGCTGCCTGTCGGATAGTCTTTGTTCTGGCTGACCATGGACATTTCACTTCCACAATGCAGTCGTCAGACACCGCCCCATCTGGAGATCCACCGAGCAGGCCACTGTCCGAAAGGAACAAACCCCTCTCCTGGATGACGACACTAGTGCTCTCTGTATACTGCTGCTTTGCCCTCGGCTCATGGAGAATTCCCCAATCACATGCCTTGGGAAAGAAACAAAAAATTAAATATTATATTAGAAAAAAACCTGCTGATGTTGACAACCACTATTTTATTAAGTGTATTCTTAGGAACACAGATGCTGTCAATTTAAATAATCCCATACTACCTAAAACTTACTTTCGATCCTTGTTTTAGGTTGTACTGGCCAAGCAGTGTTTTAAATAAGGAAGGAGGGTAGGACTTCCGCTTGACTGCTGCCAATACCAAACCAAAGTTGCTTGCTGTGATCCTTTTTTGCCGATATGCTGACCTGTAGAAAAACAAAATAAGAGATAGTTCATGTAGACTGGGGTCTGTTTCAGAAAGCAGGTTACATATGTGGACACTCAGAGTAAGTGGATACTCTGAGTTTTCCGTTTCAGTGAGTCAGTTACTCAGGGCAACAGACTCAGCAAACCTAACCTGCTCGCTGGCAGGTTTGCTTGAACAAACTCTGAGTATGTTTTCATCTTAATGTGAAGAGTGAATGAAGGAAGTGTCAGAACAGCTAGTTCTTCTTTTCAAGAGCAGATTACTGTAGAAATCTTCATAATTTTTTTTCTATTTAGGCGTGTTCCATAATGATTTGATTTATCATTTAAGATCAATAGCGAATTCTTAGCACTCATATCTTGTATCTTGATGTTGTAACATCTGTGTTAACATGCTGAGGAATGGGCTTTGGACGTTTAAGTCTTTCATAGTTTCCGATATAAAAAAACATCTGTTTAGAGCACATGGAGAGGGTGGGGGTGTCTCACTTGTCCATACAGTGAATATATCCTACAGTAGGCATACAGTAGCCTAGCCTATACCAGCACAGTTTTGTGCGAGGACATCTTTTACTTTTACCCCCTGAAACAGACCCCTGGAGGTCACATACCTGGTTCTTGTTAGAATTTATAATAACTACTACTACTACTACTATTACTATTATTAACGTGCAGTTGTAAATAACTAGTTTTGTATTGTTTCAGGTTGTTTCTCTTGTTTTTGTTAATGCAGTTTCATACCATAATGCATTCTTTGCTTGCCCAACCGTGGCTCTTTCGATCTGCTGCTTCTCCTGATCGGTGACCACAAATGAAGACAGCAAATGAAGAGCCTTGTCCTCAGCTTCCGCGTAGTCTGGGTTGGTCACTAGCCCCTCAAATGTCTTGATAGGGAGAGTCTAGATTCAAAGTAAAGTAAACAGATTTAGAAATGCAAATACTTTAATTCCTTTCAAGCCAATTACCTTTCAGTTAGGTGGACAAATGTATTGTGAACTCTGTATGCCAAATCGAATTAAATTGTGAGTTCAGTGTATCATTACATCCCTAAACAAACCACCTAACACATGAGTCTTACCCGAGGAGTTTCTGGACTCAGAATCCATCCTATTCCAGTAAAACGTCCCAGCTTGGACAGGGTTGCTTGTACCCAGTCTTTATCTTCCTGAGTAACAGGTCTTTTGATTCCAGCTGAAATGAGAAAATGACATGATAAAGCATGAGTGAAAGGTGGCAATGTATGATAAATATGATTCATTGCATCAGAGAAGCCAGCTTGACAGATATTTTTAAAGGAAAACTTAAATCTTTAGCCTAGCATTTAAATAGCTTTCCAATGTTCTCTGCTGAACTTTTAATTTTATAATTACCTTATTTGACTGACATTTACCTTCTCATTGTTATATTTACTGCTTTTATTAGTTAATTGCTGTTCTCTGGTCTGAAATATGCTACACACATTACGTTAATTATTATTATTACACCACATAACGTAAAAGAAAGCATCACTTGCAAATGAATGACTAACCTTGTGTTGTGGATGGCGTTATCTCAGACACTCTCTTTGCTGCTATCTGGTCGGTGCTCGGTGTCTTCGCCCTCTTCCAAGCACACTCCACGTCGGTGCGGGACACATTTTTCTCAACCCATATGAGAACTGCCGCCATATGGTGGCACTTGTCCCGACCGATTGGGCACTGGCAGCTGCTGTACTTTACTGTCTGTCCCTCAACATGAACCTATATTGAACACAATTCCCTTACACTAGCTCATCTCAAAGAGACTAACCTTAGCCTAACAATACAAGGGGCTGGCAGATGTATGTCTGATACAGACAGCATGGTACACAGACACCTTGGTGTGGAGGTTTAAGTCCTTGTTTTGAAAGACCAGGTGTCGCGCGCGCACACACACACACACACACACACACACACACACACACACACACACACACACACACACACACACGCACACACACACACGGGACGTATATGAAATGTCACGACGGTGACTTCAGGTTTGCCCGTAGCCTACTGTAGTTTGGTCTAAATGATTAAACATCGCATCCATCGACTTAACGGACCCGTCCCTCACACCGAGGGCCGAAAAAACGTAAGGCAACAAGTCAAACCTTCGCCGATTCAAACTACCGGTACTACTTCTATTCAACTTAAAAATAAAAGACAGCATTCATCATTATGTAGGACTACAGCATAACTGATGGCAACTCCACTCCATAAACTTTATCTTAATAGATAAAGTACCAGTAGCATATGCCCCATGGACCTGTCCAGCATCAGAATGTAACCATTTATCCACATTGCAGAGCTTAGGTTTGTCCGTCAGTAACAATGAAAACACAACTGCTCAATTGAATATAAAATACAGAATGGATTGCACTCGGTATCAATTCATCCAACTTTATTGTTAAATAAACCCCAAAAAAGTTTCTGACTCACCAATCTGACTCCCTGGCTGTAGAAATAAGATAGACGATAGTAATCCAGTGACAGTCTGACTGACAGCACAGCTAGCTAGCATCCTTCCGTTCATGTAGGCTACCTGTCCGTTTGAAATGCTCGAACATTGTTTGTCCCTGTTGCTGCTGTACACCGTCCAAGGCTGGCGCAGGCCTTTCTCTTGCTATTCGTTCTGTTCCTTTTTAAATTATAATCCATTTTGTTAAAATTCCTCCAGTCTGAAATATCTGCGGGCACGGACCATGGACCTATAAAGAAAGGCACGGACACGGCAGCTGCAACGTTGACTTAAAAATCCGCGGGTGTAACGCGACGTGAATGAGCATAGCCAACGTAATGACGTTGGCCTAAGCTGCGTAAATGTCTAGTAATATCTCGATTTTAATTGGTCCATGAATGATATGTAACGTAAAGGCTTATGTGGCATACCATTTACGTAAAAAAAGCACAAAGAATTCCGCTTATTTGCGTACATGTTAAATCATACAGAATCAAGTGCGCATGCGCGAAAACTTTTTTTTCTTGCCGTCCACAATGAATAGGCGCAAAAGCACTGATTCTTTGCCGTACACAATGAATGGGAAACAGCAAAAGCACAATATTTCTTTGGCGTAACTTACCAACTGCCACCTTTCTAATCAAAACGTCTACACTTTTTTAAAGTAATCGCGGATTACATGTAAAGATCGAAATAATTAACAGTATTAATACAAATATAAGTTTATTAAATAAAAAAAATATTTTATTTTATTTTAATTTTTTTGCACACGGCGCCAGGGTAGGCACTGCCTACCTTGCCTACCCTGACCGCACGTCACTGAACATCGTCAGTATCCATGTGCTGCGACACAAGCTGCTGTTTGTGTCTGCTACATTTACAGTCATTAGTGGGCATAGACTAGAGGATGGTAATCCCTACAGTTTACACTTCACAACGGGACACTTAAAGCCACTCGCCGTTGTCTCTCTGCTGCTGATTGAAATGCATCAGTCTTCTCTGGTGTGCAAACTAGCGGAGACTTCGGAGCATGTTCACTGTTTTGTCGTTGGTAGACCTATCCACTGCTGTTGTGCTATTTAAAAAAAGTTTACGGTCTAAGCCTACTAGTGCCGCTTCTACGCTTATCTGTTTAGGTTTAAACAGAGAGAAGGCGAAAAAGAGAGGCGAGAGGCTCACACCATGAGCCGACAGTTCTCAATTCACAACACGCATCCATCCAATCTGGTAGTGCGAAACAAGGATAGGCGGCGGCCAATCACGGTCGCGCGCGCACAGAGAGAGAGAGAGAGAGACCTTGACGCTGTGTTTTAATACGGCTGGACGCACCCCATGTCCGGCTTAAAAATTGGGGGGGACGAAAAGTGGGGGGTACATGTACCCCCCATCCCCCCGTAATCGACGTCTATGGTTATCAATGTTATTTTTGCATAGTATTTTCAGATAAATATGCAGTAATGGCGGGAAGCAGTACCACATTTATTAGCCTAAATTAAGGATTTAGGAAAAATTTAAAAATATTTTATATCCCATCTTTTTTGTATTCCCAAAGTGTGGTGCGCGCACCTCTGGGGGTGCGTGAGCTGCTGCTAGGGGGTGCGCGAGATGAAAATTGTAGTGGCGGTCTGATCATTACACAATCCATATTGGTCCGAGTATAAGAGGGTTTTATTTTCGCGGAAATAGGTCGTAAAAAGTCGGGTCGTGTTTTCCAAGTTGTGTTTATTTTCTTTTTTTTAATCGGGTGGAACACTGGCTGTGGTCTCGGAAGCGGGCGGGGCGTCTGTGCGCTTGGAGAGAGAACGCTTTGTGTGGAGAGAAAAAAGAGGCACGGGGGACATCGACAAAGCCGATTCAAAGCCTCAAATCATTATGTTGCGAGTCAACGTATCAGAGGCAGGAATCGGCAGAGCGATCGACTGTGGCTTTTTAGCTGCTGCAGTTGTGCTGAGGAGAGATGCCAACTGCGCTGTCCTTTTACGCACCAGCACTGCTGCTGTAATGTTCAGATTTCCTCATTTGCATCAAAGCTCTAATGATTTTAAGAATGAGACACTTTATTTAAACGCTGTCCATGTGATGGTGGTGATTGTCACTTTGTGAGCTGTAAACTGAAACCAACGGAGATCTCGGAGGGCTTCCCCTCGACAACGTTAACGTGCCCCGGTTATCATTTCAGCCTTAAACCACGGCGTTGATAGCTTTCGTTTCAGCACTAGGCTATGTGATTAACTATGAGCATTAAATAAATGCTGCGTCTCAGATGCCGAGGACAGCAGCGAGGATGACCCGCTATGCACCGAACCAGAGAGATGACAGCGAGAGCGATCACAGCGGGGCAGAGGAATTTGTGTGTGAAGAATAGTCTGTAGTGAACACATCAGAGTTCGGTCTATTTGCACTATCCTACTGTTTATTTGCAATGAAGAAAAGTGTTTTTTTCAATGCGTTTTTATTTTCGTACATTATTTAAATAAATAAAATGTATTGAGTTGAGTTTTGAAAAACGGGGGGTTCGTCTTATAATCGGGGTTGTTTTATAGGCTACTCGGACCAATAGGCTACTACGGGTACAGTGTTTTTTCTCCACACAATAAAGACGTGTAAATAAACATTTCCTTTGTAAAATTTAGAATCAAAAACTTGAATTTTTTAATTAATAAATAAATGGAGGCTATTCAAAATGAAGCAAAGTTATCTTCTTCTACGCATATGCGCACCTAGTTTGTGGCCTCTACATACATTATTTAAAATTACTTGCGTTCTAATTTTATTTCCATAACCTGTGTTATGATGACGGGGTTGTTTGCTCCACGGTCATTTAAACTTGCTGCAATTGTTGCTCAACGTGACTCAAAATATTAGGCTATAATTAGTCTCGCAAAGCCAGACCAAACTACAGCAAGTAGTATGGTCTGGAAGCACTCCGTTTAGAGCCGTCTATTCGGGGGGAAACTGGGCTGGCCTGTTTTTATTTATTTAAACCAATCACAATCATCTACGGCGGGGCTAACCCCGGGAAGCAGCCAATGGAGGCGTAGCGTTGTTTGCCGACGCCAGCGCTTAATAGACGCTGGCGGGAGTGGTCAAGCCAGACTAGGCTATAATATTTTCCCCATTTCATCTGCTTTCTGCCCCTTGTTGTGATCGTGATTATTTTATCATGTGTGTTCTGGTCATTTGAGCATGATTAAACATGCCACCTTTAATATGGCTATAAAAAAGCTTGTTGCATTTTTTTTTTATGTGTGGGGGTGCGTCAACCTGGTTGGGACATAGAAGGGGGTGCGCGGCTAAAAAAGGTTGGGAACCGCTGGCCTACTGCAACAATACAATATCCCTTTGCGGATGAATAGAGTAGCCTACCATGATTCTTGCAAAATCTGTCTGTTTCTATTTTGTCAGAATGTTGTTATTTTCACGCACATTCATGCAGTTTGTACCAGAAATGCCCTGCATAGTGAGAATAAAGCAACAAGAGCATGTGTAGCTGGCTACTGCACAATACATTAATAATAAGGATTATTTCACCTGCTGGAACCGTTGGATAGTGTAGTGAGTGAACAAGAAAGCCCATAATAAACTTCTGATGATAGACTTTAGTCTATCAAGTGATATTACTCCAACCCAAGACTAATCACTTGTTAATTGAACAGCACTCTTTCCAAAAAAAGGTCCATAATGAGAATGAAATAATACTGCCCCATTATTTTGTAATCGACTTGGTTGAATAAACCACTGCAAAATGTCTCTTTACAGGTTTAACCATTTTCTTTGTAGGCCTATATTAAATCAGTTTGAGAAGAATTGAATGCTCTATGTCTATGGTTTCAATAAAGTTGCCTGTTTAGTTTTACCATGCAAAGTGTACATAAGCAAATACGTAGCAACATCATATTCATTTGTGGTCTTAACCAACTATAGGAAGGCTTGTTTTTTTCTGGGAGCACAAAACCAACGCCACACTAATAATGCATCATATCATTTCATTTATCAGTGTTTATGTCCGACTTTAAAGGGGGGGGGGGGGGGGGTGCGAATTTGCCAGTTTGGTTGTTGTTTACAGTCTACCAAAGGATGAGTTGCTTTCTATCTCTCGCGGCCATGTTGCAGAGGCAGTTGAGCACCAGCAGCAGGTCCTTCTGAAGTTTGCTTGGTGCTATGGTCATTATCAGCTTCTTTAAAAAGTCCGGATTATTGTAGTCCATCGCCTGGCTGCTATGTTCGCCGGGCCTCTCCTTCAGGATTCCATAGGTGTTGACGATAAACTCAGTGAAGGGAGGGTGAAGTGTTGCTTGATACCCAAGCTGGTTCAACCTCTCCATGAGGTCTGCGTACCTCCTGGCCAGATGAAGCCGATAGCCTTCATCTACCTTTCCAGTCAGCGGGTGGGCACTTACCTGCAAAAGAGGAAGAATGACTTCCTTCTGCGTCATAGAACGTATTGTTTTTATGAACAAGTAAAGGTTTACACCTTTTTCAGATGTAATCTCTTATCTGTACAGTGCACAGCAGGTTTTTCCTGAACTGTCCACAATCAGTGGTCCTCTCTTACCTCCATTATCTTCCCTGGTATATTGAGCAGTGTGAACCCATAGAGCCTCCTTTGGGCCTGGAATATGTAGGACAGAACCCTCCTGTCCAGTTGATAGGCAATCTCTCCCAGCAGTCTGACCGGACCTTTAAATGAAAGAATTTGAAAAAATCAACTAAGGAAAATCAGTTTTGGGGGCGCTTGTTGTGTAGGGCGCTTGTTGGGGGCACTCACCTCTGATCTCAGGAGGAATATCCGCGTGGCAGCTTTCAGACTCTGTTCTGTCACTTTGGTTCGTGTGCATCGAGTTTTGGACGAAATACCTTAAGTCGACGGGGGATGAGGATCTGTGTTCCTGTCTGGGTTGTTGCAAGGCTTTTCTGAAGTGTCTCTCGTCCAGAGTCTTTTGCCACAGGCCGGATGGTCTTGTTACAGGGGATGAGCAAACTGATGAAAACAAAGTGAAGATGTTATTCATGTTTATTGTTTTATTCATCAAAAAAGAAGATTTCATGTGTAATTTATCATGAGAGAGGGGATTATTTAAAGACACAGAAACCTTACATGCTTTCATCTTCTAGCACCTCGATTATCCCAAAATCCCTTTCACTTTTCTGAATCTAAAATGTATCAAACAGCTTCAGATGTGCAGACGCCTGTTTTAGCCTCTGCACTGACACACAATGGGCCAGTTTCACAGACATGGATTAAGCCTAGTCCTGGACTAAATGGAATTTTGAATGGAGATTGTCCATTGAAAGTACAATTTAGTCCAGAACTAGGCTTAATCCATGTCTGCGAAACCGGCCCAATATGTTTTAGGATTGACTGAAAGATTTTCTTGGCCTGGGTGTACTGCTATATTTCTGCTCTTTAAAATAAAGTATGCTGAGTGGTTAACACATTTTAAATCTTTTAAGCATACGGGAGGTAATCCTGATTATACTTGACTCGTCTTTTTATTTATTGTATATTACTGTGACTTGTGTATTTAATGCTCATCTAGTTTCTTACTTTTGTTTCTTTCACAGTTCTCCATTTGTTTAAGCTTGATATTTTAATTTGGCTACCTGGCAGTGAACTTGGGTTTGACGAGTGCTCTCTCAAGGTTTATAAGTATGTGTATATTTTTAAGATACATAACAAAGTGAGTGGTAATCAGACTATGCAATACAAAATACATTTTAAACCAAGTGCATTCATTCTATAGATTATAAACGCATCTGAGTTTGTGAGTAGTTCACTACTCACTCATAGTCTACATGTAATTAAGATAGTACTACATTTTGCAGTAGCTTACTGGTAGTTTGACCTCATAGTTGCATAGTGATTCAAGTAGGTACTTTTTTCCCTTTGTTTTGTGTAGTTAATAACTGAAACTTAATGACGTTATATGACCTGTGAAGAACAATTGGGCTATTTTTAGTTTCTGCAATAAACTTTGAATTTATTTTCCTGGCATGTGACTTTATGTATTATATTGTGTTATTTTATATCACTTTGATCATCAACTTCTTGAACTTCTTTTTATAAATAGCTTAAGTTCTCCCTTGTGTAGCTTTGCTGTAGTTCTACTTCTTCCAGCATGAAGTCATTGGTAGTTTGCCAAGCTATGCTTTAAAGCTTTTCAAGCACTGAAATTTACAAAAAAAAAAAAAATAAAATAAAAGGTTACAGTCACAGGGTAACCTGTTGCAATGCTCACATGGGCAGTGTAGGCATAATAGCATGAATCCACGCCTTCATTTTGACAAAAAAAACAACATACACACCCAGTTTTATCCATCAGGAATGTTTATGTTTGAAAGCTGAAAGTCTATACTTGTACATTCACAATTTACTTGACATGACCACAGGAGTGGTGCAACTATTTCTCTGGTCTAACACCCAATTCTAGTTCCTATTTCAAGTTCAAGTATATTCTAATTCCTTCCCACATCCCTGACAACTCTGATCTGCACCCTGGCTGCCATATAGTGACAGAGAAAAGCACTTTCCATACCTGACAATTCCTCCATTGTACAGCCATTGTTGAAGCTCTGAAACCTGACTCTCAGGTCTTGGTTTTCCTTGAAAACACTTAGCATCAACTTCCACTGATCATTCTCCTTCCTCAGTTGTTGGTTTTCAGACCACAAGGCAGCAACAGTCTGCTCCAGGTCCATTCTGGGGCTCCCAGTTTCACAGCTGAGCCACAAATGCCCCTAACCTTTGCTAACAGAATCACATATCAAATCACAACAGAACAGGATTCTCTTGGCGGGAAAAAGATTCTGTAAGAATTCTTCACTCCACTACACTAGGACAGAGACTAGCCTTAGAAAAGCTTTATACGTAAACAAGTGGCTTATTTGTAAACTTCAGACATAACAATTACAACCCAAGCTCTCATTCACTAGCTTTGTCTAGGGATTTCAAACATATCACACAAGGCTTTACTAGCTGACTTAATTTGCTCAGTTGTCATAGTGATGGATTTGTTGACATACAAGTACAGCAGCTGTAATGATTTCATCCATTGCACTTTGTAGCACCGCTCATCCCTGTCGGTTCACAGATTAACCTTGAAAGTTCAATCTAGACCATGGCCAAAGTAAATTGACAAAACAATCTCAAGTCAAGGTACATTTAATATTCTTTTTCTAGAGGTTAAACCACTAAGCTAATGAAAAGTCCTACAAATGCAACGGAATGGAATCAAGACAGCCACTGAGCACATGTCAACCAATTCATCTCCATGACAACTGATCAAATCCCTCCTGCTGAAAAGCTCAAATATTTACCAAGAAAGCATTGTCCAAACGGAAAATTTATTTTTGCACAACAGGTCATACACCTCATAAAACTTTAATAAACCCCCAAACTACAACACAGACTCTCTCTATATATATTTTAATAAAAAAATGCAATTTACAACAGGTGAAGAAAACAAAAAAAAACAATGTGATCAATGCATTCTACAAGACAGAGTTAAAAAAGAAAGAAATCAGGATTATGTGAACTCACTTCTAGACGAGAACTTAAAACTATTTGTGTCCATTTTTTAAAATCTGTTGTTCATCCTCCTGCTCAGCTCCCCCTTGCTCGTCCAATGATAGCCAGGATGTAAAGAAAGATGTTAATGATATCTGTGTACAGGTTGAGAGCGGCAAAGATGTATTCTTCAGGACTCAGGGCCAGTTCCTTGTTGCCAAGCAGCATCTGCGTGTCCACAGCCAAGAACTGTAACATGGAAGGAATTCACACACAAATGATAGAACCTTTAAATTTAGTTTGGCTGTACTTTGTATTTGTTTTGTTTTTCTTGTTCTTGTTGGAAAAAGGAAACCAAATTAATAAATTGATAAAAAAATTATGCAGAACATTAAAAATGACTAATACTATCTACCTATACTTATAGTTGTATTTCCCTGGGTTTTGAGACACTGATATTTCAGCCAAGCATCTCCAATACAATGGAGGTGGAAAAATAAAACACTTTTAAAAACTCAACAGCACTCTTTCCAGAAACAAAATTAAATAACATTTTCACAACCAGCTGAGAGAAACAGGAAGGAAACGGAACCCTGAACGTTGGGGTTATGCGGACACTCTAACCACCAGGATACCATGGCTCCCCACAGTCAACGGTTTTCAATGGGAATTATTTATTCGGTAGAAAGAAGTTGAAATGAAAACCGTCAACAGGTAATGAATTAATGCTGAGGTTGTCCTGGTTTTGAATAAAAATACCAGACCTTCATAATCCCTCCAGGGTTCACTACAATTATGATGTGTATGCTGTAGTGCCATTTGTGGGTGAAAGTTTGTAGTAGTGAACATATTTGAAGCTTTTTAGTTAAAAACTTAGATTTTACCTTGCACTAGGTTGTCCAATGCCTAGTCCCGCAAAGCCAGACCAAACTACAGCTCGTAGTATGGTCTGGCAGCATGCTATATCATTTCTGAGTTTTGGGTAAAAGCGGGCTGGCCCATTTTCATTTCTTTAAACCAATCACAATCATCTAAACTTTCTACAACATCCGTGGATGTCACAAGAAAGTGTCAAGAGGTAGAATTCTTTCAAGAAAATCTAAACACAGAGGTATAACTTACAATCAGCTATTTTGCGTTTAATTTATAGCAACCATATTAGGTTATGTAATATAAATTAAAAAAGGGGAAATAGTGTATAAAAAATGCATAATATACATATTTTCTGGATTAATTTAACCCATTGATGACTATGGCAATCTAGGATGCATGTCCTTAATGCCTGAGGGTTTTCTGAAAAAATAGTACGAATTGTCAAGTCTACCAAAACCTTAATATCTAAGCCTGTGTAGCACATAGAAACATGAAATAAAATACATTTAAAAGTTAAGGTTCACAGGTTTCATTTAAACATGCTCCCTTAGCGCTTACACACCAACAAATTTTTCTAAAAATCGTCAAAATTAGATGGGGGAGAAAAAAAAGAATAAATAATATAAAATATTTAGTGTGATTTTCGTCAGTAGCCTATAGTGGACCTTGATTCTGCACACCAAACGCCACTAACTGTTCTGTAATACACTATCGCTGACACAGCCGGCTTATTTTTTTTTATTATTTTGTTTTATTTTTAATTTTTAATTTTTTTGATTGATGTGATTTTCGCCAAACCACACAACTTTTGGGTGATCACGTGGTCTTAAAAAATCAACAAAACCCACCTCATGTGTATTTGAACCAATGACAGTGCATTCTATGCTGCGCATGCCATGAAAATTAGATAAAGTAACAATGCTGCACGATGCAGCATCAGGCAGGAGAGGCAATGTGGCATCGCGCAGCAGCCGTCATCAATGGGTTAAACAAGGCCAATACTTATGACTTATGTCATCATATACAGAAAAGGTGGGGATCAATGTGTTTGACTTACGCAGGTGAAGAGCATAGCTCCTAGTCCAGCATACACAATGTGCAGAATCCTGTTGCGGATGAAGATGCAGAGGAGACCGAAGAGGATCAGGACAATCAAACAGACGAACAGCACTCCGTGACAGGAGGTGAAGTCGTACTTAGTCTGTGGGAGGGACATTATGGTCACGGTGACATCAGAGTGTGAGCAATGTACATGACAGGCGAGGACTGACAGATACCAACCTGGAGTGAGAAAATGACCACTGTGAAGCACACCACTGCTGTGATGCCCACCGCCATGATCACTGAGTCAGTGTCATGGAAGCTGGCGATCATCCCCACCATGTACGACATGCTGAGGGTCAGGACGGACTGAAAACAAGAAACTGAAACGCATCAGTCCTGCTGCGGCATATGGTTGACTGCAGAGCAGTTTTTGTGGCACAGACAACAAATGGCAAATCATTTAGCAGTTACAACAGTAACTGATGTTAACTTTTAAGAACAATTAAGTCATATCTAACCATTAGGCTGAAAACGTCATGATAACACAAAGTGTCAGGCATCAGAATGTGTTGTTGTTTATACCATTTCTATTTTTCCAATCAAAGGACATTAGGAAAAAAAGTGATCTATAAACTGGAAGGTCTGAACATTTACAGCTCAATGCTCCAGATGAGATAAGGCTGTACTTCCCCTCCGTTTCCTCATTTGTAATAACAAAAGTCTGAGCGTGCTTATTACCAAGGCAATCAGGTTCCATGGATGTCTTCGCCGCACACTTCCACAGCAGCTGATCACACACACCGACACAAAGAATATCACATAGGACACAAAGTATGTCCAGGTGTTCACCATGACGAACACCTTTACTTGTTCCACAAAGGTGAAAACAGCCACAAAGCTGAACGTCACCGTCAGCTGAGCAGTCAACACCAAGAACACCTGCAAGCAAGAGTGGATGATTAGGCAACAAACACTATTGTATCAAAGTACATAACTCCACAGAGGAGTTTATGTTTGAGGTTGTTTGTTGGTTAGTTAGCAGGAAAAACTTTCAATCAAATCTGGTATGGAACCAAACATTCATAAGGGTTTTTCCACATCACAATATCGTCTTTTACTGCACATGTGCATCTCATGATTGAATGGTAAATGGTAAATGGACTTGTATAGCGCTATATCTCCGTTTAGGGCTGGGCGATATGACGATATCATATCGTGGACGATATGAAAGTGTCTACCGGGAGAGATTTGGCCATACCGTTTATATCGCGGAGAAAAAAAGTTCATGTGGCGGGAGCATATATGGAGCGGGAGGCAGCTGTCCCTCCGAGTCCCTATACTTACACTGCAGTTACACCGCCGCGCCACATGGGGGCTCTGCAGCAGAGTTCTGGGCTGCAATACAGCTTCTCTACCCTCAACAGAAGAAGCCTCATCTGTTGCTCTAGCTGTCTAGCTCATGGTCTAGTTTCGGTGCGCCGTCACTAAAGTTAACAAACCAACTCTGTGTCACGGTGGCAGAGCAGCTGGTTTTAACGGTCAAAAATGTCATCGGGCAAAGGAAACTTGCTTGCTGCTTCAGCGTGCTGTTGCCGTGACGCAAAGTTGGCTTGTTTTAAGCCGCAAACTACATGGGTTAGCTCTCGTGAGCTAGCTGGCTAATAATGACATCTTTAGCCTACTCGGGGCTTCACCCCCGTGCTGTTATTGTTGGAGACAGCCAGCAAGGCTGGTTTTATGTAATTTTAAAACATGTCAAACTTGAAAATATTATTTATGTTGAAGCTGGAGTTAAAGTATTACCAGACATTTGCTCATTAGTTAATTTTGACAGCTTTTTTAAATGAAGATGAGCGAATACTGCAGGAAAATTCAAGTCTTTCATTATTTTGATATAGGCTACTATAAATTGGAAAATGTAGGCTCTTTGGTTGATGCTGTCCTTTTTATTTTGTGCTGACTGACCAAGCCCCAACCTCAGCGATTTTTACCAGTATCCAATAAGGAAGTGACCACAACTGTAGTAACCCGGAAGTGCCACTGGGGGCTGTATGCAGAAGAGAGCCATCTCTCATTGACGCCAATGTTAAACATGCCGTTTTCACAGCATTATTAAACCTATGTCAGGCCTGGATTGAAAAACCATTCTAGTCTGTATGTTTAGTTCATATCTCCATGACAACTCTGAGGGGGGTGAATTTTTTTCTAGCAGACTAGTTTTTATTCTATTGGAAGTTAAAATATATGAATTTTAGGGGCGTGGCCTCTTGATTGACAGCTAGCCTCTGTCCCTCACTCAACCCCGAAGGCTAGTTGTAAGGGTTAGCATGCTAACTCAGTAGACAGCAGTGTGTTCATTCCTCCATCCCGTTTGCTGCTTGGGGCTGTACTAGCGATGGGTCGGGCAACACCGATGCGTCGGCGCATGTGTCGAGCTCATAGAGCGAAGCCCCGTGTCGGTGCGCGTATCGCTTTAAGAAAGTCACGTGACCGATACAGTTGCAGTATCGCCTGTCATGCGGCTCGCCGGGCGCGCCAAACTGTGTTTAAAAGGAAGCACATCTGTCAACGGGATGGGTCAAATCACGCATCATTGCAAACAAAAAAACTTATCTGCAAGATACAATGGAGCCCGAAAGAAAGAGAAAAGTTTCCGCCGTGTGGGACCATTTTGATCATATATCTGCAAATAAGGTATTTGTTTTTATTTCCTTGTAATTTCATATGGTTCTTCCCAGTTCCCACTTGATCTATCAGAACTCAAATCCATTTCAAAGTGACTCAGTTTAAATAATTTTACTTTCTGCAGGTGAAATGTCGCATTTGTATGACTGAACTGTCGTACATAAATAAGAGTACATCATCAATGCTGGCATTATAGA
This sequence comes from Hyperoplus lanceolatus, assembly GCA_026929865.2. Classification (NCBI taxonomy): domain Eukaryota; kingdom Metazoa; phylum Chordata; class Actinopteri; order Uranoscopiformes; family Ammodytidae; genus Hyperoplus; species Hyperoplus lanceolatus. The sequence continues at coordinate 18,623,241 of CM049401.1, forward strand.
GCTAAGCATGAGAATGAGGCCACAAATAGCCAAAGGACTACACCAACCGACACAGGTAGGCCTATAGAGATATTTTGAAACGTCCTCATGGTCGCTTTATTGATAATTAAATCATATTATTTTGTTGTTACTACATTTTTGACCATCAAGCTTCCAGGAAGCAGGTGGTGGACCAGGCTATCCTCAATTTTATTCTAAAGGACTGCCAACCTCTCATTGTTGTGGAAAACGAGGGGTTCAGGGAACTGCTTCAGGTCCTTGAGCCATCTTATGTTTTGCCAACCAGAAAGGTTTGTACAGAGAATGTCTAGATAAGTAGTTGATATATGCAATTAATTTAATATTTAATTTGAATATTTATTAACTTTTGGTTTAACTTGGTTTCATTTTCAGACTGTGAAAGAAATGGTGGCAAAGAAATATGTGGAGGAACGAGCCCGAGTGAAAATGGAAGTACAGCAAGCTGTGGCAGTAAGTATAACAGCTGACATGTGGACATCTGTGAACATGGAGGCTTACTTGGCTTTGACCTGTCCCTACATCTATGAGAATATGCAGTTGTGTACATCTGTGTTAGCCTGGTCCAACCAGACCACCGTACTTCATTTCATTTGTACAGATGGTCTGGAAGTGCTGTAATTGGCAAACGTTAACTCACTTGGAGGCGGGTGTCTGTCGAAGTTTAAAACTATTGGATCTGCCCAGTGCCACTCTGGATTAGCCAACCAATCGCATCACGTTTGGTCATCACGTGTGTCATGAGCCGGCTTTTGATGGTGCCTTCCAGTTGGACAGGGAACTCGGAAATTTCCGACTTCACTACATATTGTAGTCTATGAATCTACCGGTACCTGGCAACAGTAACTTGTTAGAGCCTAACGTTTAGTTATTTGGACGAGAAAGGTTTTAGGCGTCCATACTTTCGCGAGCAGATGCACTGGAACACAGACAGGTCGGAACTCGGAACTACCAAGTCGGAAATCTCCTTCTTCCGAGTATAAAGCAACGCAGCATTCAACTGAAACTGGAGCGTTCTCAGCCACTCGCTCTGTTCGCTGATTGGCCGATCGTAGATTCTCCGGAGAATCTGGGAAATGCGCTGTACACCCAGACTGACTACTGAAGGGAAAATGAAATTTGGCCGGAAGTAGGCGGGCGGGCGGAGCCAGGCTACATCTGTGTTAGGTGTGCAATACTTTCCACAAAGTCACACTGCTGACAACTTGGCCCGAGTCACACAGGGCATGATGGAGGATTGGGCCATAACCAACAAAGTAAAGTGTCTTGTGACCGACGCAGCAGCCAACACGATTGCATCCACAAGACAACTCCAAATTCGGCATTTAGTTTGCATTGCACATAGTCTAAATTTAATAGTTAGAAAATCAGTTGATCAAGTCCCTGCACTTACATCCATCAGACACAAATCTAGGCAAATAGTTACATTCTTCAGATCAAGCACCACAGCCAAAGAGAAGCTTGCTCAAGTGCAGCAACAGATGGGACGGCCAGCCCTAAAACTCATCAATGAGGTGCCAACACGCTGGAACAGCACCTATGAAATGCTCAAACGGCTACATGATGAGAAGGAACCAGTGTGGGTCTCCCTTGGCTCTCTAAACACAGACATAACTCCACTCACAGCAGATGAGTACAGTATAATTGGAGAAGCACTGGTTGTGCTTGCTCCATTTCACCAGGCTACAGTGGAGCTGTCTGAAGAGAGTTTCAGGGTCAAAGGTCATCCCGATGATGAAAATGCTATATCATGCACTTGAGCGTAACGCTTCACACCTCCACACACAGGCAGCAACACACCTACACGAACACCTTAGGCGTCGAGTCACAGACACTGCTTCCAATCTGGAGTCATTGAGTGTCTTGACCCTATCTACACTCCTAGACCCCAGATTTAAATCACTCGGGTTCCGTAGCCCCACTAGATGCAGCGACGCAGTCAGTAGACTCAAAGCTGAATGTGCAGCTGCCATTGGGCGCACATCCACTGAGCCTGAACCTTCTTCCCAAGAGCAGCCTGCTACAACTTCAGGCATGTTATTCAGCTTTATCTGATTATTTGTGCAATTATTTGTTTGCCAATCATGTACTAAAATGCCAATTTTTTTATTTTTTTTTTTTTTAAGAGAACTTGTTGTGGCAGCATCTAGACAACGAGGTTGGCTTGCAGACAAGCAACGTAACAGCAGATGCAATAATCGAGGTGCAGCGGTACCTGGCTGAGGGCAACATTCGAAGAACACAGGATCCGTTGAAATATTGGGAGAACCAACGGCAAACATATCCTAACCTCTTCCACCTGTCCTGCATGTTTTTATGTACACCAGCCTCATCCGTACCATGCGAGCGTGTGTTCTCCAAAGCTGGCGAACTCGCATCAAAAAAAGGAACCGCCTAAAGGCCAAAACTTTGGAACAACTTCTTTTCCTTAATAAAAATCTATAAAAAACAAATCCCCTCCCTGCCTCAAGGACAAGTACATACGCATCCTCACATTCACAACACTTTCATTTTGACACATCATATGACCTTTAAGATATTATAATACACCTTCACTCTCTGATAACACCCCAACTTTCACTACAATATCAAAGATATTCAACCTTTAATTAAGATATGAAATATTACAATATAAAATACAATAAGTTAAATTATATTATTGTATAGCCTATACTAGGTCATTAAATCAGTTGAGTCTGTCATTGGTTTGCCGGTATTGATTTTAAAGATCCAGCAGGTGTCAGTATGGAGCAGAACAGTGACACAGTACCGACACAGTATCAATACAGTTTGCTAATGTGTCGCAACGCTTCACGAGGCCTCATTTACCCATCACTAGGCTGTCCCAACGATGGATTAAGGACTGTGGTTTACAGTTTTTTCGGTGAGTAACACTGTATTTACAATTATTATTGTTATGTTACAACTGTACACTGTAGCCTATAGAACCAATTAAAAGCTGTTAGTTTCGCGAGTGTCACAGTGACAGTGTTAGCTCGTTAGCCGTGAGGGTCGCTGTTTTACAGTTTATGAAGGGCATGGTACTGTGTTGAATACGTGTGGAATATCGGTTTAAATCATATCATAAATCATGTTGGCTGCATGCTTGTGGAGCCGGTGTGTCTCTGCTCGGGCCCGAAGTTTTTTCAAGGCTCCATGCCGTTAACGACTGTTTATGGTCAGATGGGCCCGTAATGGAATCGGTTCAGAAACAAAAGTTGGGCTGAGCGGTCCAGTTAAACCTTTTACTATCTATGGGTTAAACATATGGCATAGGAACACTTTTGTGACAAAATATATGCTCACAAGTTTGCGCTCAATAATGTTTATAGATGAAGGGGCTATGTGCATCCGTAAAACCGGCTTCGTTGCACGGTTACTACGATGGTTATTTTTTTTATAACAGTCGTATAAACTCAAATTAAATATACAATTGTGGCTGTGTTTCCGCATCTGTGTTATCCGTGGATATTATGACGGTTATCGTACTGCATTAACTCAAAAATAAATATACAATTTTTGTTGTTTCTTCCTTTATTCCAAACGCTATTTTTCCGAAAAAAATGATTGATTGCCTAGTGCATTACTTTTATCTGACTCTTTCTGTATTGTTTGACTCAGTGGTCGTCTCTTTGTCCTCTTCCAGGTTAACATGGAGGAATGAATGTGTGCCTCTGGTCTCCCTGATCTCTACGTGAAAGAGCGACGGTGTGGCCCTTCATCTGGCAGCATCTGAAGTCCACCTACATTCACACTATCCTCATCTTATCTGCTTGTGATAATTGTCATTGATTGTGATATGTTGTGATATATCTTGTTCTGCACTGTCCGTCTTTGTAGAAGTATTCCTGCTCTGTAGAAAATCTTTCAAGTTTTTTTTGTGGGATTTTTTCCTAACTTAAGTAAAGTGTTTTACAACATTACATAGCCCTGATTAGGCCTATATAAAAAAAACATAATTGTATTAATTGATAACTTAACAGCCCCAAATGTATTATCTTTTGACTATTTTTGTGTAATTTTTAATGAAAATATGACGAGAATGTTTCATATAGCTTCTCCTGTTAAAATTTCAATGCAAAACTTTTACTTGTAACATAGTAATTTAACAGTTTGGTATTTGTACTTTTACTTCAGTAAAGGATGTGAATATTTCCTTCTACACTGTTTAATCTTTACCTGGGTCATCTTTGAGTCTTACATACAAGCAAAATCATTTTCATAAGTACTTTTAATATAACATAATGTTCTACTTTTACTCAAGTGATATTGTAATTGGTGACTTGTAAAAGAGTCAATTCTCTGATATGATGATGAAGATACTTTTAATGACCACACAGCCAGACTGGTGGAATTTGTTTTCAGTACAGCTCCTTGGTACAGGTTCCAACTTTACATTGAACATACAGACAGGCACATTACATAATACAACAGGGCCATGCTTAATCGTCAGCGTTCAGATTTTAGAATGTTGGAAGGCATAGTGTGAAGGGTGAGTGGGATCAGAGATGTGTAGTGTCAGTTTGCGGGATAGTAATTCAAGGGATGGTAGGGTGTGCCAATAATTTTGGATGCTGTTGATGCACTCTAATTTCTTCCGGGAGAGTGAGTCAAGCCTGGCAAATCAGACTGATGGATGAGGTGAGGATGCTTTCAACGATGGCTGTATAGAAGCGATAGAAAGTGTATTTAATCATTTAATTCAACTGTTGCACCTTAACATAAAACCCTGCTCTAAATATTTTATATAATATATGTATATTCAAAATAATAGGCTAGTTAGTGTTCTCATCTGTTTATAGATTGAATGTGTCCTCCCTTATCATGTATTACTGTTAATAACATTTTCAGTCTGGAGACCAAAATACAATTAATATTATTACAAATACATTGAGATCAGCTTGTTCAGCCCTTAGTCAACACTAGGAGACATTTGTTTCAGCTACGAGCTTTTTAATGCCCTCTCTCATGTGCTCGGAGGTGATATTGAGAATATGTTCAGCTCTGTTGGAGTTGTTGGACCAAACTGGAGGCAGGGAATTACGTGACTGAGGCTGAGCTCGTCTACCAGTAGGCTTACTAGTAGAGCGAGTGTTGTTAGCCTAGCTCCTGGCGGTCGTGCTAAATGTTGCTAACAGGGTGTACGTCACAGTACTTCGGCTAGATGGGACTATCTCCCTCCCCCCAACGTCGCTACATGCCCTTTTTTGGTACGAGGAAGTGAGGCGGAGTCAAACTCTGGCAAGATGGCGGCGCACACACGCCAAGAAAGAAGGGATACTCCTCGGTGAACTGAGGTCGGCCATGATGCTTTCTCCATTATATTATACTATCTATGTGACTGACTAAAGCCAGACTGGTGTGGTATTTTGCACCAGTTTCTCTTTTGTATGGAAATTTAAGTTCCAAGCAAAATATAAAAATAATCTAATGTGATTAAAGTTCAGAATGGTTATTGTAATCCATTGAATTTTAAGGAAAAATACTATATCGTGATATATATCCATATCGTGATATAAAATTACCTATATCGTGATATAAGATTTGGTCCATATCGCCCAGCCCTATCTCCGTTTATCACAGACTCAAAGCGCTTTACATTGTTTTTGTACACATTCACCCAGTCACACACACATTCATACACCGATAGCAGCAGCTACCACGCAGGGTAGGCTTAGCACTAGGGTGCTAAGCTAACTATCGGGAGCAATTTGGGGTTCAGTGTCTTGCCCAGGGACACTTCGACATGTGGCGGAGAGACGGGGGATCGAACCTCCGACCCTGCACACCAGAGGCGAACTCCCTACCCACTTCGCCACTGCCGCCCCAAATTGTTTATTTTGATAATGATAATGATTGTTTATTGCTGGACGCCGTAGATGTAGATCCAAACAAAAAAAATCAAGATATTGTATATGATTAAGATAGGCAAATACATTAGCAGGATTTTGCAGCTTTGGAAGGAAATAATGTGATCATATGGTGTCCATATGGATAAAATCGTTTGTCATATATGTTTATATTGCATTAATGATAGTTTTTTTTCTGGTTGAGTTGAGAAACTGTTAAAATTATAATATATCTGACAGGTATGTTATTTGTTAAGTCCAACCAATTTACATTAAGATGTAAAAATTACATTTGAGAAATCATGTCACAAAGCAGCAATGCCACCTATAATGGCCCCCATGCACCCAGGTATATTCTGCACAAGTTAAATATTCTTCAGCCACACTGTCTGCATACCTTTCGAATAAAGGCTCTTCTTATTTTCTTGTTATCTAATCCAAACTCAAAGTCTTGATTCTCATGAAAGGGTGGCGGATCGGGATCGTCCTCCTCGCCGTGGTAAAAAGCATCTGAAGTGGGAACAACCAGAAACACCACATTGGTTATATGACACTGCAAATCTTATCCCCAAATTATATTGTTTTAATGCCACAATGTTACTAATGATACTACTAACCATTAAAGTTTCCCATAAAGCCCTGGGCTGGTGAAGCAGAGGGGTTGTCGCCATATCCTGAGCCGCCTTGAGGGTTTTTGGGCATTCCAAAGGCACCAGGGCCTCCAGGGACAGCGGGGCCAAAATCAGTCGGAGGTGGGTAGGGAGGGGGACCATTAGGAGCCCCAGTAACACAGGGACCAAACTCAGTCGGAGGTGGGTAAGGAGGAGGACCACCGGCTCCAAAAGCAGTCAGAGGTGAGAAAGGAGGGAGACCATTAGGAGCCCCAGCTACACAGGGACCAAACTCAGTCGGAGGTGGGTAAGGAGGGGGACCACTGGTGGCTCCAGAGATGCCTGGTCCGAAAGCAGTCATTGGGGGTAAAGGGAAACCACCAGCAGTGGGGCCTCCGAACGTGTTTAGGACTGGCATATTCATGTCAAATGCGACAGGAAACGCCTGCCCGGGGAACGAGGCCCCCCCCTCCACGGGAGCGTACTGCGTCTTCTCGGTGGTCATCTCGGGCTCTGATCGGGAGCAGAGGCCGGCTGGAGAGATGGGTCGCTGGGATAAATCTAAAGAAGTATTAAATAAAGAGAGGTCATACGAACGATTCTTAAGGTAAAATGGACAGCATCAGCGCTAGATGATGACGGCCGACAGACACCCACAATGAAGTCCACAACGTCAACGAGGTCACATGACTAAGCTCACTTCCGGGATATCATTATGGAATAACATCAATTATTAAATGCATTGCACATAGGCTATTGTTTGGTGTGATACCACTTAACCCGACATTAATTTGCTTGCGAAACAAAAATGTGGGCTCCGCAAATTTAATAGGTGCCTATGAACAACAACATTCCCTCAGGGCCTTCTTCTTCTTCTTTTCGGTTATTGGCGGGTTGCAACCATAACTTTTTTGGTGCATACCGCCACCAACTGTACCGGAGTGTAACAACCGCATCTATGTCCCTCAGGGCCTCTCGCTATAACTTCCTTAAATGTAGGCCTCACATTCGACACGGGCATTTAGTTCGAACATAAGCCACACTCAACAGCCTGTGAGAGTAAAAAGGAACACACGTTGTTAATAATTTGATGAAAGAACGGGTTGAAGGTGTGCTTTTATTAAAATATAAGCTACAACACATTTGGCCCTGTTTTTGTTGTTTTTTCACCAAACAATAAGGCTGGCCAACATCGTGAGAAAACGGAAACAAAGTCTAGTTAACATAGAAAAGTAGGCTATTTAACAAACTACTCACATTGTCGAAAAACAAAGTGTCAAAATACAGATGGGTTGCTATGAATGAATTATTGTTGTATTCCTTTATCGCAGGTTCTGTCCCACTTTCAAAATATCGCCTTACTTCCCTGCGACTTCCAGTAAACCCCGAAGTCACCGCCCCCGCGAAGCGTTCGAGTCGTGCGGGAAAGGTGGTCGAAGTGGGAAAGTGGCTCATGTCAACGGAATAGCAGCGTTTACGGTTTAGCTATATGCTTATGACAACTACGCGTCCTTGGTTACGGGCAGCTATTCGGATACAGCCTATCGGAGATGTCACAAAAGTCGCTCTGCGAGGAAGTTAACGTGGACCTGATATCTAGGTACGTGAACGCATGTCTGAAACTCGCAATTACTACACTCCGGTATGGCATGAACGCAGCAAGATACCCTGGCGTTTACTTGGATAGAGACAGTGCATGGCGCGTCATAATCTGAGGCCACGCCCATCGTGGGGGAAAACAATACACCACGCTCCATCCACTTTATATTGAATGACACCCGGGGCCTATCCGAAAAGTCCAATCTCCTTACCTATAAGCCTCCTTTCCTATGCCTTAACCCCTAAACGTCATCGGGGTTAAGGAGAGATGAAAGGTGCTTCCTATCGAACATAGGAAAGGACAGCGTTGTTTCAAATGAATTCGACTCCACCTTTCCTAACCGACGTCATTGCGCGACGGCGAGTATTGCTGACGTGAGTCGCGTGAAACTACACTATTCTCCGAAAATTGACTTCAACAAGCGCTCGTTTGATCCATGCGTTCTTTTCATATTGATTGTAATCAGGTTGTCGCCAACAGAGTGAGAATCACTCCCATATATCCCAATTCACATGTGGAATAAAAAGAGGCCACACTTAGCCTATGTTGATGTTGAAATTAACTGCCCCCAGTAACTTCATTAAATGTGAAGTTGGTATTTTATTTTCTTATGGTGTAAATGATGTGCTACGAAAATAACTAAATTATGATGTTGGTCTTTTATGAGTTCTTTATTATCTTAATGGGGGGGGGGGTATTTTGTTTTAGCTGAGTTAAATCTTCCTCTCTTCTCCTCTCCTCTCTTCTGTTTTGCCTCTCGTTCGTATTCGTGTAGAGTCGGTAAACTCCGGCGGTGGCTTGTTGCTTTAAATATTGCCGCCGTAAAGGATTATGGGATACCACTATCTACGTTCCTTTAGCAAAGGTTGGTCAGGAGTAACCTATGCTAAAGGAGGGTTAAAGGATGAATCGAGGCTCCTTTCCTATGCATTTTGGTTATTCGGATTCACCTATCTGCCGAGCACTTCCGGGTCATCTCGATAGGAAAGGAAATTTCCTATGCAAAAAAGAGTTTTCGGATAGGCCCCTGTATTCGGCAAACAAACTTAACAAAAACGTATTACGACATGCCTTTCACAAATACACGTTACTTTCTTTAAAGCCACGACTCTTGTCTGTCTATACGAGCTGTTTTGGTGAAAAAGTATTGAGTAATTTTCAATATCGAGACAAAACTCTTAACTAATGTATGCTGAATGCTAGGCTAATGTTAGCCTTCTGCTGTAGGCTAACCCTCACGGACGGGAAAAAACACCTCAATATTGAAAATTACTCAATAATTTTTCACAAAAACAGCTCGTATGGACAGACAAGAGTCGTAAGTAACGGTTTTTTGTTAAATGGATGTTCGATTACGTTTTAATTAAGTTTGTTTGCAGAAGACAGGTCTCCTTCAATACAAAGTGGATGGAGCGCTGTTCAATGTTTTCCCCCACGATGGGCGTGGCCTATTTCATGCACTGTCTCTATGGCTTTAATTAAGAGGTGCACAAAATGCGTCACTATCAAAAGTGAAATGCACATAACTCTTCATGTGGTGTTGCAAGTGGTAATGTCGGTGGGGTAAGCGTATGTAAAGGGAACAGTGTGCATGTTCATATGAAATTTAGAAGGCCTACTAGGAAGAGAAATAAGTGTCCCAAAGGAACCAGCAGATGTCGGGAGGCTACGCCACCAGCATTTGACTAGACCTAACAGCCTGGATCCTGCATGTGCAGCTGCCTGCATCTCCTCTGTAGTAGGCTACCAAACAAGTGGTCAGGCTTGTAGATGGTGAACTATTACAAGCCGGTGAACAGAACCGGTAAAGGACTGTGGGGTCTCAAAGAACCATAGTCCAAGTCGAGTGTGCATTTCATCTGTTTTGGGCCAATACATTGTAGTGTCAAACTTAAAGGTGGAGTCAGCGATTATGGAGAATGCTTGTTGTCACAATCTCTTTTTGTCAAAATGGTAATGGTAAATGGTCTTGTGTAGCGCTATATCTCCGTTTATCACAGACTCAAAGCGCTTTACATTGTTTTTTGTACACATTCACCCAGTCACACACACATTCATACACCGATAGCAGCAGCTACCACGCAGGGTAGGCTTAGCACTAGGGTGCTAAGCTAACTATAGGGAGCAATTCGGGGTTCAGTGTCTTGCCCAGGGACACTTCGACATGTGGCGGGGAGACGAGGGATCGAACCTCCGACCCTGCACACCAGAGGCGAACTTCCTACTCACTTCGACACTGCCGCCCCATAATAATAATAATTGAATACCATAATATACCAGAATCGCCAACTGCATTTAATTTCTATTTTAAAGATGTAAATTTACCAGAATTAAAAGCAAAAATATCAAACAACTTTCAGGTTATTCAGGGATTTTTCAATTGATTTCACTTGTGCACAGCAAGGAGAGCCTGGCAAACAGTTTGACTAATGTTTAGTCTTGCACAGCCAGACGAAAATACAGCTAGCCGTTATGTAGGACAAGGGACTTCACCTATTCTGGAGACCCAGCATACCTGATTCATATTACAAAAAAACATCCTAATTTCTAATGTAAACAAAGGCACAGATAAAAAAAAAATCAAATTTAAAAACATTTCTTGCAGAGGGATGTTAATTAAAGAAAGACTTTGTGACTATCAATAGCTTTGGTTCACCTTATGCTGCCCCACCCCCCGTGCACACACACAGAACTTTCCAGTCAGTTTCTACTTGTTGGCAGTTGTTTTGATCTACACAGTAGCCTATATGTGCATTAATTTTGCCACCTTTAAAGTTCTATATTATCCTCAGGACTTGGCAGACTGTGAGCTTCACAAAACACACAAGAGAAAAACACAAGAAAAAAAAGATTTAAAAAAGTTGCAGGTAAATTTCCTTTTATTTCAAATAATAAATGTTTAGCATTATTTTAGTCATGCATTACAAAATGCAGGGTGAAATAAAAGATACCCTTGCATTAGAAAACACCTGGTGTCCAATGACGTCAAATGTAGAGAAACTTTAAAAGTTAACAGTTTTCACCCTGTCCTTTATCGAACTGGTCATGTATAAAAAGCAACATTAAATAATTAAGCATCTATTTGAGACAATAACATTAAATCTACAGGGAACAGTCAAATGGTTTGGACTTATTGCTTCCTTTCCACTCATCTTTTGTTCTTTATACACAGTGTATTGCTTTGTAAAGCCCCATTTAATGATCCACCACATGTTCTTTAATCATTACGCAGCAGCACATGTGGACGTGTTCTATTATGGTCGACTTTATACTCACATGAACAAAATAGAAAAAAAGGGTTTATTACTGTAAGGCTCCATAATAAATACATAAATAGCATAATTTAAAAGGCACATTATGAAATACTTTGTCAAAGATTCACATTCAACAAGCGTTTTTCCCCCTTTGCCAAGCTTAAATGAGATGCAATTTTTTTAAATGGAAGAAAAGGGAGTGCTTTTACCAGTTTCGGCTGTCTCTTTGGCATTTTGTCCTACAAACAACCAAGAAAATACATTTTGAAAAGGAACTAGCTGAGGTGTCTAATCTATCTCACGCCAAACAGATATTAAAAATAAGAAATCTATCCTAACTAAACACTGACTTCTGTATTAATGTCTGCATAGCTTTGCCAAACAAATTACTGGTCCAAAACTATGAAATACTGAAAACTGCATGATAACATAACATACTGTACTCATTGTGTTTTGGTTTGTTTTCAAATTCCACTGCAATATATATATAAATACAAAATTCAGCAATGGTTGAAATACAGTGAGTCTACTTCAATTAACATTAAATATTTTCCTGCTGAGTAATATTAAATATTTGTATATATATTTGTATATTCAATCATTACACAATACTGATTTAACTTGAATGAAGTATACAGCAATTACTTATTTGTCTTGAAATTTTTGGTGATTTTCATCAGTATCTTTGGTTGATGGGCTGCTAAGTAAAAACTTAGGGAGTGACAGCCATGTTTCAGCCCTTACGGTCTTCCCCCTCCTAACTTTGCCCCCTTTATGGGAGGAGCTGACCTCCCCTGATTGCCTCCTTTAAGGTAGTTTCCATGGTTTTACTGCATGCGGTCCGTCTGGAGCTGCTGAGGTTGGTACTGGCTGAAGGCGGCGGCAGCAGCAGCAGCTCCTGGGGTGGCAGCAGTGGCGAGTGGCTGCTGGACAGTGTATCCGTACCCTGCTGTACTCATGTAGCTTGTTGGTGCCGGGGAGGCTGCGTAGGGATACTGCTCATATGCAGCAGCGGCGGCGGCTGCGGTGGCAGCTGCAGAGTACTGGGCATACGCTGCCCCAGTATAGTCAAGGTATGGGGAAGTGGCAGCAGCAGCTGTTGCCGTAGCAGCAGAAGGTTGCACATGGGGGATCATCATGCTGGGTTGGACGAAGGCCTGAGGGTAGACGTAGTGGGCAGGTACTCTGTAGGACACAAAGACACACAGGGTCAAAGGGGTACCACAGCCAGTCATCTTTCCAATGCTGAAAAGCAGGCGCCACAAATATGTCAATCCAGTCCTCAGAACACAGCAAATCCATTCATTAAAAACTGAAAAAACCCTACCTAGAAACAAAATAAATTAAGGAAGCAGCAAAACCACAAAGAAACACAAGCTTAGCTTTCAATTTAAAAAAGCACCAGAATCTGAAACACACTAAGACATTAAAAGAAGACACAGCCCAGCGCTGTACCCTATGTTTCACTGAAAAAGGTATTTAACCAAAAGCAGTTTATCGCACAACACCAAGACATATCAAGAAAAGAAGTTGACATTATACTATCCACATACCATCACTCCAACACCACACATACATACATGCCCACACATGTTAATAGGTCCTTAAACACAAAAAAATAGGGAAAAAAAGACTTTTGGTTTCTTTAAAATGGAGCAGCTAATGTATGCAATCATTTGCCATGCAGCAAATTAACGATACAGTGTCTTGAGTCAGTGGGTGCTTGATGGTGTTAGTCTATGCAATGGCCTGATTGTGTCTATTTGCCGGACAATAAATAAATAAAAATAAATGTAACTATTTCAAAAAAATTAAATTGTTTACAATTATGAGATCTCCATTGTAAAAGTAATATCCTGGATGTAGACCAGGATAAAAATACAAGCCTGAGTATCAGGGCAAATCTGGCCCCACTTTAAACTTGTGTTAGAGTCACCCTCAGTGAATATACTGAGGGGCAGGTGTGAAACTGTTATATCTGTCCACAGACATGTGCCCCATCCCCCGCTTACAGACACACACCCCCACACAAACATACACACGCCAACTTGAGTGACAAGGGAGGCTGGAAGCATGCTATTTTTGCTCCCCCTTGTCATCTCCAAAGGACAAGCTGAACTTCTCCTTCAGTAACACATGGCAGGACACTCGTCAACTCTAATGGCTGCCTATGCCACTCTACGGTCTCAGTGACTTTCCTGAATTTTATCTCTTTATTTGAAGTGGTTTAAAAAGTGGTGCCATTGTTACAAAGGGGGATCTACTTCTGTAAACAAGAGCTGACTGTTTTATAATGTAGTTGCACAATCACAGAGAATGTTACAATTCGGACAAAACTAATGTAAATCTAATGTCGAATTTCCTACAGGACAATGTGTGAACCAACATGCTGGCATCTTTTGACCTTGTTTTAATATCAGCAGTTCTAACGCTAAACGGGCACAGCTGACTTAAGCCATCACATTTGAGAGAGATTTGATGAACAGTTCGTGGTCCTGCAGGACGAGAGCTAAATAAAGGGGCTTTTAAAATCACCAGGACACATGGGTAATCCCGAGTACATAACCAAAAGGCTTCATGGGCGCATGGCCTCGGCCCACCTGTTGTCCACAGCCGAACGGCCCTGTCTGTGCCATACATTATTAACAGCGCTGCTGAGTGACTCCCATTTTCCATCTTAATTTGAGAGGCCGAAGAGATCACTGTAGCCAACAGCTGCTACCTTAGAGAGTGGCTATGATCACCTTCTCCAACATGGATGTATGTCCAATGTATTATTCTAACTATATTTTGAAAGGAAAAACAGGATTATATGTTTTAAATAAGCTCAGTGTCTGTACCTGTAAATTTAAGCTATAAGTGAAAGCAATGGGTTAATTAAACACCACAACAACAACAACAACAACAACAACAACACACAGCATCATGGGCAAGGAAACAAAAAAAGAACTCCCACATGCAAGCCTGTCTTTGTTTTGTTGCAGGGGATCGATTTGGAAATCCATACACGGTAAGTGATCATCAGCCCCCTTTTGACAACAAAACACGATCAACTTAATGTTAAGAAATATAAAAACTGCACGAGGGGGGGGGGATAAAACCACAGGCACAAATTGATCATTAAATAAAAAGGAAAAATAAAGACTCAACAGAGTTACGACTACCTAGCAAAACTCACAAAGTCCGCACAAAAGAAACACCTTCCTGTGCCCTCCCACCTCCCCCACTGCAAGTAGAAATAAGCACACAGTTAAGCTGAACACCACATCATACTGAAAACAAGGCACACACAAATCTATCTACTATGGAAAACTGAAAATAAAACAAAACAACAACCAAAGAAAACCAAAAGGCTTCCATGCATCTAGTCACCATTTCAGTTTGTTTGTGTATGTCAGAGTATACAGGTAACACTTTAGCGCTCTGCCCAATGCAGACTCAGCTATTCCTCAAATCATCATGTCCCTTCATCAGCTATTTTAACCGTTACCGACCCTGTCAGATCAGAGAGAAATAGACAACATGTAGTCAAGTCCTGTAGTGGCGGAGGGGGGGGACAAAATGTTCACGTCTGTTCACAGTCAACGCCAAGCAGAGGAGCACACATCAACACTCACATGTACTCATTCAAGATTTCATACATGGAGGCAATGATAAATGTGACATGTTTACAACAATAGAATCAGATTATGTCAGATCATAGAAAACAATCAGAAGCAGATTTATTTTTTTCCCATTTTTGTTTTGTTACAATAAAATTAGATTTCTACAGTTCGACCTACCCGTAAGGTCTTTGGATGAACGCTGGATGGATCTGGGGCATACCGAATGCAAACCCTGGAATGAAAACCCATGTTAAAATTTTGAGTGTAAAGAAAAGGAGCATTTAGACCACTGGCTTCATTCTCCAAATTTGTGGGCCGAAAATAAAACCTGCGACTCAGTCCCCTCACCTGGCTGTATGACCCTAGGCTTGGCACCCAAGTAGGCCAGGTTCACGTTGGCTTTCCTCCCGTCTATAATGGGGTTAGGGTCCTTGCAGGCTCTGTCAGCAGAGGCCCGATCTCCCATGGTCACCTAAAGGAGACAGCACATTTTTCCATTGAAACTTCATGGGGATTTTTCTAGATGCAGTTTAGTCACAGTGACAAGCTGAATCCTACTACTTATGGATCATAGCCGGTGTTATTTTAAGATATTTTGGCCCAACTTAGAGTAGTCATTCCAAATTCCACTGAAGTTAATTCAGCAGTTTTCGAGTCTTGTTTGTCCAACTTCTGCCACAAATGACCTATTTCTAACCTAGCAGTCAAACAGAACAATGAAAACAATAATTTTTTCTTTCAATTGACCTTCTGCGTGCACGTGTGCCAGCAACTTTTAAAGGAAAAATAAAAAATGGCAGCTCAAAACTCATGACGGATTGTTACTTACAAATCCATACCCTCTGGATTTCCCCGTCTGTCGATCAGTGATGACAACAGCTTCATCGATGTCTCCGAACACCTCAAAGTATTTCCTGAGACTTGAGTCGGTTGTGTGATAAGGAAGACCTCCGACAAAGATCTTGGTGAACGTGGTGTCTTTCTGTGCCGAGTGCATCATTTGTAGATAGGCCTGTATTTGTGTGTAGGTGTATAAATTAGAGTGATATCCTGGAAGTTGTAAGGACAGATAAAGTAGTGTAAAACGCGTTCGGGTGAGTTGAGGGAGATGGTCTGCGGCGTGAACAGGCAGCCCCCCGGCGATGTGACCGTGGATCTGGAGGAGGAGGAGGAGAACACCTGTTAGTTTGGTGCGGGAGTTTTCCCAGTTGCCAGTGTGACACAGATACTTTAACTCCACCCAGATCCAGACCACCACAGTGTGGTCAGGTTGCCTACTGTCGCGCAGCTGCTAAAACAGTGGCAGGGACACACTGTGCTGAATAAGGTTAGGAAAATAAAAAAATTAAAAACTCCCACTTAAGTTATCACCAATCACAAAGACTTGATGGTGAAGACATTTTGTCGGATAGTGTACTTTTTTTCTCAATTCATTTTGTGTAAAAACACGTGTTCTGGTCTATAGGAACGTTATGAGGAAAAGTTTAACGTCACTTGGCCTACCACGGCTGTAGCAGGATTTAAGAGCTATGGGGCTGTAAGCCCTCCCTCACCGGCTCCCCCCAGTAAAATATATTATGACCAGATAAAATAAGTAGCAGTTTTTATGCCAAAATAAGTAGATTTTAATCCAAGTTAACTTTTTTTTATTATCTTAATTTTCAATACATTTTTCTTTTTAGTCCAGTCACATACACTATTATTTCCTATGCAAGGCAGAGGTTTCAATACTTTCTTCAACAGCCCCAATATACTAAATCCCTGTTTATGTTTTTGGAAAAGTTGTCAAATAATAAATGCACAGAGTCTAAAAAAAATAAAAAATAATAATACTGGAATCAGCCAAAAAGGACAGTACAGCCTCGTTCAACTTGGAGCCGTCTTGCTCAGACCTATAACGCGTGTCTTGCTGAGCGCACAACAAAAATGCTCCAAAAATGCTGAACGCTAAGCAAGCCGAGCGTCATAATTGCGCAGGTTTGAGCAAGACGGCGATATCTCAAACGAGGCTAATATCAGTGTCCTCAGTAACTCCAGTCCCACAATTATCTTCATCAATAGCATAGGCCTACTGGATGATGCTTCATTGTACTTTTTTTTATCTCTTTAAAACTGTTTTGAATTCAGGTTTCCTTTAAAACCCTTTCCTTTAAAATTTAAAGGAAAGGGTTATTAATGGAAAATAATGCTACCCCATGACACATGATTATTCAACTTTGTATGCACACGGTTTGATAAAATACCCCAATTGACCCCATGGGGGCACTGCATTTAAATTACATTGAAAATGTGTCATCTGATATTAGGTATAATATAGATATTGAGGCGACTGTGGCTCAGGTGGTAGAGCGGGTCGGCTGATGATCAGAGGGTTGGAGGTTGGATCCCCGCCCTGCCATCTGTGTCATAGTTGTTGTGTCCTTGGGCAAGACACTTCACCCACCTTGCCTCGTGTGAATGTCGATAGTTAGCCTGCTATCGGTGTGTGAATGGTAACGTGGGAACGGAAAACAGGTCTCCCTTGCAAAAGAGTCTTCGGACTCAATGGGATATACCTGTATAAATAAAGGTTAAGGTATCATCAGCCTGCTTATGAGACAAGTTTGAAGGAGCGTTTGCGAAACTAAACCGATTGGCCCAACTGATAGTAGGTCAAGATTGGAAACAATAACAGGTTTTATATTTAGTGGTATATCTAAAGCTTGGGGAAGTCGTTGATTGGCCTACATTGGCCTGCATCACTTGAGATGGGGGACATGTTTACACGTTTGTGTGATATTTCTGCCCCACGTAGTCATATTTAACAATCACACTCAACTGTGGTGTCTATGTTCTGTACAACGATGGGTTGAAGCACACACTGCATTGGACTTTTTTTTAATTTTCTTTTTAAACACAATCAATTATAACACAATTGTATAGCCTATACATTATTTTTGACTTAAAGTACAAAATAGTAGTTAAAATAATAATGCATTAGCACATTACCAGATATCACCATTCACTGCAGATCTGTTCTCACTTTCTGTACACTTAACATATGGACATGTTAAGGTCTCAGAAGGGCAAAGTGTATTTTCCCTTTAAGGAAATTGGAGCACAGTGTGGATTGCTGTGTCACATCATGGATAGCCCCGGCACTGTCACAGCAAACTCTGAGAGGGCCTTGGGATACAACCTCCATACAACAAAGGAGTATTGGAATATATTTGAAAAGGCATTGCATACAAAATATTATTAATTAGATGTATCATTTAGATAAAGAGTAATTAGACATGTACTGGAAATATGTTTGTCAGTGACAACATCCACACTATCCCCACATGAGTCAAGCCTGGAAGTTGTTTGTCATAGCAGATGTTGCTGTTAAAGAAATTGTTAAGGCCTACTTTAATATATTCTTTATACTACACTCATAGAATAGTCCTTTGGAAGTAACATCTTACAAATCTATTATCATCTCATTTGGAATGAATAGTCCAATGTTCTATAATACAATGCTAAAGCATGTTACAATATGCAAACAGGGTGGCGCTGAACGAGCCAAATGAAGTCGACACAGCACGCTGATTGTAAATGTTTTATTCTAGAACATTTTGTACCAATTAAAACAGTTTGAGATACAATATAAATACAATTCTGTACATTATAATAGTGTAAATACTATGTTCAAATATATTTATATTTAAACTCCTTATAAGGGAGAGCAGCTTTGTTTTTTTCTTTAAAGTAAGGTCTTGGGTTTTTATTCCATTTAATTGAAATAACAGCTCTGATATAGAACTATTTCTAGTCAGTTCCACAGTTCACCACTTCCATAAAGATATAAGATCATAGGACAGCTCTTCTCCTTGACTGAACTACTTTTTGCACTGTCTTCCTGTAACCTGATACTGTCCATCCCCCATTCATCCAATCATCCATGTGAAAAAAGAAAATGCATTATTCAGTACCTTTTAACATGGAGTGTTATATGTCAGTCTGTTAACATATACAATGTAGATGGACAATCAGTTCAATAGGCATTCTTCTATCAGTTATTTTTGAATGCCTCCAGGCATCAAGGTATACACAGGTTTCAGGTCCATACAGTTAGTTAGTTAGTTAGTTAGTTAGTTTAACAGCCAGTGAACTTTTTGTGGTTCATTGAGTTGTTTGGGGGTTTATGTACCTGCCTTTATGGAAACAGGGCATTAAGGCATCAGTATATCCAGACCTTGGTCAAAGCCTGGCTGCATTGTTCCCCAGATTAAAGGGATGACACAGGTTTTCCCAGTCACTTCAGTAAGTAAGTATTTCATCAGTCCGGAATGGAAGACGGTCTGTTAACTCTCCAAGGATCCTTTCCAGTGCAAGCATTCAAACAGCAAAAGTCTCATGCTGGATGGGGATTATTTCCTCCACAGTGTTACAGTACTTCAACAGGATAATTTAACATGATAACTGCAGTCCAAAACACTGAAAGCAAACTTTTTTTTTGCAGCTTTGTTGTGCTTTGTTTGTTCTGTGTTGTGGCATTACTCCTAGTGATATGGCACTAAGCTTTACTTGGACATACAGATATATAATGGTAATCTTTACATACGTACATTAGAAAAATATACATATTACTAATAACAGCAGATATGGAACTGTAGTTCTTTGGTTACCCCTGACATATCATATTGATGCAAATATCAATGTTCTTTAACAGTAGTACATTCTTAATCTTCATATCCCAGATTAATCCACTAAAAGCTTCAGGGTCGGATGCATTGTCTTACAAAAATATTATATTTTTGTATGTTCAGAAACCAATGTAAGAAAATGTTTGGGGATAATATTTCCACCTGTACTCCCAGTTAGGAGAAGTGAAGTTGTCTATCAAAAATATTACCGTATAGAAAACTCATATGTGCATAGTTAATTTTCAGAGGGCAGTAATCAGGATTTAACTTCATTAAATGCACAAGTCAGATAGGCGTTAGGAAATCAGATGCGCCTACGCAACACATCAGCACGTAGACTTGAATGGACAGAGGGATGGAAGGGGAGGGATCACGCACGAGTCACCCATAGGCACTGGATCTGAGGGGGCACCCTTGGGTCCCCTGTCACTGTCACGCAGAAAGCTGGAGTTTCTTTGGGTCCTATTTGATCAGAGTCTGGGTTACAGTGTCCATGGAAGGCGGTCCTCTGGTCAGACGAGAGGGCTTCACAAACACACCGTGGCCAGCGGGGCAGCGGAAGTATACTCTGTTCTGGACGGTCCCGTTGTGCTTACCTGCAAGGAAAATTAGACATGATAATGTGTCACATTTAGTAATTTCATACAAAAAGGATACAGCACACCACTTGCTGCTATTTATATTAAACTGTAGAGCCAGTGTATACTGGATTTCTGAAGGAAAACAGGGGCTCCAGACCCATTGTAGTTTGCAGTAATGTGATTAATAGAAAATGTCTTAATAAATAACCATAAGTCAGTCTGTTGATGATCACGCATCACAGATATTGTGATTAAACGTTCTTGCCTTAATCTCCTACACATTTTTTTATTTATTCTTTCGGCACCACATACGCACAGTTTCATCTGACATCTACTATGGGCAATCTTACCTCTCTTGTATTGGGAACCTGTATAAGACATTTAAACGTGCGTTCTGGAAAATGCTTGTTGTCAAAATCTGTGAATATCTCTGAACAAAGGGTATGTAAACAAAGGGGGGCCCACCGCAGCTAGCATCTTCCGGTTTTAAGAGCCTAGTCTGTGTAATAACAAGCATTCTCAAGAATCGCTCACTCCTGGCCTATATTCCTGAATAACTTTGGTTTTGACCAAATTACCAAAATGAAGGAGGTGAATGGGACCTGCAGTCACTTTTTTCTTAGTGTTAATCGTTCTTAATCCTGCCATGCTAGAATAGACATCTATTTTTGAGGGGAAACTCCTCAAGTTGTTTGTAATTATTTTGTTGATATTGGCTTCTTCTCAACATAGGAAAACTTTTTTTATCAAGATATTTTTTGGGCATTTTTATGCTTTATCGATAGTGCAGAGAGACAGAGGTGAAATGGGGCAGAGAGGGGAGTGACATGCAGAGAACGGCCGCGGGCGGGAATCGAACCCGGGTCTGCTGCTGGGCCCGGCCCGGGGGGGGATACGGCCTACCAACTGAGCTAAGGGCGCCCCAACTTTTTTTTTTAAAATAAGGATCCCTAAAATGTTAGGGTGTCAGCACTCTCTGGTGGTCACTTTGTCAAAAGGAACTTGATTGTCCCAGAGGAAAAAAAGAAAAGAAAAGAAAAGAAAACAAAGAAAGAATATTTTTTAGGGACTTACCCACTGCCATGTCAAGCTTCACACCGATCCAGATCCCCTTCGCAAACTCCACCCCTCCGACATAGTGGACTGTCCCTCTCTTCTTCCCTACCCACACCTGCTCCCCGGGGGCCATCCAGTCTGGAAGCTGAGCGGCGGGGGTGCTCTCGTCTCCGCTGGAGTCCCCCGAGGGCTCTGCGCTGCTGGGGTTTGGGCCGGGACAGGGACTGCCGTGGGGTAGGTCTCCGTGGGCCGGCTCCTGGATGGGAGGTTCTCCTCCTGCTAAAGGGGTGAGCGGGGATGGTGACGTTGGAGATTTAGCAGGGACTTTGTCATGCACTGATAGCGTGGCCGTGACTGAAGTGCAGACCAGACCAGGTGGGTTGGGGCAGGATACAGCTACACCAGCAGCAGAGCCTGCATCCTTTGGACATTTGCACTTAGCTGTTGAATTGCTCTCAGGAACAGATGTGTCGATAACACCGTAGACCTCAGAGGAGGATGTTTCCACGTTTTCCGGTTCCTCCTGCTGCCATTCCTCCGTAAAATGTGCCAAATCACTCTCTCCAACACTATCGTCAGCCCCTTTAAAGTCAGTGAACTCCTGGCTGGCACTGAGAACACAGTGGTGAGGCAGAGGCAGTGGACGCTTCTTGCCAGTGCCATTGGGGATAGTGACGGGCGAGGAGCAGGCAGGGTGTGCGGGGAGCGGATCCTGAACCCAACCTACTAAGAGAGGGGCTTGCTGCGGTTGCTGGATGTCACTCCCTGCGGAGACACTTTTGGTTTGAGTGCAGCCTCTTCCAGGAGCGCAGCCTGAGAGGAGGTCTTCTTGAGGGTCTCTGGTGGCGCAGCTGAGGTGATCGGAGCTCTCGCTAGCACTGAAAGGCATGTCGGACAGAGTAGTGTTGGAGGCACTGTGCGAAAAGTAGCCGCTGGTGCAACTGCTGGCGGTGGGGCTTCGAGGCACCCCCTCCCTCTCTCCGCTCCCGCCTCCACACCGGCTTCCCTTGGAGTCAGAGCGGGGCGAGAGGACCCCTTCCTGGCCCTCCAGGGTGGCGTTGTAGATCTCAAAGTTTGCAAAGTCCTCTGGGACGTAAGGCTGGGAGCTCCTCTGACCCTCAGGGCGCCGCCGATCCAGATTCATGTCCACGTCCGTCTCCTCGTCCTCAGAGTCCTGCTGGTCAAAACAACAGCAGCAGGACAAAAAGACACATCCCACCACACATGATGTCAGCTATAGTGTGTATGGAACATTAGCCAATATAATATGCATTTTTTTAAAGGGAATGAAGAATGTATCATCATGGAAGATGAACATTGTGAATGAATTACGCAGCACATTTCTCTTTGTGTTCTTTTCTTACTTTGCTTCTGGTTGTTTGCTGTTGTACCGTTGTACTCATGTCTCATGTATGGGTTTTAGGCATGGCTGGTGAGCCATCAGATTGAGTATGCATTGTTAAAAAGAAACATGGCAGTGTGCATTTTTCAAGCTTTCCAAACTCATCTGTAAAACAGCAGAGTTGTGTCTCTGTGTGTGTGTGTGTGTGTGTGTGTGTGTGTGTGTGTGTGTGTGTGTGTGTGTGTGTGTGTGTGTGTGTGTGTGTGTGTGTGTGTGTGTGTGTGTGAGTGAGTGGGTGAGTGAGTGAGTGAGTGAGTGAGTGAGTGAGTGAGTGAGTGAATGAGTGAGTTTGTGCGTGTGTGTGCATGTGTGTAAAACTCTTACAGGAACCCTAAGAGGTTTCTGACAGCACGGTGTGTGTGGCACTTACAGCAGTGTGTGGCAGTGTGTGGCTGAGCTGTCTGCTGGTGGGAGTGATGGTGGCGATGGTGGTGGTGGGGTAGGAGGGTGAAGTGGAGAGAGGCTTGCAGTGGCCCTCACTGCCTGCCCTGGGCCAGCGCCAGGGACAGGGAGGGGGGAGCAGTGCAGGGCTGTCCACACATGAGCGCATGCTCTGCTGATGGGTCAGAACAACAGCACACACTTCACACAAACACACATGCACATGGCATGCATGGAGCTGGGCAGGCCAGTAACACAGTTAGTGTCATGCAGTTTTCACTCCAACGAAATAAACTGTGCTTGAAGTGTCCTAAGAACAAGTAACTTTACTTTCTATTGCAGGGACGCTTCTTGTGAACAGTGGATCCATATGCCTGTGTTCTCCTGACACACATTTGCTCATATAGACTAATATATAGCCAACATCTAAGCTCTTGTTATATTCTACTGTAAATTCACAAAAGACCATTATTATCACGACGGCAGTTAAATATGTACCAATCCTGTCATACACTCAGAATTCTTCCTGAACCATTTTGCTGCTAGCTAGAGTGCTCTTCCTCCCAATCACAGCATCAGAGAAATAGACTGATTTGTGAAGTACCTGCAATTTTCTACGTACACTTCAAGCACGCATGTAAACAAATATGCAAGGTTAGTTTAAATGGTTGGAACAGCCACAAACTATCGGGAAAATTCAAATGATCAAAATCAGACATGTGAGACTTTATAGAGTAGCTTTGCTTAATTTAGTGTTATGGATAATACACAGCTGACGTCATGCCTGGAGTGATTCACGCTTTGATACAGTGACATTAACGCAGCGGATGGTGCCATCATATTTTTTTTCCAACAAGAACAAAAGCAGCATTCTTCACAACATTCTCCAGGCAGATCTGGACAGTAAGCACTGTATATTCTATCTACGGCAATATATTGACCAATGATGTTGGAGATGGGATATGATGTGATATGTGACATAGTGAAGTGTAAGAATGGGATTCGACAGAGAATTGACAAAGCAAGGCATACTGTACTGTTGATGAAAAGACAATGCCCTTTTGAGATAGAGTGGACATAACCTTCTGTCTTACCTCTAGAGCTAGCAGCGGTCGGGCCTCTAGGGCTTTCTTGGCCTTGTTCTCCTCTTTGACGGGCAGCAGGGACTTGAGGAACTTGGGCGGCTGAGGGGAGAAGGCTTTGAAGGGGCTGGAGTTGAAAAACGTTGGGCTCAGCTGGACAGAGTCTGCGCAGAAACATACGGCTGTTTAAAAAAGTAGCATTACAAAAAAAACGCTGCCCTACACATTTACCAGTTTCTGTTTCATTTACCTGGGTTTTCCTTGCCTTTGATGGGTGTGGTGCAAAGCGAAACCTCCTGGGGGTGGCAGTTTGTGCTGTCCAAATGCTCACAGTTGTCCTGGAACATAATACACAGGGTTATATACTGGAAAGGGTGGAGATGTGAAAAGTAGTCACAGCTAAAAGACACTTTACTTTTAACCATCACAAGTTTAGGGCTCAAGTGGAGACCCCAATAGATTAAAGGTGGGAGAAATTCCTTGTAAAAACCATAACATTTGTCATCATTTATTTTATGGACTGAGCAATAACGACAAGCAACTGTCAGCTCAGAGAAAAGCCAAGCATGTTGACAAGGCTATTTTAATCATATCACCATAATCAGAAGCGTTTGTGTTCTTGTGATGACAGAATCTTTACATTTGAGGACCTGAACTGCAGTCCAGACATCAGAGTTCGGAGGCTGCCTTACCTTACAGTCTTCATCCTCACAGCCGGTCCGGTCTGATGACTGGAGAGCAAAAAAACAACACGTTATCAGTGTACTATTACTCGATCAAATGTTTTTTTTTTCATATGGCTCAGTGGGAAAGTGCAGTGAGTGATGTATTCTTTACATGCTGTACATTTGGCGTGCTGATACTCCTTCTCAGGTGTCTCCCCTTGGCAGTGAGTGCTTCCTTCACTGTCACGGCCTTCAGGGAAAAAACACAAGGACATCAGATGAATGGCATGTACTTTATATAGCGGCAAAAAGTGCAAATTGG
Source organism: Hyperoplus lanceolatus (assembly GCA_026929865.2). Lineage (NCBI taxonomy): Eukaryota > Metazoa > Chordata > Actinopteri > Uranoscopiformes > Ammodytidae > Hyperoplus > Hyperoplus lanceolatus. The sequence goes on from CM049401.1 coordinate 18,648,334, forward strand.
ATTGTTTGTGTTTCAGTATGTCTAAAACCTGTCGCAGCTTCTCCAGACTGAGGATGTTCTCCACTTCCAGAACACCCCGCGTGTATTTCTCTATGTAGGTTTCTCCATCCTGAGTCTCCTCGCCGTCCCCGCGGGCAGCCATGAGGGCCAAGGTCTCCCTTTCCTCTGGCTCCTCTGAAGCCTGCAAATGACAGAAGAAAACACTGTTTATTGGTTTTGAAAGGAGCCTATTTATACAGTATTAGTAGAATGACATTTTGTGTTTACCAAAGCATCAAATTTGCACCTTTGGTATGTTGGAAACAATCTCATAGGTCACACCGCAAGAGTAAAGCGCGTTCTTTAGGGACATTCTTCGCTTCAGACTCTGAGTGAAGCTCTGCAGGGAACAAAACAAAACCATGGCTTCTTTTTAATACTTTATTGTAGGAGCAGAATTGGGTTATCATCTTAAAATATATCTGTGCACATTTACAGCATCTTCTTTTCAAACATATATACATAGAAGAATAGGAAAGATAGACATTTGTATTAATTTAGTTAAGTAATCTAGTGTGGTATACAATCAAAACCATGTTGGTCATTAAAATCCCAATCCATTGCTGTAAACCCTTCCTCTGCTTCAATCTCTCCCCTGTTGTACAGACCTGTTTGTTGTAGATGTTGACGGCGATTCTCTTGCGGAGCACCAGCTCCATAGAGGCTGGGTGGCTGAGCTGCACCGTGGCTTTGACGATCAGGTAAATGCGTTCGTTGGGAGACGTGACACGGTTGAGGTGCGGAGAGTCGTGGATGGACGAGTCCCAGGAGCACAGTGCGGACACCTGGTCAAATAGAAGAGATGTGTTGTATGTGTATGTAGTAGGGCCCGACCGATTTATCGGACGGACGATTATAGCATATCCCCGAAGAATCGGCAATCGGCAAAATCGGCCAATTCTTTTTTTTTATTCAAGCAATCATGTTGAGTGAAATGCATTTCTGTCCTGGAGGTAGCATAACTGAATAGCATTAAGGCTGTAGCCTATTTAAAGCAGCAGCAGGTGTGTTATAATACATTGGATTAATTCACACTTGACACACTTGTTCCCCCTGACACCAATAGCAGAGGTATTGGTCATCTGTTGACTGTTAATAATAATTGATAGAATGTAGATGCTTTAGTGCTTTATAGGAGGTCATTCAAAGACACTACATCATACTAATAGAAAATCATACCTATAGAAAAAGAAAACAAAATACAGAAACAAAATAAAGTTTTGAGTGGAGTCAGGTGGTATTATGCTTTCTTGAAGAGCTGAGTTTTGACTTGACTTTTGAAGGAGTTTATTGAGTCTGAGTTGCTAATGTGCGAGGGTAGGGAGTTCCAGATGGTTGGGTACAGTTAAATAAAATGTAACTCTTTATTTTTTTAGACAATGCATATTTCAATAAATAAAAAGCTCCTGTACATATATCGACAATAAGTATTTATATATATTTAAAAGAGAAGTAAGCGATTTATTTATGTTAATATAAGTGTTAAATTGCTCTTTATTCATACAGTGATCACTTATATAGTGTGCGCGTTTCATAAAGCGGATCTCTCGGTCACTCGCTCTGCATGTAATCGGCAAATAAACTTTCTGGGAATCCCACTACTAATAACCAATCAGAAGAGAGAACGCTAAAAACCGGCACCTGTCTCACTGCCGGTGCAGGTGCAGAGCGACAGATGGGTGAATGTCTATGCGCCTACAATGGCGCAGCAGGTAAAAATCCTTCCCAATGTCTGTTTTGATGGTTTTTATCATGTTTTATCACACTTATGGATCCGAGATGATGCTAGATAACTCACTGCTTGAAGACCACAGTGCATTAATGTGGTGACGTGAGGACGAGGGAGGGGACTGCTAACTGCAGTCACTGAACTAAACTGACCATTCCGCTTACTGAACCTTTAAAGCTGGGGTGGAGGATTTGGGGAGAAAATGGCAGTTGGGATAGGGATTCCAATTCAAATACCTCAACCGCTCCACTTGTTCTCTTTGGTCCCTCCCCTATGATCCCTCCCTGACACGCTCTACACCAACAAAGTCGTGCCAAAGTGAATGGACAGTCCCAACAGCCAATTAGAACAGAGCATCAGAGCCTCGCTCTGATTGGTCAAAGTGTACAGCTCATGTTAACTTTGACCAATCACATGGAATAACCCAATTTCAGAAAGTACAAGGCCTACTGCATTTGTTGGTGTGTATGTTTCCCACACAGTTCCCTTTCTGGCCAAAGGAGGGCAGTAAAGCAGAACTCATTGCTTACCTCGTCATCACTGTGCCTGATAATTGGCAGATAGAAGAACTGGCTGCCATGCTCTTTGGGCAGGATAGAGTTAATGCCTGCAGCATGTGGGCCAGTCAGCTGCTCATTCACTGACAGGTTATCAGCTGAAGGGGCATAGAAGAGAGTCAGTGTTTGAGCAGTCGGATAGGGAAGCTGTGAAATACTGTATCAGTTGGTGTCAATGTGTCCGTCTCACCGTTTAAATCCAGGAAGAGCACAGGGATGTGAGTTTCCATTCCTGGAGGTGGGGTCCTACAAAGATTTGAAAATGATGTTAATGATGTTATCTTTTAAAAAAAATTCCTTAAAGCCCCTGTAAACCCAAATCCAAAAATCCTTCTAACTATGTAATTTGGGGAATCAGACGCCTAATAGTAAGCATTTGAAAAGAGTTATGCATTTTTGTCAATCCAAATGAAAGATATTGTCATTTAAGTATGATAAAGTTTACAGAAATTCGACTTAGATGAGGCGGGCTATGCTGTGGTCATTTATCCGTTGACTTTTATATCTCCTCCTAACTACAATAACTGCAGCCGTCTGTGCGGTTTAACATAAACATATACTGTATAGATTAATACAAAAATGTATTAAATATAGTCGCAATCACAAAGACCGCAACTATTCTTCAGGCTTTGTAAATCAAAGTGCGTGTGCTAAATAAACCCTTTTGCACTTACTCCTCCCATATTTTGGGCACTCCGGAAGAAACTCCTGATTTTGCATATTCATTAAGTACTAATTAATTTAATGTACAAAAAATGGACAGCACTTGTTCTTTGACACGGAATCCTCAGTGTTCACCAGTTAGTAGATCAGCTTGAACGTTTTTTTGTGGGTGAAATCCTGTTTGCACACGTTTTTAAAAGTTTTTTGTTTATTATGCAGTTTAATAAAGAAAACAAAAAGAAAGTGTGGCACACGCATGAAGTGTGTTTTTGGTGTTACCAGTCAGCAGGAGCTCCAGGGATCCCACTACCAGGTGCAGGTACTAGCACTGCGTTCCTCTCTTCAGTTAGGCCGACCCACTGCTCCACCAGCCGAGCCTCGCGCTCAATATCATCCTCCGACTTCTCTGTATACACGGAGGAGGAGAGAGATTTCAGCACAACAGACAGCAAATCAGTGGTCATTGAAGCCTTAACAAAGGGCTTCTAAGGACTCAATTAAATTCTTTATTTTAAAGAAGGGACAGTGAACATTAATTAATATTCTTCACCTGAGTTAGCTTAAAGGGGGAGTCAGTGATTCTGGAGAATGCTTGCTACCTGTCCATACTGTGTGTGCACTGAACAAAATTTGGTATTATTTCACAGCTATGGAATCAGACGGGTATCAATATTAATGAATGCACAGAGAAGGGTTCACACTTGTATTTTGTGATTTATATATAAATGACTCTCTTCTCACAAATACATTTCAGTGCACACACAAATGAAAACCGTCATATATAAATGTAAAATAAATCCATCTATAATAAAAAGTTTCACAAACACATTTCCGATCCACACACAAATGTGTCTTGTTTTAAATAAATGTAATATAAATCCATAAATATATTAATTTAAAAAAGATTTGCAATTTTCATCAAACATTTATTTTAATGTTGTTACATTTATATACAAACTGTTACATTTGAATTTACAAAATGCTTTTAATTTGTGAACTTCCTTGCATTCATGTGTGAATTGGTCTGTATTTGTGTGTGGATTTATGAGACTCCCCTGACTTCGCTGGTTTCACAAATGCGTTTTTTTCAACCAGGAACTAGCTATAGCCAATCGGATGTCTTCCTTGTTTTCAGCCAATCACATGAGCGCAGTCCCACAGACAAGGGTACGTTTATGCCCAGAGACACAGAACGGTACGGTAGATGGCAGGACTGAATGACAACGTCAATGCATTATTTTTAAAACGGCCGTGAAGTTGTTTTGCTGCAGTGGACCAGGTTTTTGACAACAATTCCAGCATTTCCAGCGTCCATTTCTCCAAAGAAGAGTTTAGTAACTTTGGCTAGAAGGCTGCTGGCTTTGCAGAGCGGCTATGTCTAGCTGATGCCTGCTGGAGCTGCCTTACTTCACTTCAGACTTCACCGACCCCGTGCTGATTGCCGATCATGTAAGTCACTTATCAGCTTAGCTGTACATTACATTTTACTGTCTTATTAGCTTTAGTTATGCTACTACAGTGTAGTTCACTTGTGGGTGTTGCTAACATTTAGCCCTAGGCCCAGTGTTTGAAGCTAACGTAGCTAACGTTGTTATCATAGCCTACTACTGAATGTTTATTTTTAGCAGGTCATGCTAGCTACCTTGATGACAATCACACAAAATATGGCCACTAAATTAAGAATTATATTATACCCTAACAGAATATCTCTGTATTACAGCATTACAGACAGCCTACGCCAGAGTGAATGCTAGTGTTAAGGGCTAATGCGACATTGAGCCTGAACCTCTCATCTCTAGCCTGGACACTGGAGGACAGACGATGTGACCTACACCTGCAGTAGTTAAAGAACCATGGAGAAGAAAAGGAACAGAGGTATGATGAAGAATCTACTCATGCTTATGTAGTTAAATATATCCTAAACTGCATAGAACTCTTTGTATATTCTATTTGATTGTTTAACTTAATAAGCTTATTAGGTGAACAAGCAGACTGCATTTATTCTTCTCATAAGGACTGTTTTCTGCAGTGTCATCATTGTAAATATATTCAATTTCTTCTTAAAAGCAGACAAGGTTTTACTCAAAGACATCTCGAAGTGCATCTTCACAATATCACAAAGGTATTCATACCCCTTAGACCTTTCCACATGGATAAATCACACATACATTTATTTTATTGGGATTTCATGTAATAAACCAACACAGCATTGCTTATAATTGTGATGTGGAATCAAAATGATACATAGTTTTACATTTTCTTTTTATAAAAATTATAAATAAAAAAAAATTAAAAGTGTGGCTTGTAAAATAAGTTCAAGTGGTATGAATACTTTTTTGCAACCTACTGTAGATCATTTGACAACAGTTAGCCAGGCCTGTGTGTGTGTGTGTTAACCATAAGCAAACCTTTACCTATTTTCTGTCACTGTGCTTTTGTGTTGCAGTTATCAAGAACTGGACGAGAAAGGACAAAGTGTTTTTGTGGAAGTGTCCTGCTCAAAGACCTACTGACTTCAAACTCTTTAAATAAAGCCTCACATATTTTCATTCAACGCTTTGTGCATGTGTATTTATGAATTTTAAAATAATTATTTTAATTATAATATAATTGAAGTGCAGTGTTGGGAATAACGCCGTTTAAAATAACGGCGTTAGGTAACGCCGTTCTTTTTTCAGTAACGGGGTAATCTAACTAATTACTTTTTCCGTCGTTACAACGCCGTTATCGTTACTGAACGTTAAATGCGGTGCGTTACTATGAATTGATTGAATAAACTGTGTAATCCGAACGCACCCCTGGCTCCATACTGCTAGTGAGGAGACCGGTGTGTTTTAAGTTGTGTTTTATTCAGTGTGGATGACATTATAACTGTCAGTTAGCGCCGTCACGTCAGTCAGCCGGAGCGCCTGTTTAGTGAAGTTTCTTTTTCTTTTTCTCTCTGTTGTGTGAGCCTGCACTTTGCCGCAGTAATTAGGTATCAATCCACGGTCGAAACGTGCCCTCCCTGAGTTTGTTTGCATCGCCCTTGTGAGTAAGTGCATGGAGTTTTCCCATCTCTATAAGTTATAATTTATGCACGTTATTAAACGGCCGCGATTCGCCGGTTGAAACAGCTGTTTAGCGTGTCATCACAAGCCGAATATTGCTACTGTTTTTTTTCCTGGGATCTGTATGCTGCTGTGCATGTTAAAGAAGGAAATAAACATAGGATAAATCCTTACTCCTCCTCTCATCGTCTCATGCTTCATAGTCTGACGTTTTTGGCCTTAAGTAGTGTTTTATTATTTAGGCTACTATAGTGGTTTTAGCCGACACCCCTGAAGTGAATCCAGTGATATAGCAGATCAGCACGGTACATTCAGCAGTTTCCTCTACTACTTTTGTTGAGAACAAAATACTTGAAGTGCAGGATAAACCTCTTGCTGTCTATTGATGTGCAATACACATTGAAGGTTATGTAGCCTACAAGTAGGCCTGCCTGTTTGTTCTACTCATTTCAACTGACTTGTGAAAACTGCTCAGAAAAATCAATTTTTTTGACATATACTTTTTTTTTTACAGTAGGCTAACGCAAATAGTTACTTTCCCTGGTAACTAATTACTTCTATTATAAAGTAATTCAGTTACTAACTCAGTTACTTTTTGGAACAAGTAGTGAGTAACTATAACTAATTACTTTTTTAAAGTAACGTTCCCAACACTGTTGAAGTGTAATAAATGATGAAGCATTTTCAAATAGTAGATACAGTATTATTGAATGATGGATATTGAGTTATCTAGTAAGCTGCTTTCCCTCTCAAAGGCAGGGTTCCATAATGTTCCCTATATATACGTAGAGCAGCTTCTAAGGCATAAGGGTTGAGAAACATTTGGTTCAAGGCCTTGAAGAAGCGTCCTGCACTTTGGAGGCTCCTGAAGCACCTCGTTCCTGACCTGGAGAAAGTATTATTGTACAGGGACATGCACTGGTACAGCAAAAATGTTTTTCATAGTAAAAGTAATTTAGTTTATGCTCCTTCAGCCAAGGTAGGCCATCACAGAATATAGATAAAGAGATTTGAGAGGTATAATACATTTATTATTTACTGCACACCAATGTTACAAACTGCAACATACAATTTCAAATACTGTCGTCACCTGGCACTCCACGGGAACACCTGCAAGTACAATATGTTGTTTGTTAATTGTTTATTGGACATTTATTGTACATACACTATAAGATTAGCATATGTATTCATAGGGCAAGGCAAGGCAAGTTTATTTCTATAGCACAATTCAGACACAAGGCCACTCAAAGTGCTTTACAAGGGCAAGATTAGAATACATAAAACACATTATAAAACATTTAATTATAATAATTAATTTATTATAATTGATAGGTTTTATATAGCGCTTTATTGCCTAGGCAGTCAAAGACGCTTTACAGGGTTCCTGGTTCAATTCGTTCACACACAGTCATACCGGTGGTGGTAAACTACGAGAGTAGCCACAGCTGCCCTGGGGCAGACTGACGGAAGCGTGGCTGCCATTCAGCGCCAACGGCCCCTCAGACCACCACCTCAACATAAGTACATAAGTACCTGATCTGCATCCAAAGTATGAAAATGAGACAATCAGAGGACACTCCTGGACAACACCTTGAAGACTTCCAAGTTGGAGGTCTGGTACAGTGGGCTGAGCTTCAAGATGTCTTTGAGTAAAACCTTGTTTCTGCTTTTAAGAAGAAATTGAATATATTTACAATGATGACACTGAAGAAAACATTCCTTATGAGAAGAATAAATGCAGTGTGCTAGTTCACCTAATAAGCTTATTAAGTAAAACAATCAAATAGAATATACAGAGAGTTTAGGATATCTTTAACTACATTAGCATGAGTAGATTCTTCATCATACCTCTGTTCCTTTTCTTCTCCATGGTTCTTTAACTACTGCAGGTGTAGGTCACATCGTCTGTCCTCCAGTGTCCTGGCTAGAGATGAGAGGTTCAGGCTCAATGTCGCATTAGCCCTCAACACTAGCATTCACTCTGGCATAGGCTGTATGTAATGATGTAATACAGAGATATTCTGTTAGGGTATAATATAATTCTTAATTCAGTGGCCATATTTTGTGTGATTGTCATCAAGGTAGCTAGCATGACCTGCTAAAAATAAACATTCGGTAGTAGGCTACTATGATAACAACGTTAGCTACGTTAGCTTCAAACACCGGGGCTGGGGCTAAATGTTAGCGACACACAAGTGAACTACACTGTAGTAGCATAACTAAAGCTAATGAGACAGTAAAATGTAATGTACAGCTAAGCTGATAAGTGACTTACATGATCGGCAATCAGCACGGGGTCGGTGAAGTCTGAAGTAAAGTAAGGCAGCTCCAGCAGGCATCAGCTAGACATAGCCGCTCTGCAAAGCCAGCAGCCTTCTAGCCAAAGTTACTAAACTCTTCTTTGGAGAAATGGACGCTGGAAATGCTGGAATTGTTGTCAAAAACCTGGTCCACTGCAGCAAAACAACTTCACGGCCGTTTTAAAAATAATGCATTGACGTTGTCATTCAGTCCTGCCATCTACCGTACCGTTCTGTGTCTCTGGGCATAAACGTACCCTTGTCTGTGGGACTGCGCTCATGTGATTGGCTGAAAACAAGGAAGACATCCGATTGGCTATAGCTAGTTCCTGGTTGAAAAAAACGCATTTGTGAAACCAGCGAAGTCAGGGGAGTCTCATAAATCCACACACAAATACAGACCAATTCACACATGAATGCAAGGAAGTTCACAAATTAAAAGCATTTTGTAAATTCAAATGTAACAGTTTGTATATAAATGTAACAACATTAAAATAAATGTTTGATGAAAATTGCAAATCTTTTTTAAATTAATATATTTATGGATTTATATTACATTTATTTAAAACAAGACACATTTGTGTGTGGATCGGAAATGTGTTTGTGAAACTTTTTATTATAGATGGATTTATTTTACATTTATAAATGACGGGTTTCATTTGTGTGTGCACTGAAATGTATTTGTGAGAAGAGAGTCATTTATATATAAATCACAAAATACAAGTGTGAACCCTTCTCTGTGCATTCATTAATATTGATACCCGTCTGATTCCATATTAAAGGCCAGTTTCCATCGACTCACCTTGTTTGTTGATGATTTTCTTGATTTGTTCATCAAGGTACTCCCGCCGTTTAATCAGGGCCTCTGACCAGCGCTCTCGAACACAGTTGAGATCTTCCTCCTGGAAACAGAGAGAGAACAGAATCATTGCCTGCTGTGGAGGGGGATTTTGTTGCAGGGCTGCAGGACGCGGTTACAGAGCATGGTGAGGGTGCACTGGGTTGACCAGCCTGAGGGAGTGCCATAACTACTCCTTAATACACCCACTCAATAAATAAGTCAAGCAAAGTGAAAGCAAATCCTGAGTGTTAAAATATTAAAACCTTAAAGGTGCAGTGTGTAGTTAAGGTGTATTTTGGCGTCATCCAGTGGTGAAAATTCTAGATTGCAATGCTCCATTTTTACTCCTCACGTTCGGAGAATTTACAGAAGCTACAATGGCCTTCAAGGACAAGAAGCTAGTTACTAAAGATGGAATCATCCACCACTGCCTTGAGTCATCCACAATATCAATCTTTGATGTGAAGATGTATTTACTTATTTAATCTATAGTACTCTTTTTCATCTTCCAACATGTGAATATCCGGCGAACACCCACTGTATATAAAACCACGTATGACCATTCACTTTGTTCTTTCTGTGCTACTGTAGAAACATGGTGGTGCAACATGCCGGCCTCCATGCCGATCACCCTGTTCCTATGTAGATATAAAACGCTAGCTCTATGGTAATTAAAAAATTATTCTAATTATTTTCAGGCGATAATACACTCATTTTCAGTCTGTTCTGAAAAACGCCAGTTACCTCTACACTGTGCCTTTAAGGCCTGCAATGGTGGCTGCAAAATGATTCATTATCAAAACAAAAATAGAAAAACATGCATTCAAGCCCTTTGCAACTTACACACACACACACACACACACACACACACACACACACACACACACACACACACACACACACACACACACACACACACACACACACACACACACACAATGTCCTACCTGGATGCAGAGCAGACCGCTCTGTGAGGGCAGAACCACAGAGAACACATTCCTCTTTGCAATGTCCATACAGTAACCAACAGAGCTGACAGCCGCCTGTATAACGCTTCTAATGTCAGCGCACTCCCAACATGCAAAGTACTGTCAATCATGCAGCCATGCAATGCCTGTGTGATTACACAAGGCTTATTATTCCTGCAGCTCTTCAGTAGTGACAAGCACAGTAGCATTAGTGTGAGTGGAGAGGCAAAGAGAGCGGGAGGAGCCAAGCTCCAAGGGGGAAAGGACAAGACATGGGTTGGAAATGTTTTTTTTATTTTTATTTAGCCGAAAAATTATCAACGTGTGCAGCTGCTGCTTCAAACATAAAGCTAACGTGTGGTTGCTCTGCCTCCTGTCTCACATGCCCTCAGCAAACAATGCTTAGTCGCAAAACAAACAGAGAGGGTACCTGATAACTATCCACATCGTCCTCCACCTCTCTCTGACAGGAGAGAACACACTCAGTCAAAGGTGGCGAAGCAGAAAAGGCCCCCGGTATGATATGACAACACATGATAAATGACCATTCCTTTACTCTCACGTGGCTTTGTAGGAACCTAATATGATGTTAAACGAAGACGTATATCCATGTGTTTATGCTTTGGAGTAAATTAATTCCTTTTGAGATTTACAACCAGCCTCAGAAATGTGAAATAAAAGAAGGATTCCGTGCCCACTTGAGAGTTCAACAAATCATTGCTTCCTTTCTATATCAGTGAATGATAACAGAACAAAACGTGGCACAAATGAGTTTGTACATTCCTTGGCCTTCTTCAGACTCACTGCCAGCTAACCAGATCAAATCAGTCACAGCACGAAACCAGCCATGAATTAAACATGCTATGGCTACCAACATCAGCAAAGTATTGTGTACCAGATTACATAAAATCATCATCCTACTTTTATAACAACAGTGTCATAGTCTTAACTAGCATGTGAGCGCATTTGATATTTTTCTTTTACAGACCTGGTAGCTGTCGAGCGGTCTTTGTAGCTTGGTGGAGCGTGCAGACACACAGCCGATGGAGACAGACAGCAAAGCCTCCACCAGCAGAGGCAGGGTGCCTGAGTTTTGGACAGGCTTTACACCCACGTGCAGCCTCCTGGAGTGACCCTGCTTGGACAAATTCCAATCATTCAAGTGCTGCTATCAGCACTGCACAATCACCACTCTATTGCACTACACACATATGGCTGTTTCTAATTATATAATAGGTTATGATTCTCTTAAATGTTCGATGTAGGGCAGCCTACAGTACAGTCTGACCTAAAGGGAAAAGACTTGCTCCTAGTTTTTTTCTGACCTGCCGTAGTTGGAAGGCTCCTCCTGTGCTGATGTCTTTCCCCGGAAGCATCTCCACGGCTGAGTATTCTCCCTGCTCATTGAGCTCCTGAATGGAAGTCCAAAGCTCGATCCTGCGGGACACCTCGTTCCACCTAAACAGGACATGATAAGCAAAGTTTAAAATGTCAGCTATGTGCGCGCAATGTTTAATTCATATTCAGAATTACACAGTACAGAACACAAAAACAGAGAACATTAACAGCAAACCAAATAAGGAAAGCATCATTTGTATATATTTTTTTAAAGACCAGCAAATAAACAAAACAAATCCATTCTAAAAAGAAAAGATCAATAAATATAAGGATAAAATAAAATAAAAAAAATATATACAGTCTGTCACAAATTATTATGCAAATTGAAATTAAGTCATAAACATTTAATTTTTTGTATTTAATCTAAACTCATGGATAGTATTGTGTCTCAGGGCGCTTTGGATCATTGAAATCAATCTCAGACACCTGTGATAATCAGTTTGCTAAGTAAGCCCAATCAAAGGAAATCTACTTAACAAGGACGTTCCACATGATTAAGCAGGCCACAGGTTTCAAGCAATATGGTGCCTAAAAGCGTCAAATAGTGCAATACCTTGGACAAGGTATGAAAACATTAGATATTTCACGAAAACTTAAGTGTGATCATCGTACTGTGAAGAGATTTGTGGCTGATTCAGAGCACAGACGGGTTCGTTCGGATAAAGGTAATATGAGGTAGGTTTCTGCCAGACAAATTCCTCGGAATAGGAGAGCAACTGCTAAAATGCCATCACAAAGCAGCAGACAGATATTTGAAGCTTCTGGTGCCTCTGGAGTCCCGCAAACCTCAAGGTGTAGGATCCAGAAGTTTGCAGTTGTGCATAAACCTATTATTCGGCCACCCCTAAACAATGATCACAGGCTGAAACAGTTGCAGTGGGCTCAGGAATACATGAAGACTCATCTTCAAACAGTCTTGTTTACTGATGAGTGCCGTGCAACCCTGGATGGTCGGATGGATGGAGTAGTGTCCCAACAAGGCTGCGACGGCAGACAGGAGGTGGCGGAGTCATGTTTTGGGCCGGAATCATGGGGAGAGAGCTGGTTGGCACCTTCAGGGTCCCTGACGGTGTGAAAATGACCTCAGCAAAGAATGTAGAGTTTCTGACTGACCACTTTCTTCCGTGGTACAAAAAGAAAGACAGTACCTCCGTAGTAAAATCATCTTCATGCATGACAATGCACCATCTCATGCTGCAAAGAATACCTCTGTGTCACTGGCTGCTTTGGGCATAAAAGGAGAGAAACTCAAGGTGTGGCCCCATCTTCCCCTGACCTCAACCTTTGGAGCATCCTCAGGCAAATCATCTATGAGGTTGGGAGGCAGTTCACATCAAAACAGCAGCTATGGGAGGCTAGTCTGGCATCCTGCAAAGGTATTCAAGCAGAAACTCTCCAAGAATTCACAAGTTCAATGGATGCAAGAATTGTGAATGTGATATCAAAGAAGGGGTCCTATGTTAACATGTAACTTGGCCTGCAAATTCAACAAATGACCATTTTTAGTTGTTTACAACCTATACAATGTTTTGAAACTCTGTTGTGCATAATGATTTGGAACAGTGCATTTGGAGTTTTTCAATTTTTGAAAAAAATACTTTTATTATTGTGAGGTTTGTTCAATAAAATTCGAAATATACTCTAACGGTGGTTGACTTGAAAATTATACTGACTGTGATTTGCATCGACTACTGTATTTAGGAAAATCTGGGAAAATCTAATTTGCCTTATAATTTGGAATGCAGTGTATGTGTATGTGAAAAACGTCTGAGCGCAACATATGATACACCATCCGTACGTGTCTCGGAGCGTCTGTGTCTTGGCCTCCAGTGCGTCCAACTCCCAAAGCGATCGTCCGTTGCCAGCACAGCGGTGACCCCACACTTCTATGGCCAACGCTCCGTCTGATATGAACTCCAAGAACTCATCTGCCACATGCACAACGTAGTCCTGGGATAAAAGACAAAGAGGTTTGCAGTTAAGATGGAAATAAATGTGCTAAAAAAAAGAGAGAGAAGAATTACATAATCTGATTAATGCTTCAAGATAAGCCACACCCAACAGTAGCAGCCTTTTAGCTTACCTTGCAATGATCAAACTGGACAGTGAAGTGGGCATCTGGGCTTCGAGGGGAGGGTCTGTCTGGGCTGACCATGGGAGGAGCCACAGTGGGCTCACCGTGCTCCCAGAAGGTGTACTGACAGAAGACAAAGTTGGACAGGTTGAGCGGCAGACCTGTAGCCTCCCTGATCAGCACCTGCAGCAAAAGAGACAAGAGAGTTGGCGTCAATGGTCATTTTGGCAGCGTTTTTAGATTTAGTCTTAGACGAAAAGAATCCTTCGTCAACTTTTATTCATTACTTTAAGTCAAAATGTTAGTCAATAAGTTAACTCATTTCATATTCATTTTAGCAAATGGAGAAATACTAAGCCCTCTTTTGTTTGGTTTGGAAAAGATTGTCATCGCTTAAAATAAAGCATTCTCATCAGTTTTTTTTTCCCAGTATCTCATTTATGTTGTAGCCTATGTATGCCTCCTCTACGAGTATCTGTATGTGATTAGTGCGTTCAAAATAATAACAATAATGAAATTAATAAAAAAAGAACAACTTCATCAGCAACCAAGACCCCACTTCAGCTGCCACAGTCGAGTCGCGCAAGCTTAAAGCTGTTCGTAAAAATAGCAGCTTTGCTTCAAGCCTAATGATTTTGTCAGACTAGACGCACGATAAAGGGAAAATATCATGCATTTTAATTGTCGGATAGCACACCACTACAATTTTAGCTCTGTCTCGTCAGCAAAAAACAAAACATACATTTCGATTTGCTTTTTCCCCGCAAGATCTATATTAAACTTGTCAACGTCTCGTCTTAGTTTTTGTTAATGGAGTTAACCCTGGTTGGCATACCGTCAAAAACAACAAGCCAAACAATGAATATTTATCTTTTCAAAATCCAGCGGCTTTTACCCTGCAGGTGAGCCTCTTGGCCATATGGACGATCTCCCCGTTGGTGTCCATCACCTCGTAGCAGCTACTCTCGCTGGAGTTCTCCGATGAGTCATCTCCCCCAGACAGACGCTCTGGTACGGCTCCACTGACTCGCATCAGTTCAATGTGCAGCCTGCCTGCTACCTGTACACACACACAGGCAGAGACACTTCATTTTCTCCATTCAAAAGAAAATAAAAAAAATAATAATCACAAAATGTTTTTAATAGTCTGCTGCTTTTACATATCTATGTGCCCCACTTATTCAATAGAGGACTGCTCCTTTCGTACGGACCTGATGTAATAAGAATATTTGGAAAGCTGAACCATGAATTTGTTTATGTTGGTGCACCCTCACCTCTCCCTGTTGGCTGATTATGGGGACGGCATATTGCAGTTTGACATCGTGGAAAAGGCACTCCAGAAAAACGTTGGCCACTCCGATCAGATTGTGGTTCTCTTGCGCCTCGTAGAACGGATCACAGTAATGACTGTTTGCCTTGTTATACTGAAAGATAAAATACGAGAGAAACACCCTGAATAATCCAATTCCTTTTCTGGATATTTTTCACGGTTTTCTTCCATTCCTGATCCTCTGTTTTCTCACCATCTCCTCTGTGCCTTCCTTCCAGTCTCTGTAGTGGTCTCGCATATCCACAAGTTTGTTTTCCAGCTTCTCAATGGTCCACACTTGGGTCCCCTTCCCTTTTCTCCGCACCTGGATGGCCGGCTCACTCACTATCGCTCCACGCTATATAAAAACAGGTGAACAGATCTAATGCCATTATTATAGTTCAGTATCTATTCACACCTTTGCTAACAAAGACAACAGTAACATCTGTACCAATGAGATACTACAGTATATCCTCTGGTGAGGTGGCGTGGGGCCGGTGCGTGATTGAGGTCTGACCTTGCGGTTGGCACTGAGGTTGGCTGCAGGAATCTGAAGGGTGACCTGATAGTCTGTCAGTTTGTTCATCTCCTCCGCCAAAAAGTTGGCTTCTCGCACCAAGGTGTTGGCTTTCAAGACCTGCTCCCTGAGTCGGGAAAGGCTCTGACGGAAAAGCTCATCCCTGACACACGCACACACATACATACAGAGAGAGAGAGAGCGAGAGAGAGAGCGAGAGAATTGAAATGAAGACCTGTCATCTAAACAGCTGGTGCAAAACATATACAGGGTTGAGGAGGAAGTTACTGAATGACCAAACAAGGACTTGAAAATCAAATATAAAAAAAAACATAAAATCACTGCTTTCTGGTATTTGCAAAAATTACAGCTGCACATCAAATGGAAAATAAAAATAAAAATCAGTAAAATAAAAAAGATACGTCAGTTCAGATGATAATGGCTAAATCTAGTTAGCTGTCAATCATACCAACACCCTCTCACTGCTGAAATGATGGGTAGAGTGATGTGCTGGTTTCTCTCAGTGATGTACATAAAGCTGAGGCTGAATCCAGCTTACAGTAGCACATGCCGCCATGGACACTATTCTGTATGTTTGAATGCCACAGTGTACCAAAACATTAAAGCTACTACGAGTAACATGGCACGTTGGCATCCCCTTAGGACAAAAGCGGTAGTATTTTTACGACGCCCGCTGTCGCAAAGCTGTTTCCTAGCGCGTGCCAGGCGCGCGAGTGTGAACTGAGAAGGGAGCAATATAGTGCATGTCCATGTGTTGAAAGTGTGAGGACTCTTTTCGGCTCCGTGAGAGTGGTTTTGACACTGCATCAACTAATGCCAGTCACTGCCACACACACCTGATTGCAATGAGTTGATACAGCAGTGTCACCTAACTACTCTCTCTCTCACGGAGCTGAAAGATTACGTGTCGACTCCTAACAGAAAGCGAATGAACGAGAGACGGCAGTTAGTATGGATCACGATGAGGTAATGTGTTTATGTTGTTGTAAATAATTACTATTTCAGATAATGGTTGATAATGGTCTGATGATGGTGAAGCAAAGCAAACTTTGTGTTAGTACCAACCGCTCATTCATTTAGGAGTAAACACTGCAGTCTAGTTTCGCTCTCGTGAAATTGTATACACGTTGCTTGGCAACGCCCTGGTCCCGCCCGTAGCCTATATCACTCTCCCTTTTAGCTTTTCTTCATTGCATTTTTTCTTTGATGGTTCAGCCCCGTTATCAGTCATTATGACGACAAATAACTGCCTCAAACAAGGCTCCCGCTCCCCGTCCCTCACCTGGAGGGATAGGCTTCTCAAATCGCGTTGCAGCACCACACTGAAATCTGCGACCAATACGGATATGTGACCATAGAACCTGCACGAGCGAAACCGAAAATCGGACTTGGTGTGCGACCAGACCAAAAGCAGTAATAAAAACTATTTAAAAACGTCTTTCTTTGCACTGATGGTCTCGTTTGCTGTTAAAGGTAATTTATGATTATCAGAGGAAACATGAGGCTGTTTAAAAGATATTTAAATGTCACTCGTAGCCGCTTTAACATTACCAGCGCCACGTTCTGTCAATTAGCATAGCTTAATCCTTAAATAACTGAGGATATTCTGGTGAAACATACTTTAAGACACACAATATACTCTTATTTCCAAATGATACATAGTTAGAGGTGATCGACTGAAATGACTGCATAGCTCAGCTTGTCATTCCTGTGTGTGTGTGTGTGTGTGTGTGTGTGTGTGTGTGTGTGTGTGTGTGTGTGTGTCTGTGTGCGTGTGTGAGTGCACTCCACTAACCGCTCCTCTGTCCACAGGCGCAGCTTGCTGTGTGGTGTGTGCGTGGGGAACGTAAGGCGGTCACTGCTGCTGCGGTAGTGCTGTGGCGTCTTCTCGGGAGACAGCTGTTGCCGTAGCGACTCCAGCTCTCTTTCATACATCATCCTCTGCTCCTCCAGAGCTGTCCGTTTCTCCTCCAGGTACTGCTTCTCCAGCACCTGGACCACGTTCTGCATAGGGTCTACACACGCATGAGAAAAACAACACATTTCAATAGTATTATTACAGGAGCAGAAATAGGTTGAAAAGCTTCTCCAAGAAAGGAACATGACCAAATCAACCAAACAGCAACACTGTAGCTGAAAAGAAATACATATGGAAGCCCGTTTCCGCCAGTAAAAAATAAATAAATAAAAAGGAAAATTCTGCCTTAATAAAAAAAAGAAATCCCCAAGGTAACACAAAATTATGAGAAAAACACAATTGTACTGCAGCTGACTATTTTATCTGTTGATTGGACTAGAGAGGGCCTACCAAAAGTATACTGTAGATTGCAAAAGGTTGATTATCCTAATCTTACCATTGTTCCCCAGAGTCTTCATTATGACCTCCATCTGGGCAAACTCATAGCTGTAGTCCTGCTCAGAAGAGGCCTCGCTGGCGGTCTCCACATCCGCCTCCACGAAGCTCTCTCTGGGAGAAGCTCTCTCCAGCTCCTTTAAGCGGTCCCGCCGCTTCCGATTGGGTAGATTAATCCTAGGGAGAAAAAAGATTTTACAATCAGCCACATATACAACATTTCTTTTTTCTCACACATTTGAATCTGGGCAACACACACACACAAGTCTTTCTACCTGAAAAAGTGATTGTTTCCCCACAAGATACGATCTCCATGCCACAGGTGCACCAAGCAGTCGATCATTGTTCCGTTCACACAGGTCCTGCAGAAAATAGAGGAAATCAGGTTTCATTAACAAAGATGTCGGATGGAACCATAATCGCTACCTTTAGACGAGGAAAATTCATTGAGAAAGGAACAATCGATCGAGGGAGAGATAACGAGATGGATAGATAGAGTGAGGAGAGAGAGAGAGATAGAGAGAGATAGAGAAAGAGAGAAGAAATAGAGAGATAGAGATAGAGATAGAGAGAGACAGAGAGAGAGACGTGGCTCTGATATCAAAGAGCGGAGCTCAAATCATAGATTCCTGGGCGGTGAGGTCATATGAAACATTGAGGTCTAGTCATCCATGAAGAGACAGACAACAGAGAACGATACACACAAACAGAGAGACTGACTGACTGACTGACAGAGAGTATGTCAGAGGCCGATGTACAGAAAGTCACCTGGCGTTCTCTATTGGTATCAGGGTGACATCTCCGTCCGGGCAGAGCTCCAGGACGCAGTGCTCCGGCTGGATGCCGATCCCACACAGCTGGATGTCCTGAGACGTGTCTGCGCCCACACGAGAGTGTTCCTACACACAGGTGGAGGACAGATCAAGGAAACTATGACCACAGATCTGAAAATAATAATAAGTAATAATAATCTCGCTCCAACTTCCATGTCCTAAAGCGGAGAGTTGACAAACAATTTGCACGGGGGTATTGTCATATGGAAAGAAGACATCAAACTCAGTGACTTTCACTTAACGAAATAGTGAAAACCAAGGCAAAGCCAGGCCTTAGCGAAAAAAGCATGTGTCTCTCTCACTGCAGAGTGGGCGTTGTTTAAACAAACATCCCAGCTTCAAGAGGATGTCCTACACTGTAACGACCTAACCCATTTCACTCATTCCACACTGATATGCCAGGCTGGCCTGCAGAGCCCAGACAAAGGCCTGTTACTCTGAGAGCCGCACAGGCTGCATTCTCACATGCCTCTGCTGTTAGAACTCCCAAGCTATCCGCTCGGTTGTTTTACTTTCAGTGCTTTGCAAAGTCCAGACTCGCTCTTACTGAACTCCGAGGATCGCTTCAACATATATGCTGTATACAAAAATAAACTTGGTGATTATTAAAAGAACTTTTTTGGCCTCTGGAAAAACGTCATGAGATGTTCTTTTTTTGTGACCTAAGTTACAGCATTCAAAATGTCACCACGTATGGAATTTAAGAATAAATGTTCTAGACTAGAGCAATGAAAGCACGTGTCCACACGCTTAACAAAGCCTATAAAAGCATTTTCTGGTAAAAGACAATGCTTTAAATAAGGTAAAACTCCTAAGAAGCTACAATATGGCACACTAATGTCAGGTTGCAGTAGCCTTTGACCTCCAAAATCTAATCAGTTCACAATCGAGTGTAAGTGTAAGTTTGTGCTAAATTTCACAAAAATCCCTCAAGGCATTCTTGAAATACTGTGCTCACAAGAGTTGAGGTCAAAGTGACCTTGACGTTTGACCTCCAAAATCTAATCAGTTTATCCTGGATGTGAAGTTGATATTTGTGCAAACTTGGCCTACACGGATAGATGGATGGATGGATGGATGAACAACCCGAAAGCATAATGCGTCAGGCTTTTGCACAGAGGCATACAAATTCATAAGGCAGCAGGGTGACGTCTGTAGTGATTATCCCGTTGTAGAAAAAGGTGTTTTACCTTCAGGTAGTAGACCAGCAGCTCGTTCAGGGCAGGGTCTGCATTCAGATTGACCAGGAAACACTTGTCTTCACCCACTTTAATCCCTGATGTCTCCAGAGAGATGCCCATGCTCTCCAGCTGCTTCTGACGCTCCTGTACACAGAAAATTTTCAGTTTAGTTTAGTTTATTTTTGGCAGTGTCACCGTAGCTATCAGGGGTGTAACAATACACATATTTTATTCGTACCAAGCCGTCATAATACAGGCACTTGATACGTAATGGTCGTAAATAGCATTAATATGGCGTAAATGAATTTGCTGAATGTACAGGCTTGTTTTGATTTTGGTGTGGAACTTATTTATTGGAGAACTTGGAGCAATATTCTTTTATATATATATATTACATATTTTTTTTAAATATATTTATGACATTATATTTGTATGTTTCATTTCATTTTAAACTTTGCTGAGCGGCTGACGGCTAACACATGTTAAACTGTTGAGGTAGAATAAAGGGGTTATTGTAAATGAGTGTATGGCTGTTATGTGCGGCGTGCTTACAGTGGCAATCTCCTCTGTCTTTCTCAGTTTCTCCTCCCAAGTGACCGTCATCTCCTGGATGAGTTTCTCCGACTCATGCAGCTTCTCCTTCAGCTCAGGAGCCTTCATGGACTGATGGAGAACAAGGGAAAAAAACAACAATCAGTAAATCAAACGGGGATCATCTTAGTGGTAGACAGCCTATATTCAGACAGGATTTAGATTTTTCCTGTTCTGCTCCATCTGAACCCCTGCCCTCTCACCTCTGCCTGAGAGAGCTGAATTTTGAGCTTCTCCACCTCCTCCCGCAGCTCCCTGATGATGCGAGCGTTGGGGTCTTCATTCACTACGGCGTGGTTGACGATCCTCTTGGCTCTATCGGCGTAGCGCAGCGTGGACAGAGTCTCCTCGTAGTTATCGGCTGCTGGGCTCACCGTGGCTATCATGGCCGTCTTGCTGTTTCCGCCAAGGTTGTCCTGAAGAAACGAAAAAACAAAACAAGTGGCAACGAAGCATTGCTTTTTCTTTTTTTTTCATAATATGTTTTTTAACATCATACACAAACAAACACATGCACCATCTTAACCCATTGATGACAGCTGCCGCGCGATGCCACATTGTATCTCCTGCCTGATGCTGCGTAGCGCAGCGTTGTTACTTTATCTAATTTTCATGGTGTGCACAACATAGAATGTACCGTCATTGGTTCAAATACACATGAGGTGGTTTTTGTTGATTTTTTAAGACCAAGTGACCACCCAAATGTTGTGTGGTTTGATGAAAATCACGCCAATCAAAAAAAAATAATAATAAAAATAATTTAAAAAAATACGCCAGCTGTGTCAGCGATAGTGTATTACAGAAGTGGTGTTCGGAGCGCAGAATCTAGGTCTGCTATAGGCTACTGACGAAAATCACACAACACATGCATCTATTTATGAACAATATTTATGAATTTAGGCTATATTTTGCTGCTCCAACTCAAATTCAGCCCAGCCAGGCGATAGTTAAGTGGACCAGCTGATCGGCTCCCGACAGCAGGAGTCAGTCTGCGTTCCAGTTGTACAGGGAAGTCAGATTTATGGTGCCAGTGATAACTGAACTAAATAATGAAACAAAGCTATCTTCTCCTTCCTATATCTGTCTATTTGTATCCCTCCACTGCACACTCAGGCACTACTATCCATGCTAAAAGGAAGCAGGATTATAACCTCATTTAGCACATTATTTTTAAATATTTTATATTAATTATTCTTTTTTTCTCCCCCATCTAATTTTGATGATTTTTTGAAAAATGTGTTGGTTTGTAAGCGCTAAGGGAGCATGTTTAAATAAAACCTGTGAACCTTAACTTTTATGTATTTTATTTCATGTTTCTATGTGCTACACAGGCTTAGATATTAAGGTTTTGGTAGACGTTGACAATTCATACTATTTTTTCAGAAAACCCTCAGGCATTAAGGACATGCATCCTAGATTGCCATAGGCATCAATGGGTTAATAAGGACACAAATTAAGTCATTAAGTTTTTTTAAAAATGAAACAGAACATTATAATAAAATATATATTAAAATGAAATTAAAAGTAAAATAAAATAAATATAAAAATAAAAAAGGCAAATTTATCTTGTGTTTTCATTGGTCCACTCAACGAAGCATACAGTAGCTGCTTAGTTGCATGTAGTTTACATGCATGTTGCAAAGACTCTAATCATTGAAGCTTCACAAAATAAATATCATTCACAGAAAGGCAGGGTATATAATACGCGTAATGTTTTGAGTGAATACCTTCAGCAGCCAGGTGAGCACCGAGTCTCTGTATGGCACAAACTTGGCCTTCCCTTTCCCCGCCGACTGATCAGCCAGAGCCGAAATCACACAGCCTAACGTGGTGAGAGACCTACGACCATACATACGCACAAACACACACATGCAGACACGCACAAACACACACATGCACAAACAAACGCACGCACAAACGCAGACACGCACAAACACACACACACATTATTTATGAGCCTCCATACGTTAGCTTGTGTGCCTTTTCCTATGCAAAAATATAGCCCCACTTGTTAATATTGCTGCCCTCCTTGAGTCTCTCTCCAGCAGCTCCAGTCTTGGACACCCGCTCACTTCCTGCCAGGTCAACAAGACTCAACTTGCTCACTTTCTCCCCTGAGTTCTGTTCAAAATCACAAACGTTAAGACCCGTTATAAGCATTTATTGGGTAAACCCGAATGAGGTCATTAGTTTCAGTGAAATCAAGTAGAAATTGGTTATAGGGACGAGTGAAAAGACTGACCCCAGACTGCAGATCAAACAGTGTTTGTGTGACAATGATACTGAAGACGGCGTGTGATCGACTGCTCTCCTCATTCATGTTGGTGGCTGCAACTGTGCGAGATTTGTTCCCCTCAGACATTAACACCTCAATGTCCTAAAGAGAGAAATAGAGAGAAGGAAAGAGAGAGAGAGAGTTACTTTTAAAAAAATAGTTTTTTATGAAAGTTGGACAACACTCGAAACGCATTTAAGACAAAACTGGCATATGGATCGTTGGATACATAACAGTAAAGTCAGACGGCATTCACATGGTGGCTGTGTGCCATGTGAGTGAGCTGCGTCAGAGGCCGGTTGTGGTTGGCAATCCTCTGGACTGATATCAGGCAGAACAGAGGAACAGGGTGGAGATGTTTAAACTTAATTAAGGAAGACCCTGCCAAGGATTGGCACATAAACTAAATGAAAAGCCCCATGACTATGTTCCCACATCAGGAATATGCGTCATTAAGAGTTCCTGCACTTGGGAAGGATTTTAAAACTAAATGGCTATTTCGAATGGGGCTTGAACATTGGGAATGTGATATGAAAGTATTTATTCTGCTAAATGCTATACATTGTGTCTATGTGAAGTATGAGGCCTTTGGTCAGTGAAACAGGGTGGATTTAGCCTTCGTGATGACAGGTGAAAGACACACCTCAAAGTTGGTCACAGCCAGCTGCGAAAGACCATCCACGTATGGACCCAGGACTTTGTGTTCCCGAACTTTCAGGGATTGTCGGCTCCTTCAAAAAAACAAGAGAAAGCAACAGAATGAGTGAAAGTAATAGAGAAGGGAAAAAGGGAGGAATTTGTATTGCTTCCAATGAGGGACACATGTACAGAAAGAAAGTAGGACCTCTTAGCACACATGGCAGCTCCACTGCATGCTATTACAGAATAACTTCAATAGTGTACGGTAGGGTATCAAATACTTGTTATTTGTACATAACTTTACTTCTTGTGGAAATGAAGGAATGGCTGGCATGCACTATTGAAATCATTAACTCTTCATCAAGATGATGCACTACAACTGCAATAAAATGTTAACAGGAGTTTGATGCCAAGCTCTCATATGAAACGAATCATCGTAAAAGAAGATTCTGCATTTTTTTAATGGACAAGGCTATTTCCAACAAATCTCATTAAAAGAAACCAACACAAACAATGCATTACTGTGCCTAATAATTCATCATTCTTAAAAATGTCCACCAGATTACAGCATATTGAAAACTTACTGGTTTGTCTTTTGCATATTTAGGATGTGTGTTCTTTGGACAAAAATGGAGGTGTATGAGAAAAAGGGATAATCTTTTTTCTACATAAAGGTTATTTGTTTGCATTTTCAAGGCTTTATTGACAGTGTAGAGAGACAAATTAAATGGGGTCGGGAGGGGAATGACATGCAGAGAAACTCTGGAAACTCTATGAAATGATGCTCTAACCACTACACCACGAGCGCCCCTTCAAGGACAGAAAATCTTTATCAGACTTTGACAACACAGATACTTGTTAGTAGATCAATTCACTGTTGGCTTTGTTGTTCGGCAAGATTGTGCAGGTGGGTAAACTGAAACTCACTGTCACCCGGCTGCCTGCAATGTGGTGAGGACAAATCCTGTAGATTAGTAATTTAAACCTGCAGTGTGTAGAATTTTGGGTTTTCTTTCCTAGCAGATTTTGTAGAAAGTAATTATAATATGCAGAAGTAAATTTAATTTAGTGCATAATAGCTGAAAAAAAAATTAATTATTTTTTTTCCCCTTAGAAAGGGTCTCATATATGTCCATATTTCTGCATATTTTGGACCAAGGCCTAGTGCCGCCATCTTGAAAGTGTCATAGTTGGAATGTCATCAGGTGCATTGTTTAACATTTAGAATTGTTCTTGTCCTTGAAGGCCACTGAAGCTTCTGTTATTATTCGAAAGGGGTGGGGTTACCCAGGGAGCGTTGCATTCTAGAACTTTGTAGAACTTTCTTGATGATGTCATATTACACACTGCACCTTTAACGACTGAGGTCAGCAAAGTTCCGTGCTTCCACTCTAGTCATCTACTTCCCATTGAGGATGCAACCACTGAAACGACCATGGTCAGTCATCAACTCATAGTGTGAATAAGGATCCCATTTGCACTCTTTTTCGTGCCTATACCACCATGTTTAATCCCTAAAGTTACGGAAGAAAACCAACGGGATGATCACACGAGTGTAAAGGCTTGTATAAGCGAGAGGAAGCAGCCTATCGAAATGCTTCTGGCTGCATCTGCAGACATCTGCAGCAGACAGAGGCCGCCTCTGTAGTCCTTCTCTGGGCCTGGGCTCACAGGCTGTTCTGGCCGCTCTCCTGATCCAAGCTTCACTAACAGATGTCCCCTGAAACACACTCTTTGACAGCTCGCTCTCCCCTGCAGTCTGTCTGCCAACCCACATCAGACCATGCGGGGGAAGAATGCAGCAGTGTCAGATGACGACAACGCTGTTCTGCAGGAAATGACTGGGTTGAGCTTCCTGATAGCATCACCCCCCCCCCCCCCATTCAGGCTACTAGACACAACAGAGCTCTTTAAGGTGAATTCAGCCATTTTGGAGAATGCTTGTTGTCAAAATCACTTTGTATCAATATCAGTTAATATCTCCTCACTAATCTGCTACCCGTCCGTAGGTCAGTCAAAATACAGCAAATCCAACTCACCCTTTGGGATCGAGCAGGTCGCGGACCTTCTCATTGTAGATCTCCATGAAGGACACCTCCACCTTAAAGGTATGGCCCTCGTTCTCTTCTCTGTGGACCCTCTCGAACAGCGAGCAGCAGAGTCGAGGGATAAGACCCGGCTGCTCCCCGTTACCCATCATGGAAAAGGACTTGCCTGAACCTGGTTGGACATTTTAAGAGTCAAACGGGATGGTCAAACATAAAAGTTTATATAGTGCAGTGCTTCAGTAACACATACAAAATGTAATTGGAGTCAACAATTAGGGGCACAACCTGTTTGATTTCAGAAAAAGATAAAATGGCTACCCTATTCACATAGCCTAATAACTATCACTCTACCTATTTAAAAAAATACTATGAGTCTATTTCTGTATGCTTTGTATTCCTCCTTATTTATACCTATGTATTTATTGGATGATGCTTATCAAATCAAATCAAACTACATTAAGCTGGTATTTTGGGCTAAATGCTATCATAAGCAAGCTAACAAATGCATGTCAAAGTAACATGCAGATGTTAATCTGGTATAATGTGTATCGGTTACCGCCTTACTTAGCATGCAAAGCCTTTGAGAAAATTGAGTTAAATCATTTAACACACATGCACAAGGTACGTCAAACACATCTGTGCTCTTCTATTCACACTTTTACAGAAGGTGTGTCTCTTTACAAAGTGTTTCCCTCTAAAACAGGAAGTGGGTTAAAGTAGCTGATTTGATTCAGGAACGGGAAGGATATGGCTTAAAGCGGCTACGAGTAACATTTAAATATCTTTTAAACAGCCTCATGTTTCCTCTCATAATCATAAATTACCTTTAACAGGAAACCAGACCATCAGTGCAAAGAAAGACGTTTTTAAATAGTTTTTATTACTGCATTTGATCTGGTCGTACACCTAGTCCGATATTCGGTTCACGCGTGCATGCTCTATGGTCACATATCCGTATTGGTCACAGATTTCAGCGTGGCGCAGGAACGTGAATTGAGAAGCCTATCCCTCCAGGTGAGGGAAAAGGAGCGTGAGCCTTGTTTGAGACAGTTGTTTGTCGTCATAATGACTGATAACAGGGCTGAACCATAAAAGAAAAAAAAGAAAATGCAATGAAGAAAAGCTAAAAGGGAGAGTGATTGTCGGGCGGGAGGGCGTTGCCAAGCAACGTAGCTATACACATTTTCACGCAGCGAAACTAGACTGCAGTGTTTACTCCTAAATGAATGAGCGGTAGCCTACTAAAACAAAGTTTACTTTGCCTCACCAGCATCATCAGATGACCATTATTCATCGGAAATAGTCATTATTTACAACATAAACACATTACCTCATCGTGATCCATACTAACTAACTGCCATCTCTCGTTCATTCGCTTGGTGTGAGGACACGGACTCGTTCAGCTCCGTGAGAGGTGACAATGCATCAACTCATTGCAATCAGGTGTGTTTAGCACTTACTGCCATTAGTTGATGCTGTGTCACCCATAGACTCACAGAGCCGAAAAGAGTCCGGTGCCCTCCACAGTTTCAACACACGGACACGCACCATATTGCTTCCTGATTATTTGAATCTTGCACTCCCTGCACGAGCTACAAAACAGCTTCACGACAGCTGGCGTCGTTAAAATACTACCGCTTTTGTTCAAAGGTGTCGCCAACGTGCCGACTTACTCGTAGTGGCTTTAAGTGAATCACCAGTGTGATCGCAAAGTCTTCCTGTCCTTTAAACTTTTTAAGGACACATCTGGACATGACATGTATTATTTATACATCCTTCAAAAATGGAATGGATTAAAGAGGACCTATGATGCTTTTTGACTTTTATGACCAATAAACGTTGTTATGATGATTCATAGTCATGCTTAACCATACTAAATTATCAAATAATGACTTACATGCATTTCGACATATTCCCTGCTGACCGTCTGGGGTGTCTGTGCAGAGCACTAAACACTATTCTAGCCAGTCGAGAAGTCACGTCTTCAAAGCGGTCTACCCTTTCATAATTTGTGACGTCGCATAAAACTTTGTGACGTCTCCACGCGGATGTTTCCATGTATGGTAATGCTGTCACTTCCCTGTCGCCCCCCCCCCTTATAGGTCCATGCTCCGCTTCCCGCCACTGAAAGTGTTCCGGAAGGAAGGTAACCAATCACAACGGAGTGGGGTTTGCAGGAGGGGGAGGGGGAGAATGGCCGAAGCACAGGCGGAGGGAGCGAAGCACACACACTCAAGTGTTGACAGGATGTGCTGGATAAGAGAAAGGCTTCCCAAAAATCTACATAGTTTTTTGTGATGTGATTCGTGTCAGGTTGCTCTATAGCAGTGTAAAACAAGAAATTAAGACCAGAAAAGTAGCATAATAGGTCCTCTTTAAGAAAAACAACGAAAAAAAAGAAGAAAAGAAGATATGTGACTGATTTTATCTGGATTTTCAGATACCTGTTTGTCCATAGGCAAATATGCAGGCATTATATCCCTGGAATGCATTTTCAAGTATTCCCTCTCCAAGGCACTTGAACACGACCTCTTGACCTGCCAGACAAAGACCATCAGTCAGCATAGAGATTAGGGTAAACAGATAAAGCATTGGGGCATATTAGAACTGTTGTCTGGTTTGTATTATTTAATGAGTGTAGTGAAATGAAAAAGAGAAATGTATCGCCAAAGGGCCACAGAGCAGGAAACAATGAAGAGTAAGACGGGTGTAAGGGTGACAGATTCCTGTCTGGTTGTGTGGATATTGTTGGTGCTGTGTGGAAAAATCTCTTATGTTGCTGGCTGTTGTAGCTCCTGCTGAACGGGACAGCTGTTTAATGAGCTAAATAAAGAGTCGGTCCGGGGCCCTTGAGGCAACCCCCTTCACTGGACAGATTGCCTCGGCGGTTCAACACAAAGCTGATGTAAGCATCGCATTTCCATCACAAAATGAGAATGATATGGCAAGAAAAATATCGACAATGATTATGTTAATCAGCCTCAGGACGGGCAGTAGATAACCTCCTTTCAATAGACGTTGCAAAATATGTTCAGCTTTCATTACAAAAGAAAACAACTGTAGGTGCCAGCTATTATGTGCGCCGGCACTCATAGGTGAATGAATGCTGGCTGGAGACAGTTAATTCACCGTGTGGGTGGATAGATAAGGAGTATAACAGTGGTAGATGGTTACATGAGCATAATATGATATATCAGGTGTTTAGGTTCATGGCGCACATAACCCAAAAATACAAAAACAGGTCCCTCCATTGCATGTTTGAATGTAGTCAAATTAGTGTAATGACCGCACCATGATTTTCTGATTCATATAAAAGCCTTTCATCAAATTGGGAGTTTCCCAGCCGCACAAAGCTCAGCAGGTCTTTAAAATGGGACATGATTTGAGTTCTTTGGGGATGAGTAAAGGATCAGTATTCAGCTTCTTTTTCGTTATGACTCACCAGCATATTTGGGAACATTGGACTCATCCATGGACCAGAAACAGTGGTCAAAAGCGAACACCTGCAGAGGAGACAGCACAGGGATTGTAAAAAGACCCACACACACAAACACCACTATCTTCACACTTGCCCAAGCACGTACAGTGAAACATAACCTGATATTTCCTACTGTAGTAGTGCTTACTACCCCCCTGCAGTAGATCAGCAGGATTGAGCTTGTCTGAGTGAGTAAGGACAAGTCTAACCGAGCATTGTTCGAAGTTATGCCGATTTAAGGCTACTGTCCTCTGTTAGCGGCCCGGCAGTGTCTTTTCCATGGTGGCTACAGTGAAATGAATTCATAAATCAGGGTCAGCGCTCCCCAAAAGAAATTCCAGCAACCGTTGACCCTTGTCTCCAAGGAAACGGGGCCATAGCAGTTCCTGGCTGTGCAGGCTGGCTATCAGCCCTCAGTCTCACCACACGGTCTTCAGCAGCAGAAAAAGCCTCTCGTACCCCAGGCACCTGCATGCACACCCACCCACACCCACACACACACACACACACACACACACACACACACACACACACACACACACACACACACACACACACACACACACACACACACACACAGAGGATGCTCTCTGGGAACGGGTGGTGGCCTACTCACCACTGACAGGACACCTCCTGTTACTGTATAAGTTGCAAATTCCCCTAAACCCCAGACATCTTATTATCCTTTACGGTAGTTTCATTTTCTCATAAACTGTGTATTTGGTGATGTATTGTATGACTTTACCGGTTAAGTGAAGCCTGAATAGAAAATATTTTCAACCCAGCTCAGTTGCTTCTCTTTTGAAACAATTTCCTACACAATGTGGGAAACAAGTGCTGCTGCACCGTCATCCTGCAGTACAAGCACAACACTTTTGCAAGTTACTACTCCTGGCTTACTCCAGTGCAATACTTCTGCTGCTCTGCCAAAAAACACTCTAACCCCTATGAACAAATACTCCAAATAATTGAACTCCCTTCTAATCTTTTGGCCAGAGAGCCACTGGTTGCTCAGTCAGCATGGGAAGCAGCACTGAGATCACTGAATGCTTTGAAAACAAGACCTCCTCTTGTGACTTCACACAAGTGAGTCAGTGCCATTCAAAGGAACAAAAGTGCCATCATTCTCTATTAGGGGTGCTTCGGTAACTATAGGGCTCCAGCCTCCTCTGGTCCGTCTCTGGCCAGACTGAGGGTGTGACTGTGCAAAAGCAAATCGTTCTTGATTGGACAATTACAAGTAATCAGCAGTACAAATAATGATGAAAGCTGAGAAGCACAATGCCCATTTTGCCTAATTTTTAAGGATAGAACTTGTCGTATGGGATTGGACCTTGACCTCTGTTCACCCTTTCCAATGCAGGTTGACTCATTTGAGTGCCACTGTCATTTAGCAGACAGCCACGTGCTTGGTCTACCTGAAGGCTACTGCGGGGTAACTCAGGTTCACAGGCCCCAGAGCGGAGCCGAAAGCCCCCCCCCCCCCCCCCTGGTGTGTGAAACATCTCTGAGCTGGTCACCAGCATATTGTCAAGGGGGGGATCAGGGGGGTGCAGTCCAACAATGCAGCTTTGAATGGGCACACACACACACATACACACTGGCCCAGTGTCCGCACTCATCCCTCTCTCATTGTAGAGCCTTTGTGGGTGTTCACGAGATCTTATAGCGCTGACACATTCACACGGACATCTATCTGACCAACCAAACTACTAAAACACTGTCAGTCGTGTCCCTAGAAACAACCCCACAACCTGTGCAGGATGCTTCTCAGCGCCTCAGGGGGGAAAAACGTTGCCTTTGCTGCGTCCTGCTTCTTGATGATTTCAGTGGGATAGCTACTTGCACTGACAGCTCTGTTGATTTTTTTTTTTTTTTTTTTGTAGCAGCAGAAAAATAGATAAAACTTACCTTAGATTGTTTCCTTTTGAATGAGACAGGCAATCCATCAGCAACAGAAGAAAAATCCATGGTGGACCAGAATAAAAGAAAGGGAGAGGAGAAATATTCATGGTTAGCATTGATATAATCTAACAGTCAGAACATGTTCACAAGATGCAGCTGCACCGCACTTTGCGGAACTTCCAATTGTCTGTGCGGACACAGATGCCTCTTCTAACTGAAACGTGTGCACTGGTACCAAAATAATTACATTTGTACTTATTCTTTTCCCTTTCTAGCTTTTTTGCATTTCTCAAATTCCTGGGGTGACTTCTTAGTTCACTCCTTCCCTCATTAATTCACTCACTCATTCATTTACTTGCAGACAGTTGCGTTTTGCTGGTGGTATAGGTTGCAGCTGGGATTGGGTTCATAATTGGGCCACTGGAGCGTGAGGAAGGGAAGAGATTTAGGATTCAATGTCCCACTGACTCTGTTGAGAAAATAGCTCTTATGCCTGTGGATTTAACAGGGAGGCCAGGTTTGGGGAAGCCACACTCAGCAATAGCAGCAGCCGGAATTGAGGACAAAAGAATAACATGTACACTATATGGCACAAAGTTATGTTAGGATTTTTTAACTGGAGAGGGTATTCCCCAAAGCAGACATTATATTACATGGGTAAGAAATTAAGAAACCAGGACAAGTTTTTGCCCATGCATGTTGCAGCACTAGTCCTCCTGTCCTTCAGTAGTCACCCGATCAGTCCTGCAGGCGTCTCCTGGCACAGAGACACAGATGGGCATCACCTTCACACAGTAGCTAATACGGGGGCAGGCTGCTTTAATGGGGGGAATTAAACGCTGCAGCAAAAGTGTCTCACACAATCTGAGCTGAATCACCACACAACAACACCCCACTGGGAGAACTGTAGGACAACACCACCCACCAGACTACTATACAGTATTTTTATTGTATGAGTTCCTATGTACTACTGGGCTCTAGGGCTGGCCCGAATGCCATTTTTCAGGCTTCGAATATTCGTTGGTTTTTCCGAGTGAATATTCGAATATTCGTTCCAGAAAAACACACCATCAAAAACAACATTAAAAAAAAATAATAATAATTTAGAATTTTTTTTTAACGTTAATAATCCCTATATACTCCCTGGAACCGATTTTGACAGTATCTGCATATTTTATTGAAGATGTACGCGCTCGGAGGTGAAGTAATGGATGCGCTATGACACTTAGTGATGTAATATCCTCCTAAATGAGCAATACTACTACTACTACTACTACAATATTACTAACTTTTATATCCAAATATAAAATTATTTGATGACATTATATTGCAGTACTAGCTTCTTGCAAAAAAAATCTTTGAAAAAAAAAAGTATATAGGCTATATATATATATATATATATATATATATATATATACATATGTGTAAAAAAAGAAGAAGCTCCGAATACTAATTTTCCGAACGAGTATTCGAATATTCGAATAATTCGGGCCAGCCCTACTGGGCTCATTATAATAAGGGGACAGACAGAGAGCAAGTGGGTACAGGAGTAAAATAAGGACCAGGGCCTCATTTGGGTTCACACTGCCAAATGATTCAGAATCTGGGCCACTGTCTCGGCCCTAATCAGAGCAAACAAAAGCATACTGCAGCAGGGCCCCATGCTCTAGCCGGGCCCTCTACACTGGAGGGCAGAGAAAGGATGTCTGCCAGGAGCTACATTAAGATACGTGTCCAGGAAAGAGAGCAGGAAGCACAGATTTGTTATGATCAGAAAGTTGTGATGAAGGACCATTGACCAACGCACGTTAACTTGAAATTTGAAAACAAATCAGATTCTTCACACTATCGTCATCATGGTTGCGGAGATGTCAAAGATGAAACAAAGAGGGAAGGATATGACAACAAATAGGCAGACGGCAGCTAAGGATTGTGAAGAGAGAGAAATGGACAAGAACAGGGAACAAAAAGGACAACAGATGCCAGAGACCGGAAAGAAAGAGACAAACACGCAAATGTGTAATGCGGGGACAAAAGACATACAGTTATGGAATCTGTGCAGTCTAGACTCTAGAGCGGAAGACACCAACTCTGCTTAAAAGATTAAAACAGCTGCTACAGCGGTTTGATTACTCTCTCTCTCATTGTGTCAGCTACTGTATGTAAGGCAAGGCAAGGCAAGGCAACGCAATTTTATTTATAGAGCACATTTCAGGCACAGGGCCACTCAAGGTGCTTCACAGGGTTAAAATCAAATAAAGAATACAAATACAAAAAAAGGAACAAATTTAAAACATGGATAAAAATACAACATTTAAATAAAAGAATTAAAACATTTTACAAAAAAAAAAAAAAAAAATTACAGGTTAAAAGGGAAACAAGAACGTTTTGAAACCCGATGTATAAGAGCTGAGAGTCTCAGCGGACCTCAGACTCTCTGGCAGTCCGTTCCAGACATTGGGCGCATAAGCGCTGAATGCCGCCTCTCCTTGTTTAGTCCTAGCTCTGGGTACTTTTAAAAGACCTGTCCCAGACGACCTAAGGGCTCTGGTCGGCTCATAACGTATCAGCAGATCAGTAATGTATTTTGGCCCTAAACCATTTAAGGCTTTGTAGACCATCATCAATATTTTAAAATCAATTCTTTGAGTGACTGGAAGCCAGTGCAAAGACCTAAGAACTGGGGTAATGTGATCTACTTTTTTGGTCCTAGTGAGGACTCGAGCAGCAGCGTTCTGAATTAGCTGAAGCTGTCTGATTGATTTTTTAGGAAGGCCTGCAAAGACACTATTACAGTAGTCAAGTCTACTAAAAAATAAATGCATGGACAAGTTTTTCTAAGTCCTGCTGAGATATTAGCCCTTTAATTCTCGATATATTTTTAAGGTGGTAGTAGGCTGACTTAGAAATTGATTTAATGTGTTTTTTGAAATTCAAGTCGGAATCTATCACTATTTCCAAGATTTCTAGCTTGGTGTGTGCTTTCTAACATAACAGATTTAAGCTGTGCGCTGACTTTTGATTGTTCATCCCTGGCACCAAAGACAATTACTTCAGTTTTGTCGCTGTTTCATTGAAGAATGTTTTGGCACATCCAGTCATTGATTTGTTCAATGCATTTACTTCTGGTATGCTGGGTGTGCCGAACACGACAATGGGGGGAACTGTTTCCAACTGGCTATATTTAGGATTTCATCGAGCTGCTATTTCCTCACAAAGTCTCCTATGAAATTCTGAAATTGACATCATTTCAGACTGGTATTTAGAGTCACAGTGTCTTGTCTTTCCTCCTCCCCCCTATTGCAATGTTAAAACATCCCTCTCTATAAATTAGTACATTAGGCTCCAGTTCACCCACTCTGCTTCAGACTTAATCTCTTTAATCGTCCCAGAAATCTGTGTCCTCTATAAGCAATGGCGTACCTTAAAACCATGTAAGCTGATGTCCATGGTTGAATAGATGCTTTATTGTTCCCACTGATGTTATGCTTGTCATTATTATTTATTGAACAAAAATTATT
Source organism: Hyperoplus lanceolatus (assembly GCA_026929865.2). Classification (NCBI taxonomy): domain Eukaryota; kingdom Metazoa; phylum Chordata; class Actinopteri; order Uranoscopiformes; family Ammodytidae; genus Hyperoplus; species Hyperoplus lanceolatus. The sequence continues at coordinate 18,682,624 of CM049401.1, forward strand.
AATTGAGATTGTTAGACATGATCATTTGAAGAAACAAAACCGTTTACTGCACTTCTGTTAAATGTGAAATAAATTCCAATTCAATATTGTCAGTTTCTTTCCTTAAAATGTGAAACAAATAGTGAGATCATAATATCCCGGATTAAGATCCCAGTTAAGAAATGCTACAGATTGCAGTTAAGTCAAGAACATTTTACATTGCAGTTCCCTTTGATTCATGCATGAAGCCCACAGGCCATACATATATGACACATATATGTATGGCACAGAAGTGCCACATTCCATCAGACCCCCTCCTCCCTCAGAGGCAGATGCAGGCGGACGCTGCAGACCCGGTGGGACATTGCTGAAGTCCACAAGTCCCAGAGGGCTGGTCCTGCGTGCCTTAATGTGTGTGTCAGCAAGGGCACGCTCAGGCACCCATGAATGATTTTAACTTGGCCAAGGGAGGAAATATGCCCCTTGCACTGCTTACTACAACATGATTCTCCCACACATTTTGATCTTGTTCCTCTCAAATGACTCCTATGGAATGTAAACAAAGGGTATGTACACAAAAGAATACCTGTAGCAAACAGCGTGCCCGTTTGCAGAGCCTAGCCTGTGTATTAACACTGGATTTTCCTTCACTGACACACAGTATGTACAGGTAGTGGACCATTTCTTTTTAAAGAACAAGCCTTCTCCAGAATGGCTAGCTCCACCTTAAAGTATTACATACAACCTCAGAGCCTGACTATGATCATTTTTAAGGTTCATTGTTGATTGCTGGTCAGACTGATTTAGATTGCATGTGACTGGTTGAAACATGGCATCCATGCTACTATGCTGGTGCCCAAAAGGAAGGCATGAAGAGTGGGAGAGCAGCAGTGGCATCCCCCCCTGTGGTTATGGAGCAAGATTAAGGCCAATGGGTCATTATTCCACCGAAAAATGCACTCTCCAAACCCAGGCAAACACACCAGATTAATCTACTGTATCTTCCACCCAATGAAGCATATATGGATCCTTTAAAATATGATATTGCATGTCAACGCGCACAGATGCATCAGGCAAATAGATATTAAAATGTTTTTAAGCATAATTTAAACAATATGAAATACATAAACAACCTTCCACCTATAACAGATCAGGAGCGACTGGTTCACATCAGACACAAGAAATGATGGGAGTGATGTCATCTTCTGAAATCAGTGCAGAACATTTGTTTCAGATATAAATTTAAAAAATTGTTGCATCTCCCTATTTTCTGATCAGTATGCACACACACACACACACACACACACACACACACACCACTACCAAAAATACTACGTAGACAGCTCCCCATATACAAATTTCTCCTCTTGATCTTTCGCTGAAGCAATGACCTTTTATCATCCATGTAACCGCACCTATGACTCTTTCCCCCAGTTTGGCTTTCGTCATGATTCAGTTCATTACAATTCATCATGCTGGAGAGTAAAACACAACGTTCAGAGTTCTATCTCTCTCTCTCTGTATGTGTGTTTGGTGTGCATGTGTGAGTGAAAGTATTGGGTTACAGTGCACGGTGCTCTCACAGGCGACAAGCTTACATTTCAGATGGTCTTCCACTATGTTTAGAACAGGACACGCAGGCCCCACCCAGGCATAGCAGAGGTCACCATGCCGCACAAACAGACAGACAGACAGAAAGACAGGAGGAGAGAGCAGGCAAATGCCAAGCAATAGTGACCAGTGGGGTGAAGAAGGTGAACTACGGTCTGACCAATTATGTTCAAGATTATTCCAAGGAAGCGTACTGAAGAACTAATGTGAAATTGGATGCTACTGCCACTTGTATTAGGATGAGTGTTAAAAAAGTAAAACATGGCAAGTGGTTGATGTCAGAGCTTTACATAATAGGACATTCAAAAATATTCAACAAAAAGCAATAGGAGAAAGTTGGCTTGCTGATGACAGATATAGGATGATCCTGCAGGATTGATCCAAGCTATTGAGACAGCTAACTGTGGAAACCGCCACACAAACAATTTCTAGAACTTCTTCAGCTTTGCATGAGTGCACAGTTTAAGGTCAAGCGAGTTCACAAACAGCGGAGAGCAGGTGAAAGATTGGAGACAAAACAAGAGATGAGAGACACAAAATAAACAGAGATATAAAAAGACAAAAGAAAACAAAAGATGCACAAAAACCTATCTACTGTACCTAGTCGGGGATTTGAGAGGATTTAAAACCTTAATCCACAGGAGCTTTGGTCAAGTTTTTTGATATGGATTGGAATCCGACATTCGTGCATGTATGTGTATATCGGGAGACACGCGCAGACACGAGCTCCAAGATGGCGAGCTAACCCACGATCATAGGACAACAAAGTCATCTTCATCTTCATCATGGTAGTGAGAGGATCTGCTGCACACGGTTCGACTGTTGACTTTCCCCTGTCTGAGGGTTAGGGGTATCGTGACTTTGAAGTAGACTTTCTTGCTGCCTGAGCAGCAGGCCTATTTAGACTCTTTAGTACTGAACTTGAACCAGGATATTTGGAGAAGAAAAAAAAGTTGTGAAGGGGAAAAGAAAAAAAGAGAAAATAAGGATGCTAAAATAGGCCTAAACTATACATTTTAAATTAGAGCCCAAAGCCCAAAAGGTTAGGCATCCCAGATTTAATCTCTTGTTGTATATCATAAGGTTTTAATAACACATTTCTATCTGAAAAGCATCCAGTTAATTTGCTTGTCAGATAAATTATGCAGTTTAATATTTCCCTCTGGAATGTAGTTGCAGTAAAAGTATTTGAACTACAATGAAATAGAAATACAAGAACAACAACATCAAATGAGTAAGCGTACTAAATTACAGCGTACAAGTACTTTGTTACATTAGACCACTGACGCAGAAGAGTCCATGGCTTCCTCTATATGCTAAAATTAGCTTCCTACGAAAATATTTGGGGTGGCTTGGAGATATCGGTCATTAGATCATCAGCATAACTCAAGAACGTTTCTGTGTCTCGGCAACTGTTGTCACTAGGCAACTGCAGTAAACACGGAGGCAAGACAACCTACCAGCCTCATGAGTCAGAGTTCCAAATATGATACCCAAAGCTCGGGGTTCTCCAGGACAGCCTGTGTGTGAAAAGCACACATTGCCTTAATGTTCAGACCCACTTCAGCACGGTCTGCAAAGTTTCCATAACAAATGTTAACAACAGAATTTATGATGCGGGCATGGTCTAATTTAATCCTCTCCGGCATTTCTCACAACACTGTGACAAGCATGAGGATCAGCAGGCCATGGGCCATTTATGTGTTTGTGAAAGACAGAGGGATACTGACCACATCTGCTCCAAACCCTTAAATCTGTTTAGTTTTGAAGGCAACAAACAAACCAGAAAGAAGTGAAGTTCATCAATGTGTTCAATATGCAAAGTCTTCCTCCCCAGGGGACACCACGTGACACTTTTACAACAAGGACATGCTAGATGTCACTCATCTGAATGCACGTGCCAGCAACAGAAAACAAAAGCAAGACCGAGCATGCTCAAGTGCTAAACATATCACCAGAGTTTTCAATTGCAAAGAGAAAATGTGCAGAGCAGATTTTTACAGAAGTGACATTCTTGAACATAAAGAGATCAAATGAGCAGAGCGTTTCTGCCCAGACAAAGGCCTATTAAAATACCAATTTTTTAAGATTTTGTTAATGCTGCCTGGCTCCACTCTCCCCCAAAAGTGAGTCCACAATTTACCAATCGCACCATGAAATTAAATCCAATGTAAACACAACAATCATGGGAGAAGGAAAGCCGGAATCGTTACGGAAGAAAATGTCAGACGTGAACTTTTTTCTTTTTTTTTATACACAGGCCGATCTCAAAATTAGAAGCCACATCTGAGATTAATGAGGCACAGGGCTTGACAAAGAGGGAGGATGCCATCTTTTCTCAATTCCTGGATCAAGATGTAAACAATGTCCCACCCTCTAAACAAACAGGGGAACAGTCCTGGAGGGAACACAATAGTTTTTTTTTTATCAGCGACACATAACATTATCTCCTAATAGCACAAATGAAGCATAAGAGGAAGAAGTTGGGCTGACGGTGCGTGTATTTTAAGTCAACCAACTCAGAGAACAACATCTAACTTAATAGAAAAGGAGATTATTGGTACATCACAAAGGAGCATAATGGAAAAGACAAAAGGGAACATTCCTGCGTGCAGGCTGTGGACAACAAGGCAGCGCTGTCATTCAGTGAAGGCTTGTTTCTGGAAAAGGACGGTGGCACTTGGTCATGTGACCATGACGACTAAGAAGAAAAGCAACTAACCACTCAAACTTAAATTACATGGGAGACACTTTTTCTATTTGAAATATATGTATCATAAGGGTTGGCAAACATACTGAAAGCATTACAGGCTATCTGTAAAGCTCTTGTCAAAACACATATTGACCACAGCGAGTTTGTCCATGGTGGTCATGGCTAAAACACTGTAGTGGTCAGTGAAACCAGATTTAAAGGAACAGCTTTTGGGTCATGGAGGACCCAACCACACAGCTATCCATTGACATAGTTGTACATCAGTTCAAGATACTGCGATCCCAAGGTGAGGGCCATGGTGAGGAGACACAGTACGAGTAGCGCCCTCCTATATAGTGGTAACATTTTAGTTGGGGCTCGTCTCCTCACGAGTCAGATTACAACATGCAAGTAAGTAAGATAACTCAGTGGAGTGGGAGATAAACCCAATTGAGCTCTTGTGGCCATTGGTGATAAGGAAGAGATTAAAGCGGAAATTACAAGCTCAGTTACGGACGTTATCAGATAAAGACAGACTTCCACTAATCATCTTGTAATGCTGGACTGCAGAACCACGGGAGCAAGGGGGAAAAGATTAATTAATTAACAAAGAGACTTCCTTATTTAAATAAATATATTTATAAAAGCTGCTATTGGTTTTTAATTTGCTACAATGAACGTGTACATGGTCTGTGAGAAATAAACCAGACTACTGCAACCTCACTTAAAAGTTACTTATGGTTAGCTTTTGGCTTTTAAAACAACTCTGCGTATTTAGACTGAAATATACATTTTAAAAAAAAGTATTTACAGTACTGGATGTCCCTGTATTGTTCCACGTTGAGGGGACATGCTGGGGCATGATGACAGATGTAATACGGCCCCATTGTGTGAGGCAAAGGGTATTTTCTTGTCATGATACTCCAGCACTCATCCCCTGCACAGACAGCCGCCTCAGGTATTTCTCTCCGCCCCTACACCCCCTCCCCACACCCAACCTCCATTGTGTCTTAACCCCAAAGGAGGGCAGACTGGTGCGTGAAAACCAAAACTACTCTCCCAGATTCCCATTTCAAATGTGCCATTTGTGCCAACTCAACAGGCAGATGAAAGATAAAACTTGAGAAACTTAACCTGTCGCCCTGAAGACATAATCCATGTTTCATTTGACAGCCACTGAGATTGTTGCGCTTTTTTCTCAGGGAAATAGGAGAAAGAGAGAGAGGAGGAGGATGGGGGTGGGGGGCTGTGGTATGGGTCACGAGTGGTGCTGTAATGCTCTGCGGTGCAAAGAATGAGGCTAAGCCATCAAAGGAAAGCCCTTATATTTCTTTAAGTTATTTGGTGACTAGTTACATGTTATTTGTGGTGGTGAGTGGTCTATGCAAAAAACAGATATAAATCAGACACAATCTGTTAAGTTTTCAATCTCTAACTTCTAATGAGTTCACCCCACAAGAGACCTAATTCAACTTAATTCATATGATGCTATTAGGTGGTATTGAGCAAAACTGTCACTGAAATCAAGATGTAGCGTCACTTTTTCCAATGTAAGTTATTTGAAAATCTACAGCTTGAGAATAAACAAAGAGTTTAATTGCAGGTGTGTCTACATAAAAATTGCTGTTACTGCTCTTTTCTCTTTGAAGCTGTGCACGAGCATTCCCATGAAAAAGAGAGAGAGAAAAAGTTCCCATGATCTTGGCCCTGCAGCCTTATTTGGCATGTTAATACCTACTAAATCTGACACATTGGCTAGCACAGAGGGGCAGGTGTCTTCAAAACAAGTCTTAGCGATCAGGGGATCCCCTTCTGTGGCTCCACAAGCAGCAGCAATTATATGGTTTAAGAAAACCATTGCAGCCTAAACACGGAGGCCCAAAACACACACACACACACACACACACACACACACACACACACACACAAGCACACACACACACACACACACACACACACACACACACACACACACACACACACACACACACACACACACACACACACACAAGCACAAACAAGCACACAGCACTACGTTAACAAATAATTATATGCCTGGACTGAATCAAAACCCTTCAAAGCCAGAGTCATTCTGCAGCTATACAATGCGTACTACCTGAAGAAGAACCGTTGATAAGACAACAAAAATGACCTTGAATGAACCGGACTAGAGTGAAAGTTTTCAACATCTTATAACAATGTCTTAGTCTGTGAAAGGTCTTCGTCTCTGTGCAACATTCTCAGGGGAATACTTCAAATGCACTATAACTACTCTGAATCTCATTGTCATCCCTCTGACCTCTCACCCACGACCGCTGTTGGTTGTGTCACATATGTTAGCTCTGCAACAAGATTTGTCCAATTGCCTGGAACACACCACCATCATGAGGAAATTTCTGTTTTCCGATAATTGACTTAAATACAGGTTAATGTGGGCTCATTACCATGTAATGCTGCTGACTGTTGGTTTTTGCAGAAGAGCCAAGAAATAGTTACACTTTAACAAGACTGGATGCGGGCCTGTGTGAGTGAAGCCATGACTGTGGCAATACATTTGACTCCCATGACTTTGTTTTTTGCAGTCACACTGTGGACTTTTGCTGATGCCATTAAAGTCATTGTAATAATCCAAAACAACATAAATTAAAAGGAAAGAAAAAACGTTCTGGATCTTTCCTTTCCTAAGAGAGCATCCCTTTAGATTAATTTGCCCCTGTGAGTAATCAGGTCAACTGCTTAACCATGAGTGAAACACCAACAGCAGAGCTAACGAACTGAGAGCAAAAAATGGTAGAAAAAGGGGCACTGTGGCTATGATGGGCAACTATGACAGTTGCTTATAGGCATGATTTTTCCAAGACCTTGCGAGTATGCAGACAATTTTTAGCCCCTGGACATCTCCTCATTACAACGTGAAATCATGTCACATCACATCACAAGCAAACAAAGCCAAAACCAAACTGCAGCTTTTTTTTTGCTGTTGTTCCCCTTAACTGTGTATGAAACATTGGAGGGTGCTCAGCTTTCCCATTTTTGTAAGGTCACTAAGCATGGTATGACACCATCTTGAACACTTCACAAGTCAAATCAATTCTGACAGCAGAAAAGGAAAATATATAAGTGTTGTTATATCATGAGTGGATGTTATAATCCTGTCGAGGTGATAATTTATTGGAAAGTAGGCATGCATAACAACATGGGAATATTGTGTTGCAAGGAGGTGGGTGACAGACTGTATAATGCTGTATGTCTGCTGCGTTCATTCACTGGCATTTGTGTAACGAAAGGTTTGGTTTGCTTTCATGACAAACGTTTTTCTCACATGTTGTGTGGGCTGTGTAATGTTGTGAATTATTTTCAGACACTTGAGCAGGACTTAGCCTACACAAACTGACATATTGCCAACAAGTTAGTACAGCAAGGTTGCAGTTGTGCTGTTTCTCTTACAAACTTTTCAAAAACATCCAGAGGACCACCCCCCTACATATGTGTCTATATAAGACTTTCTCTCTCACTCCGCTGCACCCAAACTGACCACAGTAAAGAAGAAGATGCCACCGCTGCAACAAGTTCACTGCACAGTCTCGCCTGCTAAATGGCAGAATGGCTGCATTGCATTCATGTCCAAATACTTAACAGCATTTCAGCTTGGTTTACCTGTTGTCCCCTTTCCCATTTGAAGGTGGTGGGTGTAGAACTGTTTGGTTGTCCTCCATTTCCACGACGCATTTTGTGTTCAGCTCAATTTCTGCAGAGAGAAGTTTGTTAGGAGAGTGAAGCAGAGTGCGGGGTGTGAAAAAAAGTCAAACAAATAAATCCTAGCTACTTTTCTACCCTGTTCAAGCTATCCCCAAGTCTGACTTCGGGCTTGTAACTCAAGCTGTGAGCAGCAATGGCGAAGAAATCAAAAACTTGTCTGATGATGATGATGTAGCGAGAAAGAACCCGAGGTAACAGAATATGCGAAGTCGCAAAACAGAAACCCTGTGCGAGAACAACTTACCCCTGCGGTTCATGGGCCGAACTCTCACTGCAACTTTTACCTTCGTATCCGACATTTTTGTCCACTTTTCACTCCCACCCTGTCTATGCGATGCGCCGAGCTATCAATGTATAGTCTGCGGATCCCTGACGAGAAGCCCGGATTTCTGCCAGAAAAAAGGGCAGCAGACTCCACTTAAACGACCCCGAAAAGAGTCCAGGCCTCGAGGACAAGAGACAGGGATACGTTCATTGTTTTTTTATATCCATCAAGGTTCGCTTTTGGTGCAAATCCAGCACTCAGCTCCAGCCCCAGACAGCATCCCCACCGCCATCTTCCACTAGGAGCACGACAGCTATCCTCTGGCAGACTGGAGACGGCTGTGCCAAAGAGGGGTAATGGATTTACGCACCGCGCCGCTTATCTGGGGAGGGGCGCGCGCGCGCACACACACACACACACACACGCCAGTGGCCAGTGACCGATAAATAACTGACAGACAAGTAGATATACATCATGCACCAAAGATAAGAAACGTTTTAAGGCAGTTTGTGAGGTTTATGAAGAGCAGAACATTCAGGAAACATTCAAAAATAAAAAATAATAACTATTTTACAACATTCGTTATGTTACTTTTTATTATTATTTTATTATCTTTAATTTATGTATTTATCCGTTTATTACACACGCACGCACACACACACACACGCACACACACGCACACACACACACGCACACACACACACACACACACACACACACACACACACACACACACACACACACACACACACACACAACAATCTTTTGAGATGTGATCCGATTAAGGAAGTCATTTTTTACTTGTTCAACCCCTCGCCACGGGTTTATAGCCTTGTGTACATGGAATCGTGAGTAGTTTAACCGGGAGTAGATTGTCTCATCTGAATGATGCTTGAGGCCCCAGGGGGCAAAACTATCCTGTATTTGACAAGAAAACAGCTAAAATAATTATAATACATTTAATTATTTTATGTAACAAATGTTTTTAAACTGTCTTATCTTGCGACCCCTCAGTTTATTCTTCAGACCCCTTTAGGAGGTTCTGACCCCTAGTTTGGAAACCAATGAATGTACCATGTTTTAGTAACTATAAAATGTTCATATAACTCATAAAAGTTGGGACAATAACACCATGACAAAAACATTTATTCGACATGATGCCACAAATAACACTATGTCTTGCTTATATTGTATTTTATAATGTGCAAAACAAAGCATAAAGTAGACTCTATAGCATTCATTGTGTGTACATTCACATTTTCAACGTCAATAATGTTTTAAACAACATTCCAGGCTACCTCTTCATCTTAAAACATGGTAGCTACATTTCCCATCTGGGCCTGTTGATGCATGAGCTACATGATGGGACCAGCATCATATTTCGTAGAATAAATCTTCACTGTGTGGTCTCCACTGTCCAGGATGACGAGCGTGTTCTTCAGTGGCACCAGGCCCACTGGGCGGATAAGGTGGCCCCCAACCAGAGGAGTCAGGGCTGGGGGGCCACTCTGGAGCTTCCCCAAACTCCAAACCATCCCCTGACTGGAGTCAATTACGATCACGTCTCCGTCTGTGTCGAAGGCCACGGCAGACATGTTCAACCTCGCTGTGGTCTGCAGGCTAAGGCTGAAACTGTCTGTCTGATAAAGGAGGTGAAAGTCTTTAGAGAACACTTTCAACCTTGTGTGTTGGTTCCTCCCTGGTGGATGCATGTCACCAGTTAAATGCTCCATCACTGCTGTGTTCCCGCTCACCGAACAGCAGGCCATCGCCTTTGGATTCTGAAGGTCTGAAATGGCTTTTTGATGATCCAGAATTTGACCCCGGCTGTAGTCCACTTTGAGCTGGGACAGTGTGCCAGCCTGGACGTCCGAGACAAGGATGTGCCCACAGCTGTCTGTGTCCACACCCCATGGCGTCTGGAAGGAACCTTTGACCGTCAACACGTGGTTCCCCCTGGAGGTGAAAACCTTGACAGCTTCATCCCCTGCATCAGTCACCACCACGTAACCACAGGGAGTCACCGCCACATCCACCGGATAACAGATCTCCTCCACACTGGCTCGCCCTCTTGGCCCAAAAGTGTGCAGCTTCTTGCCCTGCGAGCTGAACACCGCCACCCTCTCCTCCCCGTCGTGCACCACCACTACTGTCCCTGACGAGCCCAAGACGGCTATCCCCGTGGGGTTGATGAGCGTCCCCCACCCACCGAAAGCTGTCGAGAGGTGCAGAGCTGTGGATTTCAGAGCCAAGCCAAGGCCTTTACCCTTTGCCCCGTGAGCTGGAGCAGTGGGACTCTGGCACAACAACAGCTCCTGCAGGTCTGTAAGGACCTGGCATTGGGAGATGCTGTCAACGCTGCACAGCTGTCTACAGAATGGGCACTCCAGCCTCTTCAGCACGGGGTGGGACAGAGCCCTGATGCATTCCTGACAGAGCACGTGGCCACAGGCAAGGTTGTGTGCTCTGTGCTCCCTCCGCCGAGTGCTGAACTTTTCAAAGCAGACTTTACACTCCAGCAAGTTGACCTGGATCTGGCTCAGAATTCCCTCAGGAGGACCCAGCAGCCGGCTGCCACACATCGGGGAACCAGGACTCGTCGTGGCCATGACTGTGATATCCGGATGTTCTTTTTGCACTTACTGTGGCAGAGGGAGAGAGAGAGGCTGGTGATTGGTGTGAGATGGAGTGAATGATGAAGAGAGAGGGCTAGTATGGAAGCAGAGCACCACTGCTATATTTGTGTCAACGCACTCGCTTCCTGTGCTTTAGGCCCCAAGGGATCACGTGACATGTTTTGCACACACTGAGGCTCTCTGCTGCCCTCTTCTGGAAACAAACGTTAAAAGTTGGGAGACTTTAGTGGTAAGAGCCAAACACAGACAGCTGCCGTGAAAAGCATACATATTGAATTCCTTATTTTGAATGTATAAAGAATTAAAACAGAAATGCATTTTGCTGGATTAAAAGCCAATATCTCACAGGGGTGATACGGTGTAACTGAATATTCAGTGACGAGCGACATCTGCTGATAATTGAAGATTCTTTTAGTTAAGCTGCAGACTCAGGACTTCTACAACATTGCTAATATACGACTCATATTTAGGACATATCAAATAATTTGATGTTCTTTTCCAGAAGAGCATCAACAGTACCTTGAAAAGCATCTTGTTATAGGTCAGCACGAGGCAGCTATTTTAGTCTGAGTTTCATGGCGTGCACTGCAGACCGAGTGAAATCTGATCCAAGACGGGCAGAGCTTGAGTCAGCCAATCTGGCACTGCTTTGCTGCAGCAGGGCGTTCTACAGGGGTTGAGCAAGGTCATCCATGATTTCCTATTGTCGTGTTTTCAAACAGCCTCCATCTATCATTAATGTTATGGCAAAATGGATTTATTTTATGAGTGATTTAGTGCATTTATATTATTGAGTACGGTGTGGGTGCAGTGTAACTGTAAAAATACAATAGGGGAAAATACCAGCAACTCACAAATAGTTTAAGAGGAAATGTAAAACTTTTTTAATATGTTTCATAATTTCACAGTGAAAAAGAACAGCACAAGTCATTCTCAAAGGAATTGCTTTTGGCAGATGACATCTAAATCCAGAGACAATGTACCATTTTTATCGTATCTACTGCAGCACGGGAGCCTGGTCCATGATTCCACAGAGGTCAAAGTCTGGATTGTCGAGGATTTTGAGAGATGTATCTGTAGTGAGATTATGCTTTAAAAGAGCAAATGAAAAGAAACCTTCAATAAAGCACTCAAATAACACAAAAAGCCCCATTTTAGTCTTAGGTACAAACCGAGAAAAAGCTAAGAATAAAAAAAGAACACAAACAGGCACAAGAGGGTAAATTATAATGTTACACTGACAGTGAAAGACATAGAAAATGACAATACTGGCATCTTGGTTTGTGGTGTAATATAAAGATCTGTTGAGTAGTCTTATTTCACATTTTTCTACTAAAGACTTGATTTGACACAGCCATGCAAATGCATATATGCAATAACAAGAAGTTTGACAGTTTAACAAAGCCACCTGCGCACAGACAGGTACAGCCTGACTACACATGCAGGAATTTTTAAAACTGCCGTCTGTTATCAGTACAGTAAAAAAAAAAAAAAAAATGATAGCCACAGATGGACAGCAGAGTAAATTCACTCAAAGTCAAAATGATCACAAAATACTTCAACATTACAAAATGTACAGTATTTGGAAGAAAACATTCGGAAAAGTGCTTCAACTGTGTGCTTTGCTTTGTTCCAGGACAAACATAAACCTCAGACCAAAATCCTACTAAGCTAAAGCTTTCTTGCATTGAAATCCTGCCCACATTCAAGCTCACGAAACAAGTGTGAACAATCTATGATGTAAATAGACAATCAATGAACAATGCGAATAGAAAGACTATAGCCTTTCCGTGCTATATAAACATAGATAGTCCTATTCATGTGATAAATTCTACATACATGGCTTTAACATGGAAATGTGTTGACCCAAGATACTGGAGTTAAGGCTAGTGTAAGCCAGTCAAATGTACATTAACCATCAATGATATACTGTATCGTAGGATAAATGTTTGTAAATTATAGTTCATCGGCTAAAATGATCATGCGGTCACATCTAGAATTGGCAGAGTTTTTTTTTATTGCCACCACACACACACACACACACACACACACACACACACACACACACACACACACACACACACACACACACACACACACACACACACACACACACACACACACACACACACACACACACACAATTAGTGGTTTTAGGAGGTGATGTTTGTATGACTACCACAGCACACAGTTAAGTGTGCATCTCTGTAATCCAAGACTGCGTGTACTCCTAATAACATTGCATGGATCTGTTGATCCACCTCGTCTCTCCTGTCTCCAATCCCTTTACTGTGTGTTGTGGGGGCTTGAGAACAGCCTAGAATTACACCAGGGCGGTGGTTGTACTGTATCTTTAACCCCCTTCTCCGCCTGTGATCCTTCACACCTGGCTCCTTGGAGTGAGTTCAGGAGTCGCTCACCAGCCTCTGGCTCCAACTCCTACTGGCTGTCCAGGCCGTTGACGGAATTGGTGTTTCCCGAGCCCTTCCCTCGACGCCTGGTTGTAGGGCTGTCATCATCCATCTCTGCCTCTCCTGACATAAACATAAGGGTTGAAACAGCTTACAAACAGATGTTACTGAAATGTTGCACATATTCAATAGGAATGTAACACCATTCCCAACACTAGGGGTCGGCACTATACATGATTAGTTGAGGATGAATGCATTTTTTTATGAGCTTTTGAAAAAAATTCATTGTTGATAAATTACAGAAAAGACGCTGTACCTTTAAATTCTTCAAACGCATTGTCAGCAGATTCCGTGTAATAATTGTCGTCACATTCGGAGAGGCCCTGTGAGAGGGGAAGAGGGTCAGACACATAATACGCATACCATATACTGGACAGGGAACATACAGAAGCTAAATGTGTGCAGCGTTCGTGGTGCACTGAATGATAAGAATCTTTAAAGTGGAACAGGTCTTAAAGCTCATATTCACTAATAGTAAGTCAGCTGATTTTTATTATATGGAACAAACTGCACTGCTGATTTTACCTTTCTGTTGAAGAAATGCTGCCATTCAGACATAGGTGTCCGTTATATAAGTGGGTGCATAAAGGATAACCCCCTTACCCTGGAGTAGTATCTCCTCAGGGGGAACTAGATATGAGTTTGAGTTTTTTTTACAGAAATTATGTTTTTTTTTCTAATAATTGTGTTTCAATATGGGAATGGCCTTGGGTGTGACATACTACGGAAGCTCCAATCACACCACGGGGGTATAATAATAATAATAATAATAATAATAATAATAATAATAATAATAATAATAATAATAATAATAATAATAATAATAATAATAATAATAATGCATTTATTTTATATGGCGCCTTTCAGGGCACTCAAGGTCGCCTAACAAGCATAAAACAAGGCAAAAACACAATTAAAACAAGTTTAAAAAGCACAGAACTTGCAGCAGATTTTCAGTCCATGGGTGAGTATGCCTGCCTAAATAAATGTGTTTTAAGGTGGGATTTGAAGGTGAGAGGTGAGTCCATATTTCTAATGTCCGGGGGAAGGCTGTTCCAGAGGCGTGGGGCGGAGCAGCTGAAAGCTCGAGCCCCCATGGTGGACAGACGAGCTGGGGGGACGTATAGGTTGATGGAGGAGGCGGATCTAAGTGACCGGGTGGGAGTATTGATTTGGATGAGGTCAGACAGATATGGGGGGGCAAGGTTATGTATGGCATTGAAAGTATTGAGGAGGATCTTATATTCAATACGGAGTTTGATAGGGAGCCAGTGAAGTTGGTGCAGGATGGGGGTGATGTGACAGATGGCAGGGGTTTTGGTGATAATACATGCAGCAGCGTTTTGGATCAGCTGGAGTTTATGGAGGAGTTTGTGGGGGAGACCAAACAGAAGGGAGTTGCAGTAATCCAGGCGTGAGGTGACTAGAGAGTGGACCAAGATAGCAGCGCTGTTGGGAGTGAGTGACGGGCGGAGGCGGTTGATATTTCGAAGGTGAAGGTAGGCGGACCGGATGGAGTTGTTGATATGGGTATGGAATGATAGGGTGCTGTTGAGGACGACACCCAGACTCTTAACCTGAGGGGAGGGGGAAACTGAGGAGTTGTCAATGGAGAGGGTGAAACTGGGTTGCTTGGTGAGTGTAGATTTGGAGCCAATGAGGGCTATCTCGGCTTTGTTGCTGTTAAGTTTGAGAAAGTGGGAGGGGAACCAGGATTTGATTTCCTGTAGGCAGGCACAGAGGGAGGGGGGTGGGAGGGTGGATGAAGGTTTGGAGGAGACATAGAGCTGGGTGTCGTCCGCGTAGCAGTGAAAATTAATGTTATGTTTACGGAATATTTGACCAAGTGGGAGGAGATAGATGATGAATAGGATGGGGCCAAGGACAGAGCCCTGGGGAACACCGGAGGAGAGGGGGGAGGTATGGGATGAGAATGATTTTAACTGAATGAATTGAGTGCGGCCAGAGAGATAAGAATGGAACCAGTCTAGGGGTGTGTCGGATATACCAATGAAGGCTAGTCGGTCGAGGAGGATGGAATGGGAAATGGTGTCAAAGGCTGCTGTCAGATCAAGGAGGATGAGAATGGATAAATGTCCAGAGTCAGCTGCCATCAAGAGGTCGTTAGTGATTTTTATGAGTGCTGTTTCTGTGCTGTGACGGGGGCGGAAACCGGATTGGAACTGTTCATAGAGGTTATTGTTGGAGAGGTGGGCCTGAATCTGTGATGCAACTACTTTTTCCAGAATTTTTGAGATAAATGGCAGGTTGGAGATGGGGCGGAGGTTATTGAAAATGTTGGGGTCTAAACCAGGTTTCTTCAATAGCGGTGTAACAGCAGCAGATTTGAACTGGGATGGGACGGAACCAGAGGTGAGAGAGGAATGAATAATGGCTGTTATCAGGGGTAGTAGAGAGGGAAGGGAGGCTATAACCAGGGAGGATGGCAGGGGGTCAAGTTGGCAGGTAGATGGTTTGGAAGTCCGGATGAGTTTTGTTAAGTCAGTCGCTGAGGGGAGTTGAAAGCAGAAGAGAGGTACGGAGAGGGGGGGATTGGGAACAAAGGGAGGCAGATGACTAGACGTGTGAGGGGTCAGTTGCTGGTGGATGGTGGATATTTTAGAGTCAAAAAATGCCATTATGGAGTTACAGTGGTCAGTGGAGTAGAAGTGTGGTGGAAGGAAATCAGGGGGGCGGAGAGAATTGTTGACCACTGAGAACAGGGCCCTGGTATTCCCAGCACCAGAACTGATAATGTCTGAATGTCTATGCAAGGTCTGTCTATGGCCCTATCCAGGTTTTGTGCCTAAGGTGGTGGAGTCAGCCTACAGTGAAACTGTCTGCGTTTCACCGCCTTCATTCTCCATTGCGGATGAGCGGAGACTTAATGCATTATGCTCAGCATGGGCTTTGCATGTGTATGTGAGCCAGTCAGTAGCGTTCAGGAAAGTATGGCTTTGCGAAACGTGCAATTTAGGAATGGTATATATGTTCCATCATATTATAAATATATATACAGTATATATAATATTATATTCCATATATTTTCACAACTAAATGGATATCTAAAAGGGGTCTGTAAACAATCATAGCCTTATGGTTTGAAAAGAAAACATTCTTATATAACTAGTTGTACTAAAATAATTTCAATACATCACTGAAAAGGTTAAAAATAGAAACTGGGACTAACATTTGTTACTTTCTGTTAACTATATCACACAACTTTTCAACATACTGTACACTTATTAAATTGCAAGCAATACACATACCTTTCCTTTTGGACCATAAATTTCAGCAAACCCAACCATTCCATAAAGGCACAGGAATGTAATGAAGGCCTAAAAGCACAAAAAACAGACTGTTCGAAGATTCAAGAAAAGTCATGGACATTTTTTGATGTCTTTAAATGAATGTGTTCTATGTTAAAATCAGAAAGATGTGTATGAAGTATAATGGTTTTCTTGCCAGCAAAGTTAAGGCACATGATTTTATTTACTCTAAAGCAGGATGAGTAGGGTTGTGAATATTTTGGAATCCCACTATTCCATTCGATACTAATTATTCGGGTCATGATCCCAATTCAAAATCTATTTCTCGATTCAGTTTAAAGAAGGATTACAGGATCTGCCCTTGTCCACTGTGTGCTAAGAGGCGTTGTGGCCAATTATGGCATGAAAGCAAATTAAAGCCCATGTCTTATCTATTTTCATAAATATACAAAATACATATAATACTGTACTGTAAATATATTAGACTTTCAAAATTAACGCGCTTACGCAGTATGATTAATTTTACGCAGTTAGCGCATGCGCGGAATTACCTGCCACGTATTCCACCTGATCTGCACTAGTCGTGGCTCTAACGTTATGGCTGGCCCAGGATATTAACAATACCCCAGGACGTGGGTGCGCGAAAACAAGCAAACACACAGACACACACACACCATGGACTGCAATCAAGTTGTATGCACGAATGCAACACTTGAACAGAAATGATGATTTTTTATAATATTTTTGTGATTTTGACATTAATCGTTTTTTTTGTCACCACCCCTAACGATGAGCCATCTACTAATCGCAAAAGACCAAAGTAATTCATTTAGACACATATGCAACAGTACTTTGGGCTGATCTTACCAAACACAGTAGCCAGAGGAGAACGTAGAGTCCCTGTGTTTTTGAGAACAAGTCAGCTCCGAACTTAATACACGCCAAGGCCTCCAGAAATGCTATTGCACTGTGAATAAGGGGGAGAAAAACCAACACACAAAACTTAAACATCTATCCCACATGCAGTAAAAGTTCAATTTCACAGGAAAAGGTATTTCTTGAAGAAAAAAACAGAACAAATAACTTTAGTCAGGGCTATGATTTAAGTTTTACTTACCCAAACACCCAGCACTGGGTCCCAACTCTCTTGCACTGTGTGTCTGTAAGGTACGCATAATACTGTCTAAAGCCAAAAACAAAACAAAAAAAAAGTTAGCAAACTTAAGCGGTTCCAATCAGTAACTCGCCTTACTTTAAAGCTCACATATTATGCACTTTGCTGTCAATTTTATATGGTCTAAGTAGTCCCTAATACTTATTTTTTTAGATGTTTGCTGAAAAACCCGTTCAGATCATTTTTTGTAGCAAGCCTCTATACCCTGATTGTCCTCTGGTCTCAGGATGACCTATATTTGTGCGATCTGGCTGGCCCCTCCCACCTCTCTGCCGGGCTTTCTTTATATGTCCATGGGGCTCTCCCACCGTCTCTGCCGTGCTCTCGCGATACTAGAGACACTGCATGACTGCGAACACAGTGTTTACCCGGAGCTAAGCCATTCTTTGAACAATTTGACATGACCTGACATGATTAAAACCAGTGAAAACAGTAGCTTCAAAGTGTGATTTCTACAGGAATATCTTCCCATCCTTTGTCATGTTAAAAACGAGTCATTTTCAGACTGCAAGGGGAAAGCTAAGTTAGTGTATTAGGAGCAAAACTTGGTGCTACAACCGCTACATGGGCGCTAATGCTAAAAATAAGACTCAGACGATTTAAACCAGTAAAAACAGTAGCTTCAAAGTGTGATTTCTACAGGAATATCTTCCCATCCTTTGTCATGTTAAAAATGAGTAATTTTCAGACTGCTGTGGGGAATATAAACAGCGTGTTATGAGCAAAAGCTGGTTGCTTGTCCCAAAGCTAATAGCTATACACCAGTCAGGCAAAACTACCAATAAAAACTATTACTTTAGTTTCACCGTTTACAAAAAAGCACAGGTAGCTTCCTATCCGTTGTGTTATTTAAAAAGAGGCATTAATATACTGCTGTGGTTAAGATAAATTAGTGGAGTATGAGCCAAAGCATTCTGTGTTGGTGTATTTAACATTCAGGCTGTACTAAGGGCATCTTGTCGCTTAGCGGGGAAAACAACATGGCTGTCGCTCGGAAAATTTTCCATCGGATCTCGGGGCCGTGGACCAATAAGAAATGGGGGGGTGGGGTTATCATAGAGTACTGCACGGTGGACGTTTCTGGGGGGGAAGCATGGACATATAAAGAAAATATGGGGATGTGGCTGTGCCGACTATTACGTAATAGTCGGTGAGAATTCTGACTGGAGTATATTGGGGGGGGAGGGGTGGGGGTTTCAGAAAGGGGGAGAGTGAGAAAAGGAGAGATTGTTATTTTTTTGATATTTTGGCCGTCTCTAGGCACACCGTGGACCCATGGATATGTTAGAACACATTTAAAAAGTGCATTTAGCATAATATTTGACCGTTAAAGGTCACATTGACAAAAGAACAAACTGGATATAAGAATGCAACAATGTAAAATATCCCTAACAAAATCTATCAGTTTCAAGGCATAATTTCCCTTCTGATAAAAGTTGTCCTTTTACCTCACTGTTGGAGCAGTGATGATACCAACAAATAGGATCCGACACCAGCTGAGAGCGTGGCTTGCAGGAAAGACAAAAATATGCTTGAGGAAGAATGTGTTTAACTCTGTCAGCTAGGGAGAAAGAGAGAAAACAGACAGAAGAAAATAAATGATAATGATACTGAACTTTGTATAGCATCTTTCATACAAGAAAAGCAGTAGGATAGCCGCACATTCCTGTTGTTGTGGCGCCTTAGGGCCCGTGCCCACCTAGCGCCTTTTTCCCACCGCAAGCGCCTTTTTTCAATTGATTCCCAATGAGAAGCGGCCGCCTCGGCAAAAGGCGGCCGCTCTGAGAAAAGGCGCAGCGCCCAGCGTTTTTTTTCAAGCGTTTTTTGTCTTTTTGTGCGGCCTCCTCGAGATTTGCAAGTTGAAAAAAGTTCAACTTTTCAGAAAGGCGGTGGGACGTCACCGCCGCTTTTTTTCAAAGGGCCAATCAGATAGTAGATCGTCGGGACTCGTCGCCTTGGCAACAAGGAAGACGGAAGAGAAACTGCTTTTTCCGTCTCTGTTAACCCGAAACTGTACGAAAAGAGTGACTTAAAATGACCAGAACAGAGGGAGGAGAGCCCGTTTGTGGGAGCAGATTAGGCGAACACTTGATTAGCTGTATTTTTTATCTCCTACGGATCGTTTCATGCGCACACGTCAGCCTACAACTTGCTCCGCGTGTGTTTGCAGGAGCCGCGATAACTCCTCATCCAAACAGAGACTACTCATATTACAATGTAACGATTTAAATAGAAAACAGCAAGCCTAAAGAGTTAAACCAGTGTTGATAGGTCTGACTGACAGGTGACGATCAGCATTTTTTCTCCCCCGATCACAGCACTCTCTCTCCCAGCTCATAGAACGCTTGAAAAAAGCGGTCGAAAAAAACGCTCAGTAGACACACTCCCGAGCGCACAGCCAGCGTTTAACGCTGGGAAAAGGCGCTAGGTGGGCACGGGCCCTTAAGCAAGCACATTGGGTTTGAAATGATGAAGAGCATAAGCAGATTTTATACATTGTACCAGAATAAATAGGAGTTAAATGTAATAAAAGAAAGTATTTATATTTGTTGTTTGGTTTCAAATATTTATAGCCAAACAATGTATATCCAAATGTGATGCTGCTGATGTAAATGTACTGTATGTATGGAAAGGGCTACAGTTCCTGTCATGTTCACCCAATAGGAGTGTGAATAGTGTCTTTACCACCCTTAAAAGCTATCAGCATCACATCGTGTGGCCATCTACCGTATATAGATAAAAAAATAAAATAAAATGTAATTCAAACATTTTGAGTTGAGGTAAGGACATTTACGAACAAAGATCCTCTTTCAATCCAAGTCACACTTGGATTCACAAATTGGCAACAACATTGGCAGTTCATTCTAGGGGGACACTTTGTCCAAGTCCCTCTCATCCGCACCGGAGGATAATGAGAGGGAGGCCTGCTGTCGTGTTATTCTCTAATTTGGCCCAGAGCCTGTGTGGTTGAACCCACTGAAGAGTAGCTAAAGTGTCACCATGCTGATGAGCAGAGCCGAGCCGTCTCCCTTCTCTTCAACTAATTCTCAAATATTGGTAATTACTATTTAAAGCCTCCAGAGAGTTGGGAACTGTGAAGGAGAGGGGAGGAAAATGTTCTTTTCATCGCCACACAAAAATGAAGTTAAACTGCAGCTTTCATCGCTGTGGCAGCCAGTAGCTAGAAATATGGCAGCCACAGTTGACTCCAGTGGAGAGCAATGGCACTTACTCAATTTCTTCATTCATGGTTTTCTCATTACCTAAAATGTGCTTCCAAGTCATCCATCCTGGGTTTTTCCTCTTATGGGATTAGCTGTTAATGTGTAGACAGCAGGACGCTCGTCCATTATATGGATCCATGTGAGACAGGTTTTAGATTACAACAACGCAGGAGGCAATTAAATTAGCCTGGATTTAGCACACGGAGCCCTTGGATGATCCCCGACTAGTCAGCACTCTAGTTACAGTAGGATGTAGAGAGAAGATTTTTATTTATTTTTTGCGGACCCACCTGCCAGATGATCATGAAGAGATAGACTCCCATCACTCGCTGCAGGGAAGACTTTGGGTCCAGCCAGCGTACGTATGTCCAGCTTGCAGGGGTGAACTGTAACGCGGCTCTTTTGATCTTGCCCGTGGTGGTGTGGATGTCCCTAGATGGGAAATACACAGGAGAAGGATGACAAAGACACGCAGATAGATTTACAATAAGTATTATGTTAGTGTAGGAGAAAAAAAAACGGACGAAAAATAATGCCATCGTGTTAATTATTCAAGTCCAATCCTTCTTGACAAACTTGTGCGATCGTATTTCAGAACAGCAATTTGTGCATCTTGAGATTCTAAATCTCTTATCTAAAATGTCTTTCTCACGATATTACAAAATAGTACATAATAAATGTAATTAGTAAATTTGGCCAGTTACATAGAGCTCATCTGAATTCACATGTCGTACTTATTCTGAATTGAACTGTATATACGTAGTGCTTTCCTCCAATAGTACACACAGGTTAATCAAATGTTAAGACACACAAGGAGGTTTATACAATACATCTTTCATTGTGTTCACAACTTTTTCAATTGTACGTAATAAGGCGTAAAGCATAAAGGCCAAACAAATACATTTAAAATATTTAGCTTGTGATATCCTCCTTGAAGTTAGATTTTATTTTTCTGTTTAAATTAAGGCTGATAATCTTCTTCTGCCACTATATTAGACATATTGTTATTGACTCATGGCTGATCCCATGGAATGCATGCACCAGACCTTAATCCCTGCCTCCCTCTTCATAGTCAATAAATTACTTAGATAATCCAACTTTGAAAGTCTTGCTGTTGGCACAGACTATGGATTAGCACCAACCTGAATAGAATTATTAACAATGTTCAGTTGTAGTAAATTTGTCATACTTAATACTGGCCCAGTGGTAAGTCCTCATCTCCAAAAAGCGGCAGACAGTCATGCCAAGCCAGATGCCTCCTCCATTACACAGCAGAATGTCCAAAATCACCTGGTCCCACCAGCACTCGGCAAAGTTAGGCAGCAGATGCATGAAGAACAGCTGCGGGGAAGGGGAGATAAGAATAGTATAGATAGTCTACATCAGAGTGGAAATACGATTTAATTTCCAGCCAAAGATAATATTAAATAAATGTTATATTAAAAGATTGAGATTGACAAAAAAACCATCAAAAACCACTTCCTAACCTCTGTTAGCTCCCAGGTAATACTGATGGTCCAGCAGAGGCCATAGCTTCGAATGAGCAGGGCCTTCATACCCCAGCCCCAGAAATGGCTGAATGCAAAAATGTCAAAATGGCTCAGGATCCTCTCCCAGGTGATGACATGGCAGTTCACAGCATATTCCTGTAGAGACCAGCGCAGGCATCATCATGACAAGTGATTGATAACCCCCCCTGGTAATGAAGGCAACCGGTGCATGCAAATCAACTTTTGAAAATCTTCACCATTACGTCTGCCTCTCTCTTGGCATAACGGAGGTTTGGGTCCAACCAGAACATTAGCTGCTTCACCTGATTCCAGTTGAGGAAGATGATGAAAACCAGGAAGAGGAAGTAGAGGACACTCAGACCTTAAAACAACAGAAACACATGACATTAGGAAAGGAAATCTAAGTTGCAAAATGGAAACTGTTTTTTTTTTTACCCATTAACAGTTTTGGCAATACTCACCAAAAACTATTCGCCATATGGCTGGATGTGGTCTGGTGAATGGTCCTGGAGTGGGGCACATAAAGATACTATGTCAAATATATATAATCTACAACAAGTGATGGAATTTACACAGGTTTCTCATTGTCTCATAACTATTTAATACATTTTATATTTTGTTATTGTTTCACATATAAGATTTTAAGACCCGGGACACTTTCTCTTCCTCATGCCCAGTTGTTGCATGAGTTATGGCTATGAGGAAGAGCCATCCGTTTCTATCTTCTTCATTATGTGTGTGCAATGCAAAGCAGTCCATATTATTTGCTGTGCACTGCTTACATATTTCTGTCTCAGCGCAACTTCAGTCTAAGGGCTTTCTAAACACACTTGACTGAACACAGACTCCAGGGTCCCTTATTTCTTTTTTTGCTTACCGTTAGGAAATGCCAAAACACTGATGACCAGGAAAAATGAGATGACCAGGATGAGCCCCACCCAAAGATTGCTGTCAGGGTTTCCATCATCTCTGCAGACAGGGGAAGACAGATAATATCCCAACAAACAGTTAATATCAGCACTGAGACTGCTATGAGTTCAACAGCCCATTTTACGAAGAGGTGTGGACCTGGACCAGCAGTGATTTGAATGTGTCTCATATCCTCACGTCTCAACATGTTACTATCAAAAACATATATGAGGTTTACATTTCAGTACTTGTGGGGAGAAATGTGTGTTTTCTGGAGCAGATATTATTTGACGTTCCTACTCATTTCCTTGCTAGTAACATTGTTGTAGCTAATATCAGCACAGGAAAGAGTGCTCTGATCACTTGACTAACGTTATAGCACAACAATCATGGTATTAACATAAACGAGTTGGGGGGCAGCCGTCACCGAGGAGGTTATTCTCGTGCTTTAAACACGGATGTGATGGGGTTTTTTTCGGTCAGAACCCCCGGTAAATGGAAGCTTGGAGCTAGCTAACCCCCTGTTGTACCTGGCTCTCTGTCAGAGCATCACTAGGCGATATGCAGCTAAGCTAAACCCATGAGCTAACGCTAGCCGCGGAGGACGACTCACCGTGTGAAGGCGAAATACATCAGGCTGAGCACCGTGCATGTCAGCAGCGTTATAGTGTGCGGCCGGTAGAAGAACTCGATGGTGATATCCTCAACCTGCTGCTCGTTTATCATACGGAAATGCATCCTGTAGTTCACATCATCTTTGCTTAAGGTATGAGACCTGCCGTACATAAACGCCATAGATGAACGCAGTGAGGGGAGCTGCAGCAGGAGCAGGCAGCTGCTCACAGCAGTAGGAGAAAGTCACCACGGCCAGCACACAACAAACAGGAAACACCTAGAATAAATGTAAAAAAGAGACTACGCTACATCTCCTCCAAATTGGAATACAACTCGTTGCGAAAAGAGAAACAGAGTGTTAAAACTGTGGAAGATAGTTTTCGGGGAAACTGTTTGCACTTTTGATTTTGATTGGTTTAGCTAGAAGCTATATGTTTGTAAGGGAGTGTCCCAATGCGGAAAGAGTTCACATGCCCCGCGGCATCATGTGCTGATATGATTGTTTTTAGCTGTGACCTCCAGGCAAGGACTCTGAAGCAATATGAACAGTCTGACTTCAACCTCTACCGTATAATACCCCAAATTAATATTTAAAAGACAGGCAAAATACAGGCAAGTCTACTCACTCTGCACCCCCACAATGTAAGCCTAATTTAATAGCTAGAGCTAAAGGACTTTTCTTTCCCTCACAGAACTTTATTCACAATCTTATTTCAATTAGGCTACATTTTAAATTGGAAAAAGTATGCTAGTAGGTCAGCATACATTATGTAGGTTTAAGTTATACATTCAGAAAATACAAAAGGTAACAGTTTTTGAGATACAGATAAACACAAATAAAAGAAGAAATAGGCCTACTGTGATTTATGATTGAATAAAAAAGATATAGGCAGGATACCTAGAGAATAAATAGACTAGGCTACAATATTGGGTTACACTTAACAATAAGGGCAAATTAATTGACCGTTAGTTAATGCTTAGTTAATGCTTGATAAACATTTATTAAGCATTAACTAGTCATTTTTAACTGCTTAGTTAATGTTTAATGCTTAGGTTTAACTAAGCACAGTTAACAAAGCATAGGCTTATTTGCTTAGGCTACTCAGCTAAAAATGTACTGTTACTAACTAAGCAATAACAGTTAGTTAATGCATAATAATAATTAACTAGCCTATGTATTGGGCTAACTAACTATTTATGGCATTAACTAAGCATTAACTCACAGTTAATTAATGTACCCTTATAGAAAAGTGTTACCCAATATTGTATAGGCTATAAATACACATTGGAAACAGTAAGACAGTGTAGATTCAAGATGTTTATATGTCATATATGCATAACAATTAGGGCAGGAGTCATTGGCAATGAAATTCTTAAATACCAGGCTCCTCTCATCAATGCAATAATGAAAAAAAGAAGAAGAAGAGAGCCACCTGAGATACAAATAAACACAAAAGTAGTGCAAGGGCACAGAGCAGATAAAAAGTGTAAAGATAAGCACCATAAAGGCCTTAATATAAAGTAAATGTAATAAAATGCTAAATAAAAATTTAAAGTTGATCAAATAGAATACTGTACATGAAATATATACAATTTAGCCAATTATCTGCCATATAGCTATAATACAACTGTAGGTTTAATTTAACTATCCTTCTGCCATTTAATCAGTCTCTTTTTATCCCCATTTTTCCTCTAATTTCTTCCTCTCTCCATCTGTCAGACTGTGTCTTTTTCTATCAGAAGGAGGGTGGACCAACTATTCTACTTATGTACATGCCATATAGGCATATACACTTCAAAAATCGATAAAGATTGTGCAAACACATTGTGTATTCTCTGTAACAGACATAGTTTGATTATCTATTATCCTACTACCGGTATCTATTTATTAGGCTACATTTCCTGAACATTTGACAAAATCTTCCCTACCTTCTCAATAACTTTTTTTAATGTCTTAGATATATTAATCTGTGTATCTTGCGTTCATCCGTACATTTTGGAGAAGAAAAAGGCAGGATCTGGTGGGAGTTTATCCCCCCCATGTGGCCGCTCCTGGCTTCACATGTCACTGACTTCAAAAACATCCGCAGCCCCCAGCAGGTGTCCCTGTCATCTGCCATTAGCTGATTAGCAGCAGAATTTCCCCCATTATAGACAGCCATATTCAAAAGATGTATCCTTAATGCTATTTATGGTGGTTTAGGAAAGAAGTACAGAGCGAGTTTAGTTGAGCACAGCCTCTGAGTAAGGCTGTTGTTTTGTCGTGCTTTAAAGCCACCACCATCATACCTGTTCCAAAGAAGCCCTCACCATCCACTTTCAATGGCTGTCGTCATGCTGCACTGACCCCCATCTTCATGAAGTGAAAGGCTATAGCCATGGCTCACATCAAATCCATCCTCCCCTCCACTATGGACCCTTACCAGTTTAAATACCAAGGTAACAGATTCACAGATGATGCTATCTCTTCTGCTTGTCACCCAGCATTTACCCGCCTGGACACCAAAAACTCATGTCAGTCAGAATGCTGTTCATAGACCTTTGTTCAGCATTCAACACCAATATCCCTCAGCAGCTGATCTGACCCACGACTGCGCTCCATCCTTCTGCGGCAACCAGAAATAATGTTCTGCACATTTAAGTGTATTCACCTTTGTATACCGTTTGGTTTTGCCTTACTTTTTGCACTATTTAGAATGCATGTATTGTATATATTTCTTATCTTGTTTTATCCTTTTGTATATGTGGGTCTGAGAGAAAAGTGTTTTCGATTCGTCTGTATTTCTGGCACATTTTGCAGAAATTGATAATAAAGTTGAATTGACTTGACTTGAAAAGTTATTTCACAAATAGACCTAATCTGCCCGATTTCAGTATATCAAGAGTCACCTACTACACAGGTTTTAAGAATTATAATTTCAAAAAGCACAATTTCTAGGCTACACGAGTGCCTAACCGCTACCCTAGTGTAAGGGTAAGTTTGATTGAATAAGAGCCTGGCTGAAATTAGGTTTCCAAAAGTGCCTAAAAACTTTTATTTTGCATAGGAGTTATTTTCTTTCAATCTTTTGTTAGTAGAGCACAATGGAAATACTGACTTGTTCTTTCTAAAAGCACAGTGTTGTGTGCTCACATACATTTTTATCCACTTTGTCATCATATCTTATGAGTTCATAAAACATTTAGTTTAAAGTACAACAAAATGTGTTACACTTTCCCCCCCCTATAAATGTAGATTTTTTGGGGGGATCATTTTCATATTTTGCTGAATTTGAAACCTGTAATTATGTTTAATTGTTTATCATCATTGTCCAAAGCCCAGTCAAGTGTTACAAAAAAACTGATTAAGCTAAACAAACAATATGATCAACTTTATTTCCCCAAAAACACAGTTACATTTTTTTTTAACAATATGCAGGGGAAACAATTAAAAAACTTTTTTTTAAAGTATAGAAATTCAATATACTTTATGGATACACACTTTAAAAGCAATGCAATCAAGTCTTATGATGAAAGTGATTAACGTTTTTTTTACAGCAGGGTATCGGAACAATCAATATTTATTATGCAACTCGGTATTCAAGCAGCATTAAACCACAATTTGCAACAGCTTTCACTAAGATTATCTTTACAACCATAAAGGGGACAGTTTAAACGATGTGCCACTGCCACACAACAAAATAAAAGGAATTTATAAAACACGATTGCTGTGGAGACAGCGCAATCAATAGTTAATGTATCGTTCTTTGTATGTTGAGATACTAGATATTAGTACCATGTGAATAGGTGGTTGGTTGTTGTTTTTTGTGGGGGAAATTTAGTCTCCCTGTTTCAGCAGTATGACAGGCTGTGGAAAACAGAACAACCATGATTAATTACAGATAACCATATTCCTGTTTCAGTATATTGCTGGGCCAAAGAAAAAAAACATACCAAAGTGTTGAAATTGTCTCTGCACACAGCTTTACTCAACCAGTAGATCAAGAAGAGGGCTGTTAACATTTCAACAACCAGCAGGCTCAGGATCAGTCCAATTACTCCATTATTGACCTATGACAGAAAAGATACAGTTCAGTTCAGTTCAGATACAGATAGTTATGGAGCTAAAAACATATTGTCTTTGTCTTTCAAAGAGCCCCAGGAGTTACTTAATGAATCAATTATAATATATGAGAAATATAGTGCTGCTTTACTTTGACATTTTGCAAGTCTTCTGGCATGGCATTAAACCGGCATGCACAGAGAAAAACTGCTACGATCGACCAGAAGAATCCAACGATGTTCACAGAGAACGAAAGCTTTGTCTGTAAGGCGAAAGGGGAGTAATTATGTAGGCGTAATGCAGGCGAAAAATATAAATAAAATCCAAATGTTCTTTTTTTGGAGACATATCTCGGTTTCATAATCTAATAATGAATGTCTTTTTTGTGACAATCATTCATCTCCAAATAAACATTATTGGTGCCAATTTACAGTTAAGAAGACTAACAAACAAAATTTAAACATACTTAAAACTCATGTATGGAGGTTAATGTGTTATACCATGTCGCTATGCTTGAGTTATACTGCAAATGTTGTGCAAAATACTGTAGTGTTCACCCCTAATCACAATACTTTAAACTAGGGCTGTCAAGCGATTAAAAAAATTAATCTAATTAATTACAGGCTCTGTGATTAATTAATCTAAATTAATCGCATACTTTTATGACACTTTTATACCTGTTTATAAACAGCTGTATAGCCTGCTAGTCTCTCTCTCTCGCTCTCTCACTCTCTCTCTCTCTCTCTCTCTCCATCTCTCGTAACTTCTGTTTCCACAACAGACACCGCTGCACTGCCACAGATGCTTATGCCGATTCATTCACCATCGTTGTACTCATAGGCAAAAATATTGAGAGACACACACACACACACACGCGCACACGCACACACACACACACACACGTTTACGCGGACGACGAGACAGCTAGCAAAAATTGAGACACGGGGAGAACGATTGAGAGATACTGTTTTGAACCTAGCCTACATTGTTGCACCCACTCAATCAATAATGCACAGACACTGGCTGCGGAGAATAAAGTAAGATGTCTTCCTACCTTCATGCTTATTAAACCGTCTATAGAGCCCTCGGCGCCCTGTTTCTCTCTTTACTTTTCTCCCTTTCACCCGCGCGGGCTGTGTCTGCTTCAGGTGCAGCTCGGTGCAGCTACGCACCACTTTTGCACCGGGTCAAAGGGCATTATAGAAGTGCGATTAATCTGCGTTAATTTTTTTAATCGCGTTAATTTTTCTGTGATTAATTAATCGAAATTAACGCGTTAATTTGACAGCCCTACTTTAAACAATGAATATCAAAGGCACCAGAAGCAACCCTGACCTCTAAAGGGTACAAAGTTGAACATGCAACATTTCTTTACATTTTCAAGATAGATTACTTTTTATTTTTTTAAGCATTTTAAAATCAAATGTAATAAATAAATGTGAATAGGCTCTTGTGACCTTTAGGATTATAATTTTTTAAATGTTGACAACAATGACTGCTAAGGGCAGCCAAAGGTGATTTACTTGTCAGGGTTTTAATGAGTCATGTGAATATATTTCCATACTGGACTACATAAAACTTGATGCCTTCTACAGTATGGCTGTTGACAACCAAGGTCCCTCTAAACAGTTGTCCAAGGATGTCAGTATCATGATAGTTCTCTGTCTCGCTCAATGCTTTAACAACCTAGTTGCACTGAAAGGAAGATAACTGGAACCGTTGAAGTCAACGCAAGATTTGGAAGACCAAGAAAAAAAAAGATTTTAAGGCCAAAATAGGTAATTGGAAGGGCCACAAAGGTCCCCAAACTTGAATATTACTGAAAATCTGTAGAGTGACCTCGAATGTGCCCGGTGTGCATGGACGCTCAGGAACATTGCTAAGCTAGAGGTGTTCTCCCATGAAGAATGGGGAAAAGTTACAGGGCAAAGCAAGAACTCAAAGAGTCTAAGCTGACTACAGGAAGCGTTTGCAAGCTGATATACTTATGCTTGTTGTACAAATTATAATTTTGCAACTGCAAAACATTTTATAGAAATGTTATACCCATGATTAACTTTGTGCCATTTAAAGGTCAGTATAATATAACAAAAACTTAATTTTCAGCTTACCACATGCATGTTTGGATATTGTCCGGCAGCATAGGACAGCATCCCAGAGACAACAAACTAAGATATTGATAGAATATTTAAATTTTTTGCAAATTATTGCAGAATATCAATAGATAAACTCAGACCTCACATAGGGGAAATTGAAATGTCACGGCAGCAAAAGGAAGTATAAGAACAGATGCGTAGTTAAGGCTATATTGTTGTTCCCCATTAAAAAATATCAGCAAATACACATTTAAATTGTATTTACCACAACATTGGGTACAGTGCAGGACAAGGTGAGCCCTGTCTGACTAAAAATCAGGCCGAGAGTGAGGATGAACACACCAGCAATGGCTTGGGCTGCCTGATGAATAAAAAGAGAAAACACTGCATATTAAAAAAGGTGCATTTTTTTTGTATGTAAGTTGTACAAAAAGACAGTAGTCACACTACCTGTGTAAGAAAACAGATCAACTTACGCCGAGAGGTTTAGGTTTTCCCCTGAATGCAAAGACCTTGAAGGAGTCTCTGTACACACACTGGAATTTCTCCGGCATGAGTTGACCCTCTCTGGCATCCTTAAGACTCCCAATGGGGATGGTGATGATCATTGATCCGTCACACACAAACGTCTTCTTCATTCTCCTGTGGACAAAATTAAAGACGAGAATGGAAAAGCAGTTTGTATCACAGTGGTGAGCTATCACTGAGGTTTCCAGTAAAGGTAACATACCTTTTTTTTTTTAATCTTTTCCTATTGTAATGCTCTGCTTTGTCGAATGAGTTTGACAAGGAAATGACCTGGCTGGCCAATTTGTCTTTGTCACTTACCCTCTTCCTCTTACCCTCCCCCCCACTCCATGTCTCTCTCACACAAAGCCACAATATGCTTGTATGTAGACTTTTGAAATTTGGGAAACATAAATAAATGTTGAAACTTGCTAAGATAATTTTTCTTTGTGTACATATATTGACAGAAATGTTTTATTGTTTTGTTACATCAGACATAACATACATCTTAAGACTGAGAGTTAAACATGATGATAATAGAGAAGACTGACAAAGTGAGGAAGTTGAGGCGTGAGGTGACCTCATCTTTCAAAGTATTTGCAGGGAAGTAGAAATCATGACGGGCGAGCCCCTTGGTTGACAGAGATGCAGAATGTGAAAAAGATACTGCTCAAGCCAAACGTGGTAAGAATCCCAATCTAAGATCTTTATGTATTTAGACATTTTTTGTCTTTGTAATAGAATAGCAGGTAAATGTGTGAGCTTCTCAAAGTTGTCTTGTGTCTGTACTGAATTGGATGTGTGTGTACATGTTAAACTTGTCATCTGATGAACAATGAAATATTTAGTATAATTGATTGAGAATTACATTTGACTTATTTGATATTGCTCGAAGAAATTCAAATATGACAAAATAAATAAATGTGAATCCTAATGAATTATTATGTGAAGTTTAAATATGATTAATAATGATCCACTTTTTATCCGTACTTACACAAATCGTCAACTGCATATTTATTCATCTTGAAAAGCCATTGATGCTTAGTTATAAGCCCTGTAATTCTGATTTAGCAAATGTCTATAAATATCCAAATCCTTCATTTTGTCATGAAATCGTTTTCATCCTGGGATATTTTTGTTGATCTGTTCTTCTCACATGAAAGCCATTGCATATCTGCCTGTTCCGGGAGACGAATCCTTCTTCTGTTTCTTCCATCTTTCCCTGTTGAAAGGGTTTTAGGGATTTATTTTTCTCAATCAAGGACCGGAGGACAGCGGGTGTCTTGTAAATGATGTACAGATAGCTAAGCACCATTAAGCAGATTTTTATTGATCAAACTGGGATACATAAATACAATTGACTTTACTTTACATAATTTAGCAACACAATGAAAAATATTTTAGGACAAAAGCTTCATTGTGATTTCATTTAGGCTACTGTATCGTCACTTTTTGCTCAGGAGAAACTACAATATTTTATCTCAACCACATATACAAGGAAAACAGACCCCTGCAGAGTGTATTAGCCTACTACTTAATCAAGTGCAACAGGGGAAAAAAACAACCCTATTCATACTAATTTGACCTTTTCCAACTTATTCAAATCTTCATACTCATTCACCAGTCCAGGTTGCTGATTTCACGTGCATTTTTTTTGTGCAGAAAATGCATTTTCCAGTTTCTCTGTATTTTATAGGTACAAATTATTTCCATAAAAAGTTCTACAAAATGACTTAGTAAGTGAAGTTAAACCGTTGCATTATACTGTTAATGTTAAGATCAAAAGTGAATGATTCCCAGTAAAAATTAAAGAACACATAGTACATATATTTTTAAATCATTATACTTTTTTACAGCACAAGAAAAACTATCATCCCTCCAGATCAGGGAAGGACCATGGCCTGTGCAGACCCTGACATGGATATCCATGGAGATGACCAGGAGCCAAACAGAGAGCCGCTGATGAAACTTCTTTACAAAGCTACTGAGCTCGTGCCGGACGACAAAGGGCCGCTGCATGACCTTTTGCAGAAACAACCTGCTGTGCTGGGGGTAAATAAGTGATGAAAATGCCCAGGATATGCTAGAAAAGTCAACACAAAATGAGATTAGTATCAAGCAATCCAATGCAACAACCAAACAATTTGTATTCCTGTAAGAGAAGGTGTTGGTTCAAATGTCATTCATGGTGGTATCCTATAACTGTAACCCATTTTGTTGTTAAATAATCCTGATAGTTTGCAGTAGTTATTCATCTATTGTGTGTGAATGTAATTACTTCATACATTTTAATAGTAAAGTATTAGAAAAAGGAACTAAGATAGTGTTTTTTTCAAGAACAAAAAAAAATATTTTCAATAATTATGGTAACACTTTACAATAGGGGGAACATTAAATACCTGTTAGCAAATGCTTTATAAAGGCTTAATAATAATTTACTAAGCATTACCTAA
The DNA here is from genome assembly GCA_026929865.2 of Hyperoplus lanceolatus. Lineage (NCBI taxonomy): Eukaryota > Metazoa > Chordata > Actinopteri > Uranoscopiformes > Ammodytidae > Hyperoplus > Hyperoplus lanceolatus. The sequence goes on from CM049401.1 coordinate 18,715,837, forward strand.
ATGTTAATAAATGCTTAATAAATGCTTAATAAACATAAACGAAGCATTAACTAACTGTAAATAACTAAGCATTAACACTTACTTAATAGGCATTTTCTACCCATTAAATAACCCTTACAAGCATTAACTTAGCATTAACAAATAGTTCATTAATGTACCCTTATTGTTAAGTGTTACCATAATAATACTACTTTGTAAAGACTCAAGTTCAGGCATTACTGATCACAGTCTGTTACTCTTTCCTCGCTTTCACTGGGTGATTAAATATTTACAACACAGTTAATGCAAAACGACACCGACCGATAAGAGGCACAGTAAGGAGCGCTGGCCACAATAACTTGTATCCATTTTGCAGGTTTGGTCAGCACTGCAGCAACAGGAAAGGTTTGGTTTGGGAGGGTTTGTGGTGTTCTAGCTTGTCAGTGTGAAGGCTGAAGTTTCTTATAATCCTGTCTATGTGTATAGCATTCTCATAGGTAGAAGAACTGTTTTTTTGTGGATTTAGGCTACTAGGATTAAGATGAAAATAAATTGAATTTATTTTGCTGTATATTAATGTTACAAACATTAATGTAACACACTCTAGGCCTATGATACATGCTGATACTACATATTTCTTTAGTGGGTAATTTAATTTCCAGTAAGGACAACCAAATTGGAATGAGATTCATGCATGATGCATGTCTAAACCCATTGTCAAGTCATTAATCAATGTGAGATCTAAAATATATTACCATTATCATTCTCGCTGAGATACATGCATGAAATAATAATAATTGTATGTATACACTTTTAACTACATGCAGGATTTCATACACTTTCAGGCATTTGTGCACTCCAGTAGGGGAGAACGGGGTAATTTGTCACACGGGTTGGTTGTCACAATCGTTATATCTCGGAACCAGAAGGCGCTGTCTGTGAAATTTTGGTATGTAAATATCCAGAATTGGGATCAGAGGTCACCTACATAGTCTTCCTTGGAGTTAGACTGCTGCATTTGAGGTGAGACGACTGTTTGTGTTTTTCATGTCAAATTAAAAATATTTAGCTCCTCAGTATTTTTCTTCTAGGCTTTTAAACAATGGGTTTATAACAAAACACTTGTTACACATACAAAGTGTGAAGGGTAAGCTATAGTTTAGATTGTGGTTCGTAAGCTAATTAGTTGTCAGATGGTTGTTGGCCTTGATGCTAGCAAGAAATTCAAGTTGGGGTTGGCCGTCACATTTTTTGGGGGGTTGGTTGTCACATGTTATCTCAAGGCTGCAGCCAGAAAAGGAACCCAATAACAAAAGAAATTGTCAAGCTGTATCCTCACTGACACCCCAGAGAAGGAAAGAATAGAGCAGGAAAAGGCAGCTAGCATGCAAAAGAAAAAAGGGCAACAAAATCAAAACAACCCAGTGCATCCCAAACTACGTAGGCCTATTTGTCAACTTGACAATGCAATTAAACTTTCAAATTTAGTTCTACTTTCTTGCCTTCTTTTTAAGATTATTCCCATTAAGATAACATTGTGACAAACAACCCCATAGTGTTTGACAACCGACCCCTTTATGGGGTTGGTTGTCAAAATGTGTAAGGGTGTCTTTGATGATTAATTTCTTCTTTATTACAATAAGATAGAAAAAGTGAGGGGTACACATTCAAGCCAACACCTTAAGTTTCAATTATATGTAGGAATGACTACTGAAAGATGTTTAGGTGATAAGCAATTCTCACTAGAGTAAAAAGTGTGCCTACTTACCCCGTTCTCCCCTACATGTGCCTTTACTGTATTATAGTGTTTATTTGATGGAAATGAAGTTGAGATTATAAAATGAATCCTATAACATGGGGAGGATTGTACAAAAACTACTTGCTGATACAAATCCTAAGTACAACTTTTTTTCCCCGGCATGTATCATTCATTTGTCTCTGTTCCTGGGTCAGTCCCTGCAGATTGTGAGCGGTGTCCTCAGTGTTGGAGTGGGAATCGTTTTTGCTCTAACCCAGGAGATGCAACAGTCGCTTTTTACTCTGTTCAGAGTTTCCCAACTGACTGGAGCACTCGTAAGTCTCTCTAAAATCTCTTGCACTAGTTACAGTAAAGCAGATTAAACCTATAAACTGAGTTACCACCTTGTCTCTTTTGTATTTAAACTGTGTACATACTTTAGTGGGCTCCAAGTTTCTACTTGTCTCCTCTGCAGTTCATCATTGCTGGAGTTGTGTCCAACTTGTTGTTCAAATATCCGGAATTTGTGCCTGTAAGTGCTGTTAACAAAACCCCTTACAGTCTGTGAAGTTGATTAATAGTTGAATAAATTCAGTAACAGTAATTAATGGATGCATGTATGTATGGCTCGTGTCCCAGGTGTCCCTCGTGATCAACTGTGGCTGTATTATTGTGGCCGCAGTTGCAGCTTCTTTCATATGCGTCGACCTGTCTCACTGGACTCAAGAAAATGATCAGCATTTGAGGGTAAGACCATGTGAAGAATATGAAAGAAAAGCAACCCTTCAAACTACTTATGTAGTGATAGATTGTTAATGACATGAAACTAATGCATATTTGTGATGATCTTTCATGTTTTCTTTTAACAGATGGAAGTGCTGGAACTGTGTGTGTTAGGGCTGGAGGTTCTTCTCTCTGCAGTCCTCTGCTTCTGGTTTATCAAAGAGAAACGTGCCAAATCTACATGATCAAGCTGAAGAAATAATTTGAGAGGAAATCTGAAAATGTAATTCTTTAAATTAACTGTTTGATTATTATGAGGACCGGGTCAGTGTATTAAAGCTTAAAAATTAAGTTAAGTGACTATATTAGGCAATGAATGGTCTTAAGTTTTCTTGTAGGTTACAGCTACACCATATGTGGTTTTGTTTTCTATGTTGATTTCCTATATTGGAGATGAAAACCCCATGCTAAACAGCCCGGGCTGTGGTCTGCGTATGATGTTTGACTTGAGAACTGAGTATACAAGGCTTGTGGTAAACGAATGTCAGCTTTTCGCACGTGAAGAAAAAAAAACACTTCTTTATTCTCTTCCACCTATGCCTCTCTTTCTGTAACGGCAGCAGTGGGTCTCACAGCACTGCTCAGGCAAGCAGAGGCTGGCTCTGTGTGTGTGTGTGTGGTTTTAAACCCATCCCTGGTTAACGGTGGAAATATCTCTAGTTTTCAGCCTGCACTCACACTTCAGGCTGGTTTCACATGCACAAACGCTTCACAGAGCTATGAAGAATTTGTATGTTATTAGGTAGGCTTGTTTTTTTTGGTTTGCAGCAAATAGTCCTTAGCCATGTGTGGACATATCTGATTTCAAGTCACACTTAACTGTGGCAGAGAAATTAAAAACTGCATTTTTTTAAACATTTTAATCATCTGTACAAACGTGTCACAACACAGGACAAAAGAAATATGACAGCACAACATTGATCTGCCTGCTATTTTTTTTGTTTGTTTTGTAATATACATTATAACAAAAAAACTCATCTACAATATAAACACTGATTCATACCTAGCTCTTTGAACAAATGTACAGACCACTGCCGTCCCATCATGGCAGTGTTATATTATGTGTCAATTTCCAATTTACAGCATCATAATGAAATGTCATGTGATAGATGAGCTTTGTCCATTCAAGTCTTTTAGTGCTCTGCAGCTGGACTCCTCTTCCTTTCAGACGCTTGTTCTGTTACTCAAACTGCTTCAACATCAAGTAGATACCGGCGCAAGGCTTCACAGCTATGAAAAAAGAAGGAGAAAGAAGAAAAAGGGATTTTGAAAAAGATACTTTCTAGACATTATGCACTCTTATTATTTTTACTTGAGTCTGCATGAAATATCAGACATAATAAATGTAAATTAAGATGATACTTTTCTCACTCTTTTGGTTATCTTAATTATTTTATTTATGCTATTTGCAATGTATTATTTGATAGAAAACATCTAAAACATAAAGTAAATTGAGGTTAAGCAATTCAGTTTTGATTCCAATGATGTCAAATAAAAGCTGTATTTGAACATTATAGGAATACATTTAAATTTTTTTTTTCAAAAAACACACAGGCATCAACAACAACAACAACAACAACAACAACAACAACAATACTATTTTTAAACATAAATGCATTCCAAAGCCCCAAAACAAAAGATTGCAACAGATGCGTGCGTGCATTCAAACATACAGGCCTAAAACTCTTGACAAAGTATGGTTTTTGATACAAATGGCACCATCATGCCAAACAGATGCACAGAGGAATATAGGAAGATGAGGAAACCAAGAAGAAAAATGTGAAAAAAAGAGCCACACGTTTACATAACAAACCACCATTCAGGACGAGACCCAGACCCTCCATTTTAGGACACAGTGTCATGCAGCACAAAACATTTTCAAACAGATTAGTAGACAGGCCACATCTTTCTCACAGTTGTTGACGAGACTGCAAAAGGGCACAAACACAGATGTCCACTTTGGTGACACCGGTTACTTACTGAACTAAAAACCCCTTCAGTTTTGAGTCAGACCACAGTAGAGAGGCCTACTTCTATATGCGAGGGCTTGCTCTGGTAAAAAAAAAAGGTCAAAAAAGGTGGTGAGTGAAACTGAAGCTTAAACTATTCTCTCCCATTGGCCTGTACATTCCCAGAGTCTCATACAAGTTAAAGTATACGTCGTCTAATATATAATTGAGAATTATATGCACCACATTCAAAATACTTGTAAATGAAAAGAGGAAAATATTATCAGAAGACTTTTTGCAGGTGACAATATACTCTGTGTACTCTAGGTTTAAATGTATACATTTTCCTGGTGGAAAAATCAAACATGTTCAATATAACTTGGCTGGGGTAACGTTTTCTTGTAGGGTGGTAGATTTTAAATCCTAAACCTCTTTATATGACAACCAGATACTGCTACAGACTAGACAACATTTTATCATTATAGTCAATTTCTAGTTATAATCCGGCTAAAAAAATCACATTACATGTTTCTGGCTTGTCACATATATCATGATGGTGCTAACATGTCTATTATTACTATCCTCTCCAAACTATATTGTCTTTGGTTCATGTGAAGGCAAATTTCAAAACGTCATTCAGAGAGCTACAGCAGTTCAACATACAGTAATGATCTACAGTTTATTTATTTATTTATTATTCTTTCGGACAATTCCACACAATACACAATTTTCTCTTGCAAATATTCATACATCATACTTTGTGTTGTCCGAAGGGAGACGGAAGAAGCCAAAGGCTTATCAGGTCCCGCCCCCATTTTCATCAAATTCGGATTCAGATACACAGTTACTGTTACAGAAAATAAAAATAAAACAAAAAACATTTTTTATATATATATATATATATATACACACACATACCCATACATTTTTTTTTTTTTTTTTTTTTTTAAGAATCTGCAGTCCAATACATAGTCCAATAGTCAATTTTAATCTAATTGCTTCAGCTTTTAAGATCAGTTCAGCACAGTTCAGTTTTTCTGTGACAATGCCAAGTGTATAAATTGTGAAGTGGCCTTGTATTTGGCCTGTTCCATTTCTTTACTGGTAGTCTAAACACTTCTGCAAAAGTATTCAAAACAAGTCTGTCTGCTGGCCTGTATTATTCTTTACAATATTGTTATGTAAGTGACATTGACATTGTGCTCAAGTTATTAGTCTGTAATTTTCAATAATTTTTGAAACATAATTTGCTTTGAAATTGCGCAAACTGCAACTCCCTGTGACAACTTCATCAAGTCCATTCCACAGCTTAATACCATTTACAGAAATCGAAAAGGATTTAAGTGTGGTCCTTATATTTTTCTCAGTGAATTTAACTTTTCTTCTTAAATCATGCGAAACTTCTCTGTCTTCAAACATTACTTGTAAACTGTTAGGAAGGCTTTTTTTGAAGCCTTGTAAATCATTTGTACTGTGTGGTAATTTACCACATCACGTAATTTGAGAATTCTACCTTCAATAAAAAAGTTATTAGTGTGTGCCCTGTAATTGGCTTGGTAAATAATTCGTATTGCTTTCTTTTGAAGAATCTCCAATGGGTGCAATGTACCTTTGTAAGTGTTTCCCCATATTTCAGCACAGTAATGCAGATGTGGGGAAACTAAACTCCAGTATAATACAAGTAAGGCCTTTTGATTGAAACAATGTTGTGCTTTCCAAAGTATAGAAATACTCCTGGCTATTTTGCCCCTGAGATGGTTAACTTGTGGTTTCCAACAGTATATACGCTTTGGAAACAACGTATCACTGTCTTCTTCAGATATTAAAAAGCAAAAACAAAATGATTTGATGTATTGCTTTAATGGCATCTGAATGTATTGAATTACCCAAAGAGAATGAAAAAGCTTGATAAATAAGACAGAGCACATACTGTATGTAGTACAGTACTACCACACTATTCGCACTTTACTTAGTATTACCATGTAATCACCTGGTCAATGATCAAATTCCTTTGTGATTTCTCTACTTATGACATCTATTGCAGCATGTCCGTCCTGGGAGAGGTATCCCTTACTCTGTCGACTCTCCCTGAGATTTCTTCAATTTTTTTTTTTTTTATTCCCGGTAAAGGGTTTTTACTGGGAGTTTTTTCTCAGCCGAGCTAAGGGTGTAAGGGCAGGGTGTCATATTGTATCATATATCATATTGTATGAAATGTAAAGCCCACTGAGACAAATGTGTTTGTGATTTTGGGCTATACAAATAAAACTGATTTGATTTGAGTACATTATAGGGAAACACAAGAGAAGTGTACCTGACCTCACTTTCAAAAAGAAAATAATGAAATACAAGAAAAGATATGAATAGGGTCACAAAGTGGAGTATTTGATGAGCTTCTATATCTTGCAAATTACTAATTGCTAATAAGAATTTCAGGCATAAATGAGGTGGGCATACCTATATACAACATGGGGGACAGAGCAACTCAATTCCTGCCCAACAACTATCCAATAATGAAAATTTGATATCTAATAAATATGAAGAAAACATCACTCACTGCTGTGATGAACTTAGTGCCCTGGGGCTGGAGGTCTTCTTTATGGAATATGGAAGGAGACGCCATGATGGACGAGGGAGGCGTGGTGGGGCACAGGAAAGAGGTGGACTCATTGTTGTTGTTGTTGTAGGTGTCCATGACGATGCTGCTGGTGTGCCCCGGTATGTTGAGGGTGCTCAGCCCTGTCACGCTGTCACTGGAGTTACAATGAGAGGATGTCTCGGAGCTCTCAGTGACTGTCACACACGCAAGCACACACGCACACACACACATACACACACACACACACACACACACACACACACACACACACACACACACACACACACACACACACACACACACACACACACACACACACACACACACACACACACACACACACACACACACACACACGCATGGATCAAGAAAAACAGGACTCATTAATTTCCTATTGAAGCAAGAGATTTATGGAAAGTCAGTGAATGATCGGGCTGGTCATGATTTTCATGGCTTTTATTTAATTTTAAGGATCTGTTTTTCAGGCTTTGATACTCCTAGTGGTAGCAGCGAAGTAAACATCATGGGGAGACGGAAATCCCCCCCCGCTTCTACCCCTGTAAAAGTGCTACACATTTTATATCGTGAAGCACTTCTCCATTTCAATACTGTTTATTTTTGCTTCACTTGTTTTATTTTCATTGTGTATTTTACTGTTGATTATTGTCAAAATAACCAAATAAAATCTTAGTACATTTGGTAAGACAATAAAACCTGAAAAACTATTTTTTTTACCTATATTAATGTGTCTAAACTTTTTTTTAACCAGAGACTGTACATTGTCAGCGCACAATAATAAAAAGGCTATTATCATTCTTATTTTTCCTTTTTTTGATTTTCACCATTTTTTTAAATCCTCAAACCAAACACTAATACATTTCCCGACATTCATTTGCATTACTTAAAATAATGGGCACTTATGGGTTCTACAACATAAATTAAAAAAAAATAGCCACTTACCCATGGAGGGCTGGCTCTCGATGTCGTGCTCCAGCTCATCCTCCTCTATGCAGTCGTAGGGCCACTGGGCAAAGGAGGGAACACTGAGGTGTGCATGTGTGTGAGAGGGCGAGGAGTAAAGATGGAGGTTGAGCGAGCCGAGCAGGGACGAGGACGACTGGCTGCTGGAGGACGAGGTGCTGCTGTTGGAGATGGTGGAGTGTGGCCTCTTGAAAGACGCGGCGTGGTCAAACGAAGACACCGCAATGGACGCCCTGGTCCTAGACTCTGTGGGACAGAGACAAACACATATTGAATGGGGGAGATCACAGGACGGAGGAATGAAGGGTGAGAAGAATAACGTATAACAATGTATGCGGTTGTTAATGATGATAGTTAAGGCATATGTGTTTGTTTTTTGTACAGCAGCACATGACATGTAAGCGATGCAATAGGAGAACATTAAAATTGTTTGTGGTTTCAGCAAGGAAAGATCATAAATGAGGAAGAGACAAAGACGGAGAAGACTAATAAACTTAATTACATAAAGTTTACAAGAGCAGCTCACCTGACCCCTTCATGATATAGTCGATGGCTCTGTCACTGATGGCTGCATCACTCGGCTTGATGTCCATGAAAGGCTTGCTTCCGATCCCCATGGATACCATCTCCTGCATGCGCAACGCTGCAATCCAGAAATGTAAATATTTAATGACACAGTATAGTCTCACGGGGGATAAAGGGTCTTACAATTATAATTAAACACACCTTGTCAGTTACAAAAGAAGTATGTCCTCTAATTTCTGTATGTACTTTTCTGCTTGATTGCTTTATTAATGTCTGTACTTTCTTACTGTATGTCTGTATTGTAATTCTCTGTTTGGGACCCCAGAGAGGCTAGATGTACTGTGCATCTATATGTTTCTAATAAGGATCCTTTAAAAACCATTTCAACAAACCTCTGTTTCTGAGAGCCTGCCTCCACAGAATCTTCCCTATGATGGCAGTCCACACCGCCTTGACCTCTGCCGAGCTTGCCTGGAGTATAAACGTATCCTGTGACTTCCTCCGACGAAACCAAATCTCAAAGCGCAGGCCGCTGTCCCCGACACTTTCAGTCATACCTATCTCTGCCGTCTAAAATAGAAATGAGTGAATCAAACATTAAATTGGCAGTCAGAAGACAAGCTGCGTACAGCAGAAACAGCCCAAAAAAATACCCTCCTGGAACAAAATCAGTGCTTACCTTGAAGGATTGTTTATAGATGTAAAAGTCATATCCTCCTTCAATCTTCTTGGTCTTGCTGAAGAGGATGAGGTCTTCAAACAAGAAGACATGGCGGAGGTATTTCCTGCGTCCACACCAGACTATGAACTCATCCTGGCAGCGGAGATGACCCTGCTCCTTAAGGTTCACCTGGAAAGGAAGCACGACCCATCGCATGCGTCAAGATGGGAACAATACAAAAGCCTGGAGGGATTTTGACCTCACTACTACTGTAAACAAACCAAGTTGAACTTGATTCCAAAATTTGTTTCTTTGACCACTTTTTCTTTGTGCCAGATTGTCTCATAGTTATGTTAAGTGCTGGTCCACACTTTTTACGTTCGCAGGACTTGGTGTTGCTTTCGGTCCCCAATGTACGGACAGAACAGGGTAAAAAGGCTTTTGTGTACTCTGCCCCCACTGTGTGGAATACGCTGCAGAAAGCACCTAGGACTTGTTGAATTAATTTTGTTGAATGCATTTAAGTCGAAAATGAAGGAAATTGAGCTAGACTCTCTAAGATGTCAGTGTTTTTAATAGGTTTTTTTCCTGGTTACAGAAATGGGTATATTTAGGATTGTTGCAGTGTGAATTGATTTTCTTTATTTTTTAGTGCTATTTTAATTTTGTCCCTGTGTGTTTGTCTGTAACTGTTTGTCTGTAACTGTGGTTCATTGTGCTGCTGCCTGTCTTGGCCAGGTCACCTTTGAAAAAGAGATTTTTAATCTCAATAGGTTTTTTTCCTGGTTAAATAAAGGTTAAATAAAAAAGTAGTGTGTGGCTTTCATGCTGATACATCAAAGTACAATAGCTACTTACATCACAGCCCCGAATGGCATCCATGGCCAGCAGGTCGTTGCCATGGCGCAGCTGAAACTTGACCATCTCCTCTGCGTTGTGGAGGTCACTCAGCTCCTGCTCCTGGGACTGACAGCACTCCTTGATCAGGTCTTTGAGCAGCAACGCATATTTACTCATCCTCTGGATGGGCTTCAGCAAATAGGACGCCAGGTCCATTTTGTCCCCCAGCTCCATCTGCTTATTCTGATGAGAGACAAGCTTTTTCTATCATAAACAACATTTGAATATGGGGCTACTTAAACAAATGAAGATGTGGTCAGTCGTGCAAACTCCAGGTTCATTATGTGTTCTTGTATATTCCTTATGATCCATTTACTGTACAACCAAAACATCATGTGGTTTTGAATTTATTTTCAAATCTTAGGCCTTGAGAGATTGTTGCGTGTCATGTTTCAGCAAAGACCAGGAGACCTGCCCACCCCGTGTGAAGAACGTAAGCAGAGAGTTTCCAGACGCACCTTAAAGAATTCATTCCCATGGCTGCTGAGCAGAGTGTCAGACTGGGGCTTATTCTTGCTGTACAGGGCATACATTCCGAACTGATCCTCCTGCACACAAGATTGACAAGTTACAACGCTGACTCTAGTACATGGTAAAACCTATGCAGACATTTCAGTATGCTTTGCCCAACACTTAGAATGACTCAGCACCCAAGAGAGCGTAAAAAGCAAAATGTATGGGTTCCACCATCAGTTATACTATATATACACTATGCTGCTGACAGGTGACAGCATTGTTAAGCAACACATACCTTAACAGTAACCACAGGTCAACACATCATTACGGTCACTGTTAATGGAAGAACTGAGCGTTGTTTTCAAATCTGTCAGTGCGTCCACATTGGGACAAAAAGACTGACTTATTTGGACTCACATGTCTGAGAAAACAGCCACTGATGGACAGCGGGGAGTGGACACATGACTCCAGGTCCTTCAAGAAATACTGACTGTGGAAGTCCCACAGCTTCTCCACATTCCCGAAAATGATGCTGCGCTTCCCCCGCAGGTCCTGGGGCAGATCCAGACGCTCCATCTCTGGGAAGTAGTGCTCGATGATGTAGCTGAGAGAGCGAACATACTCCCTCTCTGTGAAAAGCATCTCATCCATGATGTGCTGCACTTTACTGGTCAACAAAGAGACACAATTAAGGTGTAAGGCACAATGTTTACAGCTTTGGTATAGAGATTAATATAGTAGCAAACAACTTGAGCTAATCAACCAAAAAAAATGTCTTTATGATCTAGTAATTATTTGACATCATTTGTCAAGTAAAAAAATTCCAAAAACCTACACATTTCAAATAATGATTTGCTGATTCCTCAGAATCATTAAAGTAACTAAGAAAAACTTTAAATATTTTGAAACAGTTAAATTTTTCCTATGATGATCATTAATCAGCAAACTATACCATCAGTCCAAAGATTGCAATTTTCTTTCCACTTTATTAAACAGATTTGAAGAGATAGAGTTGAAATGGGGCAAATTAGGGAGGACATGGGTCAGATTCAAACCGGGTCTCCTTCGACTGAGGACTGAGCCTCTAGAAGACCCCTCTTACCACTATACCATGAACGCCCTCTGACCTATGACTTAATAAATAAACCATTTATGTCAAGGAAATCTTAACAGGCAAGACCAGAACCATTCCAAACGGCATGTGACCGGTTTAAAACAATTTCTGGATTTTAAAGCACTTTTCCCACAAACCTTTTCTGATGGTTTTACTCATGAGTTGGTTATGAATTTCATAGTAAAAAGTGTTTCTCATATTTTGTCCATTCTCTAAGCAGGGCCACACAGTTTTATACACATACATGTGAAGTAAAGTAGTTATGTTCAGTACCTGCTTTGTTTCTTGCCATCTCCATCACTGCGCCGGTTGTGGATCCTAGAGGGAGTAGACATGCTGCGGCTGCGTCCTAATGCTGGGCTCGTCACGTCGGGTCTCTGCAGCTTCTTTTCTGCTGACACGTTGTTGGCCACCTCCAAACCCTTGATGTACACGCCCGTGTAGCCGTGAATGTGGCTGACGTCAGAGTGGCCGCCGTCCCTTGGGGTCAGCTCAAAGCTCATGGTCTTCTTCATGATCTTCTTCATCGGCTGCTTGCGGAGGCGGGTGGCCCCGGAGTACACAGGCTCCGAGTGGCAGGAGATGGTGGAGTCGCTGTCCGTGTCATCAAACATGGACGGACTGTGCCTCTGTTTGCCGTCACAGTCGGTGGGGAAAGTGAAGTGCGTGGACGAGGAGATGGAGCTGGAGGGGCTCTTGGAGAAAGGCCCGGCGGAGTGAGGCTTGTTGTCCTCAAAAGTTAATGGTGTAGTAGTAGTATGAGTTGCCCCGGGTAAAACCACACACGCATTACCGCCGGGCTGTTCTGTAGTGACAATCTGGCTTTCTCCAGTCTTAATAATAGAAGATTCCGCATCAACTGCCGTGGAGTTCGGGGCTTCGCTCATGGCTCGGGCCAAAGTAGCTTCCAACTGCAGTTTGGTCTGCTGACATTTGTGCCACACCGTGCTCCACTCCTGCAGCTGCTGAGGGCTCTCCAGGGAGAGCACTATGTCGTTGAGGGTGCGGAAGTTGTCCATGGAGAATTTGGAGGCCTCAATGTAGTATTCCTGCAGGTTCTGCACAACAGACGGTGACAGTCTGACACCTGTACCGTCCAGACTTAGGTGACGGAAATAATCCTGGCAGTGCTCCATCCACTGGTTGGTCTACACATTTCAAAAGAGTGTTTAAACAGATACACAGTATGGTTAATTCTAACAAATAATAATAATGGTGTTTATAACTTGTCTCTTTTGGGTCTTCATCGTAAAGCACAGAAATAATCCTGAAATCCTCCAGTAAAACGTTACAAGTATTACATCTGACAGGAAATCAATAACAGTTGTTATCACATACCGAGTCATAGAATTCATACAGGTTGGCTAGGTTGTCTAAATGGGCCTTCCTCCTCTCCACTCTGCTTAAGATGGAGCCCAGGTGTTGCTTAAAGTCAAGGAGAACCGGACCTGGAAGGGACTCCGGAGATTCTTTCACTAGCTGAAGGCCGTGCCTCTGCTGGTGCTATCAGAAAAAAAAAGAAAAGAAAAAAAAATTTGCACAGATTTTCTTAGAATATCACTTAATGGGAAGTTGTCAACGAGGTATGTCTGGTGCCATTTTACCACTGACTCCTCCACAAACTGGTCCAAGCTCTCCTTCATCTCCTTAATTTTGGCCACGGATAAAGGTAACGAGTCCAAAGGCGTGAGTTGCTTCTCTCCCTCGCCACTGAACCACAGTTTGATCTGGAAAGGTAAACAGGTTGTTTATTGACTGACAAATGACAAAGAGAGGAGAAAACAAAGTAATACATTGAATGTGTAGTGAAAAAGTTTAAGATCACCTGTTGCGTTTGCTCCTCAAACTTGCGCACATCCAGCAGGCTCTCTAACTCTTTCTGAGACTTGTTGGATAGGATCACAAGCGTATGGACTTCTTCATCTACTTGGTTGTATAGTGCATTCAACATGTCTACAGCATCTCTACAGGGACAAAGAAAGAAAAACAGGGCAAAACAAGGTTATTGACAAGTTTCTTTTATTATCCCCCTGGGTTTTACTCATATTGACCACTCATCCTTTCCTACATTACCTATAGCTTTCATTGTCACAGGCCTCCTCCTTCCTAATGCGGGCGAGAACAGTGCCCCCTTCTAGACGCAGTCTGTTTAGACGGGTGTCATCTAGTACACATTTCATGAGACGTTTCTGCTGTTCAATCACCTCAGACACCTCCTGAATTAAAATACACACAAACGGCACATGCAATCAAACAACTGAATCCATTTTCACAGTGGAATTAGTCACAGATTATGTGCAATATCATATTTAATTTCAGACTCAAAACAAAATCCTGTTGGAGTAAATGAACTGGGAGGGTACACATAAATCAGAAGGCCAGACTGCCTGCAGGGGGTTGCGACTGACCTCTGAGGTCTTCAGGTTGCCGCTGTTGCTCAATGTGCTGATGGACTCCTGAAGTGAGGCGATGGCTGCACTACAACTGCTGGCAAATGGCTCGATTTTCTGTGAGGAATAGGGAGAGAAAAACAAAGATGGAGGGGGATGATTAGCTACTTCAAGTGTCTATACTGTACATCACAGTTTTAAAACAAGTTGTCTGCGGGGCGGCCTCTGGAGAAAAGTACAAAAGATTGGCCCCCGGGTCCCTGCCTGAAATGAAAGGTGCGTTGGATCATTAAAAAAAAATGTTATCTACTATATATCTTAAACTGACCATGTTTCAACAGGCTCAGAGAAGCCACCCCCTACGTATTTATATGTAACTTTGGAAAAACAACACGTAATAGAATTTTCTTTGTTGGCAACACACCAGTCACCTCCGTCACACACCCACCTGTCTGAAGTGAATCCAGTGATTGTGGTTGTAGTGGAAGGTGCCCTCCAGGTCTGGTGTGAGTTGGGTCTGGTCGATGAGCTTCAGCAGGGCTTTCAGAGAGGACAGCGTCTCAGTCTGTGGCAATGAAAACAACAAAATCACACCTCAGGATGTCTCAGTTTGTGTGCGCCCCCCGTCGTACTGCTTTAAAGCTATAGTAACATTAACTGCCAGGGGGCAAATTCCTGCTCACTTCCAATCTGTGTCATCAAGGGCATAGAGCCATGAGATTAGATAGGAATTCATTCAATTTCATTACCATGACAAACCATCAATTCCCCTTCAAGGGTCTTTATTCACCTGTACACTTATGTCCCTCTCAGGTTTGGCTGCTCCCTCTTTGTCCACCAGGAAGAAAACCGAGTAAAGTGCATTTGGTATCAACGCCTGAAAAAAACCCAATGCATATACATGGAGATCAAACAGAAAAATTATGTGAAATGTGTATGTAATGAGACTTATAATGCCATGCGTTTTGGCATAGATCAGTAAGAAATGTCTGCTGCGGCCAGCCCACTCCCAGAGTGTGGTTAAGAAACAGACAAGTAAGCACAGGCTTTCTCTAGCAGAGCCCTGAGGCAAGCTTTTTTCGGGAAAAAAATGTCTTGGAACTACAGTGGTTCCACATTTAAAAGGTGTGCCTCTTTCAAAACAGAAAAACAAACTGTGTCAGAGACTGAGAATTAGAACAATAAGAACCGTGTGAGGAATGCAATAGTGTAACAACTCTAAAAGAAAGGCGACATCACAGATTTAGCAGGCTCTGAAAACTGTTTGGGCGTGTGTTTGGTGGGTAATTACATATTTTCCAGTGCGGGCTCACCTGCAGCTCAGACAGAGATGACAACAGAGCCGGAACAGGTTGCTGCCTCCTGCTGTCTATTACAACAGTCAGACCATGATCACGCCTTTCTTTCCTAAAAAAAAACAAAGTATTAGTTGGGAGTAAGTGTACATTTAGAGAGAGACAATTGATGATTCCATGCAAAACAATATATTCTATAAGCTTAGAGACTGGTATTAGCCTGGTAAATGAACCTGAACCATAAACCTGTACACAAATCTATATCATTATTAGTTTGTGACATTTGTATAGCTGGACATTTTTAAGTCAAACTTATAAGACAGGGATGTAAAACATTTAGTCTTCACAGCCTAAGTGAATGTATGCATTGTACTGCTTTACAACTGGAATGTATCATCAGACATCCAATAATGAACACATATCTAACTAGCAATGCCTACTAAAAATCTGTTTGACACTTATAAGTCATGTTTATTGACTTTCAAGTTTACTGACAATGAAATAACAGACTTTTCAACTATAAACTCTTGACAAAAGCTGCAGTGTTAAGAACGTTGGACATTTTTTAAATGTATTAAGAAAGTCCACAAGTTCACCTCAGGGGTAAGAGATGGTTGTGACATTTACTGGAGTTTACTGGAGCTGTGTGTGAGACTTACCGCAGCGTGGAGCAGTAGTAGCCCAGTAAACAGGTGAGGTCACTGACCGTGAAACCCTCACCTGCCCACACCTGAGCTCTGGTGCACACCTGCAGCACTGCCCTCCCACTGCGATCTCTGTTTCCTGGAAGAATGAAAGGCCAGCAGTTCACGTTTCACGCTTCATGTTCTACGTCAAGAATGTCTAAGCTTTCAGCGGTTCAGTGTGTGCATCATGCTTTCCTCTTGGGATAAGAAAATGATTTAGCTTGGAATAAAAAAGGCCTCGAAGGCTTCTAAAATAATATATTATAACAATAATAATAATAATAATACCATATTCGATTAAAAATGAGGGGGTAAAGAACAGTCAAATGGCTTGTTAACATAATACACTATACAGTATTATAAAAAAAATAAAAAATAACTTTTTCTTGCAATGGACATGTGGTTTATCATCATATCATCTAAAGAGTAGATCGATTAGACAAGGACATTTAAAAAAAAAATCCCTTTCTATTTGATCTTATTATATTTTCATTGTGAAAAACTAAGCACATTTTAACTGAGTAAAATATGATGAACATACTGTGCTTGTTCCAATGCAATACAATACCTGTAAGACAAGGTGTTGGGGGGGAATTAAAACAGCTTATATCAGCACATAACTCGCCACCCTACCTGGCAAGATCACAGCACCCGATGTGAGCAGCTCTTGATTGACCTCTGACAGCAGTTTTGGGAGTGCTAAGTTATTCTCATGGGAAGAGCCAGATCCTGAAGTCGGCCTAATGGCAGTCCCATTGGCAGTTTTAGGATCTTGTGACTCTTCTCCACTATGCCTGTGCCGCCTGCTCTCACTGCTGACGGTGTCATCACGCTGTCCTGCAGATGACAAAAATATATAATTGGTGTCTAAGTGATATTTACAGGAGAGCGGCAAAAATAAGTTAATTGATCAATCAGTAACACAAATCAGCAACGGACAGTAATTTTTCAAGTCAAAACTTTAAATAAAAAAAGTATTTACCAATTTAAATAATTATAAATAATTGCTAGATTAATTGACAATCATCCATTAGCTGCTTGTCATCATTCCTGTTAGCAGGTGATGGACCCGACGACAGCTCTTATAGTGGCATGGTACACCCCTGGGCCTGGTGAACCCCATGTTTTTAAAGGCCAGAGTTATAGCAGAAGCAGCTAAGACAAACAAAACAAACCCCTGAGTTGTGGCTTCTTGTTTGGGCTCTTAAGCACTAAACACACACAAGTACAGCTGTGGTTATGTTTTTGCAGGTATTCATTTATAACCAATCATCATATAAGGACCATGAATGTCAGTAAATGGCAATCCATCGAACAGTTGTTGACTGTGGATGACTGACCAACTGATTTGAGGACAGAAATTGCCATCCCTAGAGCAACTTTCAAAACAGCACTTAGCCAAGCATTTATAGGCCTGGAAATAAACATAAAATCTTGTTGACATTGTTCAACCAATTTGCTTTCCAATATGTGATTATGAATCTGTGTCTCATTGACACCTGTTGCGTGTTGTCTTTTTAAACAGTTTGAGGCCTCTTGTATTGTTCTGCGACAGTAAACCCTCCCAGCTCAGCCACTATTGTCTTCAAATAGTCAGTGCATTTCCTGACTGTGTGGCCAGGCTTGTGTTTGCAGCATGTTTCCTAAATTGCTTTGTTTTCAGAGGAAGTGACAAACGTAGAGTAAGCCTCCTGAGTATTGACCTGTGTGAAAGTGTGTTTTTTGTGTAGTCTGCAGGACACATTTTTTTGCCATCAAAGGGGCTAAATCTCAACTGGTTGCTGGAGCTTTGAGTTACTGATCACATACACCTGGTAGGATGTGTTTTGATATTGCAGAGTTTGCTAGTTGGATTCACGTAATTCAATTTCAACCTGGACAGGATGGACTCTCTAAAGACACAGGCAGAGTTTGAAAGGTTTTTTCTTTTCTTTTCGTGGATTCCCAGTGGCTGATTGACTCACAAAGGAAACTTTTGTAAATGAGGCAACCCATCTGGGATCAGTGCAGCCCCCTGCCCCAATAACACTGTGGGGTCATGTCATTGTGGGATGCTGGAGTCTGTGTGGTTGGTTTACAAGGTTTACAGAATCCTTTGTTGCCTTTGAAATGTAGTTGTTGGAAACCTGCTTTGCAACAGCTGAAAAACAATCCCCTCTGGGGTAATCTCAGGAACACAACAGGGATGTGATTTAACTACTGTATTTAATACATGTAAATGAACATATACAGTACTTTATATATAACTATGACAAGCTTTACTAAAATAATCAGTACCAACAGCCTAGGCTAGGATCTTGCATTGTTCAGGGTTAGGATTCAGAGATTTAAATAAACACATTTCAATTCACGGAAGAATCAGTGTTTTCTAAAAACAGGATGATTCCCTAGGTGGTACGCTCAAATCGCCCCTTTCCTGAGCTTCCCTTTATAAAACACACGCACCACACACAAAACAGATTGACAGAGGTAAAGAAAACACAAGATTGTGACGAAAGTTCTGTTTCCAGGGCAGGGCCATACCTGTCTCTGGAACATGCCAAAGAATACACAAGGACTTTGAAAAGCAATCTGTCATCACCAACAGCGTTAATGCTTCTGAGTTATGAGCTGCCAAAACGCAGACTCAAAATGCAGCCTCCTGATTAACTGGTGTTGTTACCAGTCCTGCTACAGGGTATGATGACACACCCTAGTGAGAAATCACTAGCTATAGCTATTAAGAGTGAAACTTTTAACCCCCTCGGGTTGCACTATTTCATAATTGAGATTTTATGAGCCATGAACTGTCTTGATGTATAATAGTTCATAAAATACGACTATGTAGTGGTGGAAGAAATATTGCTGATTGAATCTGATTTATACCTTACACACTGTTGGATGTAGAATCTTTACCAATGTAAATTTCATATTCTTATATGTAGAATCTTAATATTCAAAGTAACTAGTACTAACCATAGCTATAAAATAAATGTAATGATCTAAATTTAAATGTAGTGACATAGAATAATCAGGTTTCATAAACTATGCATGTACAGGTCTTCAAAATTGTTCTTACTTTAACTGCAGCACTTTAGTAAAGGGATTTTCTAACGATGCTAAAGCCAACGGACAAGGCGTTTACCTGTAACAGCATTAACAGTTACACTGTACATTGTGACAGCAAAGGGTTGAGTATTACTGTGACATCACATACCTGACTCCTCTTTGCAGCTCCTCCTCTCAGAACCAGGAAAATGTGACTCTATATCCAGTTTCCCGAAACGAAGAGCGTAGCCGTTGATCAGCTTTTTGGGCGAGATGTTAGTTGAGCCTCCAGAAGAGGATCGTTCCCGGTGGCCTTTAACCTGGCCTGCCTTGTTATTCCTCTCCAGTGACTTTGAACGTCTTTCCGCCCGTCTCTCTGCACTCCTCAACCCCCTCTGTAAGTAGAGTAAAGGTGTCCTGGGCCTGGAGTCGTCACCGCTAAGCCAGCTTCGGCTACCCAACCTCCGAGATAAAAGGTCTCTGGAGGAGGTATGTGTGTCGGGGCTGCTGCCTGGTGTCACTGTGTGTCTCTGTCCCAGGTCAGCGCTGTGTTCAAGGCTTTCCTCAAGGATTGACTCAGAGCTGGACCCAAGACTCATGGGGTTCTGCAGTGCCTCCATGTAAGATTTCCTGAAAAGTCTCCTGCTCTCAAAGGCAACAGAGTCCCTTGGGAGCCTGCGTCGAGGGCCTGGGTTACTGAGGTCCGTACTAAAAGACAGCATATTGGATGCTGTCCCTCGTTCTCTCTCACCAGAATCCTCGCTTTCTTGTCCCATCCCACACTCTTCAGTGGGTCTTTTGATTTGAATGATGGGTGTAGATGAGTCCGGTCCACTGACACTGTGGTTGTCACTGCTGGGCTCCATGTGGTGACTGTTTGGGGAGGTGGGTTCAGAGAAGATGGAGTCAGCTCCCTGAGAGTGCAGGGACTCTCTGGAGCTGCGGTGGCTGTCTAGAGTCCCTGTCGATCCGCTGGTGCTGCATTTGCTTAAATGGCCACGGAAGCCGCCTCTGCTGCAGCGTGCTTGCATGATGGCGTCCGACGTGCTGCTCACAAAAAGTGGATTTACCACGTTCATCCACGGCGTCCTGAACACAGCCGTACCAGTGGTGAGCAGGCAGTTCTGTAGAGGGTGCGGGTTTCTGTCACGTGTTACATTCTGCAAGAACTCAGCTGAGAAGACGCTGCCATACATGCTCTCTGCGATGGGGATTTCTGTAATGGCCTGGCCACTGGCCGACAGACATTTTATTACTAGCTTGGCAGCCTTGCGGCCTAAAGGCACTATCTGCAGGTAGAAGTCTCCTTGCTTTAGTCGCACTTTGTGCAGAGGGGCCAGCTGCAGGACCACTTTCTCTTGGATGCAGAGAGGCCAGCCCTCATGGTAGAACAGCAATCCTCTGAACCTCACCTGAGAGAACACAGAGACGTCAGTCAATACCTACTCCCATAAAAGATTATTATGATCTTTATGTCAAGGCTCTGCAGTGGTACAACTTGCATCATTCAAATGACATCTGCAAAGTCGTGTTCAAACACATGTTTAACTTTAATGAGGAGGCAAGATGTTTTTAATGTGACGCATTGGATGAATCACTGTCAGCAATCATTCGTCGAAAGAGAAAAACCTGTCTGATCAGGTCTGGTTTCCCAGCAACCACAGCACAAATCTTAACTGTGCGAGAGTAAGAAACAGGCCCTAAGAGCAAGGGTTGGCTTTATTCATCTCCTATGAATGTCAAGGCAAAGACTTGAGGATGTGATCTTCTCCTGAAGCCTCTCATATTGCCTGCCAATACAAAGACTCTCATGCACGGCAAAAGTTTTCTCAGGGGCTAGGCTTAGGTGAAACTATTGCTCTATGACTATCGTCACAGTGTAATCACTGCAGAGATGAATACAGTGGAATAAGGTTTCAGTGCTTTGGTCCTAGAGCAATCAAAGCTTTTGAGAGAGAATATTGAATTTCACTTTGGACCCAAGAGATCATGGCAGCCTCTCAAACAGACCATAGTTCCCCTCTGTTTCCCTTTTCAGAGACGGATGACTGCTTTTCAGCTTGTTTTCAGGAAAATAATGAACCCTGTCTCAGACTGATGCTCCCCGTTCCCACTTAGCAAAGATATTCACACTCAGAAGCACTATTCTCGCATTCTTTTGTCCCAGACATTTTGTCTCATCACTTCATGCGCTTATCGTTCAAGGTGTTTGTTATACCATGTTTGAAGTGTCTAGGAAAGTCTACTGATATGACATAGCAACGTGTTTGAGTGGGGATTTTTATTTATAACACTTTTATGTTCAACAGATTGTTCAACATTCTTGCAGAAGGTAAATCCCGGGTAAATATCGGATTATGCAATTACTCTAAACAAGTTCTGTGATAAACCACAGAAGGCATAATGGTATTATTTGATGTAACATCATTTGCCATGTCTACTCACACAGGTGTCTTGTTGGATAATCTGTAGGATCCTCTTGGCAGGAAGCAAGAAGTCAATGAGGCAGCGGAGGCCGTCTCCTCTATACTGCCTTTCCACCACACTAAAGAGCTGCCACAGGACAGTGGCAGCGGTGGCACTAAAGGGTTGGTACAGGGCCGACAAGGTGCTCTGGATACAGTTGTCCAAAGACTCAGCGTCCTGAGGGGGAAAAGAAGAGATTAGTCTGGCTATCTTTCATCAGCTGCAGCTTGCACTAAATATGTCATGGTAACTAGAAGGCTCAACGTCACAGCAAAGGCCATCTCCCTCAAGATAAACAGTAGCAAAACATTAGAACATGATACATGGACACGGGAGTCTAGAGTAGGGGTTCCCAACCTTTTTGGTTTGTGAACCTTTAAAACAAAGCAAGACACCCATCTCACAACATTGCTTCCCAAGTGTGCAGCTCTGTGGGGCTTGCTTAAGTACAGTGGGGCTTTAAAGGAAATGCTAACAATAACAATGCATCCAACAGTGTTGAGAAGGAATAATTTTTACTATCTATACTATACCATCGTTGTTTGGCATGTTTGTGTGGTAGCATTTGCTCATTAGTTGTAGATGGACAGATAAGACTGTAAAAGTGTATTTACCAATCCATCTAATTGTTTCTAAGGTATTTAAGAAAAGCCAGATGTCAACCTTCTTGTGATATTCAAGGGGAAATGTCACAATATCAGTAGCATTCATATTTGGAACCCTGGAAAGTGTGTACAAAATTGCATTGTAATCCATTCAATAGTTGTTGAGATATAACAGAGCGAAACAAAGTGGTGGAACAAATTACCAATCCTAGGGCTATGCTGCTAGCATTGCTTAAATCATCATCAACCAAACACATGTTGCATTAACTAAGACCAAAGGAAGGATTCTGCTTACTGTGCATATATTTCAACTAGATAAACAAACAGTAGCATATGCACATCTAAGTATGATCCAATTTAGCAGGATAGTCAGGAAGTTTGAACATGACAGGAAATGATAGCCATGATGGTCTTTCCATCGTATAGAGGGGAAACACCTGGTGGGAGTGACTTTCAGAGGACACAAACAGCAGAACTGGAAAGTCCGGGCTTGACCTGTATGGTGCAACACCTGTCCCCAACAGGACAAATGACACATTGCACACTGTTAGTTACAACTTGTGTTGGATTGAGACGTGACATTTGGGATTACACCGGTCCTGGATGAGGTTGACCTGGTCTTATTGTTATGTTCATGCTTCAGGCTATGACCTTACTCTCAGCAGTGAGAGCCAAGGCCAAACATCCCCAAGCTATCTATCCTTCCCGAATGGAACACAACAGTGGACTAGAGACATCTGCCTGCAATGATAACCACACAGAAAGATAGCAAAGCCAGGGAAAGTCCCTCACTATGACAACTGTGTAGTACCATATTGAAGAACGGGGGGGTTCAGGACTCACAACAAACTTCCACATTAATGTAAATCCTGCATTTACATGACAATAAAAGTGTGTAAAAAAACAATGCTTAAAAATCAAAAGATTGCCTGTTCGGTGGTGAATTTAGCTTGTCAGACAGCCCATGTTTCACCCTTTGTAGGATCTGTCCAGTTGATCTAAGCAGCTCAGCACCATCAATTAGAGGAGAGTGAGTACAGTTCAGTGCATTGGTACACATGCCACGACTTTACTACAAGGCACTCATTGTGCACTCCGCCTCTCTAAGTGGTATGTGTTGTACAGTGTTGGTGCCCTGAAACAAAATGCCTACCTCCATTAGCAGTCAGCTTGCTTTTAGCAAGGCAAAAAAAATTCTCTGGGCATTAGTCACTGTTGCACCCGGGAGGAGAAGAATATCATGGTGTTTTATGGGAGGAAAGCTAACAATGGGAGGAAAGCCCTCACTACATAGTTAGGATGGCCCAGCAAGTTTCTCTTCAGGTTCCCAAGGCATAAAAAAATGCATTAGTGACAGGGGTGGCTGTCCGTGTAGTCCAATGCTACAATACGGACTCAAAAATGTCCTTTGTCTGAACAATAGCTGTGGCATATAGTTACACATATACATAACATCATCGCACAATAGATAATATCTAACACAAGGCACAACTACAATATTTTTCCATCAGCAGGAATCTTTCTAAAAAAGTGTCACCTGGCTAGTGGGAGACAGTATCTGCATATCTCAGCAGAACAACTGAGCTTAGCCCCCAGAGCTGAGCTTCCCATCCGCTCTGAGCCACAGAGGAATGCAGTGTGTATGGTTGTGTATGTCTAGCCTCAGACCCTCAGCCATGCAGCACAAGAGCAGACTGGGAAGTCCCACCCTTTCTGATGCAAGGTCTTTGTAAGCGACCGCTCGTGTGACGGAAGACTGAGGTGGTAATTAATGGCTTCAAACTCCAGGTGGGATACTATTGTCCGCCCTGACAGTGAACCAGCTGTTCACTGGGTGCAAAGAGCCAGCAGGTAGACTAAACCATGGTGGTTTTGTCTCTCAGGGTGAGATTGAGGAAGGCAAAAATATCGCAATGTAAATGTTTTTTGTTTTTTTTCAACTAAATTGTAGTATTATATATGTAATGGTTAGGGTTAGGGTGAAGGGTTACCATGGCCAGGTTTTTCATTGGTAGGTTAGTCAAAAAAGTACAGCACCTTTTAAATCCTGTTGGGCTGCACTGTAGAAGGAAAAAATAGTCAAAGTCAGAGAAACAGAAAGAGATTGGGGGTTTTCTATCACGGACAAAGAAAGAGCCAGAGACCTACAGAGACACAGAGAGAGTGAGCGAGAGGTGGTCACTGACACATTTAGTGGGTCAGGGACACAAAAGGCGCTGCCTACCAGGCCTCCAGTGGAGCATGAAGCCACCAGGGGAGTGTAACAGGAGAGCCCTGGAGCCCCCATACTGTCTGCTCACTAACCAACCTACCTCAAAGGTAGACGGGCTGACAAAGGCCACAAGTTGATCAGACCTGCCCCGCTGTCAGGTGCCAGGACGTCAACAAAAGAGCCTATAGGGAGACCTTAGCACTGAGGCTGCAGTTCGATTCAGCTTTTGATCTGTGCCACTAGAAATCCTATTTTATGAAAAAAGAGATGAGGATAATGGGTAGGATATGAAGTTGTGCATAAGGGCCGAACATGGTGCCAATAACTCTCAATAAATTAAAGAACCACCTTAACCCTTATAAGTTTAATTTAACAGAGATAGCATTGGCCACATGAGTAACACTCCTTAATAATGCCAGACAAGAATCTCTGTTTCATCAAAAATATTGTTCCATTAAATTGAATCAGATCTTTTATCTGGCTTAAGCGCTCAAAATAGTGACTTTGCTAGACAAATCGTTAAATATCTTCTTAACTATCAAACTCAACTCAACTGTACCCAACACACAAACATCCCAGCTTCACCACACACTAACAAAATCCATCTCTGTTTATGTGAACACTGCCGAGCAGTGAGCATGCCACATAATAATAGAATCGCTTTGTTAAAAAAAGACTTTACTAAATGCAACAGTATATACTGATATCCCAGCAGATAAACTTTCACCCGAGAGGCCCACACTGATTGTGTGACAAACACAGCTCCAAAAACAACACAGGTCTGTGAGGTGATATTAACAACAATAGCAGTCTGTAGGGGATAAACTGGCCCTCCCATTTATCTACAGCAATTACCTATTTTTATGTATTTATATAATTTACATCACTTTAAAATGTAAGAGTTGCATATCTTTTAAGCTGGGTCATTACATTTAAAAAATAAATAAAAAACTTCAATTGGGTTATGGGTAAGATTCCCACACGAGTTATCGGAAGACTTGATTTATGTAGTCATTTGGCAACTAAGGACTTTGTCTTAAAGGATTTAAACAACATTCATAAGATATGGTTCCTGAGAGTCCTTGTCAACCCTGTGGATTATTGCTATACTGTAAACCACACACACACACACACACACACACACACACACACACACACACACACACACACACACACACACACACACACACACACACACACACACACACACACACACACACACACACACACACACACACAAACACACACACACACACACACGGCCCATGCATGAGGGAAAATCCAACAAGGACTCAAAAAGTGAATGGAGGTCCTTCAACCAATAGGAGCATTGATGTGCAGTGACAGAGGAGACAAAGGAGACTAACAAAGTCTGTTGATACCTCTGCAGGGTAAATATAGCATGGGTGCATACCAAAACAAGTGGGAGGAATGATAAAGGAAACTGACTAATCTGAGAGGATACAAACATGTGTTTTTATCTGAACCCAGAAATGATAACATTGATTTATGAAAATGCAATTTTTCTTTCTTTTTTTTCTCTTTTTTATGTAGATAAAATCCCACTATTGCTATTCTTATCATGGTACAGATCAAACATATCTATAAATACAATAAATTCAAGATTTGAAATGTGTAGTGCTTTTGAGTTATGTTTTCCAATTCCCTGGCTAAACTTGGATTTGTTTAATTTGTCTTTAGTCACTGATGATGAGATGAACTATATTCAGTTTTTATTTTCATTCAACAGTTTGAAGATGTGTTGAGGGGCTATCTGAAGAATAACATTCTCAGTGCCCTTCAAGGTGAACACAGAGTACTACAAACATGCAAGTTACTGAGACCAGTAGAGAATATCTGGCTGAAAAATGCAAACATTTACACACTGTAATGTATTAAGCTCTCTTATTGAAAATAAAGACATGTACTACATCCTTTTAGCTCTTTATGCTTTATATCTAAAAAAAGCTAGCTGCTATGTTTTGGCTATAGAGCAGGAAGTCAAAATATCAGCTTTCCACGAGCTGAGACAAAAACATTCATTGCCTGAATGCGCACAATAACACACATACACCCAACACACTCGCTGGATGTTCCCATGCAGGAAGCCAGGTTTAAGCACATCCAATAACACACAGAAAAAACAGCAACTTCCCAAAAAGTCACGGTAAAAAAACTGTAGTCAAGACATATATCAAGCTCGTACCTTAATACTCAGGTAGTTGTCACAACTCCGGGACTTTGCTCTGGGGTGCATTTTGCCTAGTGACAGCATTTAGGCACCAGACAAACTACTAAACGTCAATAATAAAAAAAAAGTTACCAACTCCAAGGGATAAAAACCAGTGTAGGATCCACTTTGTAAGTCATTGCTGAATATCAACAGGTCCTGTGCCCTCTCTGTCTCTCTCTCTTTCTAGCTTTCCCTAGGTGCTGTGGTGTAGGCAGCTGGAGCAGACTAAACTCCTGCCAGAGCGTGAGAGAGGCAGTACACTGGCTTCCCCGTCACTCACTCACCCTCCCTCCCTCCCGTCAACAAAACCTCACCCGCCCGCTACTGAAGCCTCTTCCAGCTGGATAAATGCACACTGCTGCAACTTCAGGATCATCATATAGAAATAAAACAACAACACAAAAGTAAAAACACTACCTGACCCCCCCCCCCCACACACACACACACACACACACACTATAGCGAGCAGGGTCGGACTGTGACTGTCTCCTCTCTGACCCCCCTCCCCCCTGACCCCTTGCACCCTACCTTCACCGACGGCTCCCCTCCACCCCCTCCTGCCACAATGGTCTGTCTTTGTCCCGACAACACAAATGGACTAGGGTTTCAGCTTATTCTGCTTCTTTTCAAAAGGAAAAAGAAAGGAAGACATCAGCACAGGATTGGTGGTGGCTTAGGTCACCCATGGCCTTCCCCTTAAATATTGTCAGGGGAGCAGCCAATCACTTCACCGTCTCTTACAAACCAATGACACATGATGTGTGACATACTCCTGTTACATAAGACGGATATGACATCTTCAAACACATTGACGCTAGAATCAATATGCAAATATGCTCTTCTTAAAAGTATTTCAGAACAGGATATCTTTGAGTTCAAGACATGAACAGATAAACTTATTAGTTAAGAATCCTTGAATCTGATGACCCTCGCCAAGACCCAAGAATACAGGAGAGGTGAGCGTGTTATTTACGGCTAGAATGCAGGAAAGTGACAGTTTGTTAGCACCTTCCCATCTTTTCCTAAACACAGGAAATCCTTGTTCGAGGAGGAAAAAACGCTCTGTGAGAATGCAAGCTTTGTGTGGAAAAGTGAAGATCATATTAAGCAGGCCTGTGTAAACAGAGAAGGTAGTGAGGATAGGTAATTGGGTTGGTTTATATTTAGAAAGAGGCACAGCATTCTTGTCATTAGAGGCAGACATCACAATATGCCCAGACAGATGTGAAGACACACCGCCACTGGTTGCAGTCACACACACAGCACACGTGGGTTCACTCACATACACACACTGTGGTTACTCTCATGTCGACAGAGGCATGCGTCCTAACACTTTGATGTAGTACAATTCTGGGAAGTAGAGACTTTATTGTATCATCAGTATCAGCACGTTTTGTTATATATACAGTTGCTCTACATTTAGTCCCATGTGTACATCTACTGTATAATCTGCAATACACACACACACACACACACACACACACACACACACACACACGCACGCACTTTGCAAATATACGCTGCTCTCTCTCTTTCCAACTCACATAATGTTTGTGCCACGACTGACCCTATAATTTCTCCTCCCCTGGCCTTGCCCACTGGGCCTGTTTCACTGTCAGTCAGGGCACATTTTATTATTTTATGTCTGCTCCATTCCTCAGTTTTTGTTCTCCCACCTCCCTTTCTTTCTGACTCTTACATATGTAATTGGGTTAAAATTATGGCAGTAGGAACAGCAAAATAGTCAGCAAAGGTCTCACGTTGGCAAGGGTCCAAGATGCAGGCGGGTCAGCCAACTGAGCCAGCAGGATGCCCGACGTAGCTGACTTTAGTCCCTCCAGTATAATTTTAACCGAGGGAGTGAGGCTGCAGCCCTGTCCGCCATGGTCTCTATGGCGGGTAAGTTATGTTTCTGAGATTTTGAAGAGGGGAGATGACAGGAAATGAGGGGGAACGACATGCATCAGAGGTCCCGTGAGGCTCTTGCACTGGGAAACGTTGTGTTCCATGGAAGGCGTCTTTACTCCAAGGCCACCAGGACATCCTGATTTTGAACTATACCTCATTTCTAGTTCTCACAATTTTAAGAAAAAGTGTGTGGGTGCTTGTAGATCACCAAACAATGATAAAAATGTTAAACTATCATATTTAAGCAAGCATACAAGTGCCATGTTAGGTGTACGGTGGGTGTGTATTACCATGGTAGCGTTACTGACAAAGTAGACATTTTTGGACATATTAAATGCGTAAAAGACGTCAAAAGAAACCTTACCGCCAATGCTTCTCATCTGTCCTGTTTGAGGATGTAGACATGTGGTTCTTCAGTGGCCACTCGCTCAGGGAGGCATGATTTAAATGAAGACCACAGTTGAATGTCGACTCCTGTTAAACTAATATGTTTTTAAGACCACAAGAATTCAAGTTTTCCTGTTGTTTTTCCATATGGTCTAAAATAGCCTCATTTAGGCAGGCTTGTGGTAAACAATATTTATGTGATCTGAAAAGGCAGATAGGGCGGTCCCAGGGGTGGCACACCATCTGATAAAGCTATCAAGGGAGCAAATTAGGAAGATGACATGAGAGCAGCAGCTTCATCATTTGTCATCGTCATATTTTACCATAATTCCTCAGATAAAATAAAATAAGGCAGATTTAAAGGGGAGGATGAACACAGTGGTTGTTTGGATTAAGATTAAGAGATGTTAGCTGTTCATTTCAGATGTGCACCCACCCACACACACACACACACACACACACACACACACACACACACACACACACACACACACACACACACACACACACACACACACACACACACACACACACACACACACACACACACACACACACACACACAACCTTACTTTACCCAGAACATTGAGGAAGTATTGATGGCTTAACTACACCTTAAATTTAAGATGGATTGGATCAAGTACATGCTCTGTTGTAAATAGATGGGTGGTCATTTGTGATGAATCCCATCACTCTCACACACACACACACACACACACACACACACACACCACACACACACACACACCAAACTGTGGAATGTGACACCTTGGTCCTACCCCACTTTGTACCAACCTCACAGTGCCATACAGGCCACCCAACAACAGTTGTTATGAAAGGTCTAAACTTAACCCCTTTTTTTCCTTCAAACTTTTGCATGACATTTTAAACGTAACAAAACTATATGTTGTCATTGTAGAGCCATTGGAATTTGCATGCACACCAACTAGCAATTACTTTAATTATTGATTAATCTGTAGTTTAGTTTCCTAAAAAACAAAGATGTGGATCTTTCCAACCAACAGGGCAAAACCCACATATTTTTAATTTTCTTTGAGCAAAACCTGAAACCATCAACATGTATGTTGCATGTAAAATGGCATGAAGAATTAACCAATCATCAAATATGTTGGCCGTTTATTTTATTTCAATTGCTCCATTGATGTATCTGTCAACACTCTATTTCAATTGTCACAACAGTCTGTCAATCAACTCTCAACAGTGAATGAGAAATAAAATAAAAATACACAATTCCAACAATTTCTATAGCGGAGTCTTCTAAAATGATAAAGCAAAGAACATGAGAAAAATATTTTCAAAGTGGAGGTAAATAAAATGAAACAGCTTTTTGTATAAAATAAAATAAAAGTCTAATACTTACAAGTCAGTATTGGACTGACAAGAGGCTGAGTCCATATAGAGGACAGGGTGAACGACTCATCACTCTCCTTCTGTCCACCTCGCACAGTCTTGAGAACTCACATCACATCACCATCCAACCTCCCGCAGGCTGAGCTAACTGCCCCTTCTCACTCAGTCCTGAAAGGCTGCTAAAAACACTCAGTGGTTGCTCTGCCTGAACCGTTCCTCCTCACACACACACACACACACACACACACACACACACACACACACCTCAGGCTCCAGGATTCAGATTGATTACCACCATGCTACACTAACGCACAGCTACACAAACACAAACACCCATGTAGCACCCCAACCCCCCCACACCCCTTTCCAGACTCCCACTGCAAGAGTACAAGAGTGCGCTTCAGAGCTGTGATCCCAAATCTATACGGAGACAAGTACACGTTACCAACAACTTCATCTTAAATCAGATCCGGAGATGCGGTTCATGTCTTTTTCTGATGTCTATGTTGGTAGAGTGACCCCCCCCCCCCCCCCCACCTCCATGGCAGTGTGTTGCAGCTGTTCTACACCGACAGCCCGACCACATTCGTGCTCTTTACTGCAGGGGAAGCACAGGGAGAGTATGCCACCTGTCGTAGCTGCCTTAATGTACCTTAACCCCCTGCCGTGTGCACGTCTCACTCCAACACAAAAGCCAGTGTTTTCCCTGAGCACGCGAACACAGGTGGCTGGAGGAGGCAAGGTCGAGTTACAGCAGCAGCTCCCACAGTTGACTGACATCATCAGGGGAGTCAAGGAGAGGACATGCTCAGTTTGAGCAAGTTTACTACGCATACTACAATTTTTTCAAACTCCATTATAGAGTTGATAGGATTTTTATAAGTAATCCCTTAAAATCTTGAACAAAGACTCCTCCCTTTCCCAATCTAGTCGATAGTATCTAAGATGTGCTGTAGGGCACAAGAACAGATACAGTAAGTCATTATTTTTCCCACTATATTAAACACACTGAAGTTAGATTATAATTTCCTTGCACCGACTTGCCTGGGAACCCTCACACCCATGAATCTGCTTCAACAAGAATTGAAAGCATAAATCCTCTATATACTGACTTACTATGTCACACAAAAAAACATGTATTGTATCTGTATTGCATTGCAAGTATTGGTTAATAATTATTAGTATTATCTGTATTAAGATAAAAACTCTTCAAGCCGGACGATTAATTTTTACTCCTTTATTAGCAATTCATAAAACAGTTGTACTACTATTTCTGTCCGTCATTTGAAATGTTTTGAAAGTGAAACAAAAAGGCCAGCAATACCCTTTAACTTTCGTAATAAAGTATAACTCAGAATTCACCTTGAATAAGACCAAAATTGACTTCATTAATAAATGATTTTGACACTATAAACTGGGAACTTTGTTTAAAGTGATGCTCAACTTTGCTCTTATATGAAGTTCGATATACAATGGCCACTGTCCAACTTCTTCCTTAAAGGCAGAAGGTCTGGGAAAAAATAAAATCACATATCCAAAGACAGAACAATGTCTCAGCAACCTGACAACAAAGTACTCAACCGCTCACCAACCCAAACACAAAGAAATCCCAGCCATATCTGTTCAGTTGTTTTGGAGAAAAAAAAAATCAGCACTCACCTCACTCTGCTCTGCTGCTTTGAAGTCTCCCCACGACACATGGAGGAGTCTCAGTCTCTCTCGCTCTGAGGGGCTGACAGCTGTCTAACCAGAGGAGAGGACCTGCCCCTTAGTCCTGGAGGAACCTGACATGTTCCATCAAATGCACACACTGCTTTGTTGACTCCAGGAGAATCACAATATTAAGGCTAGCCAGGCAGAAAGTTTCCCAGCCCCCCAGGCATCCCAATTCCTCGTTGGGGCGTAACCCAGTCATTTTATCTGCACTCATCTCCCTCCTGTGTGTGTATACTGCGAGGAGCAATTGAGAGCAGTGCAACTCAATTGGCCCGCCGTATCAACAAAGTCCAGACAACTGCACTTTACCTGTACTTTCTATTCCCTTAATGTCCAATTTCAGGGATCTTTGATTTATGCATAAGACTCAATGTTATGTGATTCTGTTTTCTACAAATGAGTACTATAACCGCTTTCACCGCAGCTTTTGTGTTCATTTCAAATACCCTAAACACGTTAAAACCCCCAATAGAGTCCCTACTCTGTCAGTTTAAAGAAAGGAAATTAAAGGATTAAAGAAAAATTCAAAGACAATAAGGAGATCAACAGCATCACAGCCACACAGATCTGTAGAGACAATGCAGCGCCTGATTGAGCAAACTGCCTCCAGTGCTTTTGATGGCACCAGATGTCAGCCTGCATTGTTACATGGATTACTAGAGCCACTCAGAAAACACCTCCAGGTGTGCATTCCACACCGGCGAGGGGTAGAAAAAATGTGGGAGCCACTCCTCTGAATCAATAAAAGACTCTCTCTCTCTCTCTCTCTCTCTCTCTCTCTCTCTCTCCCTGAGGAGTGCAGGAGAGACTGCTGGAATTGGGTTAAGTGTTTGTGCGCCCCTTTAAAAAACTGGACAGTTGAGGGGAGCTTCCCTGCTCTAAAAAATATAATCTGTGCACCACAGAGGGCGGAGGAGTGCGGCGCATGTGAAAGTCGTTTGACGTGGTCTGAGATGAAGGGAAGTGCGATGGGAAGCAACTCTTAGGCCTGAACTGTACACCTGGTCTCCGCAGGGTCTTTAATCTTCAGAGGAAAGAGACAAAATTATAGGCCCCACTCTCCCTACATCTGAACTACCAAGGGTGTGTACACTACACAGTCACAGGCAAAGGAATCATCAGCAGTCGGAGCCAAAGCATTGTGATGCAAGTCAAGCTGAGGAGTGTGGGTGGATTAGGGTTAAGACGGAGTGACATTGTAGTGTATTAGTGACCGACATCATGAACACTGAATACAAATAAATAGGTCTGCTTACTTTTCTCACATTTCTTATATTTGCCACAGCATAACAACTGTTAATCACTTGGTATTTTAACTAGTAATAATACTGAACAAAAACAGCTTCTCAAATGTGACATGTCTGTATGATGTCTGGGTTCTTTTTGAGGTACCGCTTCAGTAATGGAAATGTTTGGACACATAAAGTATATGCACGTAATAAAGAAATCTCCCATTTAACCTATACTGCTATATAGGCCTACTATATATAAGTAAGAAATAAAATAGATGAGAGCAGAGAGGTTAAGATGTTCCATAGAATTGTCCACACACTGAATGTGCAGTTTCCTTCTGAGAGAGAGAGAGAGAAAGAGAAAGCGAGAGAGAGAGAATAACAACACCAAAACATGCCCTCATTTCCAGTAAACCCAAGGATCTGAGACAAAGTGATAAAGATCACAGGACTCATTATAGGCCGTACCCTATGTCCCTGCACCTGATAATGCGCACACGTAAAGGCACATCTCGGAAGAGAGAGAGAGAAAGAGAGAGAGAGAGACAGATCAGAGATAGAGAGAGAAGGAGAGGGAGTAAAGGGGGGAGGAGGTGGGAAGGGGGAGGGAAACGATAGGGAGGGCGAGGTGTTTCCTGTTTCCATTGCTCTAATTATACCTGTCTCTTGAGGATAGGGCCTATCCGGAAGACTGGAGGAACTCCTCAATGACAAAATGCTGACTGTCTATATACGAACGATTTCTAAAAGTATAACTGTATATCTACTTCTAAAAGTCTGCTTAAGGTTCATTTTGACACGAAGATTATCACGTGGAAATCACTAAGAGGCTACAAGGGCAGTGTGCAATGTAAAGTTTAAAAAAATTCTATAGTTTGACTGGTTCCTGTGCAAATGTATAAACTACTTACTTTGAGAAAGATGCTAGCTGAGTCCACCGGCTCTTCACTCTTCTTCAAACCTCATTTAAAGAAGACAATAACCATCAAAAGTTGCGAAAAACAAACAACAACCTATTTGGTATTTGGTATGTGCAAATGAGAGTTTTTTTTTCACATAAACTAAACACTCATTCCATCTCTTTGTGAATTGTAATGGTTCCTTCCTGTTTAATGATGCCACAGAGATACACTGCTGACATCAAGTGTCTTTGGAGAGTCTGGGGCAAAGTTGTTAACGCAGCTCCCAAAGATAAGATATTTCACTGATTCCCTTTCAAAAGGTTAAGTCTACCCCTCTACTCCTGTGTGCTGCCTCGCAACAGAACTCAAACACTGCCCTCCTCTGGTGGACAACATAAAAGATGCATAAACACCTTACTATCCTGACTACACATGCATGCACCTGACAGCAGCTTAAAAATGGGTAGACTTTCCGTCTACTGTGTCCCACCATGAATTAGTGAAAAACCATACATTAAGCAAATAACAAAAGAGGAGGTTCCCATAAACTGCCAGTCATGTCAGTGGACCACAAAGTGAAGAAAACGAATAATCAGTTTGACAGCCCTGGTTTGTAACCAGCCTGTGATCCATTTATTAGTATGCTGAGGAGGAGAGGCAAGCTGAGAGGGAATGGTGGGGAAAGGAGGGTGGGTGCTTGCTCGACAGAAAAGAGATGGAGAGAGCAGCCTGAGAGAGAGAAAAAAGAGCCATCTGAGCAGCCTTCGTCAAGCAGCTCACATTGCCTGGCAACCTCACCACCACATTGAGAATGTGTGGTCTGCCGGCTGCTTACTCTCATCAATGGACATCATTCCTTGCAAAATATTGGAGAAACAAATAGCAAGAAAAAATATTCATTTCAACTTCTACATGGTGCTTTTTAGATTTGGAACAAATTTGAGTGCAGTAGTTGAAACGGCAACAAAGAGCCACTCAACAAGGAGGGGCTGTCAGAGCTTATTCCCCCCACCTCAATTGTAAAGAGTTGTCATAAACCGCACTGGTGGCTTTCACACTAATCCCCAAAAACTAGTGTCCGCATATAAACAAACATGCCTTTTATCTATTGCATCTTTTGTGGCTTGTTACATGCATGTTAATGTATGCTTAATTATAAAGGCCCCGGTTTGGTCAATAACCTTCTGATCAGCCGAGATTAGGATTTTGCTTACATGTTGAGGCTGTCATAATTCCTCAGTTAAATACATGCAATCAGGTAAACTAGGAGCCAAATGATTAAAAGGAAATATTATGAAAAGGCAGGAGATTTGCTTTCAGTCATTCCGTGAATTGTCCTCATTCACGCACACTTGGGTCGGTCTACATTAGTCCGACAATGTGGTTTGCATAGAAAAACTGGTGTCAGCTCATTGAATCCGGTTCAAATTAGGAGCAAGGAGAGCAGCCTCCCTCTTTTGTGTCAGATTTGAGAGTCAGAATTAGTGAACCATTTTCCCTCCAGATTCAACTCTGCTCTGTTTAGGGCTTCATCAAGTAGAAATTGGGAATAGGGGGTAGTGGGGGTGGCCAGGGCAAGGGGTTGGGGCACAGGGTAGAATGGAGCAATTGTTCAGATAAAGGCCTCATGTTGAGTCTGCTTTGAAGTTCCTCCAGGAGGATATGCTGGGATTTTACAGTAGCATTTCACTCCGCTACTTTTCGTGCTATACTGACATATTTTTTATTTATTTTTTAAACTGTAGGGGTTGGAAATTATGCAAAATGTGCCTCAGAGTTGACCCGAGGTACTGCATTTTCTTTTCTTTTCATCATCATATCATAAACTTTGCTCGTCCACAATGACATTGGAGAGGATGCAAACACCACAGGGGCCAATCTCAAATTCTGTTATATTTTTGGTTTTGTATTTTAATATTTAATGTTATGCTCACGTGGGAAACCCAACTACATCAACATTCAAGTGAGATTCCCCCCTCCGTTTGCCCCACGCCTTTACAAGCAGACAGGCTCCCACTGATCTATTATGTTGCAAAGCCTTTCTCATGCATGTCTTGAATGAAAGCCAGCATATCGATGGTCTGGGGGTAATCACGTTTTCCTGAGGCAGGCTTATATGCACTAAATAAGCCGCACAGAAAGAGAGAAAAGAAAAAAGTGGGACGAACAAAACTGTTGTATATAAAGTTTCCCATGAAAGCTTGGTACAAAATAATAAAAAGTAGTTGTGGGGTAGCCTATGCGAGGAAACAAATGGGAGGAATTTTACTTGAAAAAGACGGAAAGACAGCTTGGAGGAGAGTTTATAAGTCATTTTCAACACTTGCTGATGTTGCACTCGTGTTTGTACGCCATAGCCTACCTCTGTGTTTCGTCCTCCAGCAGGTGCACTTGCCACATATCAGATTCAGAGACGCTGCCCACGTCCTGTCTCCAGAAGACGTCCTCCTCTGAGCGCTCCCACTTGTTGCCGAGTCAAATGGAAACCTCCGCGCACGAACCTGTTCCGTCAAACTTGCACAAAACAAAATACATCGACTAAATCGACGCTTTTCTGTGTTTTTCTGTCTCTCGGCGTTTGAGGCGCTCACTCACATTGGGTGGAAGTTGCTAGATGTCACTGTTTAGTGCAGGTTCTCTGAGGCGCACACACAAGTGGATATTTGCATTAGGGCCGACCCTCCCCTCGCCTTTCATAGCTGCCATTGTTTGTCCCAGTCGGGGCTCGGATTCAGTCCTTTCCTAAATCCCCTGACGACCGGAGCAGGGAATGCTGCTTTCTCTGGGCTTAAAAAAGCGCGTTGGAACGAAGCGGCACAAAGAAACTATTATGCCAACTTTTTATTCCATTAATTATTTTGTGTTTTAGACATTGAATCATCTGGAAACGTCTAACATGGCAGAGAAGTAGCCAGTTGATAGTTTGCTACAATTTAGCTATTTTCGATGTTTTACTTAAATGACAGGTGGGTAGGCTATGGCTGTTGTGGTATGGTCACGTGATAAGGGCACATTCAGCAAAGTGACAGCTCAGCTCGACCTCCTGTGGTGATAGAACCACCTGAATATCTGCATAATGGGAGATAAGAAGATTTTTCCTTTCTGGAACTCGATGGCTGTTAATCTCCCTTTTCCCACAGGAAGGATACAGGCCCTATGTCATTAAGAGCGCATGTATTGACCCCATTACTATTATAGGCTATTCATCAATGCAATTAAGTTTCAGTAAATGATTATGATTAATTTTCGTGGCAACACAACTAACTGTGTTAATTCTTAAACCTTAACTAGGCCTACATTGAAATGGGGAGACAGGGAGAGAGGGGGGTGACACGCAGCAAAGGTCCACGAACCCGCGACCACAACAACGAGGTCCGAGCCAACACGGCACGCGCTCCACCCACTACGCCACCGGAGCGCCAGATAGACAACTTTTAAATCTATAGGCCTACACAACAGGAAGGTTATGTCAAAGAACTGAGGACTGAGGCGGAGCTCATTTTTCCATCTGCTGGTTATTTTTGCCCGTTAATCAATTTAATTAGTTTTTTTTTAATCATCTCAAAATTGGAATTTGAAAAGTACAAGAGCAATGTCGATGTGTAGTTAATCACAAGTCATTAAAACACACATGAATGCATCAATAACTAAAAGTTAAACCCAATAATGTGACGAATGTGGTTCTGAAAATAGCCACCCTGCACGAGTACAAGTAGTTTGATGCTCATACTTGTGTAGGCCTACTTTATTTAGGGATTTGATGACTTTTACTTGAGACATGTATCCCCCCTACTTTGTATCGTGTCTCTTATCCTGCTGGATTATATCAGTATCAAGTATTACCTAGGACAATAGCATTAGCATATGTGTATGAAGAACCATATATATAACTCAAAATGCAGGTGCATACCATAGGGTGCATACACTTGCAGCGCCAACTTCACTCTCTTCTACTTATGTGTAATTATTGGTTCTTTGTTGCCACCTAGTGGCTAAATAAAATTAAGGAGCGACAGCTTCAGTGCCACATGTACCTATGCACTTATGGACAATGGAACACGGTTAACAAAAAATTAAAAATTAAAAATTAAATGGTTGAATTTCATTTAGTTGTTTTCCGAACAAATTAAGGCTCTATAGTCAGCTCTGTGGCCTGAGCATTATACACCATCTGAAAAACAGTTTTCAGACCTTAGTCAGTCACACCCCAAATTTCTTGCATGCTAGTTTTTACACCTCCTTGTGATAATAAAAAACAAAACATCAAATGATATAAGGATTATCATTTTACTTCCTAATCAAATGACTAGAAACCACCAACAGGTAATTGTTCTAATTTAATAAACAATTTGCAATCAGTTTTGATCTACTTTTAGAACAAAATTAGGTTTTTTAACAAGTAACATTACACATTGGTTATGTGTTGTTGTTGTTTTATTTCTATCCACATGGTGGGAGCAGACGCACCATAATCAAGTGTTTTATGCGCCGAAATAAACAATTTGTTGCTGCAGCAATAATATATATGAACTATATAAAGTTTATTAAAATATACAAAAGTCAAAATATATATATGCTTAATCATATCCATGACATATGCATATACAGTATAATAATTATACAGTAAAATGTGTTTATATGGTTTTTTTTCATACATTTAGCGAGATATTTTTGCATTTAAACTGGCAGTGGTGATTTCATAACTCCCCCCACCCGCACCCCTCATGTCCACATCAGGCCTCCAAGAGGGCAGGAAGCCTCTGTGAAAAGCTTGAGAGCAGCAGCACCTTTACACCTGAGATCCATGTTTTGGAAAGGTCTCACACGGAACAGCACACCTACTCTGACATATAGCTTCTAGGGACTTTAGCCAACAGCATCCGGAGGGAAAGGGATGTTACACCCTCTGATCTGTTCCCTTTCTGGCATCTGCACCCCCTTTACTGAACACGGGAAACGACTCAGTACTCCCGGCAGAAAGAATCTACAAAAAAATTCAAAGCTGTGCCACAAGTCTTTTTTTTGTCATTACACAATCACTTTAGCGAAACATCCCTCCGGTACCATAGCATCAGCCATCATACTGCACAATTCCAAAGTACATCTTAATCTCAGGATATAACTGTATAGCTTGCAAGAGGAGAATAAGAAGTTCCTGGACAGAGGGTGAGAAAGTCCTTCAGACTGGTGTGGTTGGTTCCTGTACAGTTTGAGTCAGCGCACACTGAGGGCGCTCATGTTTGATGGTAATGGTGGTAGTGGTGGTGGTGGTGGTGTTCGTGGTGATGGTGGTGCTCATGTCGCTGGACCACAGGAACCACAAAGCCCGGGCTCCCAGGTGGAGCGGACGCCTGCTCTCTCTCCAGTACTGAGGGCACGGGAGGTTGAGGCTGGGCGTGGGACTGAGGCGACAGCGGGGTCTTGGACGGGGAAAGGGCGTCTCGGGCTTTTGCCCTAAGGCGTTTGCTGTGGCTGTACTGCAGAGGGTGCTGCTGCTGCTGCTGGTGGTTGGAGGACTGGGTTTGGTGTGGCAAGTGGTACACGTCCTGACCCCCGTGTCCAGCTGCGCTGCCACTGTGCAGCGTGCTTTGCACAGGCGGGTGGTAGCCGTGACATTTAGTTGATTTGCCGCCTCCGCTAACCCCGTTATTCCCTCCTCCCCTGTAGGTTCCTTTAGGGGATTTGACAAACTGTGTGCCCTTGCTTCGAGACTCTGTAGGGTTGTAGCTGTCGCTGATGACTTGTGAGCGGCGCTGGTGAACCACTTGGGCTTCTGGTTCTTGGGAGCGTGAGCGGCTCTGGCTCTGGGAGGAGCGACCATGAGCCTCCTGGGGAGGGGTGGTTCCTGCAGGATGGGCAAGATACACAGGGTGAGTAGGGTATACAAATATGATTTATTACAGTGTACTTTTTTTCTTCAGTCAAACTTAGGGTCTAAGGGTGTCATATTGTGTGCGGACTGTGAAGCCCACTGAGGAAAAATGTCTATTTCTGATATTGGGCTATACTATCAATCAATCAAACTTTATTTATAGAGCACTTTTCATACGTAAATGTAATACAAAGTGCTTAAAACAATCCCCCCTCCCACGACACATCCAGATATATTCATACCCGCAACAACGATCCCCCCTCCCAAACATCCAAACCCAAAGCAATATTATTGCAGGGCTGTACAGTGCGACAGTTTTGATCGCATTTGCTACTGAAATTGATCACGTGCGATGATGAATACGAATCCATTCGCACTCGTGCGACAGGTTGATAATGAGGAGAGGATGTCTTTGAAACACAGAGGAGAGATGCACAACACTGCTTAGAGGGATCTACATTAACACTGCGGGTAAATGAGTCTTAGGTAAGTTATCGAGTCCACCCTCCACTTTGGCTGGTGAAAGATATGTGCTCGGGATCTGTGCTCGTGCAGCGATTTTAGGTATAAAAACTTCAAGGCTTCAACGGCAATAACCGGAAGGAGACGGCACATTACCGCAGTTAAGTTAGCGCGTGTACAAACAGAACATTTCCTGTGCGCCTTCACATTAAAAGCCTGTTACTAGCTAAACGTGAGTTGACTTTTATTTTGAAGCCGGTAAGAACAGGAAGTTAGCGCTTTTTTCTAGCTTGAAAGGCAACTCCTTCAGCTGCAGCGAGCAGTCAACAGTAGCCTAGTCTTAAAAAGTTTTAAATAAGCCACTGAAAAGCTACTCCCAACACATTCACAACAATCTATTTAATTTATCCTAAATTGTACCAATATGAATAGTTATTTATTTAATAGGCTATGTTTAATGTTTTAAAGTTTGGTTTTAATTAACAGAAGGACATTATAATAATAATTCTGAATCAGCAAACAATTGCAATTGGCAGGTTAGATTCTTTTTTCTAAATTGCAATCAGTGCACCCCTATTCATTTTTCTACAATTATTACTGCACACACTAGGATATCATATTAATTGTGAATCTCAAATGAGACCAGGATGACATGCTCAAAGGTAATTAGAGCAAAATTCAAGGGTTAAGGTTATGCATGTTTTCAATCATAGCCTACTTTGTGTGCTACCAAATGTATTTTTGTGCTACTGAATTTTTTTGCTTGCTAGCACCAGTGCTACCACCTAAAAAAATAAGCGTGCAGCCCTGTATTGTGACAAATTCCATTAAAAACAGGAAGAAGAGACTGTGCTGAGGAAACACCATCATCAGTGAGAAAACACTAGAGACTATAAACTAAAACATTTAAAATAAAGAGATAAAACAAATGAAAGCTCTTCATATGATTAATAAAAATATAAGAAAAAATACATAGGATAGAAATGATTAAAATTAGAATAAAAATACATAAATAAAGATAAAATAACAACAACAACAACAACAACAACAACAACAGCAACAATAATAATAATAATAATAATAATAATAATAATAATAATAATAATAATAATACTAATAATAATAATAATAATAATAATAAACAAATAACTAATCAAAGTAATTATTGAAAGTAAATAAAAGCAGGCTACATATATAAATAAAATAGGCTATAAAAGATAAAAACAGTAGGTTATTTAATCTAAAAGACAAAATAAATAATTTAAATACATGAATAAATAGGTTCTTTGATTAAAAAGCTTGACTCAAAAGGTAGGTTTTGAGTTTTCCCTTAAACATATTATAATTTTTTGACTTAACTTGACTCAGTCTTGTCATCTTGGTACTTTGAGTCACTCAAGTTTCTCATAATAAAGTGTCAAGTCTACTACACTCAAATAAATGTGTTGATCTAACATATGTTGACTCAACTTAATGTGTCAAATAATCTGAAATAAAAAGAATAATTTAGAAGAACTATATAAGATGTTTGGTGAATTTAGAACATCAAGTTTTTACAACTGCAAATCAAGTTGGCTCAGTATGAAATACTAATTTTGTAAAACTTATATTAGACTTAAACCCCAAATCCCTTTTTACAGTGTATGAATAAAAACTGATTTTATTTGACTATTTTAACTAGACTGTAATACCGGAAAAAATATATGCTCACCTTCAAATCTGGAGGTGTAGTTCTCGATACCAGCCAGGTCCAGGTAGTGATTCCTCCTCTCTGTGTTCTCATCCACACAGTAATGCTGACCCTCGGTGGCCGGTGCCTCATTGCTCTGACCTTTGCTACTAAAAAATGTGCAAACATATCATGTTTAGTGGACAAATGCAATATGTAATACAACTCAATAGTCAATTATTTATGCAATTAATTTGCAAGAAAAGCAAATGATACTTTATTATGCACTGACCTGATGTAGGAGGATAGCCGCTTGTCAGCTGAACGCCCCTCTTCCTGGTGACAGCGATCTGAGGAGGGAAAGTGCAAGAACTCAGACCAGGAAAAAGTGTTCAACAACACACATTACACACACTGTTTTTAGTTTTTAATCTTTTGCACCCTTAACAGGTGCACCCTCATATGAAATGTACTTTTGATTGCAATAAGTTGAAATTATTGACATTAATAATATTATTTCTTAAATATTGTTAAGTATTTGGCGAGTCTTGAAATATCCATAGAGTACTAGCAGGTTTCTCTGCGCAGAGGAACAATGGAATCAACTGAAAACTACAGGAGAAAAAAAGACATTGCAATGGATTGGCTACTGAACTGAAATGAGAATTGACCAAGAAGCCAGTCTGAATGTAAGAAACCAAACTATCTCCCAAATCTGCAGACATACAGGACATTCTGAGTTGGCTCAAAGCATACTGGGAAATATGATAATAATGCCTGAGGTATGATGCTGTTTTTCTTGTTGTCATTCACCTGTTCCCGTTTCTCTTCTGTGGCACCTGGGCTCCGGAGAGACAGTCAGTTTGACACGCAGGGTCTTGCTCTTATGGTGACAGGAGTGATTCACAGAGGCATCCACCACATCATAGATGGTGTGCATCAGACTGGACATGTCCTATGGTGACGGATAGAAACACAGTTGGTACAATGTGTATTCCTTTACCTTTGAAATATAACATGCGAAAGGGACACACTTATTTATACAGTGTTAGAAAAGACATAGCACACACACACACACACACACACACACACACACACACACACACACACACACACACACACACACACACACACACACACACACACACACACACACACACACACACACACACACACACACACACACCTCTTTTGTAACCTTCCCACTGTTGTCAAAGTCATAAAGAGTGAAGATCCACTCCTGACGGTTGTCTTCCTCCACAGAGACGTCACATTCCAAATCCTTTGGACAAAAAATGTGTCATCAATCATATTTTATACACATCCAACTATTTCAAATATTAGCAAATCAATAGTTACTCTACTTTATGTAAAAAAAAACATCTTTATAACAACACGGGGCAGCAAAGTGCATCTAATTGAATCATCTTCATTGTGATTCATAAACTTTTTTCCCCTCCATAAGGAATTAAGTCCTGTTTCCTTCAATCTGCATTGGAATGTATTGTAAAAAAAGAGGTATGAATCAGCTTCACATTATCAGCAAGTACATGCAAAGAGTAGGATGCTCACATTTTTTCGAATTAATTTGTGCATTTGGAGAACGTCAGAGAAGGGGCCAACTAAATAGTTTTGCTTTCTACATTAAATAAGTCACTTCTGAGCTGCTTTAACCTTGTGTGGGGGAGCGCAGAGAAAAAGGTCAGGCCTACTGCTGCGACCATGTCTCTCTCTACCTTCTTCCAGGAAAAATGAGAACAACCTCCAGCCTCAGTTACAACTTTTTGGCAGCGACTTAGATTCAGATGTATCTAGTAACATGTCCATAATTGGAAAAACAAACATTGCGAAAATAGGCCCTGCTGTAGCCACGGTGGAGAGCTGACATTGTGAAAATCGGTGTGCAATTAACAAGGGAGGAGACCCCTGGGAGGCGAGAAGCAGCCCTTTATGGTTCTAT
This sequence comes from Hyperoplus lanceolatus, assembly GCA_026929865.2. NCBI lineage: Eukaryota > Metazoa > Chordata > Actinopteri > Uranoscopiformes > Ammodytidae > Hyperoplus > Hyperoplus lanceolatus. The sequence continues at coordinate 18,759,915 of CM049401.1, forward strand.
AATATCTCCGCAGCTCATATAACCAGGAGCAAACACCAAACATTACAATCTATTTATTTACATTATTGGTCCCTAAATTCAATCAGGATATGGTATGGAGTGGTGTCGACATACAGACAGATGTTCTGTGCGCGGTAAGAAGGCATACTGCCGATGACAAAACAATCTCAAAGCTTACTTCCCCTTGTCTCCTGACAAATTACTTAGGGGGAGCATACCTTTTTGACCCCAACAAACCCTGTCACCTAACTAATTACATTAAAAATCAGTTTACAGTTGAACATTTCCTTTGATTGTGTCTTTGTTGTCTGACATTGTAAGTGCCAGTTCAACAGTTGAAACACCATATCCAGCCCCGTTGCTCACCCCACCATATAGGGCTGACACATACAAACAACCGCTCAAACTCTCAAATGATAATCGTCAATTGAGAGTCCCAATCCACCAGCGGAACAGGCCTGGTTTGGAGATTGAACTTTGGACCTTCTGCTATAAGATGAGTCTCTAACCACCCCTGTTGTTGTACAGAACATTGAATCATTGGTGCCAGGTCATATAACTGCTTACGTCTAGACTGATGCGTTTCTTCCCAGGAGTTTTTTCTCTAAGTATCTCCCGCTGTCCATCCTCTGAGTGCAGGTACTGCAGGTAGCTTTCACAGCCCTCTGCCTTCTCTGGAGGAAGAACCACTGTCAAGAGAATAAAGAGAGATCCTTACAACATGCATGTGATGCTGGGGCATTGGTCTTCACACCTTTTCAGGTGTTCCTTGGTGCATTGGGTATTATGATGGATGATGCATTTTTAAAATGTTAGCCCCTATGTTAAAAACCATTGCACAGCTCAGTGTTTGCCTTGGTCCATGGAGTGTGTTACAATTCAAATTGCTTTAGTAATGGTAATAAAAAATACATAAAAAATAAGGCATGAGAAAGTATTGTATTTTATTGTGTTCTTATGCCTGACAATAACCCCTAACGTCTGCTTGAAAATAATTTGCACTCTAAGCATCTATTAAAGGAACCCAACAGTTCAACCTGGCTGACGCATCACTCATCAATCATCATGCAATTTGAACACGGAAGTACCTTGAAAAAAGAAATGCGGAAATAGATATCATACAGAATATACCAGCTTTAAGGTTACATTATTAATGGTATCATACATAGTAATTGCACACACGTGATCTGTTCTCGACAGCTTTAAAATATGCAAGGAATGGATAGTTTGTTGGCACTTGTTAGAATCGAGACATCCTTCTCAACCTACCCTCTAGGGGACAGTGTTGATCTGTAAATTGTCCTTCCTTCAGCTCACCATTTGGAAACCCCTAGGACAAAAGAGAGACAGACATACTTTGTTAGAGAGAGAGACAGACAGACAAACAGACAGACAGACAGACAGGTAGACAGAGAGAGAGAGAGAGAGAGAGAGAGAGAGAGAGAGAGAGAGACAGACAGGTAGACAGACAGACAGGCAGAGAGCGAGACAGAGAGAGAGGAGTAGGGGGTGTTGGGTCAGAGATGTAAGTGAATCTACAGTTCAGACCACAGACACAGAGGAAAACAAACAGTTCCAGCTAAAGCATTTATTACTCAAATGAGAGGGAGAGGGCTGGAGGATCCAGGGTGACACTTTGAACATCTGCAACGCTTATTGTGTTTCACTCTCTGGGACACGGCAAGCGTGGCCACGGCCAAGCTGTCAAGATCCCTCCAAGTCCTTCAAACGGACCCCTCGCATCTGTCAAAAAACCCAATAATGCACTTCATCATCTGAGCCCTGTCTCTTAGCCAACCTGTTTATTCTCATCCTGTTTGACATGGAACCTAGGGAGGAGAGTTTGATAAAAGCAGCCCAGAAATCTGAGGGGTAAAAAAAGGAAGCTTGATAACATTTCTCATTGAAAACTTGACAAAACTCACAATGAGCCCTGGCAACATGTGTGTATTTATTTTGAATGGAGAATAATTGCCAGATGGAATTTTCCACACAGATAGGATGGGACTGATTAAATACACAATTCCATCCATAGCCATAAAACAAAAGCAGGACAAAAGGGGGGTTGGAAGGGGAAAACAGCTCCGCTGTCATATGTGAATAATCTATATCCTGCATAAAACGGAACCACAATGTATTCATAACCATCCCACACGTGTGCTAATGCAGAGGCAAGCTGAGGCAAAAGCAACAGGGCCTCTATGCATGCGTGCACACACTCACACACACCTTTTCCTTAATTACAACTGGATTGTGGAAACAATGAAAATTAAGTGCAGCACAGGCCCAAAACCACAAGTATTTAAACAACAAATGATTCATCTTATTTACGTCATCCCCTCGTCCTCTAAGCTGCTCCACACACACTTTGAAATAAAATCTCACCAGATTTAAATCAAGGGGGCCCACAGAAATGAGACAAATAAAAAAAAGAGAGATGCAAGAAAACAAAAGAACTCCATGTACCTTCAACTGAGCCGGGGCTCAAGCGAGAGTCTGAACATCTGCATGTGTTTAGGTGAACCCCCCCTTTTCCCGCTTTCCCCCTTCTTCCTTCCCTTTTTGCTTAGAGAAATGACAGCATCAGGGCCGGTGGTTTATTTAAAAATCGCAGATCCCTTGATTATTCCTCACTTCAGAGGATGATACCTGTAGCCTGTAATCTTGCAACAACCCTCACTGCTAAAGGTAGGTGGAGTGGCAGGGTCAAGGCTCGGTGACATTGAGAAAAAACAGCCAAAGACTGGGGTGTACAGCCTTGGGGAGAGAAGGACAGGGGCAGGAGGTAAGCAAAGCAGGAATAAAGAAAGGAGTGGCACAAAGTGTAAAGGGAGGGTAGGAAAGATAAGAGGAACAGAGATGTGATGATTTTGTTTTTTCTAACAAACAACTGGTACTGCTCCCTGAGCCCCAGACAAGCAGCAGTCTTTAATCACCAACACACACACACACACACACACGCACACGCACACGCGCACACACACACACACACACACACACACACACACACACACACTGGAATTAGGCAATTGTATTTATGCGCATCCATCCTTCACAAAAAAAAAAAAAAAAACGTTTCCATCTTTTGTGATTTCTACAGCCAAGTTGTTGTTTCCTCTCTGCACTGGATGCTTTTATCTCCTCGCTTTGTAGCGCAGTCAGTACACTACCTAATGAAGGGCAGTATGTAAGGAAGAGGGAGTTCACACAGACACCACTGTTTGGCAGCTCCGTGGAACATCAAAGACCGCCATTGATTTTTCTCATCCTCGCTCCCACGGGGGTTGCAGAGCAAAAAGTATAGGCGCTCTGAAAGACATGATGCAACGTTAAATATAGTGAAACAAATCAATCAAGTGACTGCCGAAAGCGAATCTTGTCTCTAATTAAAAATGTTGCTTCAAGGGGACATCTTGCTGCGTGTACTGTGCAAGGAGGGGACAAGCAGCAGCTAGGGATTGTGTTGAACACATGGCTCCCCCACTCAACAAACACCACCACCACCTCCTCCACCTCCAACTCCGTGCTTGTTACATCCATCGGGGGGAGATAATGAGGGAGCAGGCTGGGTCCGACCTCAGCCACTAAAACGTGTTAACATTTTAGAGCAAATTTGTGTTCTTAGTTTTTCCACCAGTCATCACACATAGACCCTAAGCCTGACAGAGGAAAACTTCCAGCAAAAAACCCTTTAATGGGGGGGGGGGGAATTGAGAAACCTCAGGGAGAGTGACAGAGGAAGGGATCCCTGTCCCAGGACAGGATGGACAGCCACATACAGTATGTGTGTGTGACAGGTACTTTTGAACAAAACTGATACAAAGAGGATGATGCATTAGATCTCTGATGGCTGGAGAAACAGTGCACTGGAAAAATGCACTGACAGCATTCCGTGTAAACAGTCTGCCAGACGCCTTGACAGAAGAGACAGACAGAGAGGTGTGGGATGTTTGTTCCTGTTTAATGCAGCAGTTGTGCCAAGCTTCCCTAAAGCCTCAGCCTACTGCCAGACTTTTTTGTGGGATTGGGTAACCATGGGGAAGCTTTCATAGCTCACTACCAGGTGACATCAGACATCCCCCAGCAGTCTCTCTCTCTCTCTCTCTCTCTCTCTCTCTCTCTCTCTCTCTATCTCTCTCTCTCTCTCACACACACACACACACACTCTCTCTCTCCCTGCCTGCCTACCACCCATCCTCCTGCTGGAAAACACTGCACATCTTTGTTCTCACACCCTCCCTCTCAAGCTCACCCCTCTAAATATAAGCATGCGCGTGCACACACGCACGCGCACGCGCACACACACACACACACACACACACACACACACACACACACACACACACACACACACACACACACACACACACACACACACACACACACACACACACACACACACACACACCTTATAGTCCATTCTTCAAACCATACAATGCACAACTGATTTTGAAAAAATCTCATCTTCAAAATACCGGGGAGGCTAACGGGGAGATTGTTTACACAGTTCCTCTGGCCTCGGGGTATGAAATGTGGCAACATGATCAGATGACTGGATGCGTATCCAAATACAAACATATGCTGGAAAAAAAGGTCCTGTCTGGAGGCTTCCGCATATGATTTTAAGGCTATGTGGTTTACTGAAATACTTCACATTGCTCACGTTTTATATAAAGTTGCAATACGTTTACAGGCAATGTTTACAGTAGAGTAGATGCTACAACAACTGTACATTTGATTCTGTGTTAGTATCTCTCGTCTGTGACGTTTGTGGGTTGTACTGTGCTGCTCTTTGTCTGAACCTGACCAACAGTCTCAGTTATTTCCTTAATTCAATGCAGAGTGTTTGAGGAGACAGATACTAAGCAACATACAGCAGAATTTCTTCAGGACGTACACACAGTTTCCAGAAATATAAAGTCACCTGGAACTGACACTTTGGAGGGCGCCACAGGAAAGCCTTGATGACCACCAGCCGACCAGCATTCCTGCTATCCACTGCCCATTAATTGGGGATGATTGTGAGGTTTCCCAAAGATGGAAATGAGGATCGAGTAGTATCAATATAATGAAAGGAGCACCAGTTCGTAAACAAACTGCATACTCTTCACCGCAGAATGAAACTGGAGAGGGAGTGGGGCCATTGAGAAATAAAAGGCGTCCATTCCAGAAGAAACCAACCTGGCCTTGACTCAAAACCAGATGTGAGCGGTTACCCTGAAGAGAGGCAGAGGAAAAGAGAGGGAGACGAGGGGTGGAGAGAGGGGGAAGGGGCTGACAAATATGGGGAGCTGAAAAGAGGAGGCCGCTTGCACAACTTCTGCTTTTGCTCTCACAAGACAGTTAAAGAACAATATGTTGGTCTCTGGCCAGAAAGGCTTTCTTTCCCTTTGGTTCATCAGGCTTCAGCTTTCAGTCCAAGTCAGGGTAATTACGGTGCTCAGAGTCAACAGAGCAGATTGGCCTCGGCTAGTATTGAGTAGCAATATTAAAACAAACAGTACTGCATATATAGATTATATACTGCTGGATTGGAGTTGGACAGCCTAATAATTCTCTTCAAAATATAAACACTGTTATCATGACTGAGTCAAGGACCCCTCAATAAGGGGTTGGAACTTTTTCAAGTTCAAGCCTCAAAAACCACAACCTTACCTTTCCAATTCCTTTCATTACTGGACAGCTCAGGTTTGCCTTATTCCACCAATTAGAAAATTCGATCTATCGATCGACCGACCGACCAAACCTGCCTGCCTGCCTGCCTGCCTGCCTGCCTGCCTGCCTGCCTGCCTGTCTGCCTGTCTGTCTGTCTGTCTGTCTGTCTGTCTGTCTGTCTGTCTGTCTGTCTGTCTGTCCGTCCGTCCGTCTATCTATCTATCTATCTATCTATCTATCTATGTGCCATCATATGTCTTTCTATGAATGGAAATGAGATCAGAGCAGAATGCCATCCTGTCATCTGGACCGGTCCCATGTGGCCACGATGGCCCAGATACAGGCCTTTTACAGGGTGGCGGGACAGTCTTTGAGGTCACACAGGAGGCAAGACCTCTCTGTTGGCAGGACATGAATCAGTGGGGTGAAGCCTCTTCGGTCCTAGTATAACAACAGCTGTGTGGAGAGATGAGCATGCTTGCCTGTCTATATAAGAGCAGCACGTCAACCGCTGAGTCAGCCGCTCCTCTTCAATCAGGACGGACTATCTCCTAAACTGTATGCCAACTGATCTATCTCTCACTTTGATCATGACCTGACGGACTGCATAAACAAAGATTATCATCGCTGGACCCGCCATCCCTGCATCTGTCACCGGTGCCGTAATCAGCATGCCTTCATTAAAATGGGCATAGGAGTCTGATGTAATGGAGTGTGCCCTAGTATCAGCTGTCACACATGCAGCTACTGTAGGGACCTGCTAGGAACCATGTGCTTCATACCAATGCCTGAAATCAAGTCTGGGTTAGGCAAATGTAATCAAGTATGATAGTAGATGATCATAACACTGTTAGTGGATTTGAATAGTAACTAGAAAGAGAGAAACATGGCGCCTGCCATGGTTTGCTATATCTTAAACACAAAAACACAAAGTCAAGCATAAAATATGGTGCCACACACATTATGTCTGCACCACAGTGAGCATGCTGCCTTAATTGAGAGGTAACAGGGCTGGGTGGTGTAATGCAATAGTCTCTGTGTGGACTTTTATATGACCAATGCCATATGTTATGTGCACTCAGATATATTTAATGATCTGCGCAAACTAAAGTTTAGAAAAGTTTGGTTCTTTTAAGAGTCAGAAGTGAAAAAAAGAGTCCTGTTACTCTATTTCTAACTCTGTTGAATAATTACAAATAAACTGCTAACGATTGTTTTCATTATTGACTCATCAAGCATTTTCCTTCAATGATGGATGAAACTAGCCTGAAAATCCAGACCTACCACTAGGCGCTGGCAAATTAAATTTGCTGAGCCTTTTGGTCTGGACACTCACCATTGAAGCTCATTTAATATGTCAAGAAATCCTGAGCTACCAATCAAATCATTCTTTCTGATATGGGCGGGCCAGAGCCCTATGTGTGGTGCTCTGGGGTGGACGTAACCGGATGACGACAGTGCACTGCCATAGCCGTGATAGTAAACAGAGATGGCTGTGGGTATGTTGTTCAAGTTTGAGACGTCTTTCGCCTCGACACTTAGCGATTTGGAAGACGGCACTCAAATCTTTCATTAGCAAGTAAGAGGAATGTTCCGTTTTTCCGACCGACCAAGGCAAAAGTTTAATTTAACAGTTAACCCGCTGTTTGCTAAACAAACGGGGCTTAATATGTCACCCAGTTCATTGCTCTGATTGGTCGTAGTGCTGTCCAATTGCGTGCAGTGGCATTTGAAATGCACACGTTGGTGCCGCCCCTTGAGTTGGAAAGGTCTATTGATCGTGGCCAGACCCTCCATCGTTCTAGATATGGGTCTGGATTTCCAGGCTAGGATGAAACACTATACGTCAGGAAATCCAGAGAAATGCCTGCAACAACGTCCCATTGCAGAAACCAGACAGGAGATAAACATCCTGGATTTTCAAACACGCCCAGACTCCTTGACAAACAAGAAAAGAAGTGAGTGCATGAGGCGACGGCATATCAAAGCCAGTGTGGGACAGGCGGTTTGACTCAAACAGGATGTTCCTCTGTTTCTGGCCTCCATGTGAAATTCTGTAAGCTCCCGCGCAGGCCCCTGGCTCTAAAGCCCAGCCAATGGGGAGCGCGCCCAGGCCGATAAAGCTGACGGGATTTGTTCCACATTCCACAGGCCCTTTAAACAACACAGGGGATCTCACAATGCCAGGTTGTGTGGCCCATTATGGTCCAAAGAAGTGACTCCACCACTCACTCAGCTATGTAGGTGTCCAGCTGAGCAGTACGTTTGAAATGATCTCACGTAGCCAGGGCTTTAGGTATGAATCAACTCTTTAAACTGGTTATCTGTCATTTCCACTCAACAAGGCTTTGTAAGCACTTCTCCGCTCTACTTGTTGAAAACCATTTTCAACACAGTCACTCTCACCTGTAAGGGCTCTTTTTGTGTAGGGCTAGGCTATACTGTAGTCGGTGTCAGGTTCCCAAGCTGTCTGTCTTGTATTGAGACGTTAGTTATAATTGCTCTCACCTGTGAGATAACCACCAACACCGACACTGTTTTCACTGATCCTCTTGTTAAACTGAAAGGGATTTGAGTCACAGCTTTGAAAACCAGGGCTGGCAGTTCACAGGGGCGAGGCTCTTGCGGTTGGAGGCTGGTGGAGCTACAGGCGTTAGAGTGCTCCTGTGGGTGACTGTGACATGTAAACAAACCATGTTGGGGAAAGGACAGCTGCACACCAGTGTGGAAGAGCAAGAACGCTTTTTTGTTTGATGTAATCATACAGGCCCTGTCAGATGAGCTCAAATAGACAACCTCTTCATCAACCCCACCTATCATGTACCAATTATGTTCTCATTAATATATTTTAAACTGGAAATGATGTCACTAGTGTTAATATAATTAGGCCTAGTGTTATTAGTTACAGTGTTATCACTGTTATCCAAATTTTTATTAGGCTATTAATCATAAAATTAATTATCAGTGTCTATTTTGCTTAGGTCAATTTGTATTTTGAGCCTCCTGTTAAAGGCAAATGCTTTAACAATTAAACCATGTATCTATTAGCCTACCTTTAGCTAACTATTTCAACTCTCTATCAATCAGCTTTAGCTAACAATTTCACCTGTTTGTCCATTACCTAAAGCTAACTATTTCAACATTTTATCCATTAGGATACTTTTATCTAACTATGTCAACTGTTTTAATCCATTAGTTGTATCTAACCATTTAAACGGTATACTCCACTCCACTGTTCAATTCGTTGCACTATTTCAAGAGTCTATTTCTACTAAAACAATCCGAACTGTTTATCCACTACTATGTTAGCTATGTATTTTTACTAGCCCTAAATGTACTGAATAACTGGTTAACACACATTTGTAATCATAGTAGGCTGTTCATTTTCTTCCTCAACAAAATTGTGTGGATATGAGTTGAGCTCTTTAAGTAGGCATTTTACCTCCCTGGAAAACGTAGTAGGCTTACCTTAGTTAGGAATAACTGGAGTAGACACTTGAATGAAGCTGTCTACCTAATCCTAGTCCATGATACTTTTTGGAAAGTCTCTGAGGCACTCGTATGCTGTTAAGGGCTTGTGGGTTAGTGGACCGGCTGCCTGCTGGTTTTGTGAATGTGTCTTCCAGCAGGATGGGAACAGGTTCAGGGTCAAAGCGTGCAGCTCCACAGTCCATAGTTAGTGTTCCCTCTGGGTAACTTACACAGAGAAGAACAGATCCATATGACTGACCATGATAAGAGGGGCTTTTGCGGCCGTGACCAATCAGCCAGTAATGTAGCATGACCCTCTCAACATATCCATCTGAGAGGCATTTTGGGCAAACAGAGACAGACGACTGTTGTACTGTACTATTATTGCATTCAGCCCTCAGGGAGAACCAAGCTCGCCGGTCAGATGCAGCCAAAATACAGAGTTCAGTGCAGTATAGGATGCAAAAAATAACCAAGGTAGACAGGCAAACACACACACAGGGAGAGCCCCTAATAACTCGTGTCCTATGGCTTAACTATTCTCAGTCACATTTGCCAAACCTCAGGTCCTGAGAGACACCACTTGTTTGCATAATTGGTGCTCTTCCTCCTTACTATGAAATATTTAAGGCATGAGACCAATCCTGCCAACATTGTCTTTGGGTGAAGAATTTCTTGGCTCTGCAGACTTGCACAGTTCATGACACCAAATATCTTAAATTCACACACAGAAAAAAAAGCTGCTGTATATTCAAAATTGCTGCACCTTTTTATCTCCTGTCTCTTTTTCTCTGTTGTTGCGAAACTCTCTCCAACTGTCAGCTAATGCTGTCTCCTCCAGTGGGTAGACATTGCTAGTCTCAAAGACCACATGAATTCTTGACACAGCATGAACAGTTGCTGCAGTTTCCAAGCTGTGAAGTTCCTCACAGACCTGGAAGTGGACAGGGGGTCATCCCCGGGTCAACACCAAGTGTTTTCCAGAGGAATCCTAAAAATACACCCCTGCTGGGCACAGGAAGCAAGAGGAGATTTCACGATCTTTAGACGATGTGAAGGAAGCCTGGATATGTCAAATGGACCATAGCCAAAGGGCCAATGACTGTAATGTCTTGGCATTGAGACGCCACTTCCCATGAAAAATGTGACAAAGTTGAAAGCTGATAAGATGAAAAAAGTAGCACACAGTCCAATTACCAAAACCATGCAAAGCTCATTCATATTTCTGTTGAATTATTCTCAAAGAAAAAATAAAAGGATGGGAGGGTATCCGTATGATTTTGAGAACATAACCACAAGAGGAGAATTTAAAAAGCCTTGTGGTGCAAACCATGAATTATTATTATTTTTATTTGTCACACATCACAGAAATATACAAAGTAGAGATTCTGCAACATCTGTGGTTCTTCCTTTTTGGACTGAAGCTGTGCACTTTAGTGACCTGACAGACTAGCTGTGTGTGTCTGAAACAGTGTTCCCCAGTGTGAAATTCTGCAGCGTAATTCATCCATGGCACAAGCAGAGATCAAAAGGCTATGGTGCAGAGGGCAGCACGGCAGAGCGCACCGAAGGTTTCTGCTTTCACAGCCATAATTACTGGAAACCGGGGCCACGAGGCCATATGAAAGAGTGCTTAAACATGGGCCGAGTGAGCTTAGCTTGGCTGCTTGTATATTCTTATCTTATCTCAGGTATAAAGCTACAAGTCTAATGGAGACTTGTTCTCTATCACGCAGCGAGGCTCGAGGCAGTCCCCTTAAACGCACCAAGTGGGACTCTTAGTGCTCGATAAAAGTCCTTGAAAGAGGACTTGTGCTTCAAAAAGCAGAAGGGTCTGATAGCAATAGTGCCTTAAAAGCTACGAGATAACCAGGTGCCGCCATGATAGAGCAGCTCTCAAAGCTGAGTACATGACACTGTGGGTCAAAGTTCAGATATGCTGATACACTGACGTTCCTGAAGTGATAGGATCTGTTACCCCGCATCAACACAAAGAAGTAGGTGCTGGTTATGGAGAAAGAACCTGCTGAGCAACAATATCTGAGAACTGTTCATTGTAATTAAATCTACCGCCTACAACTTACTGTTTGCCTCCAACTTTCAAAAAGGTGTTTTTTTTTCAAACTATATTGGTACTTCGCCAGCGGAGCGCTTTGTTTGTAAGCTACATGCTACTTAAGTCACTCTTCAGAAAAAATCAGGAAATAAGATCCTGATTTAGAAGAGTGTGTCTTCTTTGTGGAGCACCTCCTATGAACAGATTGTGTCTCTGAAAGGCTCTCAGTGAGGGGTGGGGTGGGGCGGGGCGGGGGGGCAGGCATCTCAAGGAGAACTGCTGTTTATTTGAAATGAGCCTTTAGGTAAACATGTTACATGGCACACAGGGCCAGGTCAGCTTTTGAAGTGGAAGGGCTCAGGAAAAATAAAATGGGGGGGTTGGGGGGGGGGCTGCCTTCAGAGGAAATGAGAACAGTGGCCTCTTTCAGCACTGTTTCATCCTCTCCCTCCCTTTCTGTCACATATAGAAAGGGCACAAAAGGTGTTTGGGTACATAAATACACCAACACAGAATGATAGCACCACATAAATACTTGTAATTTCTGTAGACATAGTATTACACACTCACTCCCAAATTAATTCCTCTCTGATAAAAAAATGACCACCATCCTTTTTAACGCGGACCCATCAATGGTTTTCGATGACGGGACCAGGTTTGTGTAACAAAAGCTAAATTTGCAGCCATTCCCCGATGGAGAGAAATGTGATGGGCAGGAGAGCCAGCCAGGCCTGTGCTGTCTGCAGATTCTGAATCTAGGCTTTGAAGCCTGCAAGTGTGTTTCAACAACTAACCACTTTCAGATGGGACTGTGGCGTTTTATGAGCTGAGTAATAGCGATACCTACACATGTGCAGGCTTGGGGTCCCAAAGAGGGGCAGGCTCAGCTCAGAGCAGAGACAAAGATGCCTAACTCCTCAGGGGTCTAGGTTTGGGTGGGTTTGATACATCTTGCCCTATGGCATTTTGTATGAGACATAGGAAGTCAGGAAAATGGATATTGTGCAAAGTCTATACAACTACGAACACAGTCCTGCTATACATTTAACTTTTTTCAAATTAACTTAAGGTTCTGGTATTGAACACTCAAAATCCTGGCATTACTCCTAAATCTAACAAGGGACACTGAGCGACAATGGCGAAGTGGGTAGTACGGCCATCCACTGGATTGCAGGGTGGGAGGTTCGATGCACTACATGCCAAAGTGTCCCTTGGCAAGACACTGAACCCCACATTACTCCCGATGGTTCAGACAGCGCCTTGCATGGCAGCTACTGCCATAGGTGTGTGTGGGTGAATGGGTGAACATGGTAAGAAATGTAAAGCGCTTTGGGGCTGAGAAAATCGTCTAAACAGAGCTATATAAGTCAAGTCCATTTACAACTACATACGTAAACCACAGTGTCTATAATACAGTATGTATATTCTATCATATACATATTTGTGTGTGTAAAGAATTACTTTAAAAAACAGAGGCTTCAAACCGCTTAGCATCAAATCAATGCGTAACAATAGAGGCTGTGCCCTCCGCTGTTTTTTTGTTTTGTTTTTTTTAGCATACAGGAAGCCAGGGTTTGTGGTATGCGGTGTTTCACTCCCCAGTCTCAAACCTAGCAGGGCGTCAGGTTCAGGAATGTGGAGCAAGGATGAAGTTTCTAAGCATTTAGGGGTGACTCTGAATACTTTTTTTAGGAACACAAAAAGTAAATGTAATCTAGTCAAGGGACCACAAGGAGATTGCACATGGCATAACAACATGATGGTCCAGCAACATTTTACATACACTTTATAGATGATGTTTTCTTCTACTGCATTGCTGTCAATGTATTTTAAAAAATGTATCATGCGAACAACAACAGTATAGGTATTTACACCAAATATGTACGTTTTGTTTATCATTATTATGTTACTATGTTATTTAAGATTTTTTTATTAGCTATCAGCATATTGCGCTACATACTATTTAGTTTCCCCTGTGCTTGTATTGTGGAATATGCGTATGTCAGGTCAGCATCTGACCTTTGTGGAGACAATCTCAAGTTTCCACTGGCTGAATTCATAGGAATAACATACTCCACACCAAAAGAGGAATCCCCATGTCCTCTTAAAACAAAAACAAAAAAACTCAATCTCCCTTTCAACGGTCAAATATTTAACAAAAAACATCTGCAGTGTCTTTTAATATCATTCTGCTTAGTGAGACGTTGAGTCGGAACTTTACTTGTACTTCCAGAGCCCCCTTGAATGCACCAAAGATGTAATTTAAACATTATCAATTAGCAATGGTTATAATGACAGCATATAATAACACCACCAACAACCATAACAGAAAAAATATGATATTCCCCTGGCTGCTAGGCTAGGCTTCTAGGCTTGCGAAATGAAGTCCACTTGGAAAAGAGCTAAAGCTTTCTAAGGGGGAACAGGGGTTTATGTGGAAACATACCTTACACACTAAAATGTAATAACCTTTGAGTCTCCCGGTGTTTTACTTGGCCGGGAAAAGCACAAGATCAAACGCAGACTTGGATCCAGTGGTCTTTGCCAAAAATGTCAGGGCTAAGCACTGGGCTCCAGCTTCAGGTATTTTCTTTTCTCCTGGCAGGGAGTGAGAGCAAAAGACACAGACCAGTGTTAGCCACCATGCACACTAACCATGAAGGGGAAGTGAGGTCTCCGTTCTGTCATCAGTGACCATGATGCACGTGTAGGTCACGGAGTGTGTCCCCCCGAAACCCTGGGATGGGCTTCGTTCACAGAGTTGAGATTTTAAAGTGCAACCCCTATGCTTGATGATTTGCTGCTGAAGCTATTGCTACACTGATCGTTTTGAAGTACACCAACAACATATCTCAAAATATCATGAAACACCGTGACAAGACGTAGGTGACTTCAAAGTGGCGTTGATGGGACTGAGGCGACAGAGCTTCTTTCCATATGTCTGCAGATAAAAGCTCCAATAATGAAAGAAGTTGACTGCCTGTCATTGTCTAAAAATATACTCTAGTCTCTTTTGAGGCCATAGGAGAAATTCACACGATTATTCATGCCATCAAATATGTAGAGGAGTTGTTACAAGTCACAATGTTGTCTCTTTAGAACCAAAGGAGCCAGCACATAAGAAATAGTTACTTTGTATATCATTTTGATATAGCTATTATTATTTTACCTTTGGCTTAGAATAAGCATTAGGTATGCTACTTGCATGCTCATATTGTTGATTAGTACCAGGGCCATGGATGTACAGAAGCTTCACCCAGGATGTGGTTAGTTTAGCTTGGCTTAGCACAACGCCTGAAATTGGGTGAAACAGTTAAGCAGGCTCTGTCAAAATGTATGTATTAGTACGTCTAAAGCTGACTATTTCAGAGGTAATATCTTGTGTTGGACTATTATGTGGCAAAGTGTAGTAACTTCCTAAACAAACAAGATATAACATGTTGTTTGATGAGCTTATGAGCTTTAGCAGGCGTTCAGACTAAAATCAGCCCTGCTTTATACCAATAAAGCAGGCTGCGTTGTTTGGGGGCGTGTCACTTCAGGTACTGGTGAGACAATAAATCCGATTCAGAAAGTCCAGATTGAGTAACAGATCCTTGAATTTGGAGGCTTCTCGTATGCCAAAATTTGTATAACTCTGGTTAAAAATATATTGTCCTGACAATTGCCAGGTGAACAGTAGAAGTACATTCACATTCACGTTACAACATAAAGCACCAGAAATGTAAACTTGCGTTCATGTGATTGGCCAACACAGCACCTTGCCAGATGAAATGGTTGATCAAACGTTGAAGTAAGATCACATTATTTGGCTGGTGAACCTGCATTTTTTTTTACTACTACTAGTACTAGAAAAATAAAGGGTAAATCTGCCAGCCATGTTTTTAACGTATTTCTCCATTAGTCCAAGGCCACACGAACCACTCATTTTTTGCCTCTCGCTCAGTCATTCACCCACAAACATTACGGACAGAGATTGAGAGAGGGACTGAACCTGCTCTGACTCACAGGATAAGCCAAGTTGTAGTGGTGGTACATGCATGAAGCTATAGTGGGTAACTTATGTTGCCCCCATATAATAATAAGGAATTCTGAGTTATCACAACGACATTGTCATTGCATCTACATGAGGTAAGCCTTCGGTGATCGCGCATGGATTTTATACTTTGTGCTATACATCCAGGTTTTTCATTAGCAGTAGAATCAACAACTGAAAAAATTTTTCTGCGCTTCTTTGAATTTGTCTGCGCTCCTGCGCCAGTGTCGGGGGGTGACACCAGTTTGTAAAGGCTGCCACTGAGGAATACAGAGAATTTTGAGGAACTGATAGGCTTAATCAACTTTGTGTCAACTTGTTTGGCGATGGCTTGAAAGTAACCAACATTAATTTATATAATAAAAAGTTATGCCCTATAGCTTTTGATACTCAAACATGAAATAATGAATACAAAACAAACATCTCATGCTTGTGGCGAGTGTCGAAGCACGACTAGCTGATGATGTTTAAAGTGACAGAGAGGTGAATGTTTGTTCAGGACAAATGGGACACAACACATTGAAATAAAGGCCCATGTGTGTGTGTGTGTGTGTGTGTGTGTGTGTGTGATTTCCATGTTTAACAGGTGTTACAAGTTCATATAGAAGGTAAGGTGAGATCAATGGTCAGCTCCCTTCTCCCCACACAATGCAGTGGACAAGGCGGATGAGGATTTCAATTACGTCCCCACCCTCCCACTACCTTTAAAAGCCCTCAAATATCTCCCTCATGGAGGAGAAGAAGAAAAAAAACACTTTTAAACCCCCCCACTCCTCCTCCTCCTTTCCTATTCCCCGGCCACCCTCTCCCACCCCATTTCCACCACAGCCCCTCTCCCTGCTCCAGGATTTTGCTGTACAAACCAGGAACAGATGTCTGCTGGGGCCGTGCTGAAAGACCCCGCTGTTCTGGATGCCAGCCACATGCTTTTCATTCAGAGATGAAGGCTCACAGCTTGCCTTCTTGTGAAGCCAAAAAGAAAAAAGAAAAAGAGAAAGAAAGAAAAACCCTCCAAATGCCTTCTAGTCCCTTAAAAAGCTGAACATATATGAGCACACCTTTGTGACTGTTCCCCAGGAGTATAGTCCCATAAGAAACAGGGCTTCTCTTTTTTTTGGTCATTTCTGGTTGCAAGAGAGTTGTGAGTGAAACGTTGTGAGATGTTTCTGATGAGAATATTTCTTGAAAGTACTCAAGTACTGTATGTACTTCAGGAACAGCACGATTGGGTATAGTAAACACAGCTCTGAAACTGAAAATTAATGACCTCAGTTTTAAACTTTCGCCTGTGTACCAAAAAGTATAAACTTAATTTAGATTCACAGCCTTAAGAATACATAGGTATCCCGGCCTCAGATCCAAATCAAATACCGCTAACTGGAAATGAACATGGTGGCTAGAAGATGTACTCATAGGCCGCACCAGCAAAATCGTCCAAACAAAACATCCATTTTGAGCAGGCTCGCCAAATGAGGATTTATTTTATATAAGGGAAAAGTCTTATTCACAGATTCCAAATGAATGTTAAAAAAAGCATTAGCTTACAATTTAGTGAGTTGCTTGGGAACTCCGCTCTTAAACCAAATGTATTATTGAGGGGGGTGAATGCTATGTAACTCTCTGCAAGTCAAAATAATTTTTTGTCTTTTGGCACATCATTACATCCAACTGATTCCCTATCACTAACCATGCTTTTATTTTTTATTATTATTTTTTTTACTTCAAGTGTGATATTATTAACCTTTCAAAGTGGAATAATAAAGGTCTTTGTTGTGGTATTCAAAATGTTGACACGCTCCCTCTTCACAGGCCAAGTCTTTGGGAAGTATTGAGACAAAGGATGGTGTTGAAAGGCTGAATTAGCCTGTCATTATTTGGGCATCCGAGCGTGTCCGTTTGAAGCTCCAAAATGAAGCACTGCGGTTGTGTGTGTGTGTGTGTGTGTGTGTGTGTGTGTGTGTGTGTGTGTGTGTGTGTGTGTGTGTGTGTGTGTGTGTGTGTGTGTGTGTGTGTGCGTGTGCGTGTGCTGTGTGTGTGTGTGTGTGTGTGTGTGTGTGTGTGTGTGTGTGTGTGTGTGTGTGTGTGTGTAAGAGGGGTGGGGGGGGCCTTCACAGAGCTCTTCCACTAAAAACTATGGTTTGGATAAGTACAAGGTTTCGGAGTTCTCTGCACGTATAACATATTCAGTCACTACAGACTATAGGCTTGTTGGGGTGGGCGACTGCCACTTTGATCTCAAATGCAATAGTTCTACATTGCACCAGGTGCTCGGACAGGTGAGACTTGTCTTAAACGCCTCCAAACAGAATGTCAAAATCTCTATGACTATAGCCAGGGATGAGCCAAGTCATCCTGCTGAATCTCGCTCTCTTTCTCCACTCACTCAATCACACTGTGAGGAGCCTATAGGATTATATACTGAGGGCAACCCACCAGCTGAAATCTCGAATAACTGTTTCTCAACAATATCAATATTTAAATGGCTCTTGATAAATTTTATTTTGCTATGATGGCAAATAATTCGCAATCAGTTGGATATAAAACGACTGCTTTATTAAGGACATTCCTTAAGTTCACACAAAATTATGTTGTGCATGGGTTGTGTTAGTGGCAGTTTTTTTTTTCTTCTTTTTTCTACCATTGGTAGTACTCCATCCCTCAGCCCATCCCCCTCACAGGACAGGGGCAAGGGGATAGAGGGGTGAGGGTTCGGAGGCTCCACTGATATCAGAGCTCTTTTATAACTCCCAGCTCTGTGCTTTGAAGTCACAACCAGACAGCTCAGGAATCCTACTCCCCCATTTGACAATGAGGAGGGGGGATGGTCAGACCCAAACAGTGTGTTTGGCCACTCTCCTCCTGTACCAAATCATACGTCATTTTCAACTGTCCCTGCTGCTCATCAGCCAAGACTAAGTGAAGCTATCTGGTGACACTTAAAAACTCAAAGGGAGAAAATCAGGCTGAAATTGATATAAACACTTCAAATCATCTGAGAAAGATTATATAATTACTGCTCTTTTTTATTTGGACTTGTTTTAACATGGTCCAAGCCCCAAGAACACATAATTCAATAATACAATCTGGATATGTGACAAAGTAACTAGATCCTGGTGAATAATGAATTAATGGTATATGGGATCAAATGCAGTTCTTTGAGATCAATTATATCCATGTTGAAAGTCAGTCTGTTAGGTGGGACATCAACTATGTCTGTTCATTTCAAATGACATGAATAGTGCTGACACTGTATATGAGCAGGCACTCCCATATTGCCTCTGCAATACAATAGTGAGCGTATATGAAATGTATATCGTCATAGTATCGATTTCATTCACGATACTGTTTTTTTCTTCTTCTTATAATACTTTGCGTTAGGCACACACAGATCATTAACACTGTTAATGTGGAAATTATTTTGACGTTAATCACCATGAGTTTTGGTCTGTAAAAAGTGGGTAAGTAAAACAACAAAAATGCCCCTTACAAATACAAAAGCCAAAATGGGCAACTGTAAATTGCTTGTTTCACCCAACAAACTCTCCAAACCCCAAATAGACATCAAATCCAACAAAGATCATCTTAAAATCCTTCCTATTGAAAAGCTGGGAACTAGATATTGGTTGGTTTGTTTACTTGAAACGAATTAAAGGATCTATCGACTAATTATCAAAGTGTTTGTCGATTGGTTTTCTGTCAATGGGTCGTTGATCAATTAATCGACCAATTGTTTCAGCTCCACTTTGCATCGTCCAATGGGCTTCGTAACATCCAGAACATTATCACTTCTTTAAGAAAATGCTTTCTTTCTTTCTTTCTTTCTTTCTTTCTTTCTTTCTTTCTTTCTTTCTTTCTTTCATTTTGTTTACCGATGATCTCTCACATGTTTAAGGAAATCCAGAAACTCCATGGAAATTCAACTTCTTCACATTACTATTAACGTTACTCTGTTTTACCATCAGAGTGTTTCATGACCAAGGTAATGACATAACAGATGTGGGTCTCAAAGAAAGCAGGAAACATAAGAGACTGGTTAGTTAAATGCCGATAGTTATCCGGTTCTGGTCCATGAACAAGCCTCTAATGTAACCAGCTAATGACTCAAAATAAATCAGGGGCATGACTTTGATAGAATTGAGGGTGGGACCCACCTACTAATAAGTGTCAGGTTTAGGCCTTTGGTGGTTTCCCTTCAGGGGATGTGTGAAGCCGGCCTCCTCTGAAGCAGAGTAAAGTTCTCTTTTAATTTGCCACAAGTGGGCGGTTTATTGCCCTGATATATTGTAAAACTCTTCCACTATTACAACCACCCAGCCCTTTAGATTGTCAGTACCTCCATCGGCTTACATGCCATGCATGGGGTGCTGGAGCTCAGGACTCTAGCACCCCCTCAAAGCAGCACCCTAATTGAAGTGATGTAATGTTGTGCCATGGAAGGTTTGCCCACTGGGAGCTGTACTAGAATGGGAGGCATTGAGGGAAAAGACATAGCCTTGAGTCATGATGCCAGCAACCACAAGAGCAAACTCTATATCCCTCAGTCTGAGAAATGGCTACGTTTCCATCCAATGCTGTGTGTGTGTGTGTGTGCGTGTGTGTGTGCGTGTGTGTGTGTGTGTGTGTTGCCTTTGCCAAGCCTCTTCACACACACGGGGCTCACGGCTGTCATAACCCATCCAGTGATGCAGGCAGGGGAATAACCGCCGCAGTGTTGTGCCAGAGCCAGACATGACAGAAAGAACAACAAGCTTACAACTCTGCAAAGAAGACATCAGCATGTCTTCGCACATCCTTGTGAAAACAGTTTGCTTCCCCCTTAAGTCAAGGAGTCCTCAGCTCATCTTTAAGGACCAGGAATGTAACAGGTTTTCAACCAGACAACTTTGAAGTGCTTGACAGGCAGACAGACACATCCCAACAGCAAATGTAAAAGTGCACACCGACACACAAACACTCCCACACACCTGGCACACTTTTACTCCCAGGGTAATGAATTTTGCCCATGCAAAATTGCTCAACAAACATTAATTGTTGCAAACAAAGCAAGGACTCAATGGTTATCTCTAAGACCCATTGTCACTAAGGAACAAGAAAAAATAAAAAGTGAAATAACGACAGCACTGGCTGATACCTGCATGTTCTTCAGCTTGTTATCCGTCGCGCTGTACCTCTCGCATTCCTCCATCCCTCTCCGGAGGAAGGCGTTCACAACAAAACTGTCTCCTGAGACGCGGGGAAAGGACACAGTTCAGCGGGTAGCCTACACCTCCATACAGCTAAACATATGTTTTATGAGATCAGCATCATGTATGAGCCTTCATTGTACACAATCATATATCCTCACCTTCAGGGTTTTCTCTGCGCTTACACGCTTCAGATCCATCAGAAACGGGGAGGCAAAACAGACAATCGTTAGTTTATTGCAAGAAAGGATTCGCGATAGGCTAAATGAGAGAAAAAAAAGTCTGCTTTCAGCTAAACATTTCTTACCATGTTTCGACTGAAGTTTCCCCATTCTTAAGTCCTTCTTCCCTGGATCAAAAAAGGTACTCCGAAATCGGACAAGGATAACACAGTCACTGCCTCAACATGGTCACATTGTGTTTGTTTTGCAAGAAGAAAACTCCAACTTCATCCAAAGGCAGGTAATTAAGTCGCGTGCTCATTGAGGCATCAGTTGTTAATGTGCAGAAACAAATGTGTAAAAAAATTAAAAAATATTTAAAAAAGAGGGTGTGAGAGAAAGAGATAGGAAAGGCGCACTCGCTCTATAGTCTCTTCCCTTCAGTCCAACTGAATGTGGGAGCGCTTTGAACTCGGCGGAAACCACGAAGCGTCAAGGCAGACTGATCACGGGCGTTACTTCCGGTAGGGGCTTTTTTTTTAACAAAATAAGACAACCCAGTCAACCCATTTACCAACTAATAAAACAGGAGAATGTGTAGAAAAGTGTGTAAAATATTTGTGTTAAAAGCGGTTCAAAATTCAATAGCTTGATATAAGCAGACACTGCCACTGCAAAAAAAAAAAAACACTGCCACTGCTGATACTGAGGTTCAGGGCCTTTTCATTTTAGATAAATAATAAATCCACCTAACCATGATGAATCATTTTCGGATTATTTTCCTGTATAAGTCACTGTGTCATACAATGTCATTAATAATAAGGGGAATAATAACAATAAATATCAATAATAATAATAATAAAAACTAAACAATCTAACAGATTCATGGAAGATGTATAGGCCCTAGCCTACTCTCTTTTGCATTTTCAACCTTTGAGAGTGCTAGCCTACAGTTTGCACTATTCAATGTACTGCTACAACAATATCATATAGGCTACATATTGCAAATCAGTGTGTGTGATCCAGCTTTCCCCCTCTTTTTCAATTTTATTGAGAGAAATTTTGATTATTTATTGAAATTCATAATTCGGTTGATCATTAGAAGATGTGTGAAAAAGTCAGAATTGTTGTTTGTAGGCCTATTATACTTGAACCGAACGTATACGCATTTGTACACTTCCATTCGAAGGATTTTATTTGGAGTTTTAAACTACATACTATTATTTTGAAAATTAATTTAATTTGTTTTGGTTGTATGTTTTGTTTAACTTGATAAGCTCCACACTGGTTTGGCAGCCCGTGTGTCATTGGATGTAAAACCGCGTCCTCTGTTGGTGTAGCTTTCCGTCTAGCTCCATTCATGGTTTCCAAAGTAGGTTAAATTCCTATATTTATGACGAGGACACGTTGATCATTTTGATAATTCATTATATTGTTTTATCAGTTACATTAGTCTGTAGGCCGATTTGTATCACAAGTTACTCTAAATCTAACTTATCATCAAAAGACAAATGCCTAAAACTACTCATTTTAGATCATAAAAACTTGCACAACCCAAATATCCTATATGTTCTGTTGTGTGCAGGTAAATGAACATGGTGCACTTGATAACGTGATAATTTTTTAGTAAATTATATTTCTGCTTCTCAGGCTGCCCATTGTGATTCCCATTGTTTGTTTTAGGTAGGGCAACAACAGGTGCAGAAGATGAAGCAATTGTTTGGTAAATGAGAACCATGAAGGACAAGTTGTACTTCAACTCACCACACATCAAAAAGCTCCTAAAACGTTTTATAGTTTGTTTTCTTTGGCAGGGCGTGAAAGAAGGGCCTGGCCGCAGGACACATGCCAAGTGTTATGAATATTAATTTGCTAAGGCACGCTTTTGCTCAGTATGAAAACTTGAAAGTGATGTGTGTTAGTGTGGTGCTTATATTCCACTTCTGTGCAGGTTAAATGTTCACCACAACGGAAGACGAGAGATGTGACTTTGATCCAAGCATAAACTGTTATTATAGGCTGCAGTGGGTGTCAATCACTCACTCTTGCTGCTGAGACGTGCTGCTGTCATTTAAGAAATGACAGTCATTTAAGAAATGACAGTACATGCACTTAACTTTGTTATCTTTATCTTATTTATTCAAACAGAGGAGCTCTGCCTGGAGAAGCATAAGGAACATACAGTATTTATACTGTGTGTACTGTTCTGGTGCTTTATCACATGTCTGTGGCTGACAGGATGAGACCACATTTGCATAGCTCATTGATGGCAGCTTTCTCTGACCCTGTGTCTTCCCGCCCATAATGATCCATGTTTCTTTATGCAGGCATAGCTCCCAGGATACTACCACTTTACAAGATAGCTCTCGCTCAGCCTCTTCTTGCTCCTTTCCAACATCCCTCTTAAATGGGTGACATTCATTCAGGACTCAAAAATGCCTCAGAACTCAAGCCCAAACAACTTCTCATGCAGTTCACTGACAGGATATAGTTTATACTTGGAACAGAGAGAGAGTTGAAGTTGTCTTGTAAGGGCAGTGTTCAGTTGGATTCAACTGATGGTTTATCATCAAAAGCTGTCATGCAAATGAAGAATCGAGAGAAGCCCCCGACACAGCTTAGGTTGTTATGGGCTCTCATTGCGTATTTGCACAGAGGATTTGGATCATTAATCTGGCAAAAGTGAAGGGGGTTTCTTTCTTTGGAAACTTGTTAAGAAATGCAGTCAGACGTCCAAATCATCTTCAGTGTAAACCATAACCTCTTTAAAACTTTTAAAGAGGACCTATTATGCTACTTTTCTGGTCTTAATTTCTTGTTTTACACTGCTATAGAGCAACCTGACACGAATCACATCACAAAAAACTATGTAGATTTTCGGGAAGCTCTTTCTCTTATTTTGGCGATCCAGCACATCCTGTCAACACTTGAGTGTGTGTGCTTCGGCTCCCTCCGCCTGTGCTTCGGCCATCTCCGCTCCCCTCCCCCCCCTCCTGCAAACCCCACTCCGTTGTGATTGGTTACCTTCCTTCCGGAACACTTTCAGTGGCGGGAAGCGCGAGCATGGACCTATACTACATGGTCTAGATGCAGCCGCTGCCGCCTACCAGTGCAGCTCGGCCAAACATGCCAAAAACGCCCATATCTGCCAAACACGCCCATATCGGCCAAAAACGCCTACAGCTTGTTGCTATGGTTGCTTTGCACTAAACTGTGTGACGTTCTTCCTGTTCCGTTCTGTTGGTTAATATCGCGCTAGCCAGCTAGCTGCTCTTGCTGCCGTCAATGTTGAGACCATTTCACCAGCAAAATGTTTAAAACAGGACATTACAGCACAGTTAAAAACAAGAGAATCAGCATCCGCTACATTAAACATGAATACTAAGTGCTCATAGTACAGGAGTTACGTCTCCAGCGAGAGTATGGATTACAACAGTCAGCTGGGACAGAAACAGACACCCCCTGCTCTTCTATATCAGGTAAGTCAATACAAATGTTTTATTCGCCTACTTCGTTACCTAATGTTATGTTTGTGTTATTCAAAGGATTTTGTTGGTTAGAAAATAGCTTAACGTTACAGACCAAATAGCTTCTTTATAAGTCTTTTCTGAATGATAATTAGTATATGATAAAAATGATTAACATGTGTTTGTTTGTATATTAAATTAGACTGGCATCTGGTCAGCATATGAGGTAACAGGTTAGGTGTTACTGTTAACATTATTTTGGTGGCAATGTATAATTTATTTGACTATGTTAATTAATGACTAACATGATTTTTATGTGATGTGTCTTTTGTGAATAGATTTGCAAGCTACGAACACCTGACATTTTGGAGCTTTGCATCAACAAAATGGTCTGGGTCTCCATAGCCAAATCATTTAAGTTGTTAATTAAGTTGTCACACCTGCACGTCCTTCAATGGTGCTTTGTTGGTAGTTACATACTTTATAATACATAAACAAGATGTCATTGTATTTGTGTAGACTTAAAGGCTAAACTAGCGACTCAGTCCCCTCAAATACATCAGTGTAATTAAGTGTTTCTCTATTTTTAGGTGCACATGAACTTTGTACAACATTTTGTCAAAATCAATGAATATCTCCTCACAATATGCTACCTGTCCGTACTGTCTGAGCGCTGAACAAAAATCTGATGTTGATACACAGCCTACATGCTGTGTTTTCGCACATCATTCTTTTTAGTTTTAGTTTTATGTTTCTGTGTACCTTGTGTTAATGTGTATGCTTTACTGCACTGCTGTGTGTCGGCCATGACCCTCTTGAAAAATACCTTTCAGTCAGAAGAAATGGATTAAGGGCAGTTATATTTGTTTGATTGCAATGAGCCTCATGAGAGACTCTGCTTCTGTTCCACATAGCGAGTCTCAGAGCTATACATCTGAACATATTTAGTGGGCTTTTTCAAAAAGCTCCAGCTCTTCCATACGTGCAGTAATCACAATTAAACAGTACTTGCTGGGTTGCCAAGGTGGTTGTCCGCAGGTTTGGGGGCTGCCTTTATTTAATATATTGTGTATTTTCTGATAACGAAGGTTTTTTTTGTCCCAGAGAGCCTGCAATTCATATCAAATCAAAGATGTCACTGACCAATGGGTCTGCCATATTCAGTGTCAAAAACTTCTTGTCTGTTTTTGCTACACTTTGCCTGCTGTGGAAATGGACCAATTAAAAGAAGCTTTAGTGTCAAAAAGGTTCATTTAGTCTAACTTGGTAAATTAACTTGTATGTTCATGTAAACAGACTAGTATTAATTTGTTTGTTCCTTGACATGTTTCGACTACTTCCTGCTGTCTTCTTCAGAAGTGTCAGCTGTTGCTGTGACGCTCGTTGTGTCAGCTGATGTTAAAGACTGCAGGAAGTAGTCGAAACATGTCAAGGTACAAACAAATGAATACTAGTCTGTTTACATGAACATACAAGTTAAGCTTCAGTGTCAATTAACCGTAAACCTTTGGGGTGGAAAAAGAGCGGAAGTGTGAGCCTTAACTTGGTCAGTGACATCTTTGATTTGATAGGATTCTCAGGCTCTCTGGGACAGAAAAAAACGTGTTATTTTAAACTAAGAAATATTAAATAAAACGCAGCCCCCTGAACATACGGCCAACAACCTTGGCCACCCAAAAAGATGATTGCATGTAGGGAAGAGCTGGAGCTGTTTGAAAATGTCCACTCAAGATTTTCAGATGAATGACTGAACGCAAGCAGATACTCTGATGAGGACATATTGCCATGTGCATTTGATGATTTCCCACAAAGTGCAATGTTTCAACATATTTTTAAAACAAAATTCATTTTCATATCATTGTTGAGAAAATATATTCATAATTGTTTTGGCTGTAAATAAACTATTTGAATATTTTTGTCATTGAAGTCCATCATTTAAGAACCTGGGAAAGTGTCTGACTACACAACAACAAAAGCAGAACAGTTCATCAAAATAATATTTTTTTTTAAGATACTTAGACACTTTACAAAAAAATTGCATTATGCACATACAATCAGTATGGAAAAGCATGTGAGATGTAATATTAATAATACTTATATAAATATATAGCCTATATATATAACATTATTATAATTTAATAATACTTCAGTCTCTTATAATATTATTAGCGACTGAAGGCTATTTACTTTTATACAGTCACATAACAATGTTAAATCTAAACTTTTACAAAGCATCTCAGTCCTGGGTAAAGCAAAGCATATATTGGATCACAAATCATTGCATATTCTTTACTGCCCAATGATCTTACCTTATTTAAATTACTGTGTGGAGGTCTGGGGACCACTTACAAAAGCTCACTGCAACCACTAGTCACACTTCAAAAACGAGCCATAAGAATAATCAATAAAGCTGGATATTATGATCACACCAACCTCCTCTTTTTACATTCCCGCATCATAAAGTTCAAGGACCTGGTTGAATATCAAGTTACACAAATCATGTTCAAAGCTAGAAATAAACTGCTACCAGGTAACTTTCAAAAACTTTTTTTGACAGAGAGGGGGGTTACAATTTGAGGGAACAGTTAAACTTTAAGACACTGGCTGCACGCATGACTTTAAAAATGTCATTGCATCTCAATTGGTGGTGTGAAACTGTGGAATGGTATGAGCACGGAGCTAAAGCAATGTCCAAACATGATTCAGTTCAAAAAAAAATTCAAAGCAATGATTTTTAACAGGGATAAGGGAGAGATTTAAGACGGAAAGTATGTATGTGTGGATATGGATATGTGAGTTGTACAAATATGGAGATATGGACGTATGAATTGTGTTGATGCATATGGTGGATGGATGTATTTTTGTATGGATGTATAGTGGATATTTCATTTCATTTTTCGTTTGATTTTTGTTTATCCTCAGGAGACCAATTGAGGGGTGGCCCTCATTTGCAATGGTGTCGAGTATATATGGATATATGGATTGTATAAATATAAAAATAATAATAATAATATAAAAAATTATTATAAAGTTATTGAGCTGTGGAAAAGGGGTTGGATCAAATAAGTTTATACTTCTTCCTACTCCTTTTCAGGCAGATCAATTCAATATGTTATTTGTTTATTGTTTGGGTTTTTTTGTTTATTTTTATTTGTGAAATCATTTGAACATATTTTTTATTGTATTTTCATGCTTTTAATTTGTCTTTTTTTGATATGTCTGAAATAAAATTTAATAAAACAATTGCATAGAAAACCGACGTGATAATGTTAAGTCTAGCAGTAATCATACATGCTCACAGTTTCAATAAGCACTACTCATAGACTTTAAAAGAGGGGTACTACAACTGCTAATAGGGATGCTAAAGGAACACTAGAGCAGAGAGGTGTGTATCTCCTGCTCTGTCCGCAGCTGCGAGGGACTGCTGCGCGAGGACTCTGCCGCATGTCAGTGCTCTGGGAAGGGGGAGAGGCAGGGGAGGCACCCGCTGATCGTTGATTAGAGTAAAGAGCGATACTTGAGCGAAAAAGTCACCAATAACACCAGAAAAAGTAGCT